>JAGFBZ010002452.1:0-600000 GCA_018398805.1 Hirundichthys speculiger | reverse complement strand
CTAGAGACTGCAGTTCCTCTACTGATCACTAGAGGCTGCAGTTCCTCTACTGACCGCAAGAGGCTGCAGTTTCTCTACTGACCACTAGAGGCTGCAGTTCCTCTAATGACCGCTAGAGGCTGCAGTTCCTCTACTGACCACTAGAGGCTGCAGTTCCTCTAATGACCACTAGAGGCTACAGGTCCTCTACCAACCACTAGAGGCTGCAGTTTCTCTACTGACCACTAGAGGCTGCAGTTTCTCTACTGACCACTAGAGGCTGCAGTTCCTCTAATGACCACTAGAGGCTACAGGTCCTCTACCAACCACTAGAGGCTGCAGGTCCTCTACCTACCCCTAGGGTCTGGCTCCATCCCATCAGTGGTTCCCAGCTTTCTCATCAGTTTTCTTACTCAGACTTTTCATAAACCAGGAAAAACATCAGTATTACTGGTGACTGGTAACGTGTTTACTGGTCTGCAGCCAGTTCCATGTGTGTGGTCCTCAAGCAGAAGTGATCATGAAGTCAGATGGACTTCTGAGAGTTGAGTTCATTGTAGTACAGCTGCAGCTCAAGGCACATAGCTCAAGTCTGCTGAGATGGTGTGTGTGCACACATGTTGAGTACAAACATTCAAACATTTTGGCAGCAAACACGGCAGCAGATCTGATCTACGTCAAGTATAAGCTGTAGTTCAGCTTTGGTGACACTGCTAATACTGTCTGTACATGTGTTTACATAGGCTGCATATAGAGAACTGGACAAACCCTGATGTGATGTCATCCAATCACCAAACCAACACCATCTTAGCAGGAGCTGACTTGGTCCAGACCCAGATAATCCATGACTGGACAGAGTGAAGAAGACCAGAGTGAAGAAGACCAGCAGCAGAAACACGCCCATTTTCAATACTGTCGTTTCAAAAGCACCTTCTAGTAGGATAAAACTATAGACTGAATGAGAAGGACTGGACTTTATACCAGGCTGTAAAGTTGGACATTTAACAATGGAGGTCAATGGTCAGTAGAGGAACCGCAGCCTCTAGCGGCCATTAGAGGAACCGCAGCCTCTAGCGGTCAGTAGAGGAACCGCAGCCTCTAGTGGTTCTTAGAGGAACTGCAGCCTCTAGCGGTCAGTAGAGGAAGCACAGCCTCTAGCGGTCAGAAGAGTAAGCACAGCCTCTAGCGGTCAGTAGAGGAACTGCAGCCTCTAGCGGTCGGTAGAGGAACTGCAGCCTCTAGTGGTGAATAAAGGAACTGCAGCCTCTAGTGTCATTAGAGGAACTGCAGCCTCTAGCGGTCAGTGGAGGAACTGCAGCCTCTAGCAGTCAGTAGAGGAACTGCAGCCTCTAGCGGTCAGTAGAGGAACTGCAGCCTCTAGCGGTCAGTAGAGGAACTGCAGCCTCTAGCGGTCAGTAGAGGAACTGCAGCCTCTAGCGGTCAGTAGAGGAACTGCAGCTTCTAGCGGTCAGTAGAGGAACTGCAGCCTCTAGCGGTCGGTGGAGAAACTGCAGCCTCTAGTGGTCTGTGGAGGAACTGCAGCCTCTAGCGGTCAGTAGAGGAACTGCAGCCTCTAGCGGTCAGTGGAGGAACTGCAGCTTCTAGCGGTCAGTAGAGGAACTGCAGCCTCTAGCGGTCAGTGGAGGAACTGCAGCCTCTAGCAGTCAGTAGAGGAACTGCAGCCTCTAGCGGTCAGTAGAGGAACTGCACTGCAGCCTCTAGCGGTCAGTAGAGGAACTGCAGCCTCTAGCGGTCGGTGGAGAAACTGCAGCCTCTAGCGGTCAGTGGAGGAACTGCAGCCTCTAGCGGTCGGTAGAGGAACTGCAGCCTATAGATGTAGCCTCTTTAAGAAAATATTTATATATAGAAATTCTTTCAAATCGTCAAAAATTTCATGTTCTTTCTCAAAATTTCTCCATGAATCTAAAGTCTTGAGCTCATATTTGACATAGCTCGTCTTCAGCTGAGAAACATGCTTCATGCAGAGATTTCAAAGAAAAGTTGGGAAAAGACAAAAAAAAAAAAAACTAAATTATTCTTCAGTTTACTTTGACTTCTGTTTCTTAGCAGACATTATTAACCCAAGGTCTTATCTTCATTTAATTTCTTGATATTCATCCATTTTTACTTTACACACCTGGAACACACTCCTAAAACGTTGACATGGTGGAAATTGTGCTTTGATAAGGAGATGAAAGAAAAAACAAAACCAAAACAGTTATTTTAAACAGATGATGTCATCAGATGACTGCATGTCCTTCAACACTCTTCAACATGCAGACTTGGGTCAGCGCTACGTTAGAGGAGCTGAGTCAGAGCCTGCAGGTCTGCCAGAGACAGAGCTGAAACCAGACACCAGCTCTCCTACAACCTTCACCGACAGTCAGGAAACCGTTGGTGGGCGTGGCAACGCTCACCTGCAGCCACTCAGCATTCAGCAGCTTCCAGTGAGGGGAGCATGTCGCTGCAGATACAGCAGGGGACGAGGCCGCCAACGGCAACATAACAACTCTGACTGTTGATTAAACGCCTGATTCATCCTCCTTTTTCTGTCAGACAGGTTTACCCTCACACTGAAACCTGTCAATGATGCTCCACCAGCTCAGTACCTGCTGCTCCAGAAGGTCAAACACACATCTCTGTCTCGCTGAAAAGAAGACGAAGGTCACTGGGTTTGAAAAAGCCTGATGTCCTCCGTGGTCCTCTTGGTCCTCTGGCTCCATGTAGTCCAGGGACGTGAATAAAGTGTTGAGGTAGGAAACATCTAAGACCTGCAGGACAATGACCTCCTTTTAGGCTTTTACCAGCTACTGGGGATCAACACGCTGAGGCTTCATCTCCCTGTGATAGACCTAGTTTACCGCCTCCTATTTAGACCACCAGTGGCCGGTGGAAGAACTGCAGCTTCTAGTGGTCAGAAGGAGGAACTGCAGCCTCTAGCGGTCGGTAGAGGAACCGCAGCCTCTAGTGGTCAGAAGGAGAACTGCAGCCTCTAGTGATCAGAAGGAGGAACCGCAGCCTCTAGTGGTCGGTTGAGGAACCGCAGTCTCTAGTGGTCAGAAGGAGGAACCGCAGCCTCTAGTGGTCGGTTGAGGAACCGCAGCCTCTAGTGGTCGGTTGAGGAACCGCAGCCTCTAGTGGTCGGTTGAGGAACCGCAGCCTCTAGTGGTCATTAGAGGAACTGCAGTCTCTAATGGTCAGAAGGAGGAACTGCACTTCCTTCTACTTCCTGGTTTGGCTTCACCTCCAGTGAGGATGTTGGTGTTTGGCATCAACAGCTGTGATACAGGATCCCGTTGGGTTTGTGAGCTGAGGTCTTCCAGCTCCAGGAACAGATCTTCCCACCTCCCACTTGTTTTTCATTTTCTTCTGGAACTCAGCATTTTGTCCTCCTGAGTCCAGAGGAGGTAACTGCCACTAAAGTGTTAAAGGAGCGTATAATTATTCCAGGGTTTCAAGTAGCTCCTGATTCTTCTGCAGTGATCAGTCACATATCCATCCAGGTCCTGCTACACCTCCTGCACCATGAAGTCCAGAAGGAAATCAGGTGACACCTCTCACACACTGATGACTCTTCTCGCTCAAATAAACCAGCATACGGGCCGACAGCTGCAGCGTCCCTCTGCGTCATCCTGCATGATGATGTCCTGGCCTTCGTGACAGTCATTAACCGTGTTGTTGCTATGATCCAGTGAGGGGCCGACAAACAGCAGGTGCATTATTTCTGAGGAGCGTTGACCCTTTATAGGTCAGTATGTGTTTGCACAGCTTCATAACTGCTTAGTATTTGGCTCTGACATATAAGGATCTTCAGCTGGAGAGACTGGGGATGGAGTGAAACATCAGGACCAAGTTGCTGGTTTCTGCAGCAACGTATTAAACCCTGGACCTGCAGCACCCATATCGATTCTTATGGATATCCTTATGGATGCATATGGAGAAACCATATAGATCCATATGTTGACCTATAAAGGGTCAATGGATCCATATGGATCCCAATGGATCCATATGGATATCCATATCCATATATGGTCAAACCCGTCCAGTCAAACCTGTCCAGTATCCACCATCATCAGCCACGAGATTGTTGAAGCTCCATATGGATCCATATGGAGAATCCATATGGATGACACTTATGGATTCTCCATAAGACAGTTCTGGTAGAAGAGAGCAGCCACCTCTCCAAACAGAGCCTAAACCACAGCTGCTGTGGTGATGTCACACCAAACACCAGCTTGTTTACATGTGAACATCTCCGCTGAGATTACGACTGAATTGCTGCGTCTGATTTTCCATCTCAGCTCTCTAAGACGAGCGTCCATCAAAGTGCCGTACTTGCCACGACAGAAGAGGAGCCAGACACAACAAAGCACATCTGCTGACGCCCGTCTGGTCACGGAGCTCTGGGTCAACATCGCGGATGTCATCTGACGCAACAGCAGCTGCATCGTGTCCCTCTGGACGTTTGCTTCCCTAACTGGTTCCAAGAGTTTCTCTCAGCAGAACTTCGTTACGTCTCCAGACCTCTGGACATCTATGGAGAGGTTCTGCACAGGCTCAGCCTCTGTCCTGTAGAAGATCCATCCAGGGGATTCTGTCCGTCACATCCTATGTTGGAGGTCCTTAGTGCTGGTGTTTCTCTACCTGCCTCATCTTCTCACAGAGCCTTTGGTGAAGTCGCTGTTGATGCTGAAGGAGCAGCGATTCCTTCCTGGTGTAAACGGAGATGGCAAAGCCCTTAACCCTAACCCCTAAGCCCTAACCCTCCCGAGGCGTCTGACGGTTTGCCAGAACCTCTGAGGCCAGCTGGAAGTCCTGTTCCCTCGCCTCCTGCTCCAAACTCCTCCCACTGAACGTTTGCCTACAAGCAAAGTTCCTCTCAGGTCCCACAAGCTACCAGGTTCTGGAGGACTCCTCCTTCAGCCCGACGGCTTCCTTCTCCTCAGCCGTCCATCACGAAGCACCGACAGAACACCACTGAGGTTCTGCCTGGACACCGCTCCTCCCAGTCAAACCCGTCCAGTGTCCACCATGATCAGCCACGAGATTGTTGAAGCTCTCCAGGAGGATAACGGGGTTCTCCGGCCTCGTTTATGTATGTATGACAAAGGTAAACGACGTAAGAACTCCAGAGTCATCTGGATCTGTAAAAATGAGATGTTCTGGAATATATTTCTACACCGTTCAAGTTCTTTACAGCGTGAATCCAAAGAGATATGACGTCTAAGTGATTACTGCTTGTAATCTCACGTGAATTAACTCTCCGTTGATCCCACCTTCAGTCACCGACATCTGATAGTTGAAGATAACTTAGTTTAAAATGTCACTTTAGAGCAGGAAACTTTAAAAAACAGACCTCATTAGAAGAGTTTAACTGGTAATTTCTGCAACGTGAAGATGATTTCAACCAACAACGCAAAACAAAATTCTACTCATCCTTTAACCATTACTAGTTGATGCCTAAACTTTAACCAAACATTATCTCAGTTAGTCCTCAAATCTAACCAGGAAATGATCAGAAATGATCTTCAGACTCATGAGGACCAGGTTTTGTCTGGTCTGGTTCCAACATGTTCAGTGAAGACACTCCTGAAGATCCTGAATAAGGAACAAAAGCAGCTTCACACACTAGCTTGAATATCTGTCCTTGTGAGGACACACCAGAGATCTCTACTCATAGTGAAGCCTGACCAAGAGGACTGGAGAAGAAGCGAACAAACCGTGACCTGGACTGGACCAAAACTGCTTTTTGGACTAGACATGTAAGTTTATTTGTCTTCCAGCTGTAAAGTTGGACATTTTAACATGGAGGACAATGGAGACTGACTCACTGTTTAAGCTGGACCCTAGTGGTCAGTAGAAGAACTGCAGTCTCTAGTGGTTAATAGAGAAACTGAAGCCTCTAGCAGTCGGTAGAGGAACCGCAGTCTCTAGTGGTTGGTTTTTTTGTCAATAATTCACAATTTTATAAATTTCTTGATTTTACAACAAAAATATGTAATCTGAGAAAAAGTCGAAATTTAGTGAAATTTGCAATTTTATAACAAATGTGTGATTTTAGGATGTAACTTTATGTAAAAAAAAGTAAATATCTATGACAAAAAGTTTTAGTTTTTTTAAAAAGATTTATTAAAAAAATTCCAATTCAACGACAAAATGTGATTATAAATTTACAGTTTTGTGGCATAAAGTTGTTAATGTTGTCAAAAGTCAACTATTTGTTTGCAGTTGGAATTTTATGACAGAAATCTGCTTTTTACAACAAAAAGTTTTGATGTAAAAAAATCTTGATTTCAAAATTCAGGACAGAATGTTGCAATTATATGAAATTCACAACTTCATAAATTCAAGTTGTAATTAAATGTTAAAAAGTTGTGATTTTGCAAAAGCTTATTCTTATTTTCACCAATTTGTGATTTTATGGAAAAAGTTGCTTTCTTTTGAAAAACTGCTGATTATGTGGTTTTATGACTGTAGACATGAATGAGCAGTTGTGTTAGTACCAGGGCCCCAGACCTGGCGGGCCCCAGACCTGACGGGGCCCAGACCTGACGGGGCCCAGACATGATGGGGCCCCAGACCTGACGGGGCCCAAACCTGACGGGCCCCAGACCTGACGGGGCCCAGACCTGACGGGCCACAGACATGACGGGGCCCCAGACCTGTCAGGCCCCAGACCTGACGGGGCCCCAGACCTGACGGGGCCCAGACCTGACGGGCCACAGACATGACGGGGCCCCAGACCTGTCAGGCCCCAGACCTGACGGGCCACAGACATGACGGGGACCTGACGGGCCGCAGACCTGACGGGCCGCAGACCTGACGGGCCCCAGACCTGACAGGGCCCAGACCTGACGGGGCACAGACCTGACGGGGCTCAGACATGACGGGGCCCCAGACCTGACAGGGCCCAGACCTGACGGGGCCCAGACCTGACGGGGACCTGACGGGCTGCAGACCTGACGGGCCCCAGACCTAACGGGGCCCAGACCTGACGGGGCTCAGACCTCACGGGGCCCCAGACATGACGGGCCCCAGATCTGACAGGCTGCAGACCTGACGGGCCCCAGACCTGACGGGGCCCAGACATGACGGGCCCCCAGACCTGACGGGCCCCAGACCTGACGGGGCTCAGACCTCACGGGGCCCCAGACATGACGGGCCCCAGATCTGACGGGCTGCAGACCTGACGGGCCCCAGACCTGACGGGGCCCAGACCTGACGGGGCTCAGACCTCACGGGGCCCCAGACATGACGGGCCCCAGATCTGACGGGGCTCAGACCTCACGGGGCCCCAGACATGATGGGCCCCAGATCTGACGGTGCCCCAGACCTGACGGGCCACAGACATGACGGGGCCCCAGACCTGTCAGGCCCCAGACCTGACGGGGCCCAGACATGACGGGGACCTGACGGGCCGCAGACCTGACGGGCCGCAGACCTGACGGGCCCCAGACCTGACAGGGCCCAGACCTGACAGGGGCACAGACCTGACGGGGCTCAGACATGACGGGGCCCCAGACCTGACAGGGCCCAGACCTGACGGGGCCCAGACCTGACGGGGACCTGACGGGCCGCAGACCTGACGGGCCCAGACCTGACGGGGCCCAGACCTGACGGGGCTCAGACCTCACGGGGCCCCAGACATGACGGGCCCCAGATCTGACGGGCCTGCAGACCTGACGGGCCCCCCCTGACCTGACTGGGCCCCAGACCTGACGGGGCCCCAGACATGACGGGCCCCAGACCTGACGGGCCCCACGGGGCCAGACCACGGGCCCCATGACATGACGGGCCCCAGATCTGACAGACCTGACGGGCCCCAGACCTGAGGGGCCCAGACATGACCCCCCAGACCTGACTGGCCCAGGGGCCCCATGACCAGATGACGGGGCCCCAGACTGACGGGCCCAGACTGACGGGGCCCCAGGGGACCTGACGGGGCTCAGACATGACGGGGCCCCAGACCTGACGGGCCCCAGACATGATGGGGCCCCAGACCTGACGGGCCCCAGGGGCCCTCACAATCTCAACAATCATACCGGAAAACCCCCCAATGAGGTCATAAAAACAAGAGCCTCTTGCTGAAGGTCTGAAACCTCTGGAGAGAAGAACCTTGCAGATTCCCAACTAAACGGATCAAATCCTCCTAAACTACCAAACCTCTGGACTCTAAAGTTCTCCAGAACCAGAACCGACAGTTTTTCTCCTTTGTTGACCAGAAAACAGATATTCTGGGTGTAACTGAGTGGAAACATGTGTCCTTTCTGACACACTTTTCCTTTTTAGATGACTCACAGCACCAGACTTTTCCCCCCTCCAGTCTTTACTGCGTAAATGCGCGGGCGGAGACGCGTCCGTACCTGATGAAGGTGGTCTTCCCGGTGGAGTACTGGCCCACCAGCAGCACCATGGGCTTGCTCTGGAAGTCGGCGGCCTCCAGGGCCGGGGAGTGGAAGTCGTGGAAGAGGTATGTCTCCTCCAGCGGCAGCAGCTTCTTGGTGTAGAGCGCCTGCAGCCCCTCCGTCACCGTCGCGTACATCTCTCCTTCCTTGTTGCGGCCGCCCTGCTCCTGCTTCACCCAGCTGAACATTTCTGCTCCTGCAGCCTCCGACTTCCCTGTTTCGATGTTTCCAAACTCTGCGGATGTTCGCTGCGCGGGGAGGGGTGCGCGGCTGCTGGGAGTGCACTCTGCTGGCGGACACACTGATCCCTCTGTGCGCGCGGATGTTTGCGCCGCTGAGGTGGGCACCTGCGGGCCACGCCCTTCCCACGTGACGCGCTTTCCCCTCGTGCTTTGGCTCGACGCCACAGCGGACGTGGACGGGAGGGTTGGAGGGTGTAGGTACAGGGTTTTAGTTTTTACTGTTCAGGAGCGCGAGATCACACGGGATGACGTCATCATTCCGCCAAAGGAGCCGCACAATCAGGAACGTTAAAAGTGTTTTCACTCGATTATCACCTGGTGACGCAACAGCTTTACAGTTTTCTGTGACAGTTACCCTAAAATCTGTTGGTTTAGAGATTAAAAAAGTAGTATTTGCGTTAAAACATTATCAATATCAAACAAACATCTAATTAAAGTGGATCACAGTATCAGACAAACAAGATCAAACTTTGATTTCAACAAAAATGACAACAAACAGAATCTAGGCAGTTTTAAAACCCCCTACTGATGATCACTAACCTGTGAGCAACACAATGCCAAGAGTGAAAGACATCAGCAGCAGTCTTAGAAAAGCAGTTGTTCCTGAAAGGCTTTTAAAGGTGTTTAAGATTCAACGTTCAGCAATGAGAAAGATTATTGACAAGAAGAAAGCAGTCTAGACAGCTGTTGGTCTCCTCAGCAGATTTACCCCAACATCAGACCATCTATGGCTCCAAAAACAGGCCTCCAGGCCTCACTGAGGACCGAAGACTGAACCAGAGAACATGGAAGCAGGACTGAGGTTCACTGCATCTGAACAAACCAGCAGACCCTCTGAGACCAGAACCATGTCTGGAGACCAGCAGGAACACCTCAGACCCACTGAAGCACGGTGGAGGAGGGATGATGATCTGGGACCTGCAGTCATCGAGTGGACCATGAGCTCCTCCTTTCATCTGTTTATTCTGGAGACAAACGTGAGTCCAAACTGGGTCAATGATCCAAACACGGCAGCAGGTCTGCTTCAGAACGGAAAGAATCAAAGTTCTGGAATGTTCTAGTGAAGTTCCAAACCTGAGGAGGAGTTCCGCATAAAAAACACACTCTTAGATGGATCTAGTATAAATATATCAGTTTAAAAAGAGAAACAAAGCTCATGACTGCAGGAAACAACAAAAAAACAAAAATGTGATAAAGAACAGTTGATTCTGATTTAAAGGTATTTAAAAATGTGACTTTGAATCTACATAATTACAGAAGGTTTTGAGGATTTATCTTTAAATCCTTTACTGTTGGGAGATGACTTTTACCTACAAACTAGCTCCACTTGGTGGACTAACAGCACACTTACAACAATAATTCAGCTTCAGGGATTCAGAGTTGCTTCCACAAGATCATGATTTTTATTACCAGATAACCTGATTAATCACTAATTTGTTCAACATTATGGGAAATAAGGATTTATGACACTCATATGAGGAACTTAAGATGAAACCGTTTTCTTTGACACGCTGAACAGATTACAGTCAACAGCTGCCATCTCAGCCATGTCTGAGCAGCTCCCGTCATAGCAGCTGGTTTAAGGGGCGGGGTCAGACCCAGGACTCCACCCACTCATGGACAAGTGTGACTCTTTTGAAATCAGCAGTACAGCTTTGTGCTGTCTCACAGTTTCAGCAAATGCAGCAAGATTTGAAATTAGAAGCTGAAAGTAGAAACCTGAGAAGTTCCGTCGACTTTCATTGAAATGTAAAAAAAAAAAAAAAAAAAAAAAATGAAGGCAAAGTACCTGGATGAGACCAGATTCATTCAGACACACAACTCCACCCCCCTGTTCTGGAGGATGTGACTGTTTTCAAACTGGTGCTACAGCTTTGTGCTGCTCACATCAGATACAGCTAATGCAGCATGAAGGGAAGCTGTGATTGGAGATGGCAGGAATAAATCTGCTCTGCAGATGTGATAACAGATTTTCATAGTGGTTGGCTGCAAAAGCTCAGAGTTTTAAAGTTTGGAAGTCACTTCAGATAACAGATTATATACTCTAAAAATGAGAAGAATATATATTTTCCATGATATATTCCTTAAATGAAAGTCATAAAACCATGTCACTCACCTGATAAAGTTTGCAGTAGTTTGTTGGTCAACTTGTTCCAGACATCTTACAGAAGCAGAAACAGATGGAGATTCTTTTAATCTTTCTGTTTACTTAGAAAAAAAAACACCAATCTGACTGTTTATTTAATTTAAATTTGTTTTTATAAATATTTCTATTTCATTTTAATTTGATTTACTATCTACTATTTTGTATACATTTTTGCTCTTATTTTGATGCAGAGTTTTTATTCCTTCTGTTAGAAACGTCAACGTGCTCATATGGAGATTTTAGATATAAGTTTCACATTCATGTAAATAAACGTCTCGTTTAGTTTTCAACAAGTTTATCAGGCTGCCACCCAGCGGCGGAAACATGCTACTGCATTTGTTCATTTGTACGTGACACGTAATGACGTTGAAGAAGACCAAGAGGGAGAAGGGGAACCGGAAACGGAAATGACACTCTTTTGTTTTCAAAGAGGGAAATTTAAAAGTGGACGCGTTAGAAGTAAACAGACAGAGGAGCGGAATAAACTCTCAGAAAAACACACAAAAATGGTCACAAAGTGACATCCTCCCCGTCTGAAGGTAAGAGACTTAAAACAGAAACGACTACCGTCGTTTTTTAGAGGTCTTAAAGTCCGGACTTCGTTATCTTTGACGTTTAAATTCGCTCGTCTGCAGGATGTTAAGTGACAGAGTTTGATAATTTTACCTGATAAAACTCTTAACGTCGGTTCAAATCTAATGTTATTTGTATTTAAGCTTTAACAGAGAGTAATTATATTAAAGCTGCATGTTGGTAAATTCGTTTTGACAAAAGCTGCACATGACGTCTGTGCCGATTTTCTAAAAAAAAAAAAAAAAAAAAAAAGTCAATTTTATACTTCAAAATTAATAAATTAGAGTCTGATTAGAAAGTTAAACTGAATCAGAATTTGGTTTTATTTTAATTTGATTTGATTTAATTTGATCTCGGGGCAGTTTCAATAAAAATAAAAATCACAACTCTCATCTGGATTAAATAAATTAAATAATCTACTGGATAGTAAAACAGTTTGTGACCTGTGAAATTATTTATTAGATGACATTTAGAGGTGGATTTGTGGAGTTGTGACACTGAAATCAGCTGATTTTGTGAGCTGAGACGGAGAAGGATGACCAGAAGATGATCAGGTCATTAAAACATCTGGAAACAAACTAAAGCAAACAACAACCCTGAAATGAGACAAAATAATTTAGGTTGTCAGATGGCGAGGCGGCTGTGCAACAGTGACAGAAAACTGGGATGGATGGATGGATGGATGGATGGATGGATGGATGATTGATTGATAGATAGATAGATAGATGGATGGGTATGTAGGAACGCTGAGAGAATGACAGTTGTTCTAAAGGAAGAAAATAAAAAAAATAGAAAAGAAATAATTCAATGTAGCGCTGCATTATACTGAGAATAAAGGTGGTATTATAAGTGGAAATGGTGACGAGGATGTTTGGTGTGGTGGAATACGGACCAGTCCTGGTTCTGTTGGGATCAGCTCAGAGAACCAGTCCTGGTTCTGGACTGGTCCTGGTTCTGGACTGGTCCAGACCTCAGCAGCGCTGCTTCTGCTCATCTTCATGACTTCCTCTTGCTGCTTCTTCAGTCATTAACTGTTTGATTTGTGCTCAGAGCTCTGTGAACGTGACCTTTGACCCCCGTGTTTGTGCTCCCACAGGTTTGTTTCATAAAAGGATGAGGACCAAGAAGGCGAGGCTGTCGTCGGGTCAGCGGCTCGCCATCCCGGAGGACTGTGAGTCACCAACGCACACTCAAACCTCTGATGTTTGTGATGTCATCAGCTACGTCTCCATCAGAGGCTCCTGCTGAACCCAGTTCAGAGGAGTCTTGCTGCTGTGATCTCAGTCGTTGGGTTTCAGGTGTCAGTCAGAGCAGTGACAAAATCTAGACATTTAAATATTTAAATCCACGTTCTGAGACCAGACCCGGTGGTCTCAGGATCATTTGCAGGAGCTTGTCTGTTAATTATTCTCAGCTGTGAGCTGATGTCGATTATTACAGAATGAGCTTTAACTGGCTCTGCTTTTAGCCGTGATGCAAATCTAGCTTTATGCTTGCTGAACAGTCAGGTGGTGCAGAGGAAAACGAAGGTGTCTCTGTGTGTCCAGGCTGCGTTCTGTGCAGGCTCAGCGATGACGACCCCGTCATGTTTGGAGAAAAGTTCACGCTCCAGGAGCACAAACTCTCCGTCCACTACTTCTGCTTGGTGAGTCTGACTCTTCACTGGTTTTATTTTATTTTTAAATACGACGTGTTTCAGTTGAAAAGTGACTGACGCTGAATTACCGTGACATGAACGATGAGACTGGTGCTGTTCTGGAGGTGAAACTGATATTTAAATGTGAACAAAAGCCCTTTTTTTCTGTCAGTGGAAAAAAATCGATTTGGCGATATATCGCGATTTTCGGCTGCCCGATATAATATCGATTTTTTTTTTTAGGAAAATTGATTCATTCACTTAAATGTGCAAAAAGACTAATAATAAACAATAAATAGGTTGTTTGAAGCAAATAGTTTTAACTCAACTGCTCCACCTCATATATATCAAAGCAAAATGTGTATAAATTGTAAATAGTCTGGTGTGTATATAGCTTATTTTTAACAATTAAATTTTTTTTAGAATATTTTTTTGAGAGCTATATATACATTTTATATTATTTTTTGCCTATTTTTTACAAGTACTTCTGCAAGCCCTGTTGAAATTTTGAAATTTTTATTTTTTATCTGTCCAACCTGTGCTGCTGTAATGACTGGATTTCCCCAGTGAGGGATTAATAAAGTTCTATTCTATTCTAATTTGTCCTCTGAATGATCAATATCATCTGATGAACATATACAGCAACTTGATTTTTCATCTCTACTTTTAATTTTGATATTAACTGGGTAGAATATCGCAATATATCGCGATAATATTTGCATCATGACCACATATCGTGACCATATCGTATCACGATGCATATGCATATTGCAAGGTCCTTGCCAATACTCACCCCTAGTGTGTTCAGAGGTGATTAAAGAGAGTTTAACGAGTTGATCACCAGTTCAAATGTGTGTGTCCTCCATCAGCTGACCTCTTGTGGAGTTTACCAGCGCGGAGAAGAAGACGAAGGCGTCTTTGGGTTCCTGGTGGACGACATCAAGCGGGAGATCCGCAGGGCGGCTCGACTGGTGAGAACTTTGGTCACATCAGCAAAGACCTTGACAGATGTTGGAGCTTGATGGATCTCTGTGAACATCTGGGGAAACGTCTGTCAAAGCTCCGCCCACCTGCTTGACGTCAGATCCACTCTGCTCTTGGTTTTCCTGTCTGTTTTCAGACCTGTGCCGTCTGTAAGAAGAAAGGAGCGTGTGTTGGCTGCAACGTGAGCAGCTGCAGGAAGATGGTCCACCTGCCTTGCGGCAGGAAGCAGATGTTCATCTCACAGTTCACAGGACTGTTCCCGTGAGTGGCGCCACCTCAGCGTTGGACGGTTAGCGTCCGGATCAGTCAGACAACCCTAACCCTAACTGCAGAACCTCCAGGTTCCTGAAGAGGACAGATGTTCTAATTCAGTCTTTCTCAACCTTTTTTCAGTCACGACACCTTTCAAAAGTGAATAAAATCTCACGACACCCCAGAGTAAAATATAATCCAAAGCCACACTGCATCGCTCCGACTGTAAATGCATACGTCCCGTTTATTTTGTTTAAATAACCTGAAGACGATAACTGCACCAGAGTAGACCTCAGCAGGAAAGCTTCTTTTCATCCGTGATGTGCTTGCTTCCATCCATCATCCTTGTATCGCCTCTTTTTAGCCTTATCGCTAGCAGCTAGCTTTGGTACCTATGGAGCAGATTCAGAGCTGGTGGATGAAGGCTTGATGAAGAAGTCAGCTCCTCTGTGATGTTCAGTTCCTGTGGGGCTTTTCTTTTTAGAAAATGATCGATGATGCTGC
Source organism: Hirundichthys speculiger (assembly GCA_018398805.1). Taxonomy (NCBI): domain Eukaryota; kingdom Metazoa; phylum Chordata; class Actinopteri; order Beloniformes; family Exocoetidae; genus Hirundichthys; species Hirundichthys speculiger. Next base: position 585,279 of record JAGFBZ010002452.1, on the reverse strand, counting down.
TAAAAAGTTCTCTTTGCTATCTGTGAAATAAAATTCCAATGGTTAAATGATATTACGACGTAAACTAACTGGGCAGTCACGTTGACCTTACGCTGACCCCGTAATGACATTGTTAACATTAGGAAATGGGCATGTGAGACATATTTTTATTATTAATTTCATGTCCAATTATGTATCTTTTTTATTTATTTATCTATCTATTCATTCATAGGCAAAAAGTATGTATTTATGTATGCATTCATATATTCATACAGTGGTACCTCTATTTACGAAATGAATTAGTTCTGGAAGTAGTTTCGTAACCTTAAAATTTCTTAAGTAGAGACGTGTTTTCCATGTAAATGCCCTAATCCGTTCCAAGCCCCCCAAAATTCAAACTTTTTTTTTTTTTTAAATAAATTATAAACAATACATGAAATGACATGGAAACCTGTAAGAAATACATGTTAGAACTAGAAAAGCACTCAGAGAGCTTAGACCTCCACTAAACGCAACAATTATCGAAAATTTGAAAGTGATCCAGAATCCAGGATTTCTTCTGGATCACACCCAAAATGAAATCAGTTCTTCCGTTTCACATTTCTGACAACTCCTGAAAATTTCATTAAAATCCATCCATAACTTTTTGAGTTATCTTGAACACAGACAGACAGATAAACGCCAGCAAAAACATAACCTCCTTGGTGGAGGTAAAAATTGTTTGTTTACCTGGGTTGCTGGGTTTCGCTCATACAGACAAGGGGCCCTCCTAGCCAATGGGATGCCAGGAAGATGCTAAGCGATAGCCAATGGCAGAGCAGCTCGGACGCACTGCTTTCAAACTGAGATACAAACCGACAGCTATGTTTACGTTCGGTAAACTCTGGGAGCTGCGAGTAGCAGCGCTACTGTATTTCTGCCTTTCGTATCCTGAAATTTCTTTCAAAACAAGAGGCAATATTTTCCCTTTGAGGCGTTTCGTAACCTGAAAATTTCATATGTAGAGACGTTTGTAAGTAGAGGTACCACTGTATATGAAATGTCAGAATAGGTCATTTTTTTTGACGACACCCATGAAGCAGCCAGACGACACCCCGGTTGAGAAAGGCTGGTCTAGAAGACTCTTCTGTGGTCTGATCCTGTCTGTCCTCGTCCAGGTCTTACTGTCAGGACCACAGTCCGTCTCAGTCTCTGGCTGCGGGTTTGGACATCAGTCTGCCTCAGTCTTGCTCCGTCTGTTTGGACACCATCGACCCCGTCCTGTCCTACTCCATCCTCAAGTGTCCGTCCTGCCACGCCAGCTGGTTCCACAGGGACTGCGTGCAGGTAAAAAGATCTCCGGTTTCACCTGTGAGCTTCAGTGCCTGATGGGTAACACCTAACCATCTTCCCACTCTTTCTGTGTGTATGGCCGCCAGCGTCAGGCCCACAGCGCCGGACTCTTCTTCTTCAGATGCACCCTCTGCAACAACAAGGAGAGCTTCCAGGAGGAGATGCTCCGGATGGGAATCTACATCCCAGAACGGTATTGCAGCCACGGCCACACCTGCAGAGCTTCAGTCACGTGGACTGGCGGGGAACACGACGACAGATCTAGCAGAGAGACCAAAGCTAGCATTGTGTCTGTGGGGTTCCAGATGTTGAATGGTTTCTGTTTCTCTGTGCAGAGATGCCTCATGGGAGTTGGAGGCGAATGCGTACTCGGAGCTCCTGGAGGTCTACAACCACTGCGACTCTCTCACCTGCCTCTGCAACAACGGACGCAGCCACTCTGCCAAGCGAGGGTACGACGCACCCCCTCATTCACCCCGTCATGTCTCTGCACGTAGAAACTGACACAACTCTCAAAGGTGGAGCCGAAACTGAAGCACCTGAACGTGCAGTACCACTGACAACCACCGAGTGTCCAAAACAACTCTTCAACCAGCGTGCATGAAATAACAGTAATACTAATAATTAGGGGTGCACGATAACTATCGGGCCGATAACCGGAAATTATGACGTCATTCCGATAAGTCCGATATCACGACAAATAGCGCCGATAACATATATATTTTGTTAACATGGCAGTGCCTCGCTCTGAGCCTTGAATGACAGTGAATGTTATGTTCAAGTAACGTCGGCATAATCAGAAAAACGATTTCTCAATCAGGAAAATCAAGAATACCCCCTCATGCCAGAAAACAACTTGTTAAGTCGGTCATAATTTTAGTAGTTGCTGACTTGAATCGATATTCGCAGTATTTCCTCTAATGTTACACATAAAAAGAAGAAAAAAATTGAAAAGGCTGAAAGAACGACTAGCAAACTAGGGAACGTGGGAATTTACGTTACACCTTGAATGCAGCATGCAGCACAGCGTGCTGATCACAACAAACATGGCAGCGTGGAACTTCGTTAAAATTTCAGAAGAAGATAGTTTGGTGGTTATTTGTGACGAATCCTCCGAGCGAATTCTACGAGGAGGGAAGCACAAGCTTTAATACGTAAAACCCGATCGGCCACCTACAACATAACAATCACTTCCACGGAGTTTTGAAATCGCGCTAATGCGAGCTAACGGAAGCTAATGCTAACGTGCGCAAGCCAACAGCAGTCTCCCCTCCCCTCATCTTTCTCATCTAAAGCTTCCATGAGATAAAAAACAAAAAACTACTGAACCTCATTTACTTTAATTAAAGGTATTAATTTAAATGGAACCACAAGTCAAAATCCTTTAAATGTTATTTTTTTCAGTTTGTAATTCTGATGCATGTATTTCCATCAGTTCAAGGAGCCTTTTTTTTTTATATCAGTCAGTAATGAACCTTATTTAAGTTAATGTGAGATATCGAATAGGTTTGTTTGATAGCTTTATGAAAACGTTTGAGAGGCTTGACAATAGTTTTTCATTGGAAAAAATAAATATCTGTTCATTTAAAGAGTCCAAACTATTTTTGGTTTTGTTCATAGTATTGATGTAATGATCTTAGGTATATGTGTGTGTTATCGGTTTTAAAAAACAGTTATCGTGCATCCCTAAATAATACTAATATTAATCATTATTATGTATATTGATGGAGGGGAGAAGATGGGAAGATAATAAAGAAGACTTTAGAGGTGAATAAAGAGAGTATACGATAATAAAACTAACTCAGTATCTGAACTGGTAGATGGAGTTTCTCCTGTAAAGGCTTCACCTCTGAGCAGGACTGAGGTCGCTATCGCTGTGCGTCTTGTCTCTGTTTGCTCCAGCTGGTTCGAGGTGATCCGCTGTCGGCTGTGTGGATCCACGGGGACCCACAGGAAGTGTGCGGGGCTGGAGGTGGACACCAGAGACTGGGCCTGCCCCGACTGCACCAAGGCCACCGACGGGAAAGGTGAGAGCAGCCGGTAACGGTTTAACGTCTCGCTGTGAGCGTGAAAGGTGATCTAACTGGTTCCTGAATCTGCTGCAGCCTCGCTGGTCACGTCACCTCAGAGAGGTCAGAGGAGAAGCCTGCTATCCAAACGCCACCAGTCCCCTGTCCACCCCCCCATCAGCTGTAAAAGGTAACGAGCCGCACGCATGACCCGTCCCCGTCTGCCGGTTCTGGTCTCTGTGAATCCTCACCTTCCCCTCCTTCAGGCCGTCTTTATGTGGAGGATCTGGATCACCTGAGGAGCTCCTGCAGTCTCTGGTCCTCCAGCTTCAGCCCGTCAGCGTCCAGGTGGAGGTGAACCAGGACCAGGCCCTGCCAGCGGCCCTCCACCTGGTCAGGAGGCCCGACTTCGACCCCACACACACTCTGTCCGTCAGGTCCGTTAGTGAGGACGTGAACTTGGCTTCTTCTCGTACTTGGACGCGTCCTCCCCTCAACTCTCCGTAATCTTTGTCCAGATTCAAGAGTGAGCAGGGGACCGAGTTTCCCAGCAGCCTCCAGGACGGAAACATGGCCAGGGAGTACTTCCTGAAGCTGCTGATGCAGCAGATCCAGGACTCTGTGGTGTTTGAGGGTCCGTGTGGATCCAAGAACCTGGCGCTGGACTCCCAGGGTAGGAGCATCATTGATCACTGATCAGGAGGGTGTCGTGAGCATTCACACCTGTAACCAGAAGTTTACAAGCGGTTGAGAAAAAGCGCTCCTAAACCACCTTAGAAAAACAAGATTCAGGTTTCCAGATCCACATGGAGACAAGGGGTGCACGATAATTATCGACCGGATAACTATCGGGCCGATAACAGGAAATTATGACGTCATCCCGATAAATCGGATATCATGACAAATAGCCCCGATAAGATATATATTTTTGTCAACACGGCAGTGTCTCGCTCCCTCTGAGCCTTGAATGACCGGCAGTGAATGTTATGTTCAAGTGACGTCGGCGTAATCAGAAAAACAATTATTCAGTAAGGAAAATCAAGAATACCCCCTCATGTCAGAAACAACTTGTTAACTCGGTCATAATTTTGGTAGTTGCTGACTTGAATTGATATTCACAGTATTTCCCCCATGTTACACATAAAAAATAAAAAAATAAATAAGGCCAAAAGAATGACTAGCAAACGAGGGAACGGAGGAATTTACGTTACACATTGAATGCAGCATTGCGGCACAGTGCACTGATTAAAAAAAAAAAAAAAAGGCGGCGATTGTATGGAACTTCATTAAAGTTTCAGAAGAAGATAGTTCACTGGTTATTTGTGATAAATGCTCCAAGCGAAGGAGGCAAAAATAGCACAAGCTTTAATACGTCAAACCCGATCAGCCACCTGAAACACAACCATCGCTTCCATGGAGTTTTGAAATCGCGCTAATGTGAGCTAACATGAGCTAATGTGACCAAGCCAGCAGCAAGTCAAGTATATGTGTGTGTTATCAGTATCGGCCTTGAGGAGCTGAAAGTTATCGGTTATCGGTATCGGTTTTTAAAAAGTTATCGTGCATCCCTAATGGAGACAAAGACCTGCAGCCCGTGGTCTGGTGAGACCAAAGCCTGACTCATGGTTCCTCACCTGACCTCAGTCCTGCAGAAAACTGAACAAAAACCCTCATTATTCTGTCAAATCGTTTCAGACTTGTAAACTTCTGACTGCAGTTGTGTTTTACTCTGAAGCAGCATCACTCCCGTTGCCGCGGTGACAGCCTCGCTGTGTTTTCAGCTCTCCGTGACGACCTGTACTTCGACGTTGGCTGCCTGCTGGCTCTCTCGCTTGTCCACGGCGGTCCGCCCGTCGGCTTCTTCTCCCCCGCCCTCTACCAGCTGCTCTTCAACCACCCGGCCAACCTCCCGCTCACCGTCAGTCACATGACCCCCGGCACCGTCTCCAGCCTCAGAGTCGCTCAGGTGAGTCCAGGACCTTCAGAGACGATGGCGTAGGTGCTGCAGGGGCTGAACGGCTCTCGTCATGTCAATCAGATTGCGGAGGCGGAGTCTCTGGATGAGCTGAGAGAAGTCCTGGTGGACAGCGGAGAGTTCCTGGAGCTAGCCGGCTGCAAACAACCAATCAGCAGCCTGGAGGAGAAGGAGGCTCTGGTGGAGGATCTGGTGAGCTTCACCATGATCACCAGGATGCAGCTGCCTCTGCAGAGGTGAGATGAACCGACTGGACTCCTGTTCCTGTTAAGGGACAGCTGCAGTAACTCTGTTTTCTTCTGTCCTCCTGCAGGTTTCGGGAGGGTCTGCAGACGTTGGGCGTCTTTGATCAGGTGACTTGAATCTGCAGCTGTATAGTTGTGATGTGCTCCAGTTTGCTGTTTTGTTGAAGAAGAATGAAGAGGTTCATTTGCAGATGTTCCAGCTAGGGATGCAGGATAACTGTTTTTTAAAACTGATACTGATAAACAAAAGCTCCTAAAGACCGATACCGATAACTGATAACACACACATATACCTAAGATCATTACATCAATACTATGAACAAAACTTAACAAAACTTAGACTTTTTAAATGAACAGATATTTATTTTTTCTAATGAAAAACTATTGTCAAGCCTCTCAAACATTTTCTTAAAGCTATCAAACAAACCTATTTGATATCTCACATTAACTTAAATAGGTTCATTACTGACTGATATAAAAAAATAAAGGCTCCTTGAACTGATGGAAATACACGCATCAGAATTACAAACTGAAAAAGATTAACATTTAAAGGATTTTGGCTTGTGGGTCCATTTAAATTAATACCTTTAATTAAAGTAAATGAGGTTCAGTAGTTTTTGTTTTTTATTTTTTAATCTCATGGAAGCTTTAGATGAGAGGAATGAGGGAGGGGAGACTGCTGCTGGTTTGCGCACGTTAGCATTAGCTTCCGTTAGCTCACATTAGCGTGATTTCAAAACTCCATGGAAGCGATTGTTATGTTGTAGGTGGCTGATCAGGTTTGACGTATTAAAGCTTGTGCTTCCCTCCTCGTAGAATTCGCTCGGAGGATTCGTCACAAATAACCACCAAACTATCTTCTTCTGAAACTTTTTTTTTTTTTTTTAAGATTTTTTTTGGCTCTAGTGGCCTTTATTGAAAGTTGAGAGACAGGAAGGGGGGTAGAGAGAATGGGGAAGACACGCGGGAAAGAGTCGCCGAGCCAGGAATCGAACTCACGACCAGCCGCACGAGGACTGTAGCCTCTGTATATGGCCGCCTGCCCGAACCACTGCGCCACCGGGGCGGCCTTCTTCTGAAACTTTAACGAAGTTCTACGCCACCATGTTTGTTGTGATCAGTAGGCTGTGCTGCAGGCTGCATTCAAGGTGTAACGTAAATTCCCACGTTCCCTCGTTTGCTAGTCGTTCTTTCAGCATTTTCAATTTTTTTTCTTTTTTTATGTGTAACATGTGGGAGAATCCTGCGAATATCACTTCAAGTCAGCAACTACTAAAATTATGACCGCGTTAACGAGTTGTTTTCTGGCTTGAGGGGGTATTCTTGATTTTCCTTATTGAGTAATTGTTTTTCTGATTATGCCGACGTTACTTGAACATAACATTCACTGCCGGTCATTTAAGACTCAGAGGGAGCGAGGCACTGCCGTGTTGACAAAAATATATATGTTATCGGGGCTATTTGTCGTGATATCGGACTTAGCGGGATGATGTCATAATTTTCCTGTTATCGGCCCGATAGTTATCAAGCACCCCTAGTTTCAGAGCGTGTGTGATGTCAGAGGCAGACTGCAGAAACCACAACTACTAACACGAAAAACCTAACCATGTCATACTGACATAAACTTGATCTGATCCAGGTTCAGCTCTTCCCGTCGAACTTCTATGAAATCTTCTGCGAAGCCACCGACCGCATCACGGCTCAGATGCTGGACCAGCTCTTCACCGTCAGCTTCTCTCAGCAGGAGGAGAAACTGAAGCTAGAGATGAACGTGGTCACCTCCTGGAGAGATTTCCTGCTGGAGTGTGAAGGTAGTTTGTTTAACCGTGTTTCTACCGAGCAGCTGTGATGTCCTATTACTTCCTTCAGGAGAAACATCTGCAACAGCAGACACCGAAGTAGTCCATCATGAAGAGAGAGCTGGGAAAAGAGGTGAAGCTCATTATTTACCCGTTAATTTATGTTTCGGCCCTCATCTCTGGTTGTGAGCTGATGGCAGGGACTGAAAAAACGAGGTCACACCTGCTCAAGATGTCTTCCAGGTGGAGGTGGCTGGGAGGAGGGAGGTCTGAGATCTCTGCTCAGACTACCCTCGTAGGGTGCTCCCATCCATCCATCCATCCATCCATCCATGCGTCCATCCATCCATCCATCCATGCGGCCATCCATCCATCCGACCATGCGGCCATCCATCCATGCGGCCATCCATCCATCCATCCATTTGTCCATCCATCCATCCATTAATCCATCCATCCGTCCATCCATCTGTCCTTCATTGTATCCATCCATCCATCCATCCATGCATTCATCCATCCATCCATGTGTCCATCCATCCATGCATTCATCCATCATCCATCCATCCATGTGTCCACGCGTCCATCCATGTGTCCATCCATCCATCCATCCATCCATGACCTTTGGTCTCATCCCTGTTGCTTCTCTCTTGGCTGTGAACCGCTGCAGAGACCTGAAGATCCAGCTGGACCACATCATCACCAAAGTCCTGATGGGACCAAACCAGTCCCCCTCTGCTCCTTGACTGCTCTTAGACCTCCTGTCCATTAATGTTCTGCAGTAACAAACTTCTCTCTCCTCAGTTGGAAGGAGCTCCATCTCGCTGCAGGACCTCCTCCGCTTCGCCACTGGAGCTGATGAGCTGCCGCCGGCTGGCCTCCTCCCTCCTCCTTCCATTTCCTTCCTCCACCACCCCACCTCCTCCCAACCAGGATCTGAGGAGGACAGAGGAGACGGCTGGAGAGACCAGGGTCTCTTCCCGCAGAGCAAACCCAACTCCAGACACCTCCTGCTGCCCGTCACCTCCTCCTACAGCGCCTTCAAGAGCTCCATGGAGCAGGCGGTCAGCCACCACGTCCACCTCCTCCCCTCACAGAGCTGAAGAGGAGGGATGTCCATTATCTCATTTATCAAAGTTTTGTCTTAATGAAAAGTCATCCAGGTTGCAGCCAACAAGCGTAGACAGTTAGATCACTGACGGGAACTGGTTCAGCTGGATGTTTATCTTCGTTCTTCTTTGCTTTTGTTGACTGAATTTGATCAAATGTGTCTGTTTCAGTGTGCCAGAGAGAATGTGATGAAAGGAGGACTCATTCATGGCTGCTTTCCTTCTGTTAAACGTTGGCTTTTATTTGTCTGTTTAAGTCTGGCCTCCCTCTGGACCCGCCCACCAGCCCCCTGGGTCCAGTAGGAGGCTGAACCTGTGCAGGTGGAACAGACCAGAGGTGCTGTCAGGAGGATGAATCCTCTCTGAATCCAGTTTAAACTGGTAAAACCTAGTTTAAACCGGTATAAACTGGTTTAAACCAATTTATACCAGATTTTAAAATGATTAAAAAAATATACCGGTTTGAACCGGTTTATACCGGTTTAAACTGGTATAAACCAGTATATTTTTTTTAATACATATTTTTTTTAGGTTTATACCATTCGAGTTCAAGTTTGGTTTATACCGGTATAAACGGGTATATTTTTTTTAAACAATTTTAAATATTTTAAACCAGTATAAATTGGTTTAAACTGGTATAAATGGGTTTAAACTAGTTTAGACTGGTATAACCTAGTTTAGACTGGTATAAACTGGTTATTGTTTAGTGCTGACTTTATAACTTTGTCTCCAGTTGTTTTTAGCTCCGCCTGTTTTTGCTCTTTTTTATGTCTGATTCTTCTTCTGCTTTTTTATGTTGTTTGTTACATTTTTCTGTTTTTGTTTCATAATGTTTGAAAAAAAAAAACCCTGCATTTTACGTAGAATTAAAAGAACATTGTAACCCTCTGGTGGAAGTTTGGCTGTTTTTTCTTCTCCTCTAAGATGCAAAATCGTCATAAATCTACTGTAGAAAACTAAAAAGACAGAAGTGGGAGTCAAAGAGGAGCTGATGGACGTCTGTCAGGTCTCCAGTCAGTGGGAAACATCTGCTCAGACAAAAACAGCTGGAACTAATCATCGCTAGTCTTTATGGTACAAAGCTTCGTTCTACAGAAACAGAAATAAACAAGACTCTTAATAAAGTAATAAATTTGGGAAAATCCTGGAAACGTCTGTCAGCTTTAAGAGAGTCGGCAGTTCACTGGTCTTGGACTTCCAGGTGTGGGCTGACACAAGGCCGAGAGGGAAAGATATCAGCAGTGGTCCAAGAGGATCAACTGTCAGTGTGTTCTGCATCCGATCCATCCGTGTTTCTGCTGAGGTCTTCACAGACTCCAGTTTTAGTGGAGAAACCAAGTTTCACTGATGGATCGGATCCAGAACACACTGACAGTTGATCCTCTAGGATCCTCTGTGACGTGTCTGAAACTGGGTCATGTGACAGGATGATGAGCCCAAACATGGAAGCAGGTCAGAAGGGATAAAGAATGAAGGTTCTGGAATGTTCTAGACAGCCTGAATGCTGTGGTGGGGCCTCCAGAGAGCTGTAAGGGAATGTCCAAAAACCTTAATGAGGCAACTTTGTAAAGAACGGAGCAGGATTGGACCAGAACCACGTGACAGACGGATAAACGTGGATCTGCGGTCTGTGTGACCCTCCAGCCAACAGAACCGGACTTGTTTTTCTTTGCTCCGTCCAGAAGTATCCGGACTCTGTGGTCGGTCTCCTGGAAACAGAGCGGAGTGAAACCTCCCATCAGCCACCGCTCTCTGAAGCGTTTAACGTCACTGCGTCCGGCTGCTGCCACGTCACGCCGCTTCGTCATCAGTAACAACAGAGAACATGGCGACGTCTGTCCGGGAGAAGCAGACAGGTGAGTCTCTCCTCCGGTACCGGTAGCCACCTGAGCCGGGCAGCTGCAGCGGCGAACGGCTCGGAGCTTCACCGAACCGCGGCCTGACGGCGGCAGGACACCGGGGTTCCGTCGGGACTCTAAACCGGCCAAGAACCGCCCCGCTTCACAAACGAAACCGGCTCTCTGCTGATCCGCTGGACTTTCAGCTCCAGAACCGACTCTGACCCGGACTGGACCCTGGCATCCGACCGGCCGCACACGAAGAGGCCACGGCACCGGTCCGGTACCGTGTCGGGTGACTGGGTTCTGTCCTGTCGGTTCGGTTCTGGTGGCCTGCTGCTGACGCTGGAGGCTGCCTTCATGAAGTGTTCATGACGTGTTCATGACGCGTTCACGGGCTTCCGGAGACCGAACATCCGACTGATGTTCCAGTTAACCAGAAAACACAAACAGCTGTGATTTAATCTCGAGTCAAAACGAACCGGTAGAGACCCAGAGAGAGACTTTACAGGGGCAGTAAAAGTTTGTGAACCCTGATTATTGTAGTGGACTTAATTATATTTATTCGGGGACCATGTTGTGGCTCTGAAAAGCGTCTGGAGACGGTTTGTATAATAATCGCCAGTTTCCACCAGAGTCTAGTCTGCTTGAAATAAGTGACCCATCGTTTGGACCGCTCATGTTCAGGATGGCAGGTTTATCCAACCACCACGACAGAAAAACTGATTCTGCAGCACGTTCTGACCCTTTTCTGGGTTAAACTGATCCTGATCAGAGCAGCTGCTGGTGGTTTCATGGATGTGTGGAACATAAACGGGGCTCTGTTTCCTCATGAAGGTCAGATCTGACTGTAACTGTCCTGTCTGTGTTTCTGCAGTCGCTCTAAAGCGCATGCTGAACTTCAACGCTCCTCCCTGAAGAACACCACAGCTGAGCCAGTATGGAAGGTAAAACCCCACAACACACACCTCTGGAGATCTGCTACCAGCGTTCTAATGAAACGTCCGTTAGACGGGATGAAGGCCAGAGCAGTCCTGTGAACCTCAGGGGTTCTTCTGACGGGATTTCTAGTTCATGATCCTCCTCACCGTAGGACGCTGAAGTCCAGACGGTCTGGAGATGTTTTCAGAACTCGTTCTAGGTTCATGTGCAGCAACAGTTGTTTCTCTGAGACCGCTGCTGATGTCTCTCCTCTCTGGCGTTGTGTTAACACTCACCTGAATTCTCCAGATGGTTCATCGGCTCATCAGCTGCAGCGTTGCTCTTCAGTAGAAGCTAAAGTTGGTGTTTAAATATTTTTATCTTTGGCTTCACTTTTGTTAAAGGAATAATGTCAAAGGAGCCTGTTGTTGTTCACATGAGGTCGTGCTGCGACTGTATGACTTTTATTGTGGTTTTACACGACGATGAGGCAGCGCTGACTTTTAGGAAGAAATGTAAACTTTTAAATAAATGATTAACTAGGGGTGCATGATAATTATCAGGCCGATAATTATCAGGCCGATAACAGGAAATTATGGCGTCATCCCGATAAGTCCGATATCACGACGAATAGCCCCGATAACATATATATTTTTGTCAACATGGCAGTGCCTCGCTCCCTCTGAGTCTTAAATGATCGGCAGTGAATGTTATGTTCAAGTAACGTCGGCATTATCAGAAAAATTATTTCTCAATCAGGAAAATCAAGAATATCCCCTCATGCCAGAAAACAACTCGTTAACTCGGTCATCATTTTGGTAGTTGCCGACTTGAATTGATATTTGCGGTATTCTCCCACATGTTACACATAAAAGGAAAAAAATAGAAAAGGCTGAAAGAACGACTAGCAAACGAGAGAACGTGGGAATTTACGTTACACCTTGAATGTAGCCTTCAGCACAGCGTGACTGATCACAACAAACATGGCGGCGTGGAACTTCGTTAGTTTCAGAAGAAGATAGTTTGGTGGTTATTTGTTTATTTGTTTATTTATTTGCTTTAATACGTAAAACCTGATCAGCCACCTACAAGAATCGCTTCCATGGAGTTTTGAAATCACGCTAACGTGAGTTAACGGAAACTAATGCTAACATGTGCAAGCCAGCAGCAGTCTACCCTCTCCTCTCCCTCATTCCTCTCATCTAAAGCTTCCATGAGATTAAAAAATAAAAAACAAAAACTACTGAATCTTATTTACTTTAATTAAAGGTTATTAATTTAAATGGAACCACAAGCCAAAATCCTTTAAATGTTGATCTTTTTTAGTTAGTAATTCTGATGCATGTATTTCCATCAGTTCAAGGAGCCTTTTTTTTTATATCAGTCAGTAATGAACCTTATTTAAATTGATGTGAGATATCAAATAGGTTTGTTTGATAGCTTTAAGAAAATGTTTGAGAGGCTTGACAATAGTTTTTCATTGGAAAAAATAAATATCTGTTCATTTTAAAAGTCCAAAAACTATTTTGATTTTAGTTCATAGTATTGATGTAATGATCTTAGGTATATGTGTGGGTTATCTGTTTTCATTCAGTTCAGTTTCCTCAGACTGAACCATTAAAGAACCCGTCAGTGATCAGGACATCTGGTTCTGGTTCAGATCCACCTGTTGGTCAGAGGACAGTGACAGCTCCTCCTCCTCCTGACTCCTCCTCCTCTGAGCTTCTCTGACCTTTGACCCCTGTGTTCCTGCAGGTGCTGATCTACGACCGGTTCGGTCAGGACATCATCTCCCCGCTGCTGTCCGTCAAAGAGCTGCGAGACATGGGCATCACCCTGCACCTGTAAGACGCCGCTCGGCTTCAAGGACGTCTGGACGCGTTCGTCCAGCTGAGATGTTCTAGTTTGATGTTAACACACATTTTAAAACTGCTGTACAGTTGATTTCTTCTGCTAAAGTTCACTGGAGTGGTTTGATTGAAAAAATTTAAACTGATCCTGTTAAGATTGAGACTCTGGTTTGGTTTGGAAGGAACTTATGAGTGAACCCCAGAAACCTGAGGGACGGCTGGACGTGTAGACGTATCTGCTGCAGGTTGTTTCATACGTAGATGATCCTGTTTGTCGTGTCCAGGCTCCTTCACTCCGACAGAGATCCCATTCCAGATGTTCCAGCCATCTACTTCCTGATGCCCACGGAGGAGAACATCGACAGGATCTGTCAGGTGAACCGTGATGGACTGTTTCTGTGAGGACGAAGCGTTTTTACCAGAGAGGAGATGATGTCAGAGGCAGGACGGCCAGGTCTAAGCTGTCTGTGGTCATGGATGTCAGTTTACTATCTAGAAGACGAGTCAGTCACGAATGATCAGTGTCATTAACAGGATACCTTTGTTGTGTTAAATATAGGGCTGGGCAAGTTAACGCGTTATTATCGTGTTAACTCATTAATTTATTAACTCAGACATTTATTTTATTGCGCATTAACACATGTTGCTCACGTGCTTTTATTTTGAAAAGTCTGTTACTGGATGCTGCAGAACCGGAAGAGAGTCGGCAGGTAGACATGCAGAAAAGCTAAAACAGACATGGAGAACGGAAAAAATCAGTGAACTTTACAGTTCAGGTAGCAATATTAACAATTCTGTCTGAAAAATTAAATTCTGGACTGCAACCAACTTTCACGTCATTCCTCCATGTTCCATCAGATCTGCTCCATGTGTTCACTGTCCTGCTGTTCTCTAGCTGGTTACTGCAGTGCGGCTCCATCTAGTGGCACAGATGTGTAATGACAACAGAAAGTCCAGTCCTCTATCATAAAACAAATTCAGTCCTGTGGCCCGTTTTTTAATTTTGTGTTTTTGGTCGAAGTCTAAAATTGAAATATAAAAAAAAAAAAAAATTTTTTTTTTTTTCATTTTTGTGTTAGATTAAAAAACGAAAAACGTAATAAAATGTCACTTTTGAATTTTTTTTTAATTTTTGATTGACAATTGAAAATGGAAAGAATGAATGATACACGGATTAATAAAGTTACTGAACTTTAACATGGACATTTTAATTTTAAAGTTCTCCCAGACGGAGGATTCAACAGAAACAAGGTTATTTGTAACAACTGACAAGTTGAACTCCCCGTTAAAAGTTTCTGCTGTTACCTCAGAAATGACCTGTTTTAATGTTCTGATTGTGGCTCAGGATTTTGTTGGTAGACTTTTTTATTATTCATAAAAACAGGATGACATTAATGCCCTGGCAGTGGCAATAAGCTTTATTTTATTTTACATTTTTTTAAGATGAGATTTACACTAAATATGTGTTACTGACAAGTGCTGATGTTAAAAGTGTTTGAACAACAAATGTTATGGCACTTTAGTTCATATGGCAGCAGAACATTTAAATAAAAGTGACCTTTACACTACTTTTGAATTCATTATTTGATTTTGCGTATACAATGCGATTAATTGTGATTAATCAGGGAAATCATGCGATTAATCGCGATTAAAAATTTTAATCGTTGCCCAGCCCTAGTTAAATATATTTTAAGATGCAGCCTCAACATGTGGAATCAGCTGGAAAAAAAACCATCAAAGATTCAGTTCAAATATGGAAAATAAACAAAAAAACCAAAGCAGTATTTCCTACATTTAATGGCTCATAACAGGATCGTTAGTTTCATTCACTGTTGTGGAACCGATAATCAGTACTTCCTTTAATGTTGTGTCCTGTGTGTGTGTGTGTGTGTGTGTGCACGTTCAGGACCTGAGGAACCAGCTGTATGAGTCCTACTACCTGAACTTCATCTCAGCCATCAGCAGAAGCAAGCTGGAGGACATCGCCAGCGCCGCTCTGGCTGCTAACGTGGTCAGCCAGGTCACCAAGGTCACTTGGCTGTTATTTTATTACGTTATTTTATCACGCTGGTGTTGATTCGGATATATTTAAAAACGCTGACTTGTGTCAGGAGAGTTGAGCAGAAACCCAGTTATTCTGTGTGTTATTTTTTTTTAACGTTATTTTATTTAGTTATTTTATTATGTTCTTTTATTACATTATTTTATTACATTATTTAATTACGTTATTTAATTACACTGGCGTTGATTCAGATGGATTTAAAACTGCTGAATCATGTCAGGAGAGTTGATCAGAAGTCGGTCTGGTTGTGGTGCTGCTTCAGTCCTGACCTCCGTGTGTTTGTCTCAGGTGTTTGATCAGTACCTGAACTTCATCACCCTGGAGGACGACATGTTCATCCTCTGCCACCAGAACAAAGAGCTCATCTCCTACCACGGTAAGGACTCACCTGGACCTCACTGGTGGACACCAGGGACCAGGGCTTCTCCATCTTGGTGTCTGGTTGTTCCCCTGCACCAGCACATCTGGTTCAGATCATCTGGCCACCTCTTCCTGTAGGCATCAAGGTCTGAGGTCAGGCCAGTTACCTGGATCCAGGTGTGTTTCAGCAGGGAAACATCTGAACATGCAGGGCAGTGGTCCTGGAGGACCAGGATGGAGAACCACGTTGAATGTTGCAGCTTGTTTTAGACGCCGTCTTCTGTGACCTGGTCCAACCTGAAGCTGGAATCAACCCACCACCACGTTTATGTCCTGTGGACCAGAAGACCCCCACAACAACCTCAGAACTGGACCTTCTCTGCTCCTTTGCTGCACCTCAGTCAGTGATGTAGGTCAGCCCTGATGGGCCAGAACCCCCACATGGTTCCGGTCTGACTCAGTACCAGCTACCTGAACCCGTTCTCTGTTCCTGTGGGTCTGGATGGTCTGTAGCAATGGACCCAGGACCCCAACCCCCCAGAGGACCCCCTCTAGATACCCTGAGGAGTACAGTGGATGACCCTGTCCAGGTCCATGAAGTACATGTGGACCAGTTGGTGAGCTCCCATGGTTCCTCCAGGACTCCAGCGAGGACTTCAGGGTCTTCTTCTCCAGTCTTCTTCTCCAGTCTTCCTCTCCAGTCTCTCCAGTCAGTCTTCCAGTCCTCCAGTTCTTCTCAGTCCAGTCTTCTTCTCCAGTCTTCTCCAGTCTTCCTCTCCAGTCTTCTCTCCAGTCTTCCTCTCCAGTCTTCTTCAGTTCTCTCATTCTTCAGTCTTCTCCAGTTTCTCTCCAGTCTTCTTCTCCAGTCTTTCCTCTCCAGTCTTCTTCAGTCTTCTCTCCAGTCTTCTTCTCCAGTCTTCTCTCTCAGTCTTTCTCCAGTCTTCTAGTCTTCTCTCCAGTCTTCTTCTCCAGTCTTCCTCTCCAGTCTTCTTCTCCAGTATTCTTCTTCTCTCCAGTCTCCAGTCTCTCCAGTCTTCTCTCCAGTCTTCTCTCTTCTTCTCCAGTCTTCTTCAGTCTTCTCTCCAGTCTTCTCCAGTCTTTCTCCAGTCTTCTTCTCCAGTCTTCTCTCCAGTCTTCTCCAGTCTTCTCCAGTCTTCTTCTCAGTCTTCCTCTCCAGTCTTCTTCTCCAGTCTTCCTCTCCAGTCTTCTTCTCCAGTCTTCCTCTCCAGTCTTCCTCTCCAGTCTTCCTCTCCAGTCTTCTTCTCCAGTCTTCCTCTCCAGTCTTCTCCTCAGTCTTCCTCTCCAGTCTTCCTCTCCAGTCTTCCTCTCCAGTCTTCCTCTCCAGTCTTCTTCTCTCCAGTCTTCTTCTCCAGTCTTCTTCTCCAGTCTTCTTCTCCAGTCTTCCTCTCCAGTCTTCCTCTCCAGTCTTCCTCTCCAGTCTTCTTCTCCAGTCTTCTCTCCAGTCTTCCTCTCCAGTCTTCTTCTCCAGTCTTCCTCTCCAGTCTTCCTCTCCAGTCTTCTTCTCCAGTCTTCTCTCCAGTCTTCTTCTCCAGTCTTCTCTCCAGTCTTCTCCAGTCTTCCTCTCCAGTCTTCTCCAGTCTTCTCCAGTCTTCTTCCAGTCTCTCTCCAGTCTTCCTCCAGTCTTCCTCTCCAGTCTTCCTCTCCAGTCTTCTTCTCCAGTCTTCTCCAGTCTTCCTCAGTCTTCCTCTCCAGTCTTCCTCTCCAGTCCAGTCCTCTCCAGTCCAGTCTTCTCCAGTCTTCCCTCTCCAGTCTTCCTCTCCAGTCTTCCTCTCCAGTCCTCTCCAGTCTTCTCTCCAGTCTTCTTCTTCTTCCAGTCTTCTTCTCCAGTCTTCTTCTTCAGTCTTCTTCTCCAGTCTTCCTCTCCAGTCTTCCTCTCCAGTCTTCCTCTCCAGTCTTCCTCTCCAGTCTTCCGGCCTCAGACAGTTGAACCAGCCTTCTGGATAGAAGATTAAACGTCTTCATGAACCAAGAAGCTTTGATTGAAGCCTTTGAGGAGCAGTAGAAGTGATGGCCAATGTTGGTTACTAGATGGAGGGAGCTCATGGAGCTGCAGTGGACGTCATGTTGGGAGTGATGAAGAAAAAAAGAAAGAAAGTGATGAGGAGCAGAAAACTGACCAAGCTAGTGTGCAGCTCCTGATCTTCCTCTAACACTGTTTAGTTTCTAAATGAGTTTTTGGAAACAATCGTTGAAGATTCTCTCTGGTTGAGATGAAGTGTCTCCCTCCTGTTGTCTCATGTGCAGCCATCAACAGAGCAGACATCCAGGACACAGACATGGAGGCCATCATGGACACCATCGTGGACAGCCTCTTCTGTTTCTTCGTTACTCTGGGTGAGTTCAGCCGAGCTCCAAATACATCAGATGACCCGGTCAGATCCGGTAGCCCGACCCGGTTCCACCAACCAGTCTGCAAATAAACCTGGTTCTCATTTCTATCAGCTGAACGTCAACATGTTTATTTCTGCATTCACTGAAATGTATTTTGACACTAAGCGTTGATAACTGGATGAACTAGTGAGAGATTTTAATACAGACCACACATTAAAACACGGCACAAATGTTATGAAATCAAATTTTCTAAAGTCAAATATGATTTTCATGTCAGTAAGACGAGCATCTGACGTGTCGTTGGTCAGGTGCGGTGCCAATCATCCGCTGTCCTCGAGGAAATGCTGCAGAGATGGTGGCTGTGGTGAGTTTGACAGACGTAACCAACTCCTGGCACCACCAACAACACTGTAAACTCTTTGTTTTAATTTATATGGTGTCAACACTGAATAACAGGTTGTAATCTGACCAGATAGAAATGCTGAAGTGATGAAACAGCCTGTCCGGGTTTTAACAAAACAAAAGCTATGCAGCCACAGGTCCTGGAGGATGTTAGTTCATCTGTTTTAAGGTCTCATAGTTTGCTTTTCCTGACTTTCAAAGGTACGAAACTGTCTTAAACTGAGTCGTCTACCTGTCATTTTCAGCTGTCAGTTCAGTTTAAAAAGAAATGTCCTTCAGTCATCCATGTCTGATTGGTTAAGGAAGCTAACCAGTCACTACAGACTGAGTTGGTCCTGGAGGTCAAAGTCCAGAGGAGCCAAACCAGTTATTTTCATCCAAGAGGAACAGATCTATGATGTCTGGCCAGGCCAGCTGAGGTCCAGCCTTTATAGGACATACACAGCTGACGTTGTCTACCAGTCTTGTGTTGGAATTAGGGATACACATTTTGGATTTTTTTTATGATGATGCCCTTTAACGATTAATCATCGTTAACCGATAAGATTTAAATGCCCTTCCATGCTGCCATTCCGACATACCACCATCCTGAAATACCGCTATTCTGACACGCAAACGTCCCACCATTCCGACCCAGCTGACCCACCCGGGAGAGTTGGCTGCCACGATGTTGCGTGCGTTGTCGTGGACGCATGCGGACACTTTCCCACCAAGTCCCCACGTCTCCACTGCATCAACCAGTTTAGCTGTGAGGTTATCAGCTGTGTGTCTACCCAGCATGCTCTGCGTTAACAGGACAGCAGAATTAGCTTTTCAGTACTCATTGACATGGTGACATGTAATTGTCACGTAGCTCTCTGTTGTGAATGCGGTCCAGCAGTCCGTTGTAACAGCCACCAACTTAGTACTTGCAAGTCGCGTTTTCAGTTCCTTTTTCCTCTCCTGAAAACGAGCCTCTAATCGTTGGGTAATGGCCGGTCTTGATGGAATTTGGTAATTAGGCTCGATATAGCCCATTAGCTCCTGGAACCCTCCACCACTGACCACACTGATGGGCAAAATGTCTTTTCCACCATTGAACAGATTTTTTCCGTTATCTTCTCAGACCGCCACCCGTCACACTTTCTCCCGGCCATCATGGAGGGCAAAGTTCGCTGCGATGGTCCTCCATCGTCTGATGCTCGATGCTTGTTTCTTCAGTGGTACTGCATTGTACTCGTACTGCTGGAGTACTTCAGTGCTGTACCGCATAATTTGCAAATGACCTCCTCCCCTTTCTGGTCAAAATTGTCCCACACAGAACTCCTTTTTGCTCTCTTCATCTTCGCTGTAAAGTGGACTGTGATGGAAAGCACCTGATGGCATGTGTTGCACCTGTCGACACGCCCCCATTAGTTGATTGAATTACGTAGCTTAAAAACAAAATGGAGCGTTAGTATTAATCGGTTAGAGTTACTGTTATCGGTTAACGGTTAAACGGTTAACCATGTGCATCCTTAGTTGGAATATCAGTGTTTTAGTGCAGGATCTTCTATTGTGTCTGTAGAAGCTGGATAAGAAGCTCAGAGAGAACCTGCGTGACGCCCGAAACAGTCTGTTCACTGGAGACAGCATGGCTGCCGGACAGTTCAGGTCAGTGCTCCAGCCCCTGCTGGGTTTTCATTGATTACTTTCAGCTTATGGATAGAATAATTCAAACTGTAGTTCTGTAAGATTGAGTTGCAAAAACAGCAGTAAAACTGGTCAAACTGATGCCTCGGTGTCTAGAACGAGATCAGCTGCTCCCCTGTCAGCATTCATACATGAACACTGATTTCCTGATTTGAGGGATAAGCTACTAAAACTATCTGCTCCTTTATGCTGGATTCACATAGTTGCGTTTCAGCACTTTAATCTCGATGCTGCCCCATGTGGACGTGCTGGCTGGGGGAGTCTAGAGGAGGACTCCACCTCCCATGATGCAGTGCTCTGTAAATGCTCAGGCATGGTGTTTAATTATTTTAATGGCATCTCCTCACCAGTTTCCAGAGGCCCCTGTTTGTTCTGGCGGATCGTAACATGGACATGGCCACACCCCTTCACCACACCTGGACCTATCAGGCGCTGATCCACGATGTCCTGGTGAGGTGTCAATCACCCGTCTCAGAATCACTCAGACCATCGCATGATCGCTGGCTGAGGGGAAGTGGTTGGAACATTGTCTGAAGGATCTTTTATCTTCGTCCACAAGGACTTCCATCTGAACAGGGTGATGATGGAGGAGGGCGGGGGAGCAGAGTCACCACCTACTGGAGCCAGACCAAAGAAGAAGAACAAGAAGATCTATGACCTCACCGCTGCTGACAGGTTCTGGCAGAAACACAAGGGCAGGTGGGTTCCTGAAGGGTTTCGTTAACGGCTTCACTGTAACCAGATCCTACTGTTAGAGGGATCCCTGATCTCTGGGTCCTCAGTCGTCCTCAGTTGTCCTCAGTCGTCCTCAGTCATCCTCAGTCGTCCTCAGTTGTCCTCACTCATCCTGAGTTATCCTCAGTTGTCCTCAGTTGTCCTGAGTTATCCTCAGTCATCCTCAGATGTCCTCAGTGTCCTCAGTTATCCTCAGTCGTCCAGTCATCCTCAGTCATCCTCAATCATCCTCAGTTGTCCTCAGGCTACCAGCAGTTCAGTCGGCTCACATGAGTTCTAGTAAAACCATCTTCTCTCTATTTTCCTGGTTTGAAATAGCTGTTTATTCTGATGTTGTCCCCTCCCCCTGTGGGAAGTCAAGCCTCCTTCCACCGTTGTTCCTTGAAGGGTCTCTGGGGTTGGTTCAGATTGAATAGCTGGACCTCGACTTGACATCACGGAGGACCATGTTTAGTTCCTGTTTTACCATCGGTGGTCCTGGATCCGTGGATGGCTGGAGCAGGTGTGGAGGGAGCTGGAGAAGGTTGGAAGGAGTTGTAGTGATGTGTTGTCTGTGTTCCAGTCCGTTCCCAGAGGTGGCAGAGTCCGTTCAGGAGGAGCTAGACACCTACAGAGCCCAGGAGGACGAGGTCAAACGACTCAAGAGCATCATGGTGAGACACAAATATGGTTGTCTATGAAGAAAAACTGTATTTTTGTGATGGACAACCACAGCATCTTTTTCATTTTACTGTCTATTGTCATGTTGGTAAGAACTGGTTAATCCAGAAAGGGGCGGAACGAGGAAGCCAGCTGGGGACACACCCACTTTAGTTCACTAATCACATGTTAGTTAGTTTTAGCTCAAACTAGCCTCTGATGGTACCTTTAAAGTTGTTCTCATCAAGTCTGTCCAAGCATATATCGCTGCTGAAACGACATCTGAAATGAGCACTGCCAAAGCTGAACCAAAGACGTTCACAGCCACCTGAACATTGGTTCAGCCCACCGGCCGGGGGCCATAAGCACTGGGCTGAGGGATTTAGGTCTACACCAGGTCTTACTGCAGCTCCTCCGGGTCTTTTTTTTTTTTTTTTTTTTTTTTAGCTCCTCCGGGTCTTCCTTTAGCTCCACTAGGTCTTCCTTTTAGCTCCATCAGGTCTCTCCTTTAGATGCTCCAGGTCTTCCTTTAGCTCCATCAGGTCCTTTTTTAGCTCCATCAGGTCCTTTTTTTACTGCCATCAGATCTTCCTTTAGCTCCATCAGGTCCTTCTTTAGCTCCATCGGGTCCTTTTTTAGCTCCATCAGGTCCTTTTTTTACCGCCATCAGATCTTCCTTTAGCTCCATCAGGTCTTCCTTTAGCTTCATCAGGTCCTTCTTTAGCTCCACCAGGTCTTCAAGCTTTTATACGAAAGACCAGAATAAGGACCATGAAATCCTGGTGCTGTGTTGCTGGTTCTGGTCTGAGGTGGTCAGCAGGTCTTCTTACATGTCGGTTCTTCTGCAGGGTTTAGAGGGGAGGATGAAGGAGCCATCAGCATGCTTTCAGACAACACGGCCAAGCTCACCTCTGCTGTCAGGTAACAAACACATCAACAGCTTCAGTCACACCTCCACCTCCAGACAGTTGTTCTTCCTGTCACATTTACACCCATCGTTACCTCCTACCTGAGTAGCACTAAGCAGCACCAAGTTCAGGAGCTCCACTGTTGGCAGCACTAACCTGTGCTGTTTGGGCTATTGTCCTGTCACATGACCCAGTTTTTCTAGAGGTCTGATTAAGGCAGCAGCTTCTAGCATCTTCTGGAAGCTCAGTATCGCTCACATGACTGTATTTTTATTTTATTTTTGGCTTAATTTCTGTTCAGAGCTGGGTCATGATGACTTCACCTGGTGGAAGTCCAGTTCCAGGAGGATCTTCATGTGATCTTTTGTCAGAAGTCCACCTTCTCTGTAACTGTTTGTGGAGGTCTGCGTGACACCAGTGGAGGTGGTTTCAGCGTTGATGATGGAGCTTCTGCTCTGTTTCCTGCAGCTCTTTGCCTGAACTCCTGGAGAAGAAAAGGTTGATTGATCTGCACACCAACGTCGCCACAGCAGTACTGGACCACATCAAGGTGCATCTCCACACTCTGATCCTGCGTTTGTCTGGGTTTGTTCTCCAGCATGTCAGCATGGTGTGGTGGCTCATGTTCTAGTTCATCTGAGCTGCTCGCCTTTTTAGCACATGTTAGATATGTTCATGACACTGATCTGTTTCTGAAGGTAAGTTTCATGCATCTTTGGATGTAAAAGGCTTTTATAGAGCGATGACAGTGATTAGATGTTAAAGCACCACCGAAGATGCTGCAGGTGTGTCTGGAGGTTTTAAATCATCCTGTGGTGAAACTGTTGAAAACCTTAAACAGAACAGTCAGTGAGGTGGTCATCTGTGATGAGCTGAGCATGTTTGTGTCCTCAGAGCCGGAAACTGGACGTTTACTTTGAATACGAAGAGAAACTGATGAGCAAGTCAACCTTGGACAAATCACTGCTGGACATCATCAGCGACCCAGATGGTACGAACACACAGACACCCAGGGACCCTCTGGGACCTTCAGGGACCCTCAGGGACCTTCAGGGACCCACAGGAACCCTCAGAGACCCTCAGGGACCCTCTGGGACCTTGAGGGACCTACAGGAACCCTCAGGGGCTCTCAGGAACCCTCAGGGACCCACAGGGACCCTCAGGGACCTGGATAAAGAAATCTAAACTGTAAATGTTTGTGTTTCTCAGCTGGGACTCCAGAAGACAAGATGAGGCTTTTCCTGATCTTCTACATCACTGCTCAGCAGGTTCCTACAGAGGTGAAGCACCACCGACCAGTCTGATAATCACAGAAGAAAAACACTAAACCTTCTGATGAATCTAGATGATAAATGTGCTGAATCAGAGCATCAATCTGCAGTCTGCTGATTTTATCTTTAATTTAATTTAACTCATCGAGGTCCTTGAATTAGTCTGTCATTTCTAAAGTCAGTCTAAGCAGCAGTACCACAGCTGACCACAGGGGGGCATACAGATCTGCTGTCTTGACAACAGTACTGGACTCATTTGTCCCAGTAGAGGAGCACCAGGAGCTGCTCTGCTGCCCCCATGTGGTCGCTGCCTACACAGCAGATAATAAAGAAAGGTATCTTTGTTGTCTATCACCTGTATTCACCTGTATTCACCTGTGTGTTTGATCGTTCAGTCTGACCTGGAGCAGTACAAGAAGGCTCTGATGGACGCAGGCTGTGACCTTTCACCTGTCAGCTACATCAAACAGTGGAAGTAAGTTCATCTGTGTTCTGGAGAGAAGGATCACCTGATGGTGTCAGTCAGAGGATCATTGATGGTGTCAGTCAGAGGATCACTGATGGTGTCAGTCAGAGGATCATTGATGGTGTCAGTCAGAGGATCACTGATGGTGTCAGTCAGAGGATCGCTGCAGCATTGTTTTCTCTTTATCTATCATTCCATCCATCTATTCGTCCATCCGTCTATCCATCCATCCCTCCATCCTCCCATCCATCCATCTTCCATGTATCCATCCTCCATCTTTCTATTTGTCCATCCTTCCATCCATCTGTCCATCCATCCCTCCCTCCCTCCTTCTATCCATCCATCCATCCATCCATCCATCAATCAATCCATCCATCCTTCCCTCTCTCCATCCATCCCTCCATCTGGTTCTGGTTGTGTCCTCATCAGTCTGAGCAGCGAGGAAAAACCTCCTCGTCTCTGAACCTTCAGCTCTTCTGGAGGAACTGAGGTGTTTCCAGGCCAGTGGAGAGACATCATCTCCTCCTCTGGGTCTGGAGTCTCCTCAGGAGACGTCCAGGCAGACACCCTGACCAGATGAAGCTCCTCCCTGGCTCCTCTACTGAGTCTCCTCTTGTCTGTGTTAGAGCTTCCACCATCGTTCTGTGTTATTACCTTGTAGACTCTTCAGGTCTGGGTGTGTCCACCTCTGAGAACAATAATGAAGTTAACTGGTTTAACGATCCGTTGTTGCTGGTTTCTTTCCTTCAGAGCCTTCACCAAAATGGCTGCCACCCCGGCCAACTATGGCAACAGTGGAGTCAAACCCATGGGGTGAGTTTCCAACATCTCCTCCACAGATTCACCGTTTCCTCCTGCTTTGCCCTCTTCTTCATCCTTTTGTTGGTCTCTCCTCCCTCGTTCCCCAGGCTCTTCTCCAGAGTCATGAATACTGGTTCCCAGTTCGTCATGGAGGGCGTGAAGAATCTGGTCCTCAAACAGCACGTGAGTGGAGCACTTCCTGCAGACACACCCACCTGTAACTAACCTGTAGCTGCAGACACACCCACCTGTAACTGACCTGTAGCTGCTGACACACCTGACCTGTAACTAACCTGTAGCTGCTGACACACCGACCTGTAACTGACCTGTAGCTGCAGACACACCCACCTGTAACTAACCTGTAGCTGCAGACACACCCACCTGTAACTAACCTGTAGCTGCTGACACACCCACCTGTAACTAACCTGTAGCTGCTGACACACCCACCTGTAACTAAACTGTAGCTGCTGACACACCACCTGTAACTAACCTGTAGCTGCAGACACACCAACCTGTAACTAACCTGTAGCTGCAGACACACCCACCTGTAACTAACCTGTAGCTGCTGACACACCCACCTGTAACTAACCTGTAGCTGCAGACACACCCACCTGTAACTAACCTGTAGCTGCTGACACACCCACCTGTAACTAACCTGTAGCTGCAGACACACCCACCTGTAACTAACCTGTAGCTGCAGACACACCCACCTGTAACTAACCTGTAGCTGCAGACACACCCACCTGTAACTAACCTGTAGCTGCAGACACACCCACCTGTAACTAACCTGTAGCTGCTGACACACCCACCTGTAACTAACCTGTAGCTGCTGACACACCCACCTGTAACTAACCTGTAGCTGCTGACACACCCACCTGTAACTAAACTGTAGCTGCTGACACACCAACCTGTAACTAACCTGTAGCTGACCTGTAGCTGCTGACACACCCACCTGTAACTAACCTGTAGCTGCAGACACACCGACCTGTAACTAACCTGTAGCTGCTGACACACTAACCTGTAACTGACCTGTAGCTGCTGACACACCGACCTGTAACTAACCTGTAACTAACCTGTAGCTGCAGACACACCGACCTGTAACTAACCTGTGGCTGCTGACACACCCACCTGTAACTAACCTGTAGCTGCTGACACACCCACCTGTAACTAACCTGTAGCTGCTGACACACCCACCTGTAACTAACCTGTAGCTGCTGACACACCCACCTGTAACTAACCTGTAGCTGCAGACACACCCACCTGTAACTAACCTGTAGCTGCTGACACACTCACCTGTAACTAACCTGTAGCTGCTGACACACCCACCTGTAACTAACCTGTAGCTGCTGACACACCCACCTGTAACTAACCTGTAGCTGCAGACACACCCACCTGTAACTAACCTGTAGCGGCTGACACATCGACTTGTAACTAACCTGTTGCTGCTGACTCACCCACCTGTAACTAACCTGTAGCTGCTGACACACCCACCTGTAACTAACCTGTAACTAACCTGTAGCTGCTGACACACCCACCTGTAACTAACCTGTAGCTGCTGACACTCTGGCCTGTAACTAACCTGTAACTAATCTGTAGCTGCTGACACACCCGCCTGTAACTAACCTGTAGCTGCTGACACACCGTCCTGTAACTAACCTGTAGCTGCTGACACACCGACTCGTAACTAACCTGTAGCTGCTGACACACCGACCTGTAACTAACCTGTAGCTGCTGACACACTGACCTGTAACTAACCTGTAGCTTCTGACACACCCACCTGTAACTAACCTGTAGCTGCTGACACACAGACCTGTAACTAACCTGTAGCTGCTGACACACAGACCTGTAACTAACCTGTAGCGGCTGACACATCGACCTGTAACTAACCTGTAGCTGCTGACACACCCACCTGTAACTAACCTGTAGCTGCTGACACACCCACCTGTAAATAACCTGAACCTAACCTGTAGCTGCTGACACACCCACCTGTAACTAACCTGTAACTAACCTGTAGCTGCTGACACACCCACCTGTAACTAACCTGTAGCTGCAGACACACCCACCTGTAACTAACCTGTAGCTGCAGACACACCGACCTGTAACTAGCCTGTAGCTGCTGACACACCCACCTGTAACTAGCCTGTAGCTGCAGACACACCCACCTGTAACTAACCTGTAGCTGCTGACACACCCACCTGTAACTAACCTGTAGCTGCAGACACACCCACCTGTAACTAACCTGTAGCTGCTGACACACCCACCTGTAACTAACCTGTAGCTGCTGACACACCCACCTGTAACTAACCTGTAGCTGCTGACACACCCACCTGTAACTAACCTGTAGCTGCTGACACACCCACCTGTAACTAACCTGTAGCTGCTGACACACCCACCTGTAACTAACCTGTAGCTGCTGACACACCCACCTGTAACTAACCTGTAGCTGCTGACACACCCACCTGTAACTAACCTGTAACTAACCTGTAGCTGCTGACACACCCACCTGTAACTAACCTGTAGCGGCAGACACATCCACCTGTAACTAACCTGTAGCTGCAGTCACACCCACCTGTAACTAACCTGTAGCTGCAGACGTCAGTAACCTCACAGGAGGGGCCCCACAGGAGGAGGGGCCCCTGGAGCCTGTTCAGGCCGTTTGCAGCTGGACCCCACGGTGAAGGACTGGTCTTCATCCCTTCATGGCTCCAGGATGGGGACTGGTGTCCTAGTGTGGACGGGGGACTTGATCCTCTGGGTCTCTGAGTCAGTCAGTCATGTTTAGTCTGGCCCGCCCCCCCAGGACCAGCGTCTCTAGGAGACAGCGTGGCCCCTGGGACCGTAGTGAGCGCCTCAGTCATGATGAGGTGGTGATTTTACACTAAACTGAGATAAAACAACATGATCCTAGAGAACGTGAGAACATGATCCTAAGTGGTTCTTTAAATGTAGTCTTGATGGGTTGAACTGATTCTTGTGTTCCAGAACCTTCCAGTCACTCGGATCCTGGACAACCTGATGGAGATGAAGTCTCATCCTGTGAGTTCACATCCTTTGATCTTCTGTCATCTCTGTGAAAACCATCAACTTGTTTTGGTGGGCAGGTAGTGGACAGGGTCTGGGTTGATCCAGAGCTCCCAGTTAGGTACCAGCTGGGTCCCAGCAGGAGGAGGAGGACCAGCATCTGTAACATCTGGATCTGAAGACACTGATCAACAGCTGACGTCCATCTGTTCTCTGATTCATCCAGGAAACAGACGACTATCGATACTTTGACCCGAAGATGCTGCGCGGCAGTGAAAGGTAGGACCTCCATCACAGCTGCAGTGGACCAGAACCTGCTGCTGTTTACCAGAACCAGCTGCTGTTTACCAGAACCTGCTGCTGTAGATCAGAACCTGCTGCTGTAAACCAGAACCAGCTGCTGTAGATCAGAACCTGCTGCTGTAGACCAGAACCTGCTGCTGTAGATCAGAACCTGCTGCTGTAGATCAGAACCTGCTGCTGTAGACCAGAACCTGCTGCTGTAGACCAGAACCTGCTGCTGTAGATCAGAACCTGCTGTAGTTTAGAACCTGCTGCAGTAGACCAGAACCTGCTGCTGTAGACCAGAACCTGCTGCTGTAGACCAGAACCGGCTGCTGTAGACCAGAACCGGCTGCTGTAGACCAGAACCAGCTGCTGTAGATCAGAACCTGCTGCAGTAAATCAGAACCTGCTGCAGTAAATCAGAACCTGCTGCCGTAGACCAGAACCTGCTGCCGTAGACCAGAACCTGCTGCCGTAGACCAGAACCTGCTGCCGTAGACCAGAACCGGCTGCCGTAGACCAGAACCGGCTGCCGTAGACCAGAACCGGCTGCCGTAGACCAGAACCTGCTGCCGTAGATCAGAACCTGCTGCTGTAGATCAGAACCAGCTACTGTAGACCAGAACCTGCTGCTGTAGACCAGAACCTGCTGCAGTAGACCAGAACCTGCTGCTGTAGATCAGAACCTGCTGCTGTAGACCAGAACCTGCTGCAGTAGATCAGAACCTGCTGCTGTAGACCAGAACCTGCTGCCGTAGACCAGAACCGGCTGCTGTAGATCAGAACCAGCTACTGTAGACCAGAACCTGCTGCTGCTGTAGACCAGAACCTGCTGCTGTAGACCAGAACCTGCTGCTGTAGACCAGAACCGGCTGCCGTAGACCAGAACCGGCTGCTGTAGACCAGAACCTGCTGCTGTAGACCAGAACCGGCTGCCGTAGACCAGAACCGGCTGCCGTAGACCAGAACCGGCTGCCGTAGACCAGAACCTGCTGCCGTAGACCAGAACCTGCTGCCGTAGATCAGAACCTGCTGCTGTAGACCAGAACCTGCTGCCGTAGACCAGAACCTGCTGCTGTAGACCAGAACCGGCTGCCGTAGACCAGAACCGGCTGCTGTAGATCAGAACCTGCTGCTGTAGATCAGAACCTGCTGCTGTAGATCAGAACCTGCTGCTGGTCACTTCTCACCATCCTCCTCTTCTTCTGCAGCTCCATCCCCAGAAACAAGAACCCGTTCCAGGAGGTGAGTTTCTGATCCTCCATCAGTCCAAAACGCTGGGATGTTGAGTAAATAAAACCTCACCTCCTCCTCCTCTGGCTTATTCTTGAGAGGTTTCTGGATCCTCCAGATCCTCTGAATGTTCTGATATGTTCTGTAGATGTTCAGATCCTCGGTCTTTACTCAGAGGAACCTTGTTCTGGAGGTTTCCTCAGACTGGTGAAGGGACTCTGATAATGAACCTCATCAGCTGCAGATGTTTGAACTTCTGTTTCTACTGGGCGGGCCGTGTTTCTGAAACCAGGGTTGCGGTTACCGTAGTAACTACAGTCAGGCGTTATTTCGGTCCGGCCGGTGGCTCAATCATCATCAGACTCAGCTGGTTTTTCTCTTCGGTCCTCTGAGTTTGTCCTGCTCTGTTTCAGGCCATCGTGTTCGTGGTGGGAGGAGGAAACTACATCGAGTACCAGAACCTGGTGGACTACGCTAAGGTACTGTAGGAGCTGCAGCCAATCACACGGCAGCAGCTCAATCATTTCTTTTTTTTTTAATTCACATTTTTATTGATATTCAGCAGACATTTTGACCAAAAAATATCAATTTCAAATATTAATAACCATATATTAGCCGGAATATCTCTTTTTCAGTTAAGAAAGAAAAAAAAAGATAAATAAAACTAGAAAAATTGCATTTCCTGCGAAAATGCAGGTGTGAATGCATTAAGCTGAATTTTCACATGAAGTCTGCACAAAAGTAAGAAATAAATTTGAAGAACATGATAACAACTGGACAACTGGATAGTCTTTGAACACATACTTTGAACTCAGCATAATGTATTGAAAAGGTAAAACATGCCAAACACAGCAAACGGAGCGACATGCTGAATGACGGGAAGGTAGGAGAATGGACAATATTCCTAAATTGGAATAGAAATCTAGTGATGAATGCCCGTAAATGTATTAAAGTAAAGCACAATATTTAAAATCAGAAAGATTTGAAAAAGCACAAGTCCAAGAATACACCTTTGAACATTTTAATACAGGAAGTATTGGAGTTGCCAAAAGAATGTAAAAGATGCTAAAATTTGCATAACATTGAGGAAAAAGTCAGACTACTTCATTACAATGGACTGAAATTTTGAAAACCATGAGTTAAATAACCTTTAAAAGTAGCACACTTTAGCTAAACATCTTAGCAGAATCTATCAAGAGTGAACTGAAGCTAATTTAGCTAAATGCTAAACAACTAAGGGCCTGATTTACTAAGATCCTGAATAAAGAGTACTAAATTGCGTGTGCACTGAAAAAGTTTGCGCGTGCTGTTGTTGTGTGTTTTGCGGGTGATCAACTAAGAATGCTCGCGCAATTGATAACGGGTGCAAACCGCATTAAAATGAGGTGTTGCGTGTCTTACGGTTTGCGCCATGGAGAGTCTGGATGGAAAGCAGGATAGACGCAAGCGCAAAATGAAATTTGATGAGTTGGAGTTAGAGATATTAGTGGAAGAGGCAAATAAACACATTCATGAACTAAAGCAAAGAAATTTAAACATTTCCAAAAGAAACGCAATATGGGAGAAAATCTGCGATAGAATAAATGCAGTTGGTAAGACAAAAAGAACGGCAGATGAGGTTAAAAGAAGGTGGCAAGATATAAGGCGAGGAACTAAAGAAAAAGTGGCCTTTAATAAAACTTCGGCAAACAAGACGGGTGGTTAAGTGGCCGTTGAGAAGTTCAAGCCTCCATAACCGCGGAGCGCTGTCATTACGGAGATGCGTCTCTGCGCGCAGCTGTGGCATCAATGAGTGGAGCTGTGGCTGGAGCCGACTCGTCCTCACACACTACTCATTCGTAAAAAAAAGTATATGTTTTTTCATAAAATCCATCCATCCATCCATCCATCCATCCATTAGCTTCCGCTTATCCGAAGTCGGGTCGCGGCTTCAGAGGTCCAGATCCCCCGGCCGCTTCCACCAGCTCCTCTGGGAGAATCCCGAGGCGTTTTTCATAAAATGATGTGGAAATAACCCATTTTATTACAACTGAAATTGTGCTTGGGAGGAGTATTTTCACCGGACATTTTGACCGGAGAGATTATAAAATCCCGGACTTCCGCATATTTTACCAGACAAAGTCCAGCAATTACCAGACAACGGAAACCCTGGTGCCTCCTGTGGCAACCTTTTGCTGAATAATACTCGATTCAACATTCAAATAAAATATTTCTCCTTTTGCATGTGCAAACAAATTTACACGAGTCCGAAAGACTCTCTCTCTGCGTATTCTTTGATTTTGGCGATGTCGCCTCCTTGCCACAATAACAGCAGCCATCGGTGCGTAATGCTGGGCAGAATAGCACCTTCCTTTCGAACGTACTAAATACAGACGCAATCACAATCCCCGCAATTACTTTCAGGGTTGGTAAATCTCATTGCGTGTGGTAAATGGACCTATTTGCATTTTCCCCTCCCAGTATTTAGCGCTTTCTGGCGGGTACGCCCCATATTGATTATTCATCAGGGCAAAAGTGCTAAATGAACAGCGTGTGCTATTTTGCTTATTTGAGAGACGCAGTCCTCTTTGCACGCTGTTAGTAGATCAGCTTGCGCATTGGTTTGCGGGTGGTGTCAAGTTTGCACACGTTTTTACGCACGCAAACCTTTAGTAAATCAGGCCCTAAGACAGCTAAATTCAGAGAGAAGGTTAATAGCAACAAGAGTTAATTATAAAACCTTTCTAAAAGCTAATGACAAATCAAAAATAAGTAAGCTAAATGCAGCAAGGTTAGCTACATACTAACTACAGCTCAGTGAGAAAAAGGGATCAAGGAAGACAACTTAACATAATGGAAACAACTGCAGAATAAGCAGCATGTTAAATTAGCTAACTTAGCATCATGGTCACAACTGCTGAGTCAGCAGCAGTCAAGGCAGGTGTATGAATACTTTTGGCAACATAGTGTATGTTTGTTTCCATGCTGACCACCGTCTGAGAATGTGGCATGACAAAGGCTGGTTAACAGTGTCAAACACGTATTTTGATGTATGTGATTACCTGTAAAAAATAAAGGAGGATGAGCTGGTTAAGCAAAGGAATGAGCTCTCACCTTTAACATGTAGGTGTGTGGTCGAGTGAGAGAGAGAGAATTGTGAACAGAAAGTAGTGAAATATTTCATATATCATATTTCCCTTTAACTTTTTCAAAACTGGGTATTATATTATCCTTTATAACTGTGCACATAGCTGTTATACCTTTCTTTGTCCAATCTTTGAATCTATTATCTAATTTATTTGGTGTAGATCAGAGGTGTCAGACTCATTTTTCACTGAGGGCCACATCAGCATCATGGTGGCCCTCGAAGGGCCGGACTGACAACATGAATGTAACAAAATGCAATGAAAATCAAAATAAATTTAACTACACCTTATTATATTGTTAAATAAGTGTTTCTGTATTTATTATGTATTCAAGTTTCAAATATTTAACTCATTATTATATTAAACTCAGAGTTTGTGGTTGTAAGAGTATCCATTACCTTGGTTTCAGAAGCAGAAGCGGTTCTGTTTTTCTTGCAGGCTAAATTTAGCATACTTAGCTCCGTGTTTGCTGTCAAAATGCCGACGTAGATTAAACTCTTTCACAACTGACACCACCTCATAACACAAAAGACACATTATTATTTCACCTTGAGATACAAACTTGTAATTGTTTTCCCATCATTCATGAAACTGCATTCCTTAGTTTGTAAAGGTTTTTCTTAAGTCCATCAGTTCTGAAAAATTGTCTTGCTCATAGCTGCCGTTATCGTTGTGGGTAACGACGAAATGCATGATGGGAGATGTAGTTTATTGTCAATATGCACTTTAAAGTGGTGTAAGCTTATTTTAAGTCTTAAAATATTGGTTTAAAATTTAAGCTGACAATGTCCAAGCTCTCGAGGGCCACATAAAATGACGAGACGGGCCACATTTGGTCCGCGGGCCTTGTGTTTGACACGTGGTGTAAATTGCGTGTCATATGCATACCACTTAAGGACCACAATATCTTTTTCTAGTTTGTATTTGATTATCAGCATTTTCCATATTTGATCTTCAGCAGGAACCAGGTTGATGTGGTTGTGTTTTCAGTCTAAACAGGGCAGGAAGGTGATCTACGGCTGCAGTGAACTCTTCAACGCTGCGCAATTCCTCAAACAGGTGGGAATGTTCACCTGCTACACACCTGTTACACACCTGTTATCACACATCTGTCACAGCTGTTTCACCTCCTCCTCTCCTCCTCAGCTCTCTCAGCTCAGCCAGAAGTGACCAGAGCCTCATCAGGATCCGGATCTTCTCTGAACTTCTTGATTCCAGTGTTTTGTATTAAATATGTTCTTCTGCTCCACTAAATGTGCCCTGACTTTGTCAGACGTGTCCAGTCGTCTCAGCGCTAATAAACCCTGCAATCCCACCTCCGTCTCACCTCAGCGTCTCATTCACTCATCTGCTCAGGAAGCAGCTGCTGGTTTCAGGAGCTGCCTTGCTCTGAGGTTGAGGAAGGATGTCGGTTTGTTTCTAAAATGAAATGATACTGATGATAAAATAGAGATGGAGACGGACCTGTAAATGACTGAAAACAGGAAACTGGTCCAACACATTTATTGTTTAAAGACTAAACCAGAACCAAGAACCTCCACGACTACAGATCCACCTGCAGCTCTCAGCAGAGGTCCACGTCTGACTTGATCAGCACCTCTCATGGTTCTGGAGGAGTTCTGGTCCAGTTCTTCTGTACGTTTCTTCAGTTAGGGTTAGGGTTTTTGGATGAAGCCATGTGACCCAGTTTCAGCCAGTCATCAGCTGCCTGATAGACTCACATCTGTCTCTACAGAGGAGTTCCTGGTCCCAGATCATGACCCCCCCCCCCCACCACCACCACCACCATGCTTCCCAGTGGGTAGTTTCTAGCCTTTAACCCCAACATCAGCTCGTGTACCATCATCCAGATGTTTATCAGTTAACAGTTAAGACCAAGTTTTATTAAGTTAAACCATGACATCAGCAGATTCAGGCCACAGCTGGTCTGATCAGGACTTTCCTTCAGACGAGGAGGAACTGAGTTTCCTGAGTTTACTTTTAGGTCAGAAAGAGGAATAATAATAATTCTCCCTAAAACAAGTTTCAGAAGAACCTTAAAGAGGAACTGAAGCAAAAACACTCAAATGTTCTACAGTGAGTTTGAGTGTCTCCTTCCTGTAAACACTAGTGATTTAGTTAATGATCAGTGGAGGTCTGGTGGTGGGAGGAGCTCCTCATGACCATCGGGGATGAAGGGAATCAATGAAACACCAGCGCAGCTTTTATCACTCGTTAACACATCTGTTGTGCTTAAAGACCCGACATGTTCTGGTTCATGATTTCATTTTCTTAAATTTAAAGCCACGCTACGTAGCCATACCACCTGTGACCATGTGGGGGCAGCGTATCACAGCACCGTTCACACTTCAGCCCCCTGGCATAAAAACTAGGGCTGGGCAACGATTAAAATTTTTAATCACGATTAATTGCATGATTTCCCTGATTAATCACGATTAATCGCATTGTATACAGAAAATCAAATAATGAATTCAAAAGTAGCGTAAAGTTCACTTTTATTTAAATGTTCTGCTGCCATATGAACTAATGTGTTATAACATTTGTTGTTCAAACACTTTGTTTGTGCTGACCAACTGTCTCCAGTGTTCACAGACATTTTCAACACCTCACTGGAGACCTGTCACGTGCCAGCCTGCTTCAAGACCTCAACCATCATCCCTGTCCCCAAAAAACCAAGGAACACAGGACTTAATGACTACAGACCCGTCGCCCTGACCTCTGTGGTCATGAAGTCATTTGAGCGCCTTGTTCTGTCTCACCTGAAAGCCGTCACAAACCCACTCCTGGACCCCCTACAGTTCGCCTACAGAGCCAACAGGTCTGTAGACGATGCAATAAACATGGCCCTCCACTTCATCCTCCAGCACCTGGACTCCCCAGGAACCTACGCCAGGATCCTGTTTGTGGACTTCAGCTCTGCATTCAACACAATCATCCCTGCTCTGCTGGAAGACAAACTTCTCCAGCTGAACGTGCCTGTCTCCACCTGCAGGTGGATCACAGACTTCCTGTCCAACAGGAGGCAGCACGTGAAGCTGGGGAAACATGTCTCTGACTCCCAGACCATCAGCACCGGATCCCCTCAAGGCTGTGTTCTTTCCCCACTACTCTTCTCCCTGTACACGAACAGCTGCACCTCCAGTCACCAGTCCGTCAAGCTCCTGAAGTTTGCGGACGACACCACCCTCATCGGACTCATCTCTGGTGGGGATGAGTCCGCCTACAGACGGGAGACTGACCACCTGATGACCTGGTGCAGCCAGAACAACCTGGAGCTCAATGCTCTAAAGACAGTGGAGATGATTGTGGACTACAGGAGGAACGCAGCCCCACCTGCACCCATCATCCTGTGCGACACCCCTGTTGCCACAGTGGAGTCCTCCCGCTTCCTGGGGACCATCATCACTCAGGACCTCAAGTGGGAGCTGAACATCAGCTCCCTCACCAAAAAAGCACAGCAGAGGATGTACTTCCTGCGGCAGCTGAAGAAATTCAACCTGCCAAAGACAATGATGGTGCACTTCTACAGCTCCATCATTGAGTCCATCCTCACCTCCTCCATCACCATCTGGTACGCTGCTGCCATCGCCAAGGACAAGGGCAGGCTGCAGCATATCATTCACTGTGCAGAGAAGGTGATCGGCTGCAACCTGCCATCCCTGCAGGACCTGCACGCCTCTAGGACCCTGAAGCGTGCAGGTAAGATTGTGGCCGACTCCTCCCATCCCGGTCACAAACTGTTTCAGACTCTCCCTTCTGGCAGGAGGCTGCAGTCCATCAGGACCAAAACCTCACGCCACAGGAACAGTTTCTTCCCGACTGCAGTGGGCCTCATCAACAAGGCCCAGGACCCCCACTGTCTCTGACTGCCCCCCCCCCCTCCCTAACACATACACGTTATATTAACGTAAAGTAAAGTATACATCCCTCTGCGTTACATTAACGCACAACTGTGGACTACAGGCCATTACAAAAAAAAAAACATTTCCCATATTGTCCATGCCTCTAACTTTATTTTATAATATTTATATGTCATTCTATTGTGCATTTATTCCATTTTAGTACCTGTTCTATATTTTTCTTTATTTCCTATATTTCTATATTTTTCTTATATCTATATGTTTATATGTTCTGCACCAGACATCAAGCTAAATTCCTTGTATGTGAAAACGTACCTGGCAATAAAACTGTTTCTGATTCTGATTCTGATTTAACATCAGCACTTGTCAGTTACACATATTTAGTGTAAATCTCATCTTAAAAAATGTAAAATAAAATAAAGCTTATTGCCACTGCCAGGGCATTAATGTCATCCTGTTTTTATAAAAAAAAAAAAATTTTAAAAAAAGTCTACCAACAAAATCCTGAGCCACAATCAGAACATTAAAACAGGTCATTTCTGAGGTAACAGCAGAAACTTTAAACGGGGAGTTCAACTTGTCAGTTATTACAAATAACCTTGTTTCTGTTGAATCCTCCGTCTGGGAGAACTTTAAAATGAAAATGTCCATGTTAAAGTTCAGTAACTTTACCAATCCGTAATTATCTGTGTATCATTTGTTTTTTCCATTTTCAATTGTCAATCAAAAATGTAAAAAGTTAAACAGTGACTTTTTTATTTTTTCTGTTTTTTAATCTAACACAAAAAAAAAAAAAAAAAAATGTAGATTATATTTCAATTTTAGCAAACAGGCCACGGGACTGAATTTGTTTTTAATATTTTATTGTCTGGTTTACATGACCCAGAAATGGCTTTGTTTTATAATCAAGGAACAGACTTTCTGTTGTCATTACTCATCTGTGCCACTAGATGGAGCCGCACTGCAGTAACCAGCTAGAGAACAGCAGGACAGTGAACACATGGAGCAGATCTGATGGAACATGGAGGAATGACACGATCGTCTTGAACAAAGGGGTTTCAAAGTTTTTTTCAGACAGAATTGTTAATATTGCTGCCTGAGTTGCTACCTGAACTGTAAAGTTCACTGATTTTTACCGTTCTCCATGTCCGTATGTTTACCTGCCAATTATTTTCTGGTTCCGCAGCAGCCAGTAACAGACTTTTCAAAATAAAAGCACATGAGCAACATACGTTAACGCTCAATAAAATAAATGTCGGCGTTAATAAATTAATGCTGACGCAATAATAACGCATTAACTTGCCCAGCTATAGTAAAAACTGAACATTCTCTGAACTGAGGAGGGAAAAAAAAGCAGCCCTGGTTATCACAGCAGAGCTACATGCCCCCGTGTGGTCAGAGGTGGTACTGTTACAGAGTCTGGATCAACCTGGACCAGCTCCAGGACCAGGACCAGGACTTCTCCAGCGCTGGAGTCCAGCAGACCTGAACTCCAGAGGTTTTAGAAGAATAAAGAGCAGAGCAGCAGCTGTACAGGTACACCATTTAATAATTATTATAGACATTTTATATACATTTGAACAGCTGTATTCAGTTATGTAGTATAGTCCTTAAAATCTGGTGTTCATAGTTTAAAATTCAAAACAAAAAAAAGAAAAACAAAAACCAAAAACTTGCAAATCGGTCAGAACTTCATTCTCTGGGAAGACTAGAAAAAATACTTTGATCGTTTTAATCATGCATTAACACAAACAGAAAACGTCGTTACAGAGTCGACCTGAAATAAAACAACAGAAGAAGAATTCGTCTGGACTTGTGGTCAGTGAGGAGCCACGCGAGTTACAAACCTCTTCAAGCAAAAAAACAAAAAAACAAAACGTCACACTGGATCAGAACAAACAGAACACGGGAACCTCCTCCTGACCCGGCCTCAGCCAATCAGAACGCAGCGTTTCCTCTCTGACTGGAAACCGGTCTGAACCGGCAGGACTCCAGACTCACACCTGCAGTGACAGCTGTGCTGCGTTCAGGCTCCTGCCGTCGGCGTGTAAACGCCACCATTTATAACCATGACTCCAGCTGCGACAGTTTAATAAAATAAGCTCCTTTAGTGAAATATTAAAACTCAGTGAAATGTTTGTGAGGAAAGAAGCTTAGACGTTTTTAAAGAGACGAGCAGCATTTCAGAGGCAGATTAAGAAGCTCTTTGCTCAAGTTTTTGGCTCCAGATTTGTAACTTTAGTCACTGAAACAGGTTACAGTATTTAGAAATACTAGAAAACACATTTTAATTAGCTGATACTTCGCCAAACGAGCTGCCTGATTCCTGATTAAAGACTTCTCACGTTTATTCGGACGTCCCGCCAGTTTTAAATATTAGCATCAAAGAAACTAAAATGGATCTGGACGGCGCTGCCACGAGTCCTCCGAGTCCTCCGTGAGCCCCCCACGAGTCCTCCACAAGTCCTCTGCAAGTCCCCGACGAGTCCTCCAGAAGCCCCTCACAAGTCCCCCGCGAGTCCTCCTGGAGTCCCACAAGAGTCCTCCGGAAGTCCTCCAGGAGTCCTTAACGAGTCCTCCCCGAGTCCCCCGCAAGTCCTCCACGAGTCCCTCAGGAGTCCTTCGCGAGTCCTCCACGCCGCCCGAATCTCTACATCGAAGCTTTAAGAATCACAACTGCAAACAGGAAGTGGGCGGGGCCTGTGAGCACTGGGATGACGGGATTGGACGATGGGACCGCCCCCAGTGACCACACGTTTATATAAAAAGGATATAAAAACTAGATTTATTTCACACAAATTACAGTCAGTAACTACGGTAACGCTAAAACGGTGAAGCCTCAGCTCGTCAGGGTGTTTTAAAGTCGTTTAAAGTGTTGGAAGCTTGTCGGGTCTCCAGAACATCTGACCCAGATCAGCTGTGGCTCCTCTAAACTAAACCACCTCCGTTTAAACTCCTTAAAAACTGTACAAACGTTAAAAAAGGTTTTTTTCTTCTCGTTTTCCAGAAGTTTCAGAAGAGATTTAATTATAAAAGAAATAAATCCTGAAAGAGAGAAACCACAGAGTCCAGTTCAGATGTTCAGGTGAACCCAGACGCTGGTTTTGGCACGTTTAAAGGAAGAATCCCCCTCATGGACCCTCTGACGCTGATCTGGTACCGGTTCTGCAGAACCATCCACACACACAGGCTGGTCCAGCTGTGGACCAGGACCGACCCTGATCGTGCTGTTGACCAGGACTCTGATCCAGCTGTGGACCAGGATCCTGATCCAGCTGTGGACCAGGACCCACATTCAATTGAGGAAAGGGGCTCAGATCCAGCTGTGGACAAGGCCTTTGGTTCAGCTGTGGACCAGGACTGACCCTGATCCAGCGGTAGACCAGGACTCTAGTTCAGTGGTGGACCAGGACTCAGGTCCAGTTGTGGAACGGGACCCTGATCCAGAGGTGGACCAGGAACCTGGTTCAGTGGTGGACCAGGACCGACCCTCGTCCTGCTGTGGACCAGGATCCTGATCCAGCTGTGGACCGGGACTCAGATCCAGTTGTGGAACGAGACCCTGATCCAGAGGTGGACCGGGACCCTGGTTCAGCGGTGGACCAGGACCCTGGTTCAGCGGTGGACCAGGACCCTGGTTCAGAGGTGGACCAGAACCCTGGTTCAGAGGTGGACCAGGAACCTGGTTCAGTGGTGGACCAGGACTCAGGTCCAGTTGTGGAATGGGACCCTGGTTCAGCGGTGGACCAGGACCCTGGTTCAGAGGTGGACCAGGAACCTGGTTCAGCGGTGGACCAGGACTCAGGTTCAGCGGTGGACCAGGACTCAGGTCCAGTTGTGGAACGGGACCCTGGTTCAGCGGTGGACCAGGACTCTGGTTCTTTGCTGATGACAGCAGATTCTCTGTAGAACTCGGGACTCAGAAGGTTCAGCTCCAGAAGAAGTTCTTCTACCTGATGTTCTTTGACAGCTTCCTGTAGACCTGTTTTTGGATGCGACTCTGATTCACGCAACTCCACGTCTGGAGGTTCTGCAGGTGTCCATGTCCCAGAAACGGGACCAGACCCAGTCGGATCATCAGAGGACCAAACTTCTGAAGTTGAACAACCCTCAACATGAGTTCAGGTCCAACTGAAACAGCAAACATTTAAAGCAGCACAGAGGACTTCTGTCATGTCTGGCGCTGCGGCTCCCCCTGCAGGTGGAGGAGCTTCACAGATTTACTTCAGTTTGCTCCGTTTCTTCTTCTTCTTGGTTGTAGATGAGGACAGAGTGATGAGCTGTTGTAGTTAACTGAACCAATCAGACCCAACGACGTTGTCCGGTGAGTTCCTGAAGCTCTCCAGAACCTGACCTCATCAGGGACAGAAGGTTCTGACGAAGGTTCTACCAGGAAATAAACGAGTTTACTGGAGAATCTGATTTACTAAACGCCACGTTGAAGCTCGGACTTCCTGTTTTAGTTTGTTTCAGTAAACTGCTCGTCTGCTTCTAGAACATCTGCTGAACATAATTTTAACGGTTCCAGAATCTTCTACAGCATCTGACGACCACATCTGGATCCAGATTTGAATCTTTAAATTCCCATTAAAGGTTTCTGAACTTTACCTCCTTTTTTCCACCTTCCTTCTCTCCATCTCCACCTTCACCTTGTGTCTCCAGTTCATCAACTGTCTCTAAATTCATCTCCACAGATCTGATGTCTAAAATTAACTTCTGCTGTCCTTCTACCGTCTCAAATTCAACTGTCTCCGTCCTCCACCCGACCATCAAACTGGTGCCAGAAGAAAAAAAAGAAAACTGAGAAAAAAAAAACACTCTGTGCCGAATTGTGATGCAGGAGATGTCAGTTCCTCAGAGTTCAGAGAACATGAGGACATCAGAGTGGACACCCTGTCTTCTGTTTTCAACATGGAGCTCCAGAGGAGACCTGAGGAGTCCAGACGTCCTCGAGAACCTGAGCAGGTCATCTAACTTCTGTCACTGATGTCATGGTTCCCAGTAAACTCAGAGCTTCAGGGTGAAGCACCGGAAGACTGCAGGAACCTTCTCGTCTCAGAAGAAGTGCTGAGGATGTGACGGGTTGTTAGGGACACCGTCTCCATCGTCCAGAGCAGCTGCAGTCTTCAGGAGAAACCGTTGTCTGGTAGAAACTTCAACTCTACGTCTCTGAAAGGAACTAAAAAGAGCCCAAACACTGAAACCTTCACTTCACTTCACACTGGAGAGCCTGAGAGACGTCGTGGTGCGTTCAAATACACCTGGTATATTTGGAATCTCCGGATCAAAGGCAGGACTCTTGTTTAAAACGGTCAAACTTCTTAAATGCGTCTGTCATTTCTTTCAAACGGAGAGATAACGATCACTGGCCACACCTGGACGCTCCAATCACAGCTTGAGCTGCATTCATGACATAAAAGCTCCAGAGGACCTAAACATGTCTGACCTGAACCCACAGAGACCTGGTGTGATGAACAGAGACCACCACAGCTGAACCCAGAGGAGCTTTAGGGGGATTCTTCCCTTTGAGATGCTCCATCTCTGCTGTCTGGACGACCGGAAACGTGACGAGGGAGAAGGCGAGCTGAGGCGGGACTGCAGACGGGGACGAAGACGCCACACAACAAGGTGAGGTGCAGGTGAGCTGCAGGTCGTTTCCCTCCGGTCCTTCAACCGTCTGCGTGAACGTGTTTTCAGTGGACGACCTGCAGTCTTTCGTGTTCGTATAAACTCTGATCAGGAACCTGAGCAGACCTGGATCCTGGCCCACGTCGCCCAGACGAGCCCGTTTCTCGCCGTCTCTCGCCCTGCGGCTGCCTGCTTCTTCTTCGTCTTCCCCTCCTCCTCCTCACCTACACGTAGACCCTGGCGAGGGCGTCGGCTCCAGCGGAGGCGATGTAGGCCTTGGAGGGGTGAAAGGTCACGTCGTAGATGGCCTCCTCACTCTTCTTACGGTGGGCCGTGATCTCCTGAACACACGTTTTACTGTCGAGGTTCCACAGACGCAGAGAGCAGTCGTGACCTGGAATCACCATGAAACCCAATCATCATCCTCCTCATCACCATCATCATCATCATCATCACCATCCATCCTCATCACCACCATCATCAGCATCATCACAAGCCGCACCATCCGCATCCTCAGCATCCCATCAGCAGCAACCAAGCCTCAAGCATCACCAGCCGCAGCACCAGCAGCCTCAGCCATCATCCTCAGCAAGCACCAGCATCAGCCTCATCACCAACCAGCACCATCCCAGCATCATCATCATCAGCCATCATCACCATCAATCATCCCATCAAGCACCCATCACAGCATCATCATCATCCATCATCATAATCCTCATCACCATAATCATCTCTCATCACCACCATCAGTCCTCATCCCATCACCATCCTCACCTCATCACCATCATCATCTCATCATCTCATCAACCATCACCCATCACCCAATCATCACCACTCATCACCTCATCATCATCATCCTCATCACCATCATCACCATCACCATCCTCATCCTCTCCATCATCCTCATCATCATCACCATCCTCATCATCATCCTCACCATCACCATCATCACCCTCATCACCCTCTCCATCCTCATCATCATCCTCTCCATCATCATCACCATCATCATTCTCATAATCATCATCTTTATCCTCATCACCACCATCATCCTCATCCAGGTGAAGAGCACATCTGTCACATGGATCAGGACGTCGCTGCTGTTTTAACTTGACCAGGACTCAGCAGGTGTTGAACATCAACTTAATGAGCTTCATAAAATCTTAAAGTCCACTTACTGCCAGAGATCAGGTAGATGCCGTTGGGGTCTACGGCCAGACTGGTCACTGCGTCCAGGTGAGCCACCATGGAGTGGATCACTTTACCTGCAGGAAGGTCAGACAGGTATGAGACACACCAACTGAAGTCCATTCAGAGGAGGACACCAGAGGACAGAGGACACCAGAGGACAGAGGAAGAAGCAGAGCAGCTGCAGACTCACCTGACTTGTTGTCAAAGAATTTGATGTGTCGATCTTCATGGGCGGTGATGGTGATGGGCAGCGTGGGATGACTCACCACTTTATTGATATGATTCAAGCACGGGAGGGCTGAGGAAGGAGGAAAAACCGAGTCTGGGTCAGTCTGGATCAGTCTGGACCAGAGCCATCACTGATGGTGTTAGAGCTCTTACTGTTGTCTCCTTGGCCTTTCAGCACCAGTGCAGTCTGGGAAGTCTCCAGGTCATATACCACCACGTCTCCTCCGTCGAAGGACACCACCATGTGGGCGGGGTCACAACCGTTGAAGTCCACGGACGTGGGGACGCCGTGCTCTGCAGAGAC
The DNA here is from genome assembly GCA_018398805.1 of Hirundichthys speculiger. Lineage (NCBI taxonomy): Eukaryota > Metazoa > Chordata > Actinopteri > Beloniformes > Exocoetidae > Hirundichthys > Hirundichthys speculiger. Next base: position 541,689 of record JAGFBZ010002452.1, on the reverse strand, counting down.
ACATTCAACCAGTCAACTGAGACGGTCCTGGAGCTGGTTCAGAGACCGGTTCAGAGACCGACCAGCAGGTCTGAAGTCCTCAGCTGCTGGTCAACATGTTTTCTGAAGTGAATACGATCAATTAGTGAAACTGGGACGTTTTCCTCTGATTAGAGCCCAGATCTGGGATTTAAAATAAGTGAAAGGAAGCTCATATCAACTCTATCTGGTCATTAAATGAAGGTTTCAAAGAAGAGAAATAACTGACATGAGAAGATTATCAATCACTGGTTCTGAATGCTGGTTTCCATTCCTTTCCAGCTCTGGTTCCAGTTGTCACTGATGAATCCATGAATAAAAGATTACAAAGACCAGTCGGACCAATAACTTTCTGTTCTAAAAAAACGGTTCATAAAAAGATTCATTAATACCATCAGCAGATATGACCACCCATCCTCCATCCACCCATCTATCTTCCACCCACCCATCCATCCATCCATCTATCTTCCACCCACCCATCCATCCATCCATCTATCTTCCACCCACCCATCCATCCTTCATCTATCCATCCATCCATCCTCCATCCATCATCCGTCCACCCACCCATCCGTCCATCCTCCACCCCTCCATCCTCCACCTATCCATCCATCCTCCATCCATCTATCATCCATCCACCCACCTACCCACCCATCCTCCATCCATCCATCCATCCATCCATCTACACTCCACCCACCCATCCATCCATCTATACTCTACCTATCCATCCATCCACCCATCCTCCATCCATCCATCCATCCATCCTCCATCCATCATCCACCCCCCCCCCCAGACATGATTCAGGTCATAGAGAAACATCCTCTGGCTGTTTTAATCTCTGTGGCAACATGACTGACAGTAACGGGTGATTAGGAAGGTAATGATTTAGGAAGTTGATCAATAGTCCAGGAGGGCATCCAGGTTGATGATCAATAACCTCAGTGATGAATGAATGAATGAGTGAGTGAGTGCAGTGAGTGAGTGCAGTCCTCTCTCACCCTGGCTGCCGTTGAAAGTGCTGATGCAGGGCTCTTTCTCTGCTGGGTTCCACAGCTTCACCGTTCCGTCAGCTGAGCAGGACAGGAGGCGGTTCTTGATGCCGCTGTAAGCCAATCCCCACACGGCGTCCGTGTGCCCCGCCCACGCCCCCGCCAGGACGCTGGCATCTGACCAGGAGAGAAAGACGGGAGGTTTTAGGTCTTTAAACACGCCACAGCAGCTCTGAAGGTCTTCCAGGACTGTTCACCAACAGAGACCATCAACAGAAGACAGCAGGTCCAGTCCTGCATCCCTGGACCCAGCAGCTCCTCAGCATCTGCAGCTGAGAAGCTCTTTAGGGGTTCCTCTCTTTTTTGAATGAATTAATTAAAAACCTTAAAGACAAAGAGATGATGGAGGAGACATTTCTGGAGGTTCGTGAGGACACAGGAGACGTGAGTACCGTAGGTGTCGTAGGGGTCCACGTTGGAGCTGGGGATGTTCCACCACTGGATGGAGGAGTCGATGCCGCCGCTGAAGCACTGCTCCCCACTCGAGGTCATGGCCAACGACAACACAGGACCGCTGAAAACAGAACCAGCATCAGGACCAGGACTTCTGGTCTGAAGACCACTTCACCTCAGCAGGATAAACCAAACAGGGCTGCAGCAGAACGTTTGAAACTAAAGACGAGGAACGTGGTCATCCTCAAAGGTCAGCTGGAGTTTCTCCTTGGAGACGTTCCTCCTTCCAGACCAACCAGAGGGACGTTTGGAGCTTCTAAGCTGTTGAGGTCATCTATAACCAGTGACCCTCCATCACTGCTGGGGCCGTTAGTCAGCCCTCCACCTGGTCTTGGTCACATGGTTCCAGGTGGACCTGAAGGAGGAGTTTCCCACGTGTGGAACCTTCTGGACCTTCTCCTCTCTGCAGACCAGTCCAACAGCTTCAAAGCTCCAAAGCAGCCGTCTGGATGGAAGGAGGAACATCTCTGAGGAGGAGGTCCAGGTGACCTGACTGGAGCCTCTGAGGTCCACCAGCACCTGCCTGTCTGAAAATCTGCACATGAAAGTGCGTGCAGGTGAATCTAGGGATGCACGATAACTGTTTTTTTAAACCGATATCCGATAACTTTCAGCTCCTAAAGGCCGATACCGATAACACACACATATACCTAAGATCATTACATCAATAGTATGAACAAAACCAAAAATAGTTTAGACTTTTTAAATGAACAGATATTTATTTTTTCCATTGAAAAACTATTGTCAAGCCTCTCAAACATTTTCATAAAGCTATCAAACAAACCTATTTGATATCTCACATCAACTTAAATAAGGTTCATTACTGACTGATATAAAAATAAAGGCTCCTTGAACTGATGGAAATACATGCATCAGAATTACTAACTGAAAAAGAATAATATTTAAAGGATTTTGACTAGTGGTTCCATTTAAATTAATACCTTTAATCAAAGTAAATGAGGTTCAATAGTTTTTTGTTTTTTTTTTATCTCATGGAAGCTTTAGATGAGAGATGAGGGAGAGCAGAGGGGAGGGAAGACTGCTGCTGGCTTGCGCACGTTAGTATTAGCTTCCGTTAGCATCCATTAGCTCGCGTAGTGCTGGGCGATATGGAAAAAATCATATTTCACGATATGGACTATTTTATATCACGATAACGATATATATCACAATATACCATAATAAAGTATGTTTTCAGTTATTCTCTGAAAAGTTTGACAAAAATTTCATTGCCTACTTTTCAACTTTATTTTGAAAGGACATTTGCTGAACTGTCACAAACATACATTTTAGTGCAGCAAAAACAGGTAGGTACAGAGGTACAGTAGCTTTCACATTTTTTTTAAAGTGCACAACAGTTTCTGAGAGGAAAAACATATTTTTGCACTAAAGTTCAGCTATAAAAAATAAACACAAATTATTTTTTTAACTTTCTGAAATCTGTAACCTTGTAGTGCAAAGTTTGCAAACCAATATAAAGTGTCTAAAGTAAACATCAGGGTTGAAGAGAACTCTGTTTAAGGCATTGACCATGAATAAAAGTGCAAACATAAAAGGCTACTTTGTAGAAGTAGATATGATTCTATCAAATTTATCGTTGCAGGTTATTTAATTACATATTTGCTGTAATAATTGATAAAATTAGGTTAGAAACGATAGAAACAGTAGAAGAGAAATGGCACGATACACACTTTTATATTGTCCCCACGATATGTATTGTCATATTGCCCAGCACTAAGCTTGCGTTAGCGCGATTTCAAAACTCCATGGAAGCGATTGTTATGTTGTAGGTGGCCGATCGGGTTTTACGTATTAAAGCTTGTGCTTCCCTCCTCGTAGAATTCACTCTGAGCATTCGTCACAAATAACCACCAAACTATCTTCTTCTGAAACTTTAACGAAGTTCCACACCGCCATGTTTGTTGTGATCATTACGCTGTGCTGCAGGCTGCATTCAAGGTGTACCGTAAATTCCCACATTCCCTCGTTTGCTAGTCGTTCTTTCAGAATTTTCTATTTTTTTCTTTTTTTTTATATGTATAACATGTGGGAGAATCCTGCGAATATCAATTCAAGTCAGCAACTACCAAAATGATGACCGAGTTAACAAGTTGTTTTCTGGCATGAGGGGGTATTCTTGATTTTCCTGATTGAGAAATCGTTTTTCTGATTATGCCGACGTCACTTGACCATAACATTCACTGCCGGTCATTCAAGGCTCAGAGGGAGCGAGGCACTGCCATGTTGACAAAAATATATGTTATCAGGGCTATTCATCATGATATCGCAGTTATCGGGATGATGTCATAATTTCCTGTTATCGTGACCCGATAATTATCGTGCACCCCTCAGTGAATCACATGTTACAAACCAGCACCTTTGTTTGTTTTTCATCAGTGATGTCATCATTCAACAAATGTGTCTTAAACTGTCGTGTTTCCATCCTGATCAGTGTGTGTGTGTGTGTGTGTGTGTGTGTGTGCGTGTGTGTGCACAGAGAGCTCAGATACGTACACGTGACCCCTGAAGGTGTAGACAGGCTCCACATCAAAGGAGGCACTTCTGAAACAGAGGACAGGTGGAGGTTACTGAGCAGCAGCGGCAGCGGCAGCCTCAGAAGCTCTGGCAGAGCAGCAGAAAATCCCTCCCCAGGGATTATATGTAGATCAAAGATGCGTCTGCATGTGAAGTTGAGCTGAATGTCATCAAAAGGAGCAGAAAATGAAATGCAAATACCAGAATACCAAAAGATCCGTCAGGACGAGGAAGAGGGATTTACCTCTGAGTCAGAACCTGGGAGCTGAAGCTTCCTCAGGTCTCTGCTCAGTTAGGAAACGTTACCAGGTACAACACTGCTCCAGGACCAGGACCGGGACCGGGACCGGGACCGGGACCGGGGCCAGGACAAGCACCAGGACCAGGGCCAGGACCGGGGCCAGGACCAGAACCAGGACCAGGACCAGAACCAGGGCCGGGACCAGGACCAGGACAGCACCAGGACCAGGGCCAGGACCTGAGGCCAGGATGCACCGTCACCCTCAGTTCCCAGCAGCACTGAAGACATAACCATCTAGTCTTTAGATGCCTCCTGCCTGGATCAAACCTTCACCCTGGTCAACCAACCAGGTGAACATCTGGAACCGTCTCCAGAACATAAACAATGGAAGGAGACTGGATCAGACCTTCACCCTGGTCAACCAACCAGGTGAACATCTGGAACCGTCTCCAGAACATAAACAATGGAAGGAGACTGGATCAGACCTTCACCCTGGGACTTTTGAGATAAAAGCAGCATTGAGGGTGTTGGGACAGTTTAACCCCCTCTGATGACATAACAGACATCTCAGTTAGTTTAGTTACTGATGTCATTCTGATGGTTTATTTTATTAAAGTAGAACAACTTTAAATAATTTTCAAGGAAAATAACTGACAGAGAACCAGTTTAAAATTTAATTCAGCTGTTGTGAACTGAAACTGAATGTGATCTGAAAAGAGAAATAAACTGATCTCCTTAAAGGATATTTCAGTTCTCTCTGATCATCAATGTCTGGACTTGAGTCCATTTTTAAACCATCTGGACCAACAGTCCTCAGTTCCTGTAAAAGCACCTGACTGAATAAAAATGTTGAGTTTATCCTCATCAACACGTCAGTGTCATCAGACTGAAAGGTTTCTGTCTCTAAAGTTCTTCTGCTGTCATCATCTCAGCTCTGGAGGTTCTGATTCAGCAGCTGTCAGACGTGCTCCTGACGTGGATCACATTAATACTTTAAACACTGTGTTATTCATGGAGATACAGTCTGTTTGATCCTGTTGTCACTGAAAAACTACCGATACTGTTATTACTGACTCATTCATGAACAAACTGACACGTTCCTCGGTTTTTCATCTTCACTACCTTCTGATGTCCACATGTGTCTCACTAAAGTTTACACTTCACCTAAAACTGTTGTTGTTCCAGCAGAGCTGGAGCTGCTGAAAACTAACGAATCTTCCTCCTCTCACAGGCAGCAGGGAGATGAGCAGCCAATCACAGTAGACACGTGTGTTTAGAGGGAGGGGCTTAGAGAACAGGATTAAACCCTAGTGAGACACTAACAGGACCATCTTTTCTTTGGAGCAGGGAAGAATTCAATAATTACTGAATTCAATAATTACTGAATATGGGTGGGTGATTGATAATTCTGCGCCCTTGACTGAGGAACATCAGGAGGAGAAGAGTAGGACTGCTGAGGTCAAGAAGTACAGAGAGACGTCCTCAGACCAGCAGGAGGACTGAACTCTGGTCTGAGGACTTCAGGTCTGACATTTCTGCCTGCAGCTCCAGTGTTCTGGTGGGACGTAGACGGTGAACGGGTGGTATCCGTCATGATGGATGCGGGGCCACAGCTCAGTGAAGCTCAAACGGACCTCAGTGAAGCTCAAACGGACCTCAGTGAGGCTCAGACCTCAGTGAGGTTCAAATGGACATCTGTGAGGCTCAAACAAACCTCAGCAAGGCTCAGACATCGGTGAGGCTCAAACGGACCTCAATGAGGCTCAAGCGCACCTAGGCGGGGCCCAGACCTCAGTGAGGCTCAAACGGACCTCAGTGAGGCCCAGACCTCAGTGAGGCTCAAACAAACCTCAGCAAGGCTCAGACCTCGGCGAGGCTCAAACGGACCTCAGCGATGCTCAGTCGGACACAGATGTGTTAGCAGAGACAGATCTGTTAGCAGACACAGATGTGTTAGCAGAGACAGATGTGTTAGCAGAGACAGGTGTGTTAGCAGAGACAGATGTGTTAGCAGAGACAGATGTGTTAGCAGACACAGATGTGTTAGCAGACACAGATGTGTTAGCAGAGACAGGTGTGTTAGCAGACAGATGTGTTAGCAGACACAGATGTGTTAGCAGAGACAGGTGTGTTAGCAGATGTGTTAGCAGATGCAGATGTGTTAGCAGAGACAGGTGTGTTAGCAGAGACAGGTGTGTTAGCAGACACAGATGTTCTAGCAGAGACAGGTGTGTTAGCAGAGACAGATGTGTTAGCAGAGACAGATGTGTTAGCAGACACAGATGTGTTAGCAGAGACAGATGTGTTAGCAGAGACAGGTGTGTTAGCAGAGACACGTGTGTTAGCAGAGACAGGTGTGTTAGCAGAGACAGATGTGTTAGCAGAGACAGATGTGTTAGCAGAGACAGGTGTGTCTCCTGACGGCTCAGCTTCTCGTCTCACAGGTGAAGGTTCAAGGGCAGAGCTGGACTCCACCTACTTTTTGGCGGGGACGGTCTTGGTGAGGTTCCACAGCTTCAGCGTGTGGTCCTCCGACACGGTGACCAGGCAGGGCTCAACCGGGTGGAACGCCAGTGCTCGCACGCCGTCGAAGTGGCTTCGCAGCGTGTACTTGGGGTTCCACGTCTTCCTGAAGGAGGAGTCCTTGCTGGAGGAGAGCTGAGGAGGGGGAGGTGTGACCGGAGCGTGATTACACGTGTTAACGTCCGTCTCGACTTTAACGGTGCTCTACTTACATCGTAGCCAAAGTCCGTCTCGTCATTGGTGACGGTGAGGTCGGCGAGGTCGCCCAAACCCAGCACGTTTTCCAGCACGTCGTCTGAGCCCCCCAGTAAGAAGGACTTCCCCCCACCGGTGGGAAACGGCAGCGGCTCCACTGTGGAGAGAAACTGGAGTGAACACAGGCTGAGAAGATCGACCACAGCAGGACGGAGGACAAAACCTCCATCACAGTTCTGCTCCACATAATTCCTGGTTTTTATATGAATCAGGGTCATAAAGGTCAGAGGTCCAGAAAAACAACTTAACGTTTGAGGTTTTTCACTGTGAAATAGATCATGTAACAACATACGATGATAATAAATAGACAAAAAGTTTTAAATGAAGTTCACTGTAGAAAATTCAGACTGATAAATAAGGAGGAAAACAGTCATCAGCATAAACGTGAACACCTGACCACCAACTTTTCATTTAAACTTATTACTTTTAAGTGACTTTCACAGTTTTGGTTGTTTTGGTGAGTTCAGCCAGCGTTTCAACGTAGTTGTAAAACCCCCCCAAAAAAAGAAAGTATGGTTTTCAAGCTGAATTTTCTCAAAGATCCGCCCTCTCTTGCTTCTGATTGGCTCTAAATCACAAACTCCCAAGTCCTGATTGGCTGCTTGTTCCTGTCATTTATATGAGCATCCAGCTCCACCCTCCTCCCCGTGTTTGACTGACAGCTGTCACCAGCAGCTGTCTGACTGTCACGGGTGCCCAGAGTAGAAACACAACGCAGCAGGGGTAAGACAGGATCAAACTGACATGAGGAGATCATGCAGAGCTGAGACGGTTGCTGCGTTTCTGTCTGTATGACGGTGACGCTGAATGAAAGAGACGATGACAGGATGAATGACATCATCTCCGGCCCCCCCACCCCACCATCCAGGAGCTTTCCAGGTCCAGAGTATGTGTTTCAGCCCTGGAGAGGCTACTGGAAGGTTTCGTCTTGAGGGGCCGTTCCTGGTAACGGAGACGTGTCAATGATCTGGCCCCTGGACACGACCAGGGAAGCCCCGCTAGTGGAAACGCAGCCACGGACCTAAATCTGGACAAACCCTCAGAGAGTAGCTCGCTTTTAGCGCCAGAGCAAAGGTTTCCTCCTGGAAGTAGAGATGTTGGGGCTGGAGGAGGTCAAAGAGCACCTCTAGTGGGAAGAAGTGGTATTACAGTGTTCAGCAGCGCAGTGAGAGATGGGTGGTTGAGGACCGGTGAACATCTCACCCCACTCCGTCCCGTCTCCAGAGCTCCGAGCTTCGCCGGCTCCTTCTCCGTCCTCCGCCGTCACCAGGAAGTCAAACTCCTTCAGGGCCTCCTCCGTGTCTGCGTCGTCCTCTGAAGCCAGGCCTTCGTTCCCGACCTGGAAGAGGAGAAGAGGGAGGGACAAAAACAAACATGAGGAGAGATGGAGCTGACAAAAACTGGAATGGAGGACAGGAACAGAGGGATGGAAGAGGAGAAAGCGGGTCGTCACCTTGGTTTTGTGTTTCTTGCCTCGGTGATGTTTGTCGGTGCTGATGTCGTCCATCAGGTCTCCCTCCTCATCCTCATCGCTGTCCTCTGCGTTCTCCAGGAAGTTGAACGTCTCCAGATCATCACTAGGAATCCTGGACACAGAGGTCACAGGGGTCACGTTCAATCTGAGCGTGCACCGTCCAGTTTCTTCTCCCGGTAGAGCTAACGGCTAATTTCAGTCACGCAGAGATGTTTCCAGTTTTTCTGCTTCTAGATTTCACTTAGGGATGCACGATAACTGTTTTTTTAAACCGATACCGATAACTTTCAGCTCCTAAAGGTCGATACAAGATAACACACACATATACCTAAGATCATTACATCAATACTATGAACAAAATCAAAAATATTTAGACTTTTTAAATGAACAGATATTTATTTTTTCCATTGAAAAACTATTGGCAAGCCTCTCAAATATTTTTGTAAAGCTATCAAACAAACCTATTTGATATCTCACATTAACTTAAATAAGGTTCATTACTGACTGAAAGATTAACATTTAAAGGATTTTGACTTGTGGTTCCATTTAAATTAATACCTTTAATTAAAGTAAATGAAGTTCAGTAGTTTTAGTTTTTTATTTTTTAATCTCATGGAAGCTTTAGATGCAAGGAATGAGGGAGAGGAGAGGGGAGACTGCTGCTGGCTTGCGCACGTTAGCGCGATTTCAAAACTCCATGGAAGCGATTGTTATGTTGTAGGTGGCCGATCGGGTTTTACGTATTAAAGCTTGTGCTTCCCTCCTCGTAGAATTCGCTCGGAGGATTCGTCACAAATAACCACCAAACTATCTTCTTCTGAAACTTTAAAGAAGTTCCACGCCGCTATGTTTGTTGTGATCAGTACGCTGTGCTGCAGGCTGCATTCAAGGTGTAACGTAAATTCCCACGTTCCCTCGTTTGCTAGTCGTTCTTTCAGCCTTTTCTTTTTTTTTTCTTTTTTTATGGAAAATACTGCTAATATCGATTCAAGTCAGCAACTACTAAAATTATGACCGAGTTAACAAGTTGTTTTCTGACATGAGGGGATATTCTTGATTTTCCTTATTGAGTAAATGTTTTTCTGATTATGCTGACGTCACTTGAAGATAGCATTTACTCGCTCAGAGGGAGCGAGGCACTGCCGTGTTGACAAAAATATATGTTATCGTGGTTATTTGTCGTGATATCGGACTTATCAGGATGACGTCATAATTTCCTGTTATCGGCCCGATAGTTATCGTGCACCCCTACTTTCACTTATTCATTCTCAGAGGCTTTGAGACACCTGGACTTGCTTCTCTTGATTTCTGAAGACATTTTAAAGTCCATCACAAGCCTTCTGGGTGGAAGGTAAAATGTCATCAAGAACCAAGAACCAAGAAGAGGAAGTCAGGTGGCTTCATTCAGGTCTTTCCTACGACCTGGATGACTGAGGACCTCTGGCAGGCCTCAGATGTTCCTGGTGGGTTCTTCTTCAGAGGAACCGCAGTGCTGAAGCTCTTCTACCTGTGGACTGGTGGATGTCCAAACACTCTCCTTGGTTGTATGCCCTCAGATTTCACATGACCTTTCTGCAGTGGATCTGGGTTGTTGCGTGACCGTGATGTCGTGGAGACCAAACCTTTTGCTGTCTTTGCAGCGCTCCGTCCCGTTGATGAGGTGCTGCAGGTTCTTGTTCTCCACAGCTCCGTTCTGCTCTGAACCCGACAGGCCCAGCAAGGAGCGAACCCTCTGGGTCCGGACGTCCAGGATGGTGTCCGTGTAGCCGACTTCCTGCAGATACCTGAGCACACGACAAGCAGCGTCACGTCAGATTCAGCCAGACCGGCGGTTCGTGCGGCGAGGGTTCAGGTGTTCTTACTGTCGAAGCAGCTGCCGTCCTTGTTTCCACGTGAGCTGACTGTTGGCGGGAACAGCAGAGACCTCCGACTCTTTGGTGTCTGAAGGACAAAAACACAACCAGAGCCTGAAGCCTCCATAACAGCCTGTCTGGATAATTAATCCAGTCAGCCTGGAACAGACCTCCACCACCGTCTCCATCTGTGGAGGAACCTTCTGGAGTCTGATCAACCCTGTCTGGTGTCAGATAGTAATTACGGTAGCCTCCCATTATCAATGATGGGAATTAAAGCAGTTTGGAGTGAGAACAGAAATGTGTTTGTACCAACAGGTCATGTGACGTCATCAGCAGACCCACATGAGAGCATGTTTCTATTTCAAGATTCAAACGTCATTTCACTCCAGCGATCGCGTGGACCGACGTTAAAATTCTGGACCAGGTCCTGGTTGTGTTTAGACCCGTCAGGTTTTGAGGGTTCACAAACGGGTGTCGTCATCGTTTTATTACTTTATTCTCCTGCTGACTGTGTGAACATCAGTCAGGCGCCTCACAGCCGTCAGGAAGTCCAGAACCTGGTTGATCCACAAATACGTCTGTGAAGGGACCGGACCAGCAGATGGACCAGCAGGACCAGCAGATGGACCAGAAGGACCAACAGATGGACCAGAAGGACCAGCAGATGGACCAGCAGGACCAGCAGATGGACCAGCAGGACCAACAGATGGACCAGAAGGACCAGCAGATGGACCAGCAGGACCAGCCAGATGGACCAGCAGGACCAGCAGATGGACCAGCAGGACCAACAGATGGACCAGAAGGACCAACAGATGGACCAGCAGGACCAACAGATGGACCAGAAGGACCAACAGATGGACCAGCAGGACCAACAGATGGACCAGCAGGACCAATAGATGGACCAGCAAAACGACCAACTGATGGACCAGAAGGACCAACATCAGTCAGGCGCCTCACAGCCATTAGGGGGCCATGTTGAGCCTATCTGATGGTCAGATTAACTGGTTTTATTGGTTTTGAGGGCTTCAGACTGGAACGTTTCTCCTGTAGGAGTCAACTGACTGGATCTTCATCTTCATGAACAGTAAAGATCAACTATGTCTTCTATCACATAAACCAGCTGTCCTGCTGTTTCAGGCCTGTTTTGGTTTATTTTTATTTCCTTAATAAACTCTTTAAAGCCTCCCTCTCTGCTGCAGACACATATTTTACCAGAGTTTCTACTCTCTGCTTCGCTCGTTTGCAGACAGATCCTAACTTCTCGTCCTCATCGGTGCTCTGTAGAGGATCGAGGGTCTGGGCGTCACCTACCTGATTCAAAGCTTGGCATCTTCATCTCTCCTTGGTTCAACTCTGTTCCGTATTTTAACTTGTGATATTTTGCTCTGAGGACACAGAAGAGGAAAAGCAGATTCACGTTTAAGCAGTCAGTGATGTTCATCGCCAAGCTTCTGTTCAAGATATAGCCAGCATGAAATAACGTATGTAGATGTTGCAACGACACCACGCCGGCGTGATGAGGTCTCCTACCTTTCCTGCTTTAAAGCGTATTCTAACATTTTAATTCTTCTAACCAGGTCGTTCTTCAGGTTCTCCTGGCCTTTCCTCTCCCCCTGGAGGAAGGCTATCCTGGCCTGCAGAGACACGGAGAAGACACACCAGACATCAGCACTACAGGTGGAGTTTCTGATCAGTCTGGAGGAGGTAAAAAACACACACAAAAAAAACACAGCAGCAGACGACCGTTTCACCTCTGACCTCCATGGTCCTGCCACTCAAACCATAATTCAACTAAAGACGGTCTGATTATGAGTCCTTTCATGAAACGGGTCTGGAAGCTCTCTGATTGGCTGTGGGTCTGTTGGTCCCGCCTCCTGGAGATCAAAGTCCGGTTCACAAGAACCAGACTTGGAAATAAGGGTGAGTATTGGCAAGGATCTCGCAATACAATATGTATCATGATACTTGAGTCACGATACGATATCACGTTATCGCGATATATTGTGATATTCTACCCAGTTAATATCAAAATTAAAAGTAGAGAAGAAAAATCAAGTTGCTGTATATGTTCATCAGAAGATATTGATCATTCAGAGGACAAATTAAGATCAAAACTATTTGCTTCAAAACAACCTATTATTGTTTATTATTAGGGTTTTTGCACATTTAAATTTTAAACAATTTAATTGTGATAATTTTCCTAAAAAAAAAAATCGATATTAGGAGCTGAAAAATCAACACATTGGGCAGCCGAAAATCGCAATATATCGATTTTTTTCACATCCCTAGTTGAATGATCTTCTCCAACGTTCCGGGCCCGGTGAAGTCATTTCATCTCCAATGTTCTGGTCCCGATGAAGTCATCTCATCTCCAACGTTCTGGTCCCGATGAAGTCATCTCATCTCCAACGTTCTGGTCCTGATGAAGTCATCTCATCTCCAATGTTCTGGTCCCGATGAAGTCATCTCATCTCCAACGTTCCGGTCCCGATGAAGTCATCTCATCTCCAACGTTCTGGTCCCGATGAAGTCATCTCATCTCCAAGGTTCTGGTCCTGATGAAGTCATCTCTTCTCCAACGTTCTGGTCCTGATGAAGTCATTTCATCTCCAAGGTTCTGGTCCTGATGAAGTCATCTCTTCTCCAATGTTCTGGTCCTGATGAAGTCATCTCATCTCCAAGGTTCTGGTCCTGATGAAGTCATCTCTTCTCCAACGTTCTGGTCCTGATGAAGTCATCTGTTCTCCAACATTCTGGTCCTGATGAAGTCATCTCTTCTCCCCGATGAAGTCATCTCATCTCCAACGTTCTGGTCCCGATGAAGTCATCTCATCTCCAACGTTCTGGTCCTGATGAAGTCATCTCATCTCCAATGTTCTGGTCCCGATGAAGTCATCTCATCTCCAACGTTCTGGTCCTGATGAAGTCATCTCATCTCCAATGTTCTGGTCCCGATGAAGTCATCTCATCTCCAACGTTCTGGTCCCGATGAAGTCATCTCATCTCCAACGTTCTGGTCCCGATGAAGTCATCTCATCTCCAAGGTTCTGGTCCTGATGAAGTCATCTCTTCTCCAACGTTCTGGTCCTGATGAAGTCATTTCATCTCCAAGGTTCTGGTCCTGATGAAGTCATCTCTTCTCCAATGTTCTGGTCCTGATGAAGTCATCTCATCTCCAAGGTTCTGGTCCTGATGAAGTCATCTCTTCTCCAACGTTCTGGTCCTGATGAAGTCATCTGTTCTCCAACATTCTGGTCCTGATGAAGTCATCTCTTCTCCCCGATGAAGTCATCTCATCTCCAACGTTCTGTTCCCGATGAAGTAGTGCTGGGCAATATGACAATATATATCCTGGGGACAATATAAAAGTGTATATCGTGCCATTTCTCTTCTATCGTTTCTATCGTTTCTAATCTAATTTTATCAATTATTACAGCAAATATGTAATTAAATAACCTGCAATGATAAATTTGATAGAATCATATCTACTTCTACAATGTAGCCTTTTATGTTTGCACTTTTATTCATGGTTAATGCCTTAAACAGAGTTCTACCAGAGTTCAACCCTGATGTTCACTTTAGACACTTTATATTGGTTTACAAACTTTACACTACAAGGTTACAGATTTCAGAAAGTTGAAAAATAATTTGTGTTTATTTTTTATAGCTGAACTTCAGTGCAAAAATGTGTTTTTCCTCTCAGAAACTATTGTGCACTTTAAAAAAAAAAAGTGAAATCTACTGTACCTCTGTACCTACCTGTTTTTGCTGCACTAAAATGTATGTTTGTGACAGTTCAGCTTAAATGTCCTTTCAAAATAAAGTTGAAAAGTAAGCAATGAAATTTTTGTCAAACTTTTCAGAGAATAAATGAAAACATACTTTATTATGATATATCGTGATATATATCGTTATCGTGATATAAAATAGTCCATATCGTGATATATGATTTTTTCCATATCGCCCAGCACTACGATGAAGTCACCTCATCTCCAACGTTCTGGTCCTGATGAAGTCATCTCATCTCCAACGTTCTGGTCCAGATGAAGTCACCTCATCTCCAACGTTCTGGTCCAGATGAAGTAATCTCTTCTCCCCGATGAAGTCATCTCTTCTCCAACGTTCTGGTCCTGATGAAGTCTTCTCATCTCCAAGGTTCTGGTCCCGATGAAGTCATATCATCTCCCCCGATGAAGTCATCTCTTCTCCAACATTCTGGTCCTGGTGAAGTCATCTCATCTCCAAGGTTCTGGTTCTGATAAAGTCATCTCTTCTCCAACGTTCTGGTCCCGATGAAGTCATCTCATCTCCAACGTTCTGGTCCCGATGAAGTCATCTCATCTCTGACGTTCCGGTCCTGATGAAGTCATCTCTTCTCCAACGTTCTGGTCCCGATGAAGTCATCTCATCTCTGACGTTCCGGTCCTGATGAAGTCATCTCTTCTCCAACGTTCTGGTCCCGATGAAGTCATCTCTTCTCCAACGTTCTGGTCCCGATGAAGTCATCTGTTCTCCAACGTTCCGGTCCTGATGAAGTCATCTCATCTCCAAGGTTCTGGTTCTGATGAAGTCATCTCTTCTCCAACGTTCTGGTCCCGATGAAGTCATCTGTTCTCCAACGTTCCGGTCCTGATGAAGTCATCTCATCTCCAAGGTTCTGGTTCTGATGAAGTCATCTCTTCTCCAACGTTCTGGTCCAGATGAAGTCATCTCATCTCTGACGTTCCGGTCCTGATGAAGTCATCTCATCTCCAACGTTCCGGTCCCGATGAAGTCATCTCATCTCTGACGTTCCGGTCCTGATGAAGTCATCTCATCTCCAAAGTTCTGGTCCCGATGAAGTCATCTCTTCTCCAACGTTCTGGTCCCGATGAAGTCATCTCTTCTCCAAAGTTCTGGTCCCGATGAAGTCACCTCATCTCCAACGTTCTGGTCCCGATGAAGTCATCTGTTCTCCAACGTTCCGGTCCTGATGAAGTCATCTCTTCTCCAACGTTCTGGTCCCGATGAAGTCATCTCTTCTCCAACGTTCTGGTCCCGATAAAGTCATCTGTTGTCCAACGTTCTGGTCCAGATGAAGTCATCTTTTCTCCAACGTTCTGGTCCAGATGAAGTCATCTGTTCTCCAACGTTCTGGTCCAGATGAAGTCATCTGTTCTCCAACGTTCTGGTCCTGATGAAGTCATCTCTTCTCCCCGATGAAGTCATCTCTTCTCCTCGATGGAGTCATCTCTTCTACAACATTCTGGTCCCGATGAAGTCATCTCATCTCCAACGTTCTGGTCCAGATGAAGTCACCTCATCTCCAACGTTCTGGTCCAGATGAAGTCATCTCTTTTCCCCGATGAAGTCATCTGTTCTCCAACGTTCTGGTCCTGATGAAGTCTTCTCATCTCCAACGTTCTGGTCCAGATGAAGTCACCTCATCTCCAACATTCTGGTCCTGGTGAAGTCATCTCTTCTCCCCGAAGAAGTCATCTCTTCTCACCGATGAAGTCATCTCATCTCCAAGGTTCTGGTCCTGATGAAGTCATCTCATCTCCAAGGTTCTGGTCCCGATGAAGTCACCTCATCTCCAAGGTTCTGGTCCTGGTGAAGTCATCTCATCTCCAACGTTCTGGTCCCAATGAAGTCACCTCATCTCCTCGATGAAGTCACCTCATCTCCAAGGTTCTGGTCCCGATGAAGTCACCTCATCTCCAAGGTTCTGGTCCTGGTGAAGTCATCTCATCTCCAACGTTCTGGTCCCAATGAAGTCACCTCATCTCCTCGATGAAGTCACCTCATCTCCAAGGTTCTGGTCCCGATGAAGTCACCTCATCTCCAACGTTCTGGTCCTGATGAAGTCACCTCATCTCCAACGTTCTGGTCCTGATGAAGTCACCTCATCTCCAAGGTTCTGGTACCGATGAAGTCACCTCATCTCCAACGTTCTGGTCCCAGTGAAGTCATCTCTTCAGGGTTGGAGGAGTGGGAGTGTCATATCTACTAACCACCTGACGTCAACGCCATCTACAGATCTTCCAGTCTACTAAAATCCTGCTACTGGGAGGTTCCTGTTCAGCCCAACCGGACCGGCGGGCGCCTCAGGTACAGAGACCATCCCCCCATCACAGCAGGCCCAGGTTCCTTCAGGCCCAACTGCTGGACGTCGTCCTCATCTCTCTCTGCTTCCAATAATCATTACTGCTGCCCAGAAAAATAATAAATAAGATCCGGTAGGACCGGCCGGTGGTGCAGTGATTCTGGCAGGTGGTCCATACGGAGCGGCGGTCGTGGGTTCGACTCCCGGCCCAGGTGACCCTTGGCTGCATGTCTTCCCCGTTCTCAATGCTTTCAGGGAGGGATTCACTGTGATCACATGACCCAGAAATGTCACTAACTAGTATAAACTGGGATTACTTTAAATGGTGGAGTTTGTCGCCTTATTTCAGCGAACAAACATCTGTTTTGTCTTATAGAGCAGATTAACACAGAAGAGTTTCATTGGTCGACATTTGTTGTTTCTTAAATTATGTTTTACATTTCAACCTTGGTTCCATTTATAAAGATAAGTGTGCAAGTTTGAACATCCTTGAATGATCATCGAGGGGAACGACACAAGTCCTCAGAACATTTCCTTTTTCTGCCATCAACGTCTACAAAATAAAAGAAGTCATACTCTCGTGTTCTGATGGACCATCTTTATCTGTGGCATCATTTTGATGCAACATTTATTTCCCTCCAGTGGCACTGATGTCACTCAGAGACGTTGAACTGACGATGAAGAGTTGGAGCAGTGAAGTCTTCTGCAGCAGACTGAGGGCCGTTCAGGTAAATCCAGGTGTGACAGGGGGCGTGGCTTGACCGCAATGGAGTAAGCTGTGTTTAGCGTGAGCTCCCGCTGAACCTCTATTTTAAGTGAGATTTGTTAATTGTATCCCATCCTAGACAACAATTATTTTTCCTAAAGATAACCTTAAAGTGGACTACCTCCGTGGAAACGCGCAGATGGCAACTAATTTGCGGAAATATAAGTATACCGGACATTCCAACACAAGGCCCAACACCTCCTCGGACCAGAGTACTGCTAGGAGTCCAGGTGAGAAGACCCCACCCCCAACGGATGCGGGAGAAATGGACATTGCAGGCTTAAAGTCGGAAATCCTTCTCTCACTTAAAGCGGACATTTCAGCAGTGATAAAGTCGGAGCTGAAAAGTGCCCTCGCTGAGGACTTTGACTTTCTCAAAAATGAGTTGAAAGCGGTGAAGACCGAGATAATTAATAACTCCGCGGCGCTGCACTCCGAGATCGACCAAGTGAAGGTTAGCATCAGAGAGGTGGAAGGGGGGCTATCAGCGTGGTCGGATGAAGTGGCAACTCTTCAGAGCACAGTGAGTGAGATGAAGGCTGAAATGACAAAGTTACAAGAGAAGTGTGAGGATATGGAAGGACGAATGAGGAGGTGTAACATTAGAATCATCGGCATCCCCGAAACACCTGACTCCAGCACTACGACGTCTGTGTCAAAGCTGCTAACTGAGGTCCTACAACTGGACAAAGAGCCACTGGTCGACCGCTCACACCGGACCCTGGGGCCGAAGAGACCGGGTGGAAGACCTCGCGCCATCGTCGCTAAAACTACACTATTATCAAGACTGTGTGGAGGTACTTCGCCGTGCTCGCACGCGAGGTCCGCTTCGTTTCAATGGAGAACCGGTTACCATTTTCCCCGACTACACTGCGACTGTGGCCAAAGCCCGGGCTGCGTTCACGGAGGTGAGGAAACTTCTTCGTGATCGACCAGGAGTTCGGTACGGAATACTGTTTCCAGCTCGGCTCAGGGTCACTTACAAAGGGGAGGACATGGAGTTTACTGACCCAGATAAAGCCATGGCGTATGTCAAGAAGAACATTATTCCGCCCACGGAGGATGGACAGTGCCCGTGAGACTGAAAATCTTTCCATTTGTGAGCTTGTGTTCTAGACTGTGGGTATGTTTACCTCGTTTACAGTGTGATATAGAGTGATCTTAACTACAGAAATGTAGCGTTAATTCAGTTATGGTTTTTAAGTATGTGTTTATTTCTTTTATGTATCTATTCTAAAGGAGGAGCTGATAGGCTTGAATTTTTCAATCACAGGGTGGTACCCAATTTCATACGTTCTCTGATAGGCTGGTGTTATTATTTAACCATTAATCTCACTCTCATGTACAGAATATCCTGATTTAAATACCCAAAGCCATTCCAGTTCCTGATAGTTGCAACAGGTTACACAGATCCGAATAAACCGATTTATCTTCATTCCACTTTAAAACATGCATGGAGCTTAAAATGTTCATCAAGAGATTTAAAAATACCTGTTGCTTAGACTAGCTGCTCATTATAATTCTGATTTATTTATTTATTTATTTTTTCATTTGTAAAAGTTATATATTTAGTCTACTGTTCTACATAGATAAGGTTTTATCATAATACACTTGGCTGTTTCTATTTCTCTTCACATCGGAGGCTCGGCGGGAGCCGAAGCGGCTAGCTTTATAGTTCCCCACCACAAACACTATATGTGTGGATTTCTTTATGAGGGATGTTGTAGTCACCTTGTTCAGATAGGTGATGGGGGATGGGAGATTACTGGACCAATTTACAAATTGATATTATTTTGTCTGCCTTTTTTTTTGTTATTTGAGTATATTTATTATTCTGTTTTGGTGTCTTTGGGTTTCATGTGTGGTACACATTTTTTTGTACATACATTATGGCCAATATAAATGACTTGAGAGGTTATGATGGTTGCCCAGTTAACTTTATAAGCTGGAATGTAAAATCACTTAATCACCCAGTGAAGTTCAAAAAGGTCTTTTCACACTTAAAACGTCTTAACACAGACATAGCTTTTCTCCAAGAGACCCATATACGTTCAGTAGATAGTTCTCGCCTCGTTAGGGGGTGGGCGGGTCAAGTGTACCAATCCAATTTTCACTCCAAGGCCAGGGGTGTTGCTATTATGATTAGTAAAACTACCCCATTTACAGTATCAAATGTGCAAACTGACCCCTATGGGCGATATGTAATTGTTGTAGGACAACTATACACACTACCAGTTATATTAGCCTGTATTTACGGCCCAAACTGGGATGATCCCACATTCTTTACTAATTTCTTTTCTCGCTTACCAGACATGACGACACATTACCTTATTCTCGGCGGTGACACGAACTGTGCACTCTCCTCCATTTTAGATCGGAGTATATTTCTAAGAGGGTATCCCTGTCCAAATCAGCTCGTTCTATACAGCTCTTCCTTAAAACTTATGGTGTGTGGCGGATGTGTGGCGGTTTCATAATCCCACCTCCAGAGCTTACTCTTATTTTTTCCCCGGTCCATAAGACATATTCACGGATCGACTATTTTTTCCTAGACAAAAGAATCCTACACACTGTAAAAGAATGTGAATATAGAGCTATAGTTATCTCGGATCACGGTCCTTTGAATATGAAAATACATATTCCTTACTCACAATCCACATATCGCCCATGGCGTTTTAACCCTTTGCTTCTTTCAGAAGAAGAATTCATCAGTTTTATATCATCTGAAATTAAAGTGTTTCTCAATATCAATCAGACCCCAGGGATGTCACCATCTATTGTATGGGAGTCATTAAAGGCATATTTAAGGGGCCAAATAATTTCATACTGCGCATATAAAAAAAAAGCTAGTACTGAACGTCTTAAAAAATTGACAGATGAGATATTAGAATTAGATATGCTGAACAGTCGTTCCCCCACTGCAGATACGATTAAAAAACGTCTGTCACTACAGACAGAATTTGATCTCTTGTCTTCGCGGCAGGCTGAATATCTTATTTCCAAAGTAAAACATGGCTATTATGAACACGGGGAAAAGGCTGGACGAGCACTCGCACATCAGCTACGTCAAAGAACTGCTAATCAAACTATTCCTGCAATTAATGATGAACAAGGTCTCAAATGCACGAATAATGAAAAAATCAATTCCTGTTTTAAAAATTTTTACCAATTATTATATACCTCAGATGCATCTACTGACCCCTCTGCTTTAGAAGATTTCTTTAAATCCCTGAATATGCCCTCGGTTGATGCAAAACTTTCTGCTGAGTTAGAGAGGGACTTTTCAGTCATGGAGATAGCCTCAGCAATAAGAGCCATGCAAAGTGGTAAATCTCCAGGGCCGGATGGCTTCCCAAGTGAATTTTTCAAACAATTTTCAAACCAGCTTTCCCCTTTATTACTATTGGTATTTAAAGAATCTTTTACCACAAACTCCTTACCTCCAACCATGCGTCAAGCAGTAATTTCCTTGTTACTTAAAAAAGATAAAAATCCTCTCGATTGCAGTTCATACCGCCCTGTCTCGTTATTAAATACAGACGCTAAAATCCTTGCAAAAATTTTGGCACGTCGCCTTGAGGGGATTATTCCATCTATTATTGCACCCGATCAGACTGGATTTATAAAAAATCGCTATTCTTTTTTCAATATTAGGCGACTGTTTAATATTCTTTATGGTCCCACTCCACCCGATCCTGCAAATATTGAGGTGATTCTTTCACTTGACGCTGAAAAGGCATTTGATCGGGTGGAGTGGGACTACCTCTTCAAGACCTTAGAAGTTTTTAATTTTGGCCCCAAATTTATATCCTGGATAAAAATTCTGTATACTCTTCCAGTAGCTGCAGTGCGTACAAATAACATTCTATCTACCTACTTTCAGCTCAAACGGGGTACAAGGCAGGGATGCCCTCTTTCACCGCTCCTATTCACTGTTGCAATTGAGCCTCTCGCAATAGCTTTGAGACAGAGCTCCTCGATTAAGGGCATTCACCGAGCAGGTTCAGAACATAAAGTGTCACTTTATGCAGATGACATGTTATTGTTTATAACGGAACCCCTGTCAATTTTTCCTGAGTTACTAGCTTTACTTGCAAAATTTGGAAAAATATCTGGTTATAAAATTAATCTCCATAAAAGTGAACTTATCCCTGTTACCTCTGTAGATGAGTTGCATTTTGGGTCAGTTCCCTTTAAAATCAGCCCCAAAAAATTCCGATACCTAGGTATATGGGTTACACGTGACTACAAAGATCTATATAAGGCTAATTATCAACCCATGTTATCTAATTTAAAGCAAGACCTTGAGCGCTGGGACCCCCTGCCTCTTTCCTTAGGGGGTAGGATCAATACTATTAAGATGAATGTACTTCCTAAATTTATTTATTTATTCCAATGCCTTCCCATTTTTTTGACAAAGTCTTTTTTTCACAGTTTGAATAGTCAGATATCATCCTTTATATGGCATAAAAAAACACCTAGGATTAATAAGAACATATTGCAGATGCCTCGTACATTTGGAGGTATGGCTCTTCCAAATTTTATGTATTATCACTGGGCCGCCAATATAAGAGCATTGTTGTATTGGATGAGGAATGATGTCACTGATGTCAGTAGCCTTGAATGGATGGTTTTGGAGAGGACATCCATTGGGTCTACTTCCCCAGTTGCTTTATTATGTTCCAAATTACCATTAGATCAGCCTATCTCAGTTTTCACTTCTAATCCAGTTGTTATCCATTCACTTAAAACGTGGTATCAGTTCAGACGCTCCTTTGGTCTCACTGACCTTTCTTATGTTGCACCAGTAGCAAGGAATCATATGTTTACTCCGTCAATGATGGATGAAGCTTTTGAAATCTGGTCAAGAAGTGGAATTGTTGCATTATCTGACCTTTATATTGACGACAGGTTTGCCTCATTTGTACAGTTATTACAGAAATTTAATCTCCCCAAATCCCATTTCTTCAGATATTTACAAGTCAGAGGTTTTGTGGCTTCTAACTCTGCCTGCTTCCCATTAACTCCTCGTGAAACTTTGTTAGACACAATTTTTAAATGCAAGGATGACACAAAAATTATAAGCAGAATCTATACGCTACTTAACACACATAATGTGAATAGTTTGGACTCGCTCGCTTCGAAACAAATGGGAAATAGACTTAAATGGAGAAATTTCAGAAGCAATATGGCAAAAAATTATACAAAGAATTTACTCCTCCTCAATATGCCTTAGACATACTGTGGTTCAATTTAAAATAGTGCACCGTCTTCACTGGACCAAAGACAGACTGTCTAAGATTAACAGGGACATTGATCCTACCTGTGATCGATGCAAACAAGCCCCTGCCACATTAATACACATGTTTTGGTCGTGTCCCAAACTATACAATTTTTGGCAATTGATCTTCAAGACATTCTCTACAATATGTGGAAAAACAATAGACCCATCCTCACTGATTTTCATTGTTTGGTGTGACTCCGATGGATGCTCCTCTCCCTGGGCGCTATGTAAACATGATGGCCTTCTGCACTCTATTGGCCAGGAGACTTATTTTGTTTAAATGGAAAGATGCCCTTCCTCCAACATATGGTCATTGGATAAGGGAGGTTATGTCTCATATCCATCTAGAAAAAATTAGATATACTATTAGGGGGTCCACCAGAAGATTCCATGCTACCTGGCAGCCATTTATTTCTTTCGTAGAAGGTATGGAAGCTGCCAACATCTCAGTGTAACCCAAAGATGTGTACCTGTTATTTTTATTTTATTATTATTTGCATTTCACATCTGAAACTATGAAGGTATGTTAATTATTTTTTGTTTGTTTTGCTTTGGCTTTTTTTTTTTTTTTTTTTTATTTACTTATTTATTTTTTCCCTTTTAAAACTTGTGTTTGAATGTGTGCTACATGTTAGTTCACCGATGGTCCAGTATCTGGGGGAGGGGGGCATGGGAGGGGTGTTTGTTAGGAACTTGGTTTAACTGTCTCATGCTTGAATTGTCTGCTCTTTTTTGTTATATATTTGAAAATAAAAAAAGACCTTGATCAAAAAAAAAAATCCAGGTGTGACAGCAGCCATGTTTCCATCACAGACTGGGCTCATTAATATTTCCTAAAGTCCATAAATGTCACGTTTGTCATGTTATGAGACAAAGTTGCGTTTTTGTTTTTTCCTCGTGTAATAAATCCTTCCAGAATAACAGTGACAGATGACACAACCTGTTTGTTTTGGCAGGTTCATCTCTGTTTCTGTGTCCACTTTTCTTCTCCAAAAGTGTGAGACATCTGAAACAAATTAAAGGTTCTACGTGGAGCCGGACACGTCTGAGGGTTTCTGGAGGTCACTGATGGTGATTTCATGGAGAAGCAGTGGATTCAGACCTTCAGCAGGACTCTGAAGCAGTAACTCCGCTAGTTGAGACACCTCAACTGGAAAAGACACGGTTTCAGGAGGTCACATGACCTGGAAATCCAGAAAAGGTTGTTTCCTCTGAGGCTTTGTGAAATATTCCTTTTTCCAGCAGGTTTTCTGGTTAATCTAAACCAGGGGTGTCAGACTCATTTTCACTGAGGGCCACATCAGCATCATGGTGGCCCTCGAAGGGCCAGAATGACAGCATGAGTGTAACAAAATGCAATGTAAATCAAAATATATTAAACTACACCTTATTATATTGTTAAATAATGGATTCTGTATTTATTTCCATGTTTTCTGTCAAAATGCCGCCTCATAACACAAAAGACAAACTGTTTTTTCACCTTGAGGTACAAACTTGTATTCGCTTTCCCGTCGGTGATGAAACTTCCTTCCTTGTGCATCAATTTTTCTTTTCTTTGACATGTTGGGACTAGTTTGGAGAGGTTTTTTCTCAAATCCATCAGTTCTGAAAATCGCCTTGAGTTCTTGCTCATGGTGATATACTGTTATTGTTGTGGGTAACGAAGAAATGCGTTATGGGAGATGTAGTTTATTGTCAATATGCGCTTTATAGCGCCGTAAGCTTATTTTAAGTCTTAAAATATCGGTTTAAAATTTAAGCCAATAGTGCACAAGCTCTCGAGGAGCCACATAAAATGACGTGGCGGGCCACATTTGGCCCGCGGGTCTTGTGTTTGACACATGTGATCTAAACCAACTGAAGCCATCCCAGACCATGATACTGCCACCACAGCTGTCTCTCCAGAACATCATGAACCTGGGATTCAGGAGAACAGATGACTTTCCTCCACAGATCCAGTCCAACATTTATCGTTCCAGCTGACAGAGGCCCTTTTCTAACTCTACTCTGATTTCTCTTCAGGCAGCGCAGCGGTCAGCTCTGAAGATGTGGACAAGACCCCTGGAAATGTTCTTTGACCGCTGAACATCAATGTTGGTTCTGCTGGTGACTGTCTATCATCAGGTGTCACCCAGCTGACCTCTGACCTTCACATCTTTCATGGAAAATCGTTCATCACCGTCCTTCCAGGTTTTAAACAGTTTTAAACTGAAGTCACTGATCATTTGACCCCCCCACCCTGAACTCCAGGATGTCTGTTCTGGCATCCTCACATTGTAAAAGTCCGTTAAATAACTAATTTTCACTACAAGTATTTTTTCCTCCTGTTGGCTCAATTAAACCCCGCCATGACAGAACCGGATCCTGGATCTCCTCGGCCTCTCGGTCCTGGACCGGACGACTCTGCTCGCCTCTAATCCGTTAAAACCTGAGCTCGGACCTGCATGTGTGAGGGTTTAGGCCCCAGAGTCGCTCCGACCCCCAGGCTCTGACAGACCGCAGCAGCTGCCGTTACCCCCCTAACCCCCCTCAGCTGCCGGCCACCGGCCCGCTGGATCCAGCTCCGTTCAGACGCTGTCACACGGCGAGCCGGGAGCGGGCGGAGGACGGTCACGCGGCGAGTCCCCGGCTGCTAGCGGCTAGCCCCGGTTAGCCGCGCGGCTAGCCGGAGCTCAGACCTCCGGGACAGCCTGGAAGTCCGTTTCCCGGCCGACACCGCGTCCGTGCGGCGTCAAAAACACGTTATACGACGAGACGCCCGACTGAGCTGAAAGCGACGGTGGGTCGAGCCAGTTAGCCGGCTCTGCTAACCGGAGCTACTAACCTGCAGCTCGGCCCGCTCCACCTCCCAGTGCGCCCGCTCCATCTCGAACCGGGCCCACTCGTGCTGGATGTAGTGCAGGATCCCGGGGATGGTGTACTGCTGCTGCGGCCGCTGCAGGTCGTCGGTCTGCTGCGGCACCATGACTGCTCCGATCGGGGCGCTGACGCTGCTGTTGCCGCCGCCGTGCGGCTGCTGCTGTCGCGGGGAGACCGCTCCTCCTGCCGCTCCTCCTCCTCCAGGGTGCTCGTCCATGTTTTAATTTAGTGTTTGTGTGTGTTGTATTGTTCCTAAATTTGTTACGTTATAATTATATATAAAGAAACAAAAAAAACTAGAGCGAGTATCTGCCGAGGGATCCCCTTGTCTCCGCGCGGGCACCACGGCGGACGGAGCGGCTCTCTGCCCCAGAGCGCTTCGCGGTGAGCGGCTGCGTGAAAGCGGTGTTTACGTGGGAATCTAACCGGCCGCCATCACTGCTGTCTGGATCTGCTGGTCACGGTGGGAGAATCCGGCCGCGGTGCATGATGGGACATTCATCCGGTTTATTTTTAGAATTATATTATTCCGTGTTATTAACAATCCTAAAGCGTTTAAAATAATTATATTTATAATATGTATATGTATGTTTGATACTCAATTAAACTTAATAATACCCCCCTCCCCCCATGAAGGATAATTAACTGTTACGGTAATTGTCACTATTTATTAGCATTGTTACAAATACTATATGTATTTTTTTTTCCACAGCAGTCCGTGCAGTAATTTATTTTTCTTTTTTGAAAATGAAAGGATCGTGTTTGTTTTTAATGTCGTGTGGCTCCAACAGCAGCCTGATCCCATCAAACTGAGCTGTAGATTTTGAAATATTCAAGCTTTAGGAACATTTGTCTGAAGTTGTTTTTAGGTTTATAGTTCCTCTTTTCTTATGAGATTGTCCGTCTACCCCTCTGAAATACTTTTTTTTTTTTTTTTAAATACCCAGTTATGTCACAGTTAACCTAATTGGTTGTGGATGTTCCTCCAGGTTTTTACATTTACACAGTTAATACTCTGTTAGATAAACGTAGCAAGAAAAAAAATCCAGGAAAAATAGTCTTATAATTCTTTTGGCAACACAGTCTTGGTAATGGAAAATAGATGTTAGCCAGACTTGTGCTTCAGTACAGAACAAGTGTAGTATGCACAGATTAAATCTGTTCAAGAGCAAATCTAATCAGAAGGGTGTGGGGGGGTCTGAGAAGAAAACCTCCTGAAAAAGCCTGAGTTCATGCAAAGAGGAAGCAGATCCTTCCCTGTCATGTCACTGTCGTGTTTGCTGCAGAAACTGTTGAGGAAGGAGAAATAAATGTTCCTGATGTGACGCTCATCTACATCACCGAGTCTCCGGTTAGAGACTGGACTGCAAATGGAAGGAAATTAGATTAAAATCAAATCAAATCAAAGTTAGAATACCTGACTCAGCAGGGAAGAGTCAAAGGAGCTGAGAAATAAAATCAAATTAAATAAATAAAAAAAAATCTAAGAAAAATCAACTAGAAATAAATTTAAATTAAAAACAAATTAAGTAGCCAACTCTGCTGAAAAGTTAATTACCAATAAAATAAATTACAATGGAAACTAAAAATGAATATATATACAGTATATATACATAATATATATATACAGTATATATAATCGCCCTACGTGTGATGGAACATCAGTCTTTATGTGGAGAATATAGTAATTATTGATCATTCCACGGGCTTCGGTTATTAATATACAACGCTAGAATGTCATGATAATGTCTGAGTGACACTATCTAAAACTCTTTTGTTTTTCTTTCTTATTCTGTTTTTAATGGTTTTTTTTTTTTAGCGCTTTTATTTTGAAAGCGGCTCCCGAAGCGGATACCGTAAAACCGACTGTACTGTCGCACCGCTGAAGTCTCTTCTGGCTTCACCGCAGTCGGTTTAGATTTTTTTTCAACGCTGGTTTCATCGTAATCGACCTAATAGGCTGTAAACCGCCACAGCCGCTGAAGGACAACAATATGAACGTCGATCGGAATTAAAATCAGACAGCGTTGTTGTTGATTTAGGCTCCTTTAAGCACAGAAACAGTAGCTGGTGAGTACAACACCTTCTGGTCATGAAATGGCGCGAGACAGCCGTTAAAACGCTGCCATAAAGCGCTGTCGTCGGGTTAAAACTGAACGTCGTGATTACATCAGCGGGATGACCTCATATTTCACCAGCGGAAGCTGTAAAAACAGCGTTTTTTTGTTTTTATTTTTCTCTAGCTCTCCGCTTTCCTTCGGTTCGTTTACTGCCGTCATGCCAGCCCTCTTTCAATATTTGTGCCGTTTTGCTGTTGAAATTACGGTAATCGATATGATACAGCGTTTTCAAAATAAGAGTGGTTATGAGTGACTAAGAATGAACAAAAGAGACATTACCAAAAAAAATTAAAAATAATTACCTCACTACTTACGTTGAATGCATGTAAAAATCCACTATACTAAGACTGCTTGACAAGGTAAAAATAAAATATTCTAGTTTCCACAGACTCATTCCACTTCAGACCAATAGTATCCCATCTGGGAATGACACTCAAACCAGTTTCAGCCCAATCTGATGTGGTATTTCAAAATAAGACAGAATAGAAAGCATGTATGAAATCTATAAAGCAGCACTACTTTGACAAGGTTATAAAATAAAAAGTACCTGTTTCCACAGACTCATTCCACTTCAGATCAATGGTATTCCATCTTGGAATGTCACTCAACAAGTTTCAGCCCAATGTGGTATTTCAAAATAAAGTCAAATCAAAATCATGTATAAATCCAGTACACTACTATTACTTTGACAAAGCTATAAAATAAAAAGTACTTGTTTCCACAGACTCATTCCACTTCAGATCAATAGTATCCCATCTGGTATTGTCACTGAACAGGTTTCAGCCCAATCTGATGTGGTATTTAAAAAATGTTTAGTATCTATTTTAAAAGTCAACAGTATTACCTGGACTAGGTATTTGTATTTAACAAAAGGTGAACAGATAATTTGAATTCAGCCACTCTCAAACAGTTATTTACAATATAATTAGATTTTTTTGGTAAATTGAAAGAGATATTGAACAGAAGACAACTTCAATGTCCAAGAGTTCTTCGGTGTGTGCTTTGGTGAGAAACCATGAAATATAAACTTAAGTACACAGTTGGCATTTCCAGCTGGTTTTTCTCGCATCGTCCAGGCTTTCTTCATCCATCGACAAGCATTGTTCATGAAACCATTTTTCACATGCGTCGCATTGGATCTGTATAAAAACAAATGAAAACCATTATTCTGAAAGTAGTTGATGAAATTTAGACCTTTTATTTTTGGCAAATAAAAGATTTTAACAGTAAAAACATCTATTACAGGTTGATTATCATGCAGTGCGCCTTGCCATCCATTTTTTGCCAATGGATGAAGAAAGCCTGGGCGATACCACATCAAATACCACATCAGATCGGGCTGAAACTTGTTAAGTGACATTCCCAGATCGGATACTATTAGTGAGAAGTGGAATGAGTCTGTGGACCCTAGGATATTTTATTTTTTAACCTTGTCAAATAGTCTTAGTATAGTGGATTTTTACATGCGTTCGAAGTAAGTAGTGAAGTAATTTTTTTTTGTAATGTCTCTTTTGTTCATTCTTAGTCACTCATAACTGCTCTTATTTTGAAAACGTGTATCATAGCGATTACTGTAATTTCAACAGCAAAACGGCACAAATATTTCAAAGAGGGTTGGCATGGCAGTCGTTTGAGAAGAGAGTGCTGGCAGGACGGCAGTGTTCGTTTTCAGTCAAATACCTTCAGCGTCCTTGTTGGTATTTTCTAGACTTCAGTGTGTTCAGGCTCGCGGTGGGTGGAGCCTATCACACCTGTCACCAGGTGAGAGGTGGTGACTCTTCAGGCGGGTTAATGAAACCACGCCCCCTGGTTACTGCTGTCCATCAGATATTTGAATCTCTGTTCAGGGGACAGTTTTTAACTGAACGTTGGTGTCACATTTGAACCAAACAGAAAAGCTTTACGGATGAAGACGCGTCACATGACTCACCCCCGCCTCGTTTCAGGTGTCTCCGTCCTGAACAGGTGACCAGGTCCGACCCACCCCACCCTCTGAGGAGGATGATCAAGTTCGTGTTGATGGTGAACCAGCAGGGCCAGACCAGACTGTCCCGGTACTACCAGCCGGTGGAGCTGAGCAGGAGAGCGGCGCTGGAGGCCGACGCCGTCCGCTGCTGCCTGAGCCGCAGGAAAGACCAGGTACCGTCAGGTTCAGCAGAACCCGCCCAGAGACCCGAACAGCTTCAGGCTCTAACTGCAGCGCTCTGGTTCCAGTGTTCCTTCGTGGAGTACCAGGACTTCAGGCTGGTCTACCGCCAGTACGCCGGTCTCTACATCGTGGTGGGCGTCACAGATGACGAGGTGAGTCTGCGGACGAGCGCCGCTGCTCCAGAACCTGCTGCCGGGTTTGTCTGCTTCAACAGAATCTCCCGTCTGGTTCCGACTCCCACAGAACGAGCTGTCCGTCTACGAGCTGATTCACAACTTTGTGGAGGTTCTGGACAAATACTTCAGTCGGGTGGTGAGTTCAGGTCCAGAGCGGTCCTCCTTCACTCCAGCTGTTCTGATGAGACCAGAACCGTAGATCAGAGACAGACGGATGTGATGCAGGAGGACGTCTTTGATCGTGAAGGTGGTTTAGAACTTGTTTGACTTTGTTGAAACCGTCTGTTTGTCTCCAACAGAGTGAACTGGACGTATCCTTTCAGAGACGCAGCATCTCTGCTCCGACTGGATCAGACCACACTGACTGGATCAGACCACACTGACTGGATCAGACCTACTGAACCAGACTCACTTCAGGACTTTAAAGGGTCTCAGAGGTCCAGTTTATGAGGAACAAACCTGTTGGTCAGGTCTTATTTATTCCAAGGTTCCTCCCAGGAGAACCAGACGCAGAAGCAGGATTTAAATGACTAGACAGTCTGCTTCTGACAAGTTCTGGTCCAGACAGCAGGTCCAGTCTGATCTGGGTTCAGTAACAGGAAGTCCAGGTCTTCATGTCACTAAGACGTGTTTGTGGTCCAGTTGGCTCCTGGTCTAGAAAGCTGAAGAACCCTGGTGGATGAAGAAAACTGGAACCTGATAAATCTGACTTAAACCAAGATAATCTGGTTCCTTTGACCCACTATGGACCCGGGCCGGGCCAGGCTGGGCCTTAGACGCTCTCATTACTCCTGATTCACAGGCAGGAAATCCTTCTTGGTCCCACTGATGGTCTACTGGTCCCACTGGGCTCCTCTGACCCACCTCAGAGCTGAGACCAGCTGTGGATGAGGCGGCGAGCACAAACTGGACCAGACCGGATCAGACTTACAGGACCAGACTGACTGGACCAGACGAGTTCAGACCTACTGGACCAGACCAGACCGGATTAGACCTACTGGATCAGACTGACTGAACCAGACCGAATTAGACCTACAGGACCAGACGAGACTGGATCAGACTAGTTTAGACCTACTGGACCATCACTACTGGACCAGACCAGACCAGATCAGACCAACCAGACCAGACTGGACCAGACTGACTGGACCAGACCAGACTGGATCAGATCTACTGGACCAGACTGGTTCAGAGCAACAGGATAAGACCTGCAGGACCAGACCAGACTGGACCTGATGGACTGGACCAGACCAGACCGGATCAGATCAACTGGACCAGACCTACTGGACCAGACCTACTGGACCAGACGGACCGGACCAGATCAGACCTACTGGATCAGACCTGCTGGACCAGACCGGACCAGACTGACTGGACCAGACTGACTGGACCAGACTAGACTGGATCAGACTAACTAGACTGGACCAGACCAGATCAGACCTACTAGTTCAGACCTACTGCACCAGACCAGACCAGACCAGACCGGATCAGATCGACTGGATCAGACCTGCTTGACCAGACGGACCGGACCAGACCGGCTGGACAGACAGGATCAGATGGACTGGGTCAGACCATACCAGATCAGACCTACTGGACCAGACCAGACCGGATCAGACCTACTGGACCAGATCAGACCTACCGGACCAGACGTAGTGGACCAACATGAACGTTTCTCTGGACCCCGGTGTCCTCCAGGTCCTCCAGAATGATGGTTAAAGTTGGAGGACAGGACGTCGTCAAGGTGACGACAGAAGTCACCAACGTTCACCTTCTAGTTCTGGTTGTTTCAACTGACTTTCTTAAATTAATTAATTAGAATAGAGTCTCTGGTGCAGCTGCATCAGGATTAGTCCTCCGTTTCCAGAACGTTCTGACAGTGAAGCAGGTCTTCAGGGATCAGCAGCCAGAACCAGAAGAACCAGGTCCAAGATCAGTGCGGCGCTGTGGACCATTTCAGAAGACTGAAATCATTTATTCTAGTGTTTGTTTCTAACATGCTGTTACACCTTTGATAGGTTTTTCTTGACTGTGACATCATCAGATCATGTTTAACCTGGACTCCGTCCACATCATCCTGGATGAGATGATCCAGAACGGTCACATCGTGGAAACCAACAGAAGTCGTATCCTGGCTCCGCTCAGCGCCATCGACAAGATGGTGGAGGGATGACGCCCACGGGTGTGATGTCACAGACGCACCTGATCCAGGTCCGTCATCAGTCTGCTGTAATGAGGTGGGTCTTCTGGGTCTGTCCTGGGCTTCTGCAGTCCAGGGGTCCACAGGTCGCACAGCTGGAGAACAAACCTGCTCAGCTGATGACCCTGGAAACCTTCTAGCGTCTCTTCTTTGGTTCCTCCCACATCAGAACCTCCTCATTCTTCTCAGAATGGAAGCTCCACCTCCACGTTTGTGACGTTCATCTGCCTCCAACACGACTCTTCTAACACCAACGTTCTCCTCGCTGGGCTCAACAAACCTGAGCTGATGAAACTGGATTTGATGCTGCGTGTGAACGGAACAGTTTCCTGGTTGGTGCTGGGAGAAGACGACGTCCCAGTCGTGTTTCCTGATGACGGACTGGTGGTCCTGAGACCATCCAGAGTCAAATCCACCACTGGAGCAACACCAGGATGCTTCCTTGACTGATCTGGATCTGGTTTCATTTTCTCCTGATCTTGACTGGACAAGATGCAAAATGTGGTGACTAAAAAAAAAAATTAAGTCTGATGTTAAAGGTGGAGTAGGTGTTGTTTGAAAAACGGTTCCAGCAATCCAACTCAAGTGAGATTTTGAAAATATACACTCCCTCCCTCCTCCCAAAGGCTCCGCCTCCTCCTCTTCAGCTCACCCCTCGAAACCACGCCTTCACATGATTCACGACTGCATGAACCATAGGGAGGGAGGGAGGGAGGGGTGATATTTGATGGACGTATTAGGCAGCCAATCAAAATAGTGATGATCACTTTTTTGATTGGTCAGAGTTTTTCTCTGATTATACCTTCTAGACTGGACCAAAATGTTTAGTTTTTTTTGCAAACATTTTATTTCACTGGGTGCAATGGAAATGTGAAAAGGTTTTCAGGCAATATTGTAAAAAGTGTTGCAAAAAAACAACACCCACCCCACCTTTAATGTTTAAAATCTTATTCAATATCAGATGCCAATAAAGATATTAAAAGCCTCTTTGTGTAGCAACAATCTCTGACCACTTGGGGGCAGCATTGCCACAAGGAAGTTCATGTTTTCTCCCCATAAAGTATAAAAAACTGACTGGCAGCTGTTCAATCAAGACTGCACTTCAAATTATGGATAAATGTGAGGCTTTATATAATTTTACCTGACAGGATATAAAACAATTTATCACTGTACTGTTGTCACAGATGTGGAAGTCACTTATGGAAGCCAAAAGTTTATGTTCCAGACTATAAATGTTTATTTCTGCTGTTAAGTTGAACATTTGAACACGGAGAGGAACCGCAGCCTCTAGTGGTCAGTAGAGGAACTACATTTCTGTGTTCAGCCAGATGTCATCTCTTGTTCAGCTCTCAAGACTCAAATGCGCCTCCTCTGGAATAAAGCGTTACTACAAGACTCAGGACTTCCTGATCTTCAGTCGTCAGGGTTCTTGTCACAGATGTTTTTCTGTGTTCAGCAGTCGTTTGTCTAAAAGCGACGCTTTAAAAGTCTTGAGGAAAAACCCACATTTGTGTTTGAAGTATTTTCCCCAGAAATAATAAAGAGGTGTTTACTGATCAGCAGCCAGCAGAAAAGGATCAGAGCATTTCCCCTGATGGAGCTGATCCAGGATCCAGGTCAGACCAGGTCCCCCACAGACCACAGGACTCAGACTCGGCTTCATACTTTGCAAACATTTTAATGATTATTTTTGGAGCATACACATTTGAAAATATCTGTTTACCTCAAACTGCAACTTCAGTTAAATAAATGTTTATAATATACAAAGAAAATACAGGGAGAGCAGAGCTTCTTCTTCTTCTTCTTTTTAAATGTGCCTCGCACACGACCAGTGTCTTTATCGCTTCATGGGAAAAGAAACACGAACGCTCTGAACGCCGACCTCCTGGTCAGAAACCCAAAAACTGTCACACACACGGAAGCTGAAAGAAGAAAAACTAAAAACGAGTCTGAACTGAAAACAGAAGCTACGAGTCAAAACCGGATCAAACCGGATCAGCGCACACACACGCCAGCCTGCAACGGCGAGCTGAAGACAACATGGCGGCTCAGGAGGTTGTGAGGATGATGATGCTGATCATGAGGAAGGAGGAGACGTGAGGAGGGTGTTTTTAACGTAAACTTCTTCCTCCAGCCATCCGTCCGTCCGTCGGTCGGCCGGCTGCTCCGGCGACACGGACAGGTGAGTCTGAGGAGCGTGCTCAGTGCGCAGCAGGTCAGTTGAGGTGGAAGCCCTTCTCCATGGTGGCGGCTAACAGACGCTCCCTCATGATGTCCTCAGACGAGTACTCGGGCAGCTTCAGATAGTGGACGCAGGTGTTCACCGACGGGTAGCTGGAGTCTGTGGTGTCCACCTGCAGGGGGCGACGGCCAGTCAGACTCCGACCTCATCCAGACAGAAATCAACATCAGAACCAATCAGAGGACATACCTTCCTGACGATGGTGAGGCGCGGGTGCAGGTTGGCCAGGCCACCGGGGGGCAGCGTGGAGCAGCCAGTGGTGAACTGCAGGAAGGCTTTCCGCTCATCAGACGACATCCCACACAAGACCCTGACGAAGCGCAGGAACCCGGGGCTGAAGGAGAGGAACGGCAGGAGACGATACTGATGTGAGCGTTAATGCTCATCTTTACGAGCAAACGGAAACCGGATCACCTGGAGGAGGAATACCTGTCTCTAGTGTATCCCAGCTTTGGTTCAGTGTAGTTGATGATGTCATCAGCAGTCCAGGAAGGTGACTGGTTGCCACAGAGAATCATCTGAACTTCTTTATGGCTGAAGGAGCTCAACTTCTCCATCGGAAAGACGCGGTTGAAGCCCTCTGAAGAGCAGAACAGATGAATTAATTAATGAGGAGGAAATACCTGAAACCAGACTGGAACGACCACGAAGGAGCTCTCTGTGGTCCTGACCAGAGGATTCATTCTCTCTTAAATGAGAAACTGTTAAATGTATCTTCTTAGAAGCTGTTCAGGATGTGTTTTCTGTTGTTCATGGTGTTAAATCAACATTCAAATTAAAGTCTGGGATAATCAATAACAGTTCTGGCTCCAACTGATCAGCCCCAGCGGATCCATCTCCTGACGTGATCTAGATCAGTTTTCTGCTTCATTACAACTTCAAACCAGGACCTCCACAGAAATCTAGAAGATCCTGAGGCAGCCGAGTCCCTGAACTGTTCATCTTCTGTCCTCCCTGCACCAGCACAGTCCCACAGCACTGTGCTCCCACTGCCATGCTTCACAGTGGGATCTGTTCAGTGGACTGAAGGTTTCTGACGACGCAGAGGGTCCAGCTGCAACAGCGGTCATAAATCACTCCGTAAAGGCACAATCTAGTTCAACCTCTGAAGGCCTCCACCTGTTTCTAGAGCGTTTACCTCTGAAGGCCTCCACCTGTCTCTAGAGCGTTTACCTCTGAAGGCCTCCACCTGTTTCTAGAGCGTTTACCTCTGAAGGCCTCCACCTGTTTCTGGATCGTTTACCTCTGAAGGCCTCCACCTGTTTCTAGAGCGTTTACCTCTGAAGGCCTCCACCTGTTTCTAGAGCGTTTACCTCTGAAGGCCTCCACCTGTCTCTAGAGCGTTTACCTCTGAAGGCCTCCACCTGTTTCTAGAGCGTTTACCTCTGAAGGCCTCCACCTGTTTCTAGAGCGTTTCTTACCTCTACCTCTGAAGGCCTCCACCTGTTTCTAGAGCGTTTACCTCTGAAGGCCTCCACCTGTTTCTAGAGCGTTTACCTCTGAAGGCCTCCACCTGTTTCTAGAGCGTTTACCTCTGAAGGCCTCCACCTGTTTCTAGAGCGTTTACCTCTGAAGGCCTCCACCTGTTTCTAGAGCGTTTACCTCTGAAGGCCTCCACCTCTGTTTCTATCTGAGAGCGTTTACCTCTGAAGGCCTCCACCTGTTTCTAGAGCGTTTACCTCTGAAGGCCTCCACCTGTTTCTAGAGCGTTTACCTCTGAAGGCCTCCACCTGTTTCTAGAGCGTTTACCTCTGAAGGCCTCCACCTGTTTCTGGATCGTTTACCTCTGAAGGCCTCCACCTGTTTCTAGAGCGTTTACCTCTGAAGGCCTCCACCTGTTTCTGGATCGTTTACCTCTGAAGGCCTCCACCTGTTTCTAGAGCGTTTACCTCTGAAGGCCTCCACCTGTTTCTGGATCGTTTACCTCTGAAGGCCTCCACCTGTTTTCTAGAGCGTTTGTTTACCTCTGAAGGCCTCCACTGTTTCTGGAGCGTTTACCTCTGAAGGCCTCCACCTGTTTTCTAGTTTCTAGAGCGTTTACCTCTGAAGGCCTCCATCTAGAGCGTTTTCTCCAGTTTCTAGAGCGTTTACCTCTGAAGGCCTCCACCTGTTTCTAGAGCGTTTACCTCTGAAGGCCTCCATCTGTTTCTAGAGCGTTTACCTCTGAAGGCCTCCACCTGTTTCTAGAGCGTTTACCTCTGAAGGCCTCCACCTGTTTCTAGAGCGTTTACCTCTGAAGGCCTCCACCTGTTTCTAGAGCGTTTACCTCTGAAGGCCTCCACCTGTTTCTAGAGCGTTTACCTCTGAAGGCCTCCACCTGTTTCTAGAGCGTTTACCTCTGAAGGCCTCCACCTGTTTCTAGAGCGTTTACCTCTGAAGGCCTCCACCTGTTTCTAGAGCGTTTACCTCTGAAGGCCTCCATCTGTTTCTGGATGCCGGTGTGCATGCAGAAGTCAAACATCAGCTCCACGTATTCTTCTGCGTTCTCGATGGTCACCATCTACAGACACACAGAGAGATGAAACTGGACCAGATCCTTCAGGGATCAACGAGGTGTTGGACCTGAACCTGAATATTTAAAGGGACATTTACATCAATATAAATCACAGTGAACAAACAGGAACAGTTGAAGAGGAACGGACTGAAGTAGAGCTCCAAGCTTCAGTCAGGGTCCAGTCAGAATCCAGGGTCCAGTCAGGGTCCAGGTCATTTAAAAAAAAAAAAAAAAAAAAAACAGCCCTCAACACCCCCCTCTACTGTCAACACAATCACTCACTAATGTTTACATCAATTCTCTATATACAGGTCTATAGCTTTGTAGAAGGTGTTCATCCAGTTTTCTTGTTAGTAGTTTCTGTTTCTTACATATTATCCTGAGTTTGTTTCGCTGTAACAACACAATCCACTACACAACACCCCTCACCCTTCACAACCCAGCACACACCACACCCTCACCGTCCTGTCTCTTTAACTGTCCTGTCTTAAAATGTTTCACTGCTGGTGCTTTTTGGTCCTCTCTGACAAAATCAGTATTTGAGATGTTATAAAGGATGTTAGAATTTACTGCCAGAGAGGACTGGTGAAGGACACATTCACCCTTCACACTCCCACAAAAAAAAAAGTCTGCTATAAGATTAGATTGCATATACATACTAGATGGTTTGGCTAGATGATGGCCCTAACCATGAATGTAAATGCAGACAAAAAAAAAAACAAAACAAACTGAGTGGAGTCCAATCAGGTTTCAGCTTTCAGCTCATGTGGTCTTTGAAGCTCTGGTTCTTGGTCTCTGAGGAGTCGGTGGACCAGGGACTGACAAGTTTCTCACGTTCAGTAAACAGTCTGAGCAGCTTTAGAGCTTCATCACAGAAACCCCATAACATGGAGAGAAAACAACCCCAGGTGGACCAGACAACCATCTGAACCTCCACACCGCTGTCCAGGAGGACGTGGAGTCCAGGAGGAGCTGGTCTCCAAAGACCAAGAGAACTCAGACCACAAGAACTGAAAACTACAGTTGACAGAGTCCAGCTGTAGAAGATCAGCCAGTAACTCATCCAGCTGTTTTCAGGCTCAACCTTCTTAAAGTAGATTTCTGTCTCAATAAGCTAAGGAACATCTGTATGAAGCTCCTGAGCTCCTTCAGTCATTTACTCTGAGGCTGATTTAGTTCATGGATCTGGCTGAGCTAACATCTGGACCATCTGGTGGAGAAGTTACCTCATCGTCTCCGTTGGGTTTCAGGTCCACTGCAAAGAAACCATGAACCTTGGAGGACGGACAGAACTGGAAGTTCAACCTTCAGAGAGAGAAGAACATCAGCAGGTCACATCATGGAAACTGTCAGCTGGTTACTTCAGAAACAAGAAGCCTGCAGGAGTCAACGGTTAAATATTCTGGTGAAACGAGCCCCTCGGTCTCTCTGGTGGTCATCAAAGACCTCCAGATGTTCTTCAGACTGATCTTCCTGGTAAACTTTCACTCTGAGTCAGTTAGGACTTCCTGATTAAAGCTCTTTGTCTGGAGTCTAAAAAACAAATGTACAGAAGGAAGAGGATGAGGAGGTCGGGGGTCGTTTCCTCAGAAACCTGAGGGTCTGGTGTGTGGTTTACCCGAGGTCCTCGATGCTCAGAGGAGGTCCGGAGCCCAGCGGGTTCCTCAGCATCAGGTCCTGCAGCCGAGTGTTCTTCTCGTCCTCCGACAGACTCTTACTGGACAGGATCTGCCTCCTCTTCACTGCCAGCTCCTTCACCTCCTTCAGGAAGCTGGCTCTGGAGGGGGAGGAGCAGAGGAGCAGGGGGAGGGGCAGAGGAGAAGGGGAGGAGCAGAGGTCAGTCTCATTTCATTTCTGCTTCTCAGAAACGTGTCGTGCAGTCATGACGCCGGTCTCAGACCTGTGCGGGTTCACCAGCTGGAAGTCGTCCCAGGTCAGGATGCCGTGGTACCAGGCGGGCGGTTTGGGTTTGGGCGGGTCCATGATGAACTCGGACTTGGAGTCCTCGTCGAAGCTGCCCTGGGAGTAGGTCTCCTGGCTCTCCTCGGTGGACGCCTCCGACTGCACCTCCGACAGCAGCAGGAAGGGCTGCAGCTGCTGCCGCTCCGAGACGTGGCCCGGCGGCGACCCGCGGGTCTGGTACAGCAGCTTGCTCATGTTGGACTTGATGTCCCCCATGCAGAGCAGCTTAAAGAAGGGCCGGGACACCGGCAGGTCCACCAGCCGGTTGTCCTGGATGCACTTGGCCAGGAAGACCCCCAGGAAGTGGAAGAGTTTGGTGATGCGGTCCAGCTCCTCGCTGTCCTGAGGGAACGGAGCCGGAAACAGACCACAGGAGCGCTGGACGTAGAAGCCAGGAGGCTTCAGACCGCCGCCCAGGTCCACCTGGACCAGACAGAGGACGGGACGGAACAGAACAAGACCCGGTTAGTTTAGATGTACGGCACAAAACAGAACAAGACCCGGTTAGTTTAGATGTACGGCACAAAACAGAACAAGACCCGGTTAGTTTAAATGTCTCATGTCACATGACCAGACTTCCAGACCCATGTCTGGGTCACATGACCAGACTTCCAGACCCATGTCTGGGTCACATGACTAGACTTCCAGACCCGTGTCTGGATCACATGACCAGACTTCCAGACCCGTGTCTGGGTGACGTAGTAAAATTAGTAAAAAAAAAAAAACATCTTCAGAAAGTGTCTTTGTGTGGTACGACGGAGTATTAGGGCCACACTGAAAAAAAAATTGTGGGGAATGATTTTTTTTTTTTATTCCTCACAAGAAGAAAGTCGAAATGCAGTTTCCACAATCAAGTTGTCTTAAAGATTTATCCAAACCAGCTTTACTCTACCAACATAATGTCTGTGTCTATGTGCTTTTATCACATAGACACAAACATTATGATAAGTATTCATACTTTAAAGAGATTATGTCAGAAATTGCGCCTATTCAGAAAAAGAAACTACAGCGATTCTGGAAACTGCATTTCGACTTTATTCTCGAAATTTCGACTTTATTCTGGAAACTACATTTCGACTTTCTTCTCGTAAGTGAGGAATGAAAAAAAAAAATCATTGCTCACAATTTTTTTTTCTCAGTGTGCCCTAATACTCGTAGTCGTAGCAAACAGCTGCTCTCTGAGCGGCTCTGACTCGTAATGTGGTGGCACTTTTTTATAGCGAGCTGCATCAATGAGCTTTCTGGAGCACAAAGTGCAGAAGCACCTGTTTCTCTTAACTTCTTACACCAGCTACCAAAAGACTAATCGTTTTTTTTCCCCCTCTCTCTTCTATCCACGCCCAGCACCATTTCTAATCCTTTATCAATCAACCATCTTTCCCAGGATTCATGATTTTACTCTCCATCCTACTTTCCTACAATACTCTCTGCTGGACAACTGAGCATCTATGAAACATCTGACTCGGTTGAAGCACGTTTATTCCAAAACCCGTCCTGTTCTACATCTGATCGGCTAGTAAAATTACTTTTAGAGAGAGTTGTGTTTCTCTCATATCATTGGCAGATGAACTTATGAACTCAAAAATAATATCAATAAGCAATTTTTTAAAATATAATATTCCCCTCCCCTCAAGCAAAACGGCGCTCGCCGGAAATCCGGCATGGTGCCGGAATACTTTAAGCCTCTGAATAAGTGACGTGGGTCTGATCCTGTTGGTTACAGGTTCTGGATGCTGGTGTCATCTCTGAATCATCTCCCAGCATCATGCAGACCCCGGACCTTCAGAACCAACTCCACTAACTGAAAACATGGAGCTTCTTTTTATTTCACACTAGTGTAGAGGGTCCCGGTCGGACCTGTGACGGTCTGCTGGACCCAGACCGCCTGATTAAACCACTGAAGCTACCAGCGACCCACGGAAACGCAGCTTCTTTACGTTTAGAGAGTCTGACCTGTCGCGACTCGTCGTCGGGGAAGTCGTCGTCACACAGCCAGATGCCCAGAGACGTCCTCTGGAACTCTGCGGCCACCAGAGCGTAGAACTCCTAGAGTCGGACCCAGACCGGTTCCCTCCTCACCCTGGAACTCCACCTGAAAACCAGCACCAGGACCGTCACCTCCTGTCGTCAGAGCTGTAATCTGACACCCCAGAGCAGTAACCCCTCACCTCCAGCACCGACTTCCTGTCAGCGTGGATCTGCATCACTGACTCCGCCCACTCCATCATGGAGTCTCCTCGTGGAACTTTGACCCGCTCGTGTTTGAGCCGACCCACTCTGAACTCCCCGGGGTCGTCCCTCCTCACCGTGGTGGAGGGCCGGGAGCGCTCCATGGTGGCCTCCCGCCGGTTCTGGAGCCACACGATCGCCCTGCAGACAGACCAGGACCAGGTTACACCAAGTCTGGAATGAAGCCTGGCGTCACAGACCAAAGACACTCCCACCACCCGGCGCTTTAACCTCTTCCTGGTACCCAACCCTTCCCCTCATACTCACCTGGAGGCCCCGAAGGCAGTGCAGGTGAAGTACAGCTGTCTGGTCTCAAAGGGGATGAGGAAAGGACACTTGGCGGTGAGCTGTTCACACCAGTCAGGCAGCGCTCCGCTGGCCAGAGCCAGAGGCTCCTGGAAGAGTCAGGACAGGTGAGACAACGACAGGGTTCATCACAGCAAATACCAGAACCCCCCCACCTCCCATGACCTCTAATGACCTCTCATGACCTCCCACGACCTCTCATCCTCATACTTCAGAGTTCACTGATACATATTCAAAACCCAAAAACCAGGGAGACTCGTCCTGTTTGGATCTGTTCTAGAAGGTTTTTAGCTTGACCAGATTAAAAAAAAACCTGAATAATTAAGGATCATCTGTAGTTGGAGTCGTTTCCTCAGATGTTAAACAGGACAACAGCGGTGCCTCAACCTTCTGGAAAACCACGCCAACAACTGTTTATTTGTGTTTTTCTTCCTTGAAGCTGAGGATTGATGGTTTCTCCAGGGACTGCAGTGAACCTGGACCCAGGGGAACCCAGAGGAACCCCAGAGGAGCTCAGAGGAACCTCGAAGAACCCCAGAGGAACTCAGAGGAACCCCAGAGGAACCCAGAGGAACCCCAGAGGACTCAGAGGGACCCCAGAGGAGCTCAGAGGAAACCGAAAGGAGTTTAGAGGAACCCCAGAGGACCCCAGAGGAGTTTAGAGGAACCCCAGAGAAACCCAGAGGAACCCCAGAGGAGCTCAGAGGAAACCCAAAGGAGTTTAGAAGAACCCCAGAGGAACCCCAGAGGAACTCAGAGGAACCCAGAGGAGCTCAGAGGAACCCCAAAGGAGTTTAGAGGAACCCCAGGGGAGCTCAGAGGAACCTCGAAGAACCCCAGAGGAACCCAGAGGAACCAAGAGGAACCCAGAGGAACCCCAGAGGAGCTCAGAGGACCCCAGAGGAGCTCAGAGGAAACCCATATGAGTTTAGAGGAACCCCAGAGGAACCCAGAGGAACCCAGAGGAACCCAGAGGAACTCCAGAGGAGCTCAGAGGAACCCCAGAGGAGCTCAGAGGAAACCCAAAGGAGTTTAGAAGAACCCCAGAGGAACCCCAGAGGAACTCAGAGGAACCCAGAGGAGCTCAGAGGAACCCCAAAGGAGTTTAGAGGAACCCCAGAGGAACCCAGAGGAACCATCCAGGAGAAGCTGAAGAACAAACTGACCTCGATCTGCTGCAGAATCTTGGTGGTGATCTTCTTGCTGGTGAACTCGTCTGGTGGTGCGTTGAACTGCAGCTCATCAACATCTGCGAAATAAATTCACAACTTTAAAACTGCCAGAAGAACTTTTTCTTTTCATCTGGAGACTCTTGCAGCTTCTCCTTTTTCTTCTCCTCCTGTCACTGACATGGAGGAACTCCTCCGGACCCGACCGGCGTGGTCTCCGTACCTTCCTGCAGCGTTCGTGCGCTGGAGGCGGAGTCTCGTCCGATGACGTACAGGATGCGCAGCAGCTGCAGGACGTCCTCCACCCCGCAGGCGTTCTGGCTGCAGCCGGCTTTGGCCTGGACCGCCTCCTTCACCCAACCCAGGATCTCGCTGCTCTGATTGGCTGAAACCGAGCTCGGGCTCAGGCCCCCAGAGCGACCCCCGACTCCTACGCCGTGCTCAGAGAACTCCTGCAAGCGGAGAGACGGCACTGTGAAGATGCGTTTTTCAGGTTCCTCATCATCATCATGATCCTGATCCGTCCCACTCACTGTCTTCCCGCTCTCCTTCTCTTTGTCCGAGTCTTTGAGCTCCCTGTACATGATCCTGCAGAGACACGGACAGTTAAAGCCTGAACAGCCTGGTCTGAGTCAGACGGCGGTGGCGGCATCTCTTACGTGTACGTGGGCTCCCAGATGCGCCGCAGTTTGTCCGTCTTCACGGACCCGTTGCAGGAGAGCTGAAGGAGCCGCTGGACGTAGTAGAAGATGGTCAGCTTGTAGTTGGAGAGAGGAAGCTCTACCTCCCTGGTCGTACCGAGGCCCGCCACCTGAGGACACACGAGGACACGCGTCAGACGCCACACACACAGAAACAAGCTGGTGTTCACCAGATATGAGACAATATGAATACACTGATAAAACAACCTATATGAAATATAATAGTTAACGGGCAAGTTAACGTGTTATTATCGAGTTAACTTATTAATTTATTAATGCCAACATTTATTTTATCGGGTTAATGCATGTTGCTCACATGCTTTTGTTTTGAAAAGTCTGTTACTGGCTGCTGCAGAACCGGAAAAGCTAAAACAGACATGGAAAATGGTAAAAATCTGTGAACTTTACAGTTCAGGTAGCAACTCAGGTAGCAATATTAACAATTCTGTTTGAAAAAGAAAATTCTGGACTGCAACAAAACTTTCGTGTCATTCCTCCATGTTACATCAGATCTGCTCCATGTGTTCACTGTCCTGCTGTTCTATAGCTAACACAATCATTCTGTTGGATTTTGTTTGTAAACTTTTTATTTTTTATAAAAACAGGATGACATTAAATCCCTGGCAGTGGCAATAAACTTTATTTTAATTGACAATTTTTAAGATGAGATTTACACTAAATATGTGTTACTGACAACTGCTGATGTTAAAAGTGTTTGAACAACAAATGTTATGACACTTTAGTTCATAATATTAAAATAAAAG
Source organism: Hirundichthys speculiger (assembly GCA_018398805.1). Taxonomy (NCBI): domain Eukaryota; kingdom Metazoa; phylum Chordata; class Actinopteri; order Beloniformes; family Exocoetidae; genus Hirundichthys; species Hirundichthys speculiger. Next base: position 497,791 of record JAGFBZ010002452.1, on the reverse strand, counting down.
TGCATTTTACACTATTTTTGAATTCATTATTTGATTTTGCGTATACAATGCGATTAATCGTGATTATTCAGGGAAATAATGCGATTAGTTCGCGATTAAAAATTTTAATCGTTGCCCAGCCCTAGAAATATTATTTAACAAGAAATAAAGTGTCAACACAATGCCACGAGGGAAAGACATCAACAACGGTCTTAAGAAGCAACTGTTGCTGGAAAAAGTTATAAAACTTCTCAGTTTTTCTTAAAGATCTTCTCAGGAGTGGACGGTTGTAGTTGAGGGTCAGACAGGAAAACAGAAACCCTCAGAGCTACAAGTCCAGTTAAAAACTGTCAACTAATTTAAAACGTCTTAATGTTTTATCAAAGTTAACAATTTTCAAGTCCAGAAAAGGCTGAACCTTCCTGTTGAAGACGTTTAAATTCCACCTGGCTCAACCTGAGGGGTCACCGACGACCTGTGGAGACTGATGTCACCTGAAGGACGTCAAACATGCCCTGAACATGCAGAGAGGTGGTTCCTGAGGACCAGGACTGAGGAACCCTGCTCTGGACACACAGGCGCTGCTCTGGACCTCCAGTTCCTGGACTGGTTCCAGTTCTAAATAGGGCTGTAGTGATACAATAATCTCACGATACACGATATTCGGCTCACGATACGATATATATCAATATTCATCTAACAATACATTTACATCATTTTCCAGAAGATTTTAAAGGGACAAAGTGATTTTGGTGACATCTTGTGAGCGTTCCAATGACTTTGTTTGAATTAATTGTACTGAAAGCATCAATTACACATTATATGGCTGACAGGCAGCTTGCCAATGCTGGACAAAATGAATAAAAGATGTATTGAGAAAAATTGTTTCATTTATTTAAACAGTTCAAATTGTTGCTTGCAAGCTTTACATCTGACCAGACAAAAATTACATGTGGCGTTCCCCAGGGTTCCATCCTGGGGCCTCTTCTGTTTAAAGGTGGGACACAGGGATTTTGAAAGAAGCTTAGAATATCGATACCCGCGGCTGAAAAATCGATATTATGGGGTAATAAAATATCGATATATATATATATATCGCATAATCGATAAAATCCTTCAGCTCTAGTTCTCAACACGATCATGCAGCTGGAACACTTCTGGAGGTGAACCTCGTCAGCACCAACGTGGTTGGTGTTGGATGCCTGTTTGGTGGCTACGAGTCTGTGGACTGGATCAAGTCGTTGGGTTTTCTTCTTATCTTACCTTCAGAGTGAGAGCCAGATGAGGAGACGGAGCACACTCCACCTCTTCCCGGACCTCCGATCGAGGCGTTCCTGAAACCAAGAAGAGAAATTAATATCTGTGTTGTTCCCTCATCAAGAGGTTCAACAGGACAGCTTTAGCTTTATGCTGTTTTAAGACTGAAACGTAAACAAAGCTGAATCTTGATTTCCAGCTACTGATTTCAATGCTCAGGTTGGAGATGCTTCTATCAAAGCTCTGATCAGATGTTGTTACCTTCTGAATCATAACCAGAACCTATCCAGACATCTGGACAGGTGTCTGGGTCTGTAATGTGTCTCTCACCTGGAGGGGGGATCTCCAGGTCGGTGGTCTGCTGGACGTTCGTCCTTCCTGGACGGGGGTCGAAGGCGGGGACCAGAGCGGAGAACTGCCTCTTCAGGACGAAGTCGTCGTCCCAGGTCCTCCTGCGTCCTCCCTTGGTCTCGTACTCCTCCTCCTCCTGGATCAGAGAACCCACGAGCTCATTTAACGAGCACAGAACCAGAACCAGCATGAGAACAGGGTCGGTTCACACACCAGCACCTCCTCGTACTCCTGATCCTCCTGATTGTCATCCTCGTTTTCGTCGTCGTCGTCATCGGGCTCCGGGAGGTCCTCCTCGTCATCCAGCTCAGCAAGCAGCGTGTTGGCACGGCAACTGTCCAGGAAGTCTGTTTTCAGGAAGACACACAACGTTGAAGATTTCAGAAGAGCAACCTGCTGACTGAGACTCCCATCAGAAATCCTGGTGTGAAGCAGACAGCATGCTTCAAAGACAGACCATGTCAGAACCAGAACCAGAACCAGAACGGCGTATTAGTGTGCTACAGCCACTGCAGCAGTTATTCTGCTTTAGCTCTGTGATGCTGCTACAGCAGGTGATATGGTCTGAAATAAAGTATTAGACAATAAAGAACAGAGAGGGATGAATGAAAACAAGAGACAACAGCTGCCTCTATTAATTATTCACACTGTCATCAGCCGTCTCCCTTCAGGGATCAATAAAGTTTTATTGAACTAAATGATGAACTCCAGACCGTTTGGAAACGACCTCATCAGTGTTCCCAGATTGATGTACAGCAACAGTTACTTCTCTAAGTTACTGCTGACATCTTTCCTCCTTGGCACTGTGTTAACACCACACCTCCAGGCCAGCTGGCTGCTAACCCTTCCACTGTTACAGACGTCCTCCCCCTGCTGCCGTTAGGGTCAGGGTCAAGGTCAGGGTCAGGGTCATCCTCTCAACCCTGTGAAGGCAGTAAAGGCGACTTCACTGTTCCCAACACTCTCAGGTCTATAAATGGTGACATGGTCCAACATGTCATCTAGTAATTCATCTGAGGTTGTCTTTACTTTTTATCTTCAGATTTTGTAAAGACCAGATAATTATTTTATTAAAGTCCTGATACACAAAACTCAAGTTAGAGTTAAAGACTCTTCTCTCTTTTTCAACAAGTTAATCAGCTCTGATAACCCCAGTGTTCCCCCCAGTGTTCCCTCTAGTGTTCCGTTCCCCCAAGTGTTGCCCCGGACCCTCTAGCATTCCCTCGGGCCCGCTAGTGTTCCCCCAAGTGTTCCCCCGGGCCCTCTAGCGTTCCCCTGGACCCTCTAGCGTTCCGCCGGACCCTCTAGCGTTCCTCCCAGTGTTCCTCCCAGTGTCCCCCGGCCTGTAAATGAAACTGGGAGGCTGTCCAGCAGAAGGGACAGAGCAGAGAGGAAGTCTAGATGAAGCTGAGCCCCTAAAACCTGATATTGATTCAGATCTCCCTGTGATCCACCAGCTCGTGTCCAGATGAAGACAGACCTGGAGGACACGGCTAGGCTGCAGGTGAGCTGAAGCAGCTCAACATGTGCTGCTATGTGAGTGTGAACACCAACCATAGAGAGAAAACTCCGCCTCCTGTCCCGTGTCGCTCTCACTGGACGTTGACGTCAGGCTGGTTGTCAGGGTGTTGCTTAGCAACTGGCCCACTGACAGACCCGTGGTAGCCGTGGCTACGTTATTGCCGCTGGTTACTATGGAGGTTGACATGGTTACGGTGGAGGTGGTACCAGTGGTGGTGAGATTAGGAAAGCTCTGAGCACCCATGAGAGGAGAAGCTGCAACAAACGGAGAACAAACAGCAGTTAGTGGGTGAGGAACCGGAGACGCAGCGGTACATGAGTGTTGTTAAGCTCCGGTCAGCTGGCGGCAGGATGCTCATGCTGCTCTCATTCACCCATCAGCCTCAGCATTAACACCAGCTGCTGCATCGGGTCCCGTCGCCCAGTCAGAAGCTCACAAACATCTCTACAGCTTTGGTGGTTAAGGGCAGTGAAATGTAAATAAATTCATATCATTCACAACAGAGTCTGGAGACATTAAAGGAGGAGATGCAGCATCTAAGCTCTGAAGATCAGTCATCCAGTCATGATTTAAATTCAGATCTTTAGGTTCTTGATTTATCCTGTTCAGATGAAACATTGCTGTTTTTAAGTTGTTGTACATGTTTACTTATTTTTACAGTTTTTGGATTTCTGTTGCAGATATTTAATTCAAACCCAGCAACAAAAACAACCCCCTTTGACAGTGAAACCAGAACTAGGAGGACCCTCTGAGGCTGGAGGACACGTGTCTCACCCAGGACTCCTACCAGGAACCTTCCCTGGTAGGAACCTAACCCTAATCATGTTTAATCTCAGCACAGCTCATCAAAACCTGCAAACTTTACCCTGAACTGCAGGAGCAGCTGCTCCGGTTTGCAGACACTGAAGCTCAACCGTTAACTGGATCAATCAGCTGGGACGATATGAGCTGGAGGATGGAGAGGGGACGCAGCGGCATCTCAACTGTCAGTCTGAGTCATAAAAGGTGACCTTCAGTTCGCCGAACGCTGAGCAGATGAGGTCGACGTCTGTGACCACAGATTCATCTCAGCGCCTCGTTAAAAGACTCACTAGCAGCGTTCGGGTCATTTGCTCCTGTAAAGAGCCCGTCTGTGCTTGAGTCGACTCTTATCTGACAGACGGCAGATCCTCAGCTCAGGACAGACGGCTGGAACTGTTTTCTAGATTAGTGGGGTGTTAATTACTGCCGTGGCCAACGCTAATACAGGTCTGAAGACGTTCCAGGAGGGATTCAGATCAGGTCACTCAAGATGAGTCAGAAGGTGGTCTGGGACACGTGTGTCACCACTCTCCACCTCTGAACTAGGGATCGACCCATTATCAGCGCCGATATTTGGTATTTTAACGTATATCAGCATCGGCCTCTTTTAATCCAGCGCCCAATTTAAAACTAGTTATTTTGGCTCAGATGCAGCCCCGCCTCTCTGTTTCCATTGTCCCGCCCACGGCGCCATCTGATTGGTTACACAGAACACACACGGGCCAATAGAGAGCCAATCAGAGGCTGAACTGTTTGCAGGCTTCTCAAAGGTTTGTGGTGTGGAGAAGCTCCAGAGGGAGAACAGACGTGTCAAAGGTACGTTAACACAGAAAACTCTCCTGAAACTGGAATAAACATCCCAGTCCTCTGCAGGTCACAACTACCGGATTTTCAGGACTAGAAGTCCTTATTTTAGTAGTTTGTCTGGTCCTGAGACTTATTTATCAAAAATATCCTCCATGCCTCCATGACAACAACAGGACATCGTCTACATTCACAACAACTGAACACTGATACTTAAAAAATGACAAGAGTAAACCATAAAGACAGAGAGAACACAGATATGAGACCAAGAAGGAAAAGCTCTACAGCAGAATTTAAAGTGAAGATGATCAAATCTGCAGCTGAAAACAGTAATGGAGCAGCAGAGAGTTTGGAGTGATGAGAAACTAGTCAGGGACTGAAGAATAGCAGAGGAACCTTTGACAGCTATGAAACAAAGAAGGATATTATCACCTGCCCTGACTGATGATGAGACCATGTAATTTTTAACAGATGAATTATTCCTCCGTGTGATTTATCGTCCTGAAAACACGGTACCAGTAACGTCACTATGAGCAGAACACGATAAAACATCATCAACATCAGCAGCAGCTCTGCTGGCTCGTAGGACCTCCAGATGTGTCTGAGTCACCTGAAACGAAGCTGCTGCAGATCTCCATCTGGAAACTGTCCGTTATAGTTATAGAGAGAGTTATTAACTAACTCAAACTAAATTCAGTCTAGTTTTATTGCAGGAAAGCATGAAGAGGATCAGAATAGTGAGACGGAGAAGCTGCAGAACATCAGAGGTTCAGGGTAAACTCTGAACCTCTGAGAGAAAACAGGACAATAACAGCTGCTGAACTACCCAGTTACTGAACTTTATCTCTTCCTGTGTTCAGTAGTAGATCAGATACTAGACTTTTAAAGCTACAGTAATATTGATCAGTAATGTAGCAGCCCAGCTCTGATTGACAGGCTGCTTGTTCAAATATAACATTTAATTCTAAATCAACTAGATTCTTTCCAGATGGACGGATGGAGCTGTGTGGTAACATCTGAATGTGCCAACAGCACCAGAGGAGATCATGGAGCTCATCTTCAGCAGGTCTCCAACCAGGACAACAAGTTTCACTGGTGACAGGAACAACTTTGATTTTTAATCTGCTGCTGCTGAACTGGAACGACTGACTGATTTAATATTTCTGGAAAATTCTACTTAACTTTGTTTTATTGACTTTATAAAACTTCATGGAGCTATTTATTTTTACCTCCGCCAAGGAGATTATGTTTTTGCCAGCGTTTATCTGTCTGTCTGTGTTCAAGATAACTCAAAAAGTTATGGATGGATTTTGATGAAATTTTCAGGAGTTGTCAGAAATGACAAAAGGAAGAACTGATTTCATTTTGGGTGTGATCTGGAAGAAATCCTGGATTCTGGATCACTTTCAAATTTTCGATAACATTGCGGTCAATGGGGCCGAAAATGTTGTTTCTCAATATCTCTTAATTATTGCCCAAAACTCATGAAATTTGACTCAGAGATTGACAATGGAAACCTCTATCAAATTTCAAAGGCTGATCCGGATCTGATCCAGAGGGTGGATTTTATCGCAATCTGTAAATCGCTATATTAGGGAATTGTTGTGCTTTGCGGAGGTCTGCGCTCTCCGAGTGCTTTTCTAGTTTCTTTCTTTTTTTTTTTTTTTTCTTTATCAGAGATGCTGCTGTACCAAGGAACTCCCTGAACTTTGGTTTCTGTTTAAACTTATAATAAAGATAAGTCATTTATTTTTGTTGAAATTTTACATTATTTACTGTGAAAATTTTTGGGGAACCCTTCATTTAACTTTACAAAAAAAAAAAAAAAAAAAAAAAAAAAAAAAACCTAATCAGAGATGCTGCTGAGCCTGGACCTCCCTGAACCTACAGGAGCTGTTTAGATGCTACTTTTATTTACTTGTTTTTCAAATAAACATATACTTCAAGTATTTAAATAAAGTTAAGTGTTGGAGTTTTTATTCTAAATTTTGACACCACTATGTTCACTTTTACTTCAAATGAATATCGGCTCCAAATATCGATTATCGGCCTCCTTGACGACTAATACTCAGTATTATCATTATTATTAAAAGCATAATGGTGGATCTCTAGTCTGTACCCCAAAGCATCCTGGGACAGCAGAGCAGAGAGGAAGTCGGCTGCAGGAAATAACCTGCTTCCCCCTGCAGCAGGAATGAGCAGCCCTGCTTACTGAGCTGGAGCAGCTGAGGAACAGTCAGGACGTCCTCACAGCTCGTCTTCCTTCAGCAGGAAATCACATGGACTCCCATGAACATCTGCAGGCCTTTGGCAGTCAAGCACGTCTGCTAGTCTGTGGTCACATTTACTGAAATATCAGTCATTACTGCGTTGAATGAATTTATTTCAGGTTTGGAAGAGGCTCTTCAGCCATCAGAACCACCTCTAATCGTGTCCTCGTTACATCACTAAGCATCATTTTCTTCCCATTTCTAAAATTTCAACAGTTTATCACAAGAACAGCTCGGTCAGTCAGCAGCTTTACCCGTCGGTGGTTTTAACGTAGTGGCTGAGTGGTGCACAGAAATACGAGACAGAAAATATGAAGCTGAGAACAAAAATGCATCTTTAGTCACTGAGAACACGTCAAACACAGAAACAGCATTTCTTCTTCCAGCTGTGGGTGAAGATGGATGCCTCCTCTCCCTCCCCGTCTGCCCTGATGCTGCTCTCTGTCTCACTCTGCATGATCTTCTCATTTCTCAACCATGGATTTGGTCAGCTGGTCTCTCAATGCAACTGTTTAAATTTTCTCAACAAGAAGACGCTACAGAGAGCTCTTGTGAGAGATGTGACCCATAATCTGGACCATTTCAGGTTTCCCACTGAGAAGAACCAGAGAACTTTCATGGCAGATGCAGCATTTCTGTTTCAAGTTTGCCTGACCTAAAACATTCTGCTGTTTTCTGAACTGTAGGGCTGTAGCGATACACTAATCTCGTGATACAATAAACGATATTCAGCTCATGATACGATATATATCAATATTCATCTTACAATTCATTTACATAATTTTCCGAAAGATTTTAAAGGGACAAAGTGATTTTGGTGACATCTTGTGAGTGTTCCAATGACTTTGTTTGAATTAATTGAACTGAAAGCATCAATTACACATTATATGACTGACAGGCAGCTTGCAAATGCTGGACAAAATTAATAAAAGATTTGTTGAGAAAAATAGTTTAATTTATTTAAACAGTGCAAATTGTTGCTTGCAAGCTTTTAAAGGTGGGACACGATTGTTTTGAAAGAAGATTAGAATATCAACACCCGCGGCTGAAAAATCGATAATCGATAAAATATCTATATATATATATCGCAGAATCGATAAAATCGCTCAGCTCTACTGAACTGGCTCCCCCAGAGTCGGCCTCGAAGGCTGGTATCTCAGTTTCTCCTGAAATGTTATGTCGACGGACGCTCTCGCCCCCCACCAGCTCCCCCCTCCCCCCATAACACCTGTGGCTAAACACCAGAACATTGCCAAGACTGGTGAACTTTGTCTGGGAATGACTGGGGCAGGTGCCACTGGCCTACTTCACAACTACACACACAACTACACACATGCGCATGCACACACACACACACACACACCCTGTGACTCACCGTCTCCTGCCCCCCTTGTTCCCCCCCAGTCACGGCGGACTGTGGTGAAAGTCCAACGCGCCGGGAGGCTGTGAGCTTTTACCTGTGATGCTCTGCTTCCAGACCCCTACACCTCCTACTCCACCCCTATACACGTCTGACCTACTATTATGGTCTGCTATTATTGTGCTGAGGTGTAATTTTACATTTGGTCCCAGCATTGGACACAGAAACATCTTTTTTCCCCTCCTCTTTCCTCTTGGAGCCCATCTTCCTGATCTGTGAAAAGGAGCTGGACACCGGCGGCTCCGCCAGGACACCGTTGACCCTTGTCTTATGGTGGCTTGTTTGTTTTTAATTATGCTATGTTTTTTCTTGGACGGATGTACTGAAACCTGAATTTCCCGCAGGGCATGAAATTAGAATTTTTACCAAGTAGCCCCTGGCTACCAGGTTTTTGAAGTTGGTAGCCAGCTAGTAATTTTGGTGGCCAGTGTTTTTCGTCGCCCCATACGCCCCCGTAGACTGTTGACATTATCATGGACGCTCAATGGCTTCAATGGCCACTAGCATCTGTAGTAGACATTTCTCCAGCACATCCTCAGTAAATCCATCAGGGAAACACTATTGTACTAGTGTGATATTCTGAAACACCACCTCACTATATCTGCCAGGAGATCTAAGCTTCCTGGAGAAAAACTGGAATCTGCATGAAAGAAGCTACAAGTTTGGAAGTCTGTTTAACAGTCATGCAGTAGCTTTTTCTGCCCACATGAAGTCCTACAGTGGTTTGACATTGAAGACTCCCAGCATGTTACACAGACTTGAAACAGACTTACTTGTATTGTTAATATTACATTTGAATTTTCAATAGCCAAAATATGAACTCAGATCAACTAGCAACAATGCAATCACAATTTGGAATTATCATTTATAAAAAGCAAATGTTTGAAAGTTACTTGTTCTGTGCTGCATGTGAGTTATATCACGTATATTGTTGTTTGTTTTACCTCTATGTGTATGTCTCTGTGAAATGGACAAAAAAAACGGCTAATTCAGCTATTTTTTCATTATATTAAACATAAGATAAAATTCATCTTGTGTATCACCTTTAAGAACGAGGGAAACAAGAGTTGTACAGGCAATTCCCATCCCCTGTCGTCTTAATGGGTCTCAACTCTTTGTATTTTGACGGCAACAACCGAAAGGAAAGTGTGTCGGTTTCAGGAGAAAATCCCACAACAAATTAAACAATTTTAACAATTTTCAAAAGGAAATTTCATCAGTTCACTATTGTTTTATTTGAAATGTTTTTTAATCAATGTCAATATGATCAAGAATAGCTTGTGGGTCTACCTATATAATATATATATGGTGATAGAAAAGTTTTGACAGATCGCGTATGAAAAACCCCTGTTATCGCCCACTACCACTACATTTCAGAAGCGTTTACAAGCATGTGTTGTAAGCCAGCCTGGCCCTTTAAGGGGAGTAGCCTGATGGGTAATGTAGTTTGGTGAGGTGCAGGCGGCTGAACGGAGCAAGTGAAGTGAGCATGAGCAGCGGCCGAGTGTTATGGATTTAAACCCTCTGTTGACTGAGAGGAGCCGAAAAATACAGACTGTAACGTTGTCAGTTCCTGAATAAAGTGCCGTTCAGAGCAGAGAAAACTGGACTTTTTCTTTCGTTGTCACTGGCGTGTTACCCGCTTGTCACAAGCCTGGAATAGCACAGTACGGCGGTTTCCCTACTACGGGTCGGAGACCAGAGGCCGTACGGTAACACATGAAAGCGCATTTTGATGTGATGCGATGTGCACCCAAAACATGGCCACTTTTCGCCAAATAAATTTTGTTTCTAAATGATTTAGATATGTTTGCCTTGGTGACACATGGCAGAAATCACAGAAAAAAAAATCTTAAAAAAAAAAAAAAATCGTTTTTTTCTAAGTTGATGGTTGATTTTGTGCGCCCTCGCCACTGGCGACAAGGCAGAAAAAAACGGTCGAAATCGTCAAATTGTGGTCGCATTTTGTGACCAGTTAGTCGCGATTTTATGCCCTGTCCCACCCCCTCGTGTGTGTTACTGTGGGTTAGTGTGTGATGCGGCGCGACTCACTGGCGGTGCTCATCACGTTCCTGCCCAGGGTGTTGGTGTTGTTGTCGCTGCTGCTGCGGCTCAGGTTCATGTTGTTGGTGGCGTTGGTGCGGGACATGTTGGGTGCCCGGCGGACGAAGGACTCCATGAGGCTGGCCTCCCTTGACGAGAGGTTGGGCACGCTGGCGCTGGAGCTCATGGGGGCGCCAGCGGCCAGCAGGGAGCTGACGGACAGCCGGGTGTTGGCGGCCGAGCACAGAGGCCTCTGAGAGTGCGTGTCCTTGCTGGACGACTCCGACACCGAGCTGACGTCCGGGGAGCTGACGCTCACCAACCCCATGGAGATGGCGGTCGCCGGGTCGGTGGCGGCCGTCGCCGTGGGCGAGTGGGGCTCATCTCCGGCCGCGGACGTGTCTGCGGTGAGCGTGCCGGAGCTGGAGGCCGAACCGGATCCTCCTTCTGCTGCAGAGGACAGCACGACGATGGGCTCCTGCTGATGTCCGTCAGAACCGACCCCTCCTCCCGGCGCTCCTCCCACCCCGACGCCCTGGTCGAGCAGCAGCCCCTCGGCCTTCCTCTCCAGCTGCAGACCCCCCGCCCCGGTCAGGCCAGCGGAGGAGCTCAGACTGATATCAGAGGAGGAGGCGACGCTGCAGACGGAGCTGCTGCTGCCCTTCCTGCTGGAGGAGCTGGCCCCGCCTTTATCGGGACAGTTATTTTTCACCAGGCTGCTCCAGGAAGGCTGCTGCGAGGACGATGAGGTGGAGGACGACGAGGACGACGTGGTGGTGGTGGTTCCGCCAATGGCCGCTGGTGTCACAGAGGGTCCCACCGTGGAGGAGGCGGGACCTGAAACAGTGGATGAGACAGGTTTGGGTGATGGCGCTGTGGCAGCCGACTCAGGGTCGTACCCTGGAGCAAGCTTGAGGTCAAACTTCCCTTCAGCGCCCATACGGTAAGAGTTAGAGCCGCCAGCATCCCAGGTTACATCAATCCAGCCTGGATGGACAGAGAGATAGGAGGCAGACGGACGGATGGATGTCAGAGACCCGGCAGAGAGGCAGACAGAGAGACAAAGAGGTAGAAAGAGGCAGACAGCAAACAACCAGCTCACAGTCAGAACAGCTCCACACTGCATCAGGTCCCATCTACCGGCGAACCACTCCGCTAACGCTGCTACTCTGTTTCACTGTCATGACCTCAGCCGCGTAACGCAGAGAATAACCATTACAGCCGCGAAAAAGTTGGTACCACCCCTTTTGATCCGGGAGAACTTTCTTCACTGTGCCTTTATTTATTCATTTATTTATTTAACCAGATAAAGCCAAGAATGATTAAAAAACATCTTAACTGGTGAAATACAAAACAGGTTTGTAGATTTTAACTAGGGGTGCACGATAGCTATCGGGCCGATAACAGGAAATTATGACATCATCTCGATAAGTCCGATATCACAACGAATAGCCCCGATAACATATTTTTGTCAACATGGCAGTGCCTCGCTCCCTCTGAGTCTTAAATGACCGCCAATGAATGTTAAGTTCAAGGGACGTCGGCATAATCAGAAAAACGATTTCTCAATCAGGAAAATCAAGAATACCCCCTCATGCCAGAAAATAACTTAACTCGGTCATAATTTTAGTAGTTGCTGACTTGAATCGATATTCGCAGTATTTTCCCACATGTTACACATAAAAAAGATTTTAAAAAGTAGAAAAGGCTGAAAGAACAACTAGCAAACAAGGGAACGTCGGAATTTACGTTACACCTTGAATGCAGCCTGCAGCACAGCGTACTGATCACAACAAACATGGCGGCGTGGAACTTTGTAAAGTTTCAGAAGAAGATAGTTTGGTGGTTATTTGTGACGAATCCTCTGAGCGAATTCTACGAGGAGGGAAGCACAAGCTTTGATACGTAAAACCTGATCGGCCACCTACAACATAACAATCGCTTCCATGGAGTTTTGAAATCTCGCTAACGTGAGCTAATGCTAACATGCGCAAGCCAGCAGCAGTCTCCCCTCCCCTCTCCTCACCCTCATCTCTCTCATCTAAAGCTTCCATGAGATAAAAAAAACATCTTTTGTGTGTTATCGGTTATCGGTATCAGTTTTAAAAAACAGTTATCGTGCATCCCTAATTTTAACAGTTTATCCACTTTTAGCACCAATAAGTAGACGTAGTCATTTCCGTCTGAAGTATTTCACGTGGTTCTGGAGAAATCTGGGTTCATTCTGCGAGTCACTGAGGTTTCTGGAAGTTCTCGTCTCCACAGCTCTCTGAAGGTCCACCACAACACTTCAGTCAGGTTGAGGTCTGAGGTTTGACTGGAACATTCCAGAACCTTGATCCTCCACTCTGACCCAGATCTGCGTCTGGACCACTGACCCAGTTTCAGCCAGTCATCAGCTGTCAGATGGACTCCAGTGTCTCTAGAACATACAGATCAGTTTGTGGTCCACTCAGTGTCTGCATGCTGTCCAGGTCCCAGATCATCATCCCTCCACCACCGTGCTTCAGTGGGTCTGAGGTGTTCCTGCTGGTCTCCTCCAGACATGGTCCTGGTCTCTGGTCTCTTCTGTCCAGAGGTCTGCAGGTTTGTTCAGATGCAGTTTAGTGGACCTCATTCCTGCTTCCACGTTCTTTTTTCAACCCTTCCAGTCAAACCGTGCTGGTCCAGTCTTCTTCTGGCTGTGCTGTCATGGACTTTAACATCTGACATGCTCAGTGAGGACTGGAGGCTCTGAGATGGAGCTGCTGGGTGTTTTGTATTTCTCTGAGCGTTTCCTGACGGTGAACCTCCTGGAACGTCCACTCGTGAGAAGACTGACGAGTCTAGAAATGGTTTTATAACCCCATTTACTTCTCTAAGACCATCGCTGATGTCTTTCCTTCTTGGTGTTGTGTTCCCACACAGCTGAATGCTCCAGACCAGCAGACTGCTGAAACATCTGCGTTTATAGAGGTCTGCACCACTTTGCTTCTCTAAGGTTTAATAGTTCAGGGGTACGTTAGATGGCCCACGTTACTCTTTTTTTTTTCTTTTTAGCTTAATTTTTGTGAATTAAATAATGGCACAGAAAGAAAAACGTTTAATCTGTCTAATACTAAGGCCCACTGTGATCACAACACACCCTTTTACACCAGAAGGGGCACTAACTTTAACACATGAATGCTGCGTTAAAGCAGAGGAACATGCAGCCACGGCTCTCTACAGACATGAGGTTCAGGACATTAAGGTCTGTGTGTTGTTTCAGAGAAGACATCCAGTCATGGGTGAGTTTTAGATTAAAGCTCCTCATCGTTGCTCAGCAACGATCAGGACAGGGTCTGTATGGATCATCAAATGAGACTGGATGGTGCACAGACGGGTCTGGAGCCAGAACCCTCAGTCATAGTGAGGTGGCATCACTTCTGCATGGGTCAACCACACCAGCAGTAGACGGACGCTGCTGAAACCATCAATTTTTACGTGTTTAAGTCTTGATGTGCCCTGGCTTCATATATGTGAAGGTTTTATTACATTTACAGCAAAAGTGCAAAAGCAAACTGCAGCTTTAACACGACGTAAAGTACAGCGAACACTAATTTAGCCAGTGACAGCTCAGCAAGTACTCCGTCAGTCGTTCTGGTTTGGTTTCACTGAATGTACCTTCATTAAATAAAATGCAACGCTTCATAAAAACACAGTTTCACTATCACTGAGGAACAAAGACAGAAAAGAAAAACAAAGAAATACAGGAAGGGAAGAAGAGAGGAAGAATCCAGAGCTTCCAGAGGACCAAACCAGCATCGGAGCACCTTTAAAGACACTCTATGTAGTAACACCACCTCTGACCACATGGGGGCTGTAGCTCTGCTGTGTTGACAATACTGCGCTGATAAGGACGTGTTGTAATACCACTGAGTCCCACTGGAGGAGCAAGTTGGCTAACCAGACCCTGGTCAACAGCATCTGAGGGGAGGAGCCTTGGCTTATTAAGCCCCATTCTAGTCCAGGAACCACTAAAGGCCTATTTACAACTAAAAGCAACTTCTCTCACTGTTACACACATTAACCAGATCCATTCTGTCATTAGACTGAATTATTTCTGTGATTACTCCACTAAATTAAATCTAATTAGATGATAGTTAATGTTAGCCTAGGTGGGACTGAGCATTACCAGTTAACCTAAACAGGCTGATCAGGGGGCTGTGACCTGTCGAGACCATCCAGCAGCAGGTCCAGCATCCTCAGCCTTTGAGGATGTTTGGACAGATTTGATTTGATCAAATCTGTCAGATTTGATCAGAATGATCCACTCACGTGTCCTTTTTTGGATCAACCGACGTTGGGGGTAGGGGTGAGAATCGAGAATCGGTTCCTGTAGAGAACCGGTTCCTTGTTTATTATTATTTTTGAGTGCTTAGTGAGCTCATATATCCTTTTAAAAAGGAGATTTTTTTTATTTCTATTAGTAAAAATCTGTTAGTAAATGTTACACATTCTTGTGTATTTGCACAGTTACATATTACAACAGTTACCACGTTATCTTTGGGCCTCTTTTGACCTCGCTGTTGAGTTTGTAAGCTCGTGACTTCTAAGTAAAAAAATTGATGCTAATAAAACTGTTCTCCCTTTTCCCAAAATTAGAAACGATAAAGAGAATCGATAAAGAATCGAATCGTTAAAAACAGCATCGATAATGGAATCGGAAAAATCTTATCAATTCCCATCCCTAGTTGGGGGGCGTCAGCAGCTTCCAACATGAAGGAGTTAGGGTTAGGATGGTTGGCTTTGGAGAGACTGAACCGTTTTCACCAAATTCACTTTCTTTGAGCTTTCAAACTCTCTTTGAGCTTTAACTTCTTCCTGAATTGTTATTAACTGAATCATTAAAAAAAAAAAAAAAAAAAAAAACAGTTTCCCACATTTTCTTCTTCGGGGGCGTCAACAGCTGCCAACATGTCAGGATGCTTCAGAAACGGTTTCTAGAAAGCTCTGGGTGACGTCACATCGGCTTCGTCTCAGGTGAGCCCCCTTGTGGTCAGTGGTGGTGTTGCTACATACAGCACTCTGGTTCGTGGAGGTTTGATCTCAGCTGAACCACAGAAAATGGACCGATACGCTTCATGAAGTTCACTGACAAACAAAAGAATCAATTCTTTTTGAAATCCTCGGTTTTCTTTTCAGCACAGAAACGTTAAAACCCTCGAAAGGAAATCAGGATGAAACCGGCCGAGCTGCAGGTTTGGTGTGTTTTAAATAAAACTACTGAAGCACGGATGAGAAACGCCCCGCAGACACGTGAACCGGCTGCTGTTGGTGGAGTTTAGAGCGATTTTTAAACGCAGACTGGTTTTGCTGAGCTTCACTGATTTACAGGTGAGAACATGTCAGATGGCAAATGTGAGCAGATCTGAACAGGCGAGTTCAAAGAAAAAGATAGATGGGGACAAAAACAAGCTGCAACAAATGATCTGCCAACATTCAGGTCCTGAGGACAGTAAAGAAGAGCTGGACTGATGTTTGATAAATACAGATGAAAATATATTTAAACAGCAGCGGCTGGTTGGTGAATCTGATGATTTTAGACTTTCTCAGGTTTCCTGATTGATCAGATGCATCTTACCGTTGTGAGCCTCCCCGGTGACCGTGCCCTCTCCAGCCGGGTTTCCGTCCTGGTCTCGCCACTTCCAGTCGATACCACGAACGACCCGCGCCCCCGGCACGATGTACTTCATTACCTGGGAACGGAACAGGCGGCGTTGGCGACGGAGGTTGGCCTCAGCCTCTTTCACAGCTTTACCTGAGGAGGAGGAGGAGGAGGGGGAGGAGTCACAGAGGGAGAAACGGGTCAACAGCCAACATTAATCTGGTATGTTAGTAAAAAATCAGCTCATCGGGGTCAGATGAAATCAGCTCATCAGGGTCAGATGAAATCAGCTCATCACCAGATAAAATCAGCTCATCAACAGATAAAATCAGCTCTTACCCAGCTGGTCCTCGCAGACGGCGGTGACGGTCCCGTACAGCTCCAGTCCTGACAGGGACAGGTAGTGCGTCTGACCACTGGCGTTCTTCCCCATCTGCTTGATCCGGATGTGTCTCCAGCCCTGCTTCTCATCTTTGGACGGGTCCAAGAGGCCACGTGGCCGTCGACCTGTTTCAAACAGACCTCTATCAACCGCCTGAAGTCCATGTATAAACGGAGGAGAGTTCAACAACGGCTTCAACATGTTAGCAGATCAAGAGCTTTCATTTATAGCTCTGTTTAAACTGCGCTACATCCATCCATCATCTATACTTCAATCATGCCTTTATCCATCTATTTATCTATAAATGCATAAATGTTTACGAATGGCTTTATAGCACTTTTCAGATTGATGTGCAGCATCAGTTTCTTCTCTAAGAACACTGCTGATATCACTCCCTCTTAGCATTGTGTTAGAACACAACTGACCCCCTTCAGCTCTATGGAAGCAGTGAGGAGGTATTTAGCATCAGCAAACTCCTTAATTCTCTTCCTAAAATGGGATTTCAACACTGATTTTATTTTTCTTTCTTTGCTCATTAAAGGAACATGAGATAACTGTCACTTTATCTTTTATCCTCGGAGCAAAGATTTCAGAGTCTTTTATTTCCAAACTTAAACTAGGCCTGATGTGAGTGGATATCAAATGAACATGTTCTGCAGGCTGGAAAGGTGAGTTGAGGTGAAGGTGGTACCCCGGCTCGTTGAGGCTGCCGTCATCTATGTGGGTGTAGAGAGTGGACCAGTTCTGACCGTCCTTGGACACCTGAAACACCCAGTTCCTCAAGGCTGAGCGTCCATAACCCCTGGAGGAGGACGAGAGGGACAAGAACATGTCTCACAACTCATCAGCATCACGTCTGTGTGGCTCTGTTAGCTGTTCCAGCATCAACGTCTGGCTCAGGGGGCGTGTCTCTACCCGACCCCTCCCAGAGGTGCGTGCGTGCGTCTGGTTACCTGGCGTGTCTCAGAGTGTACGCCGAGGGGATGACCCAGAGGCCGAGGTCCACGGCGAACCACGCGTTCTTGTCGTCGTTGGTGTGGCAGTTGAGGGCGGAGCTATCCCGACTCAGGATGTCCTCCAGACGCCCGTAAGGCAGGTTCCGCCCCTCCGATGATGTCACCACCACCAGGCCGTACACCGCGGGGTTGACCCACTCGTAGGCACTCCTGGACGGGAGCACAGATCAAAACGGTCTGTATCAGCACTTCGGGACGTTTCCCCACAGATTTCCCCATAACTGAGCAGGTGCTTGTTCACAAATACATAAATTAATCTTTCCAGAACTAACGATCCCATTTCTCCTCTGACAGCAGTGAAAAGAAGAGAAAAGAGCTGATGTCTTAATCCTGGTCAGTTATTTAGTCTAATCTATTTTTGTTTTTACTGCGCAGTTTTGTTATATTTTACTCATGTCTTTAACTTATTTTACTTTATTTGGATTTTTATTTCTTCTTCGGTACAAAGCCTGAGCTCCATAAATACAGCTGCTGTGGTTCATCTCCAGGTCATGTGATGCAACAAAAAGAGCATTTCTGAAGGAAACGATGCAGCAGGTTACTGTCTCATATACGTCTTCAGAGTCATCCTAACGGTCTCAATCTGCTGCTCCTCTGGACCTCGTGGACCAGGACCTCCCTGAACTCCCTCAGAAGAAGCTTCACCCTTAAAAACCTACTGACGTCTACATCTGTTTGGCAGAAATAACGACTGCTAATAAATGACATCTGCTGCATGAACCTTGGAAGAACTTAAATGGAGAAAACATTACTTTTGTTTTTTTTTTTTGTCCTGTTTGTTTCGGGCCTGTCTTGTTTGTGTCGGGCTTGTCCTGTTTGTTTCGGGGCCTGTCTTGTTCGTTTCGGGCCTGTCTTGTTCGTTTCGGGCCTGTCTTGTTCGTTTCGGGCCTGTCTTGTTCGTTTCGGGCCTGTCGGGCCTGTCTTGTTCGTTTCGGGCCTGTCTTGTTCGTTTCGGGCCTGTCTTGTTCGTTTCGGGCCTGTCTTGTTCGTTTCGGGCCTGTCTTGTTCGTTTCGGGCCTGTCTTGTTCGTTTCGGGGCCTGTTGTGTTTGTTTCGGGGCCTGTCGTGTTTGTTTCGGGCCTGTTTTGTTTTCGGGCCTGTCTGTTTTTCGGGCCTGTTCTGTTCGTTTCGGGCCTTTCGGGCCTGTCTTGTTCGTTTTGGGCCTGTCTTGTTTGTTTCGGGCCTGTCTTGTTCGTTTCGGGCTTGTCTAAGTTGATGTATTTACTGTCATCTGTTCTAAAAACATGAACACAATATGGTGCATGTGAAGACAAAAAGAAAAAATAACAGTTACTCTGTCAGACAGAAACAGGTTTAGACTCTTACTTGGCGTTGGTTCCGACCCAGTAGATGATGCCGTTCTCATCAAAGTCGTGCTGGTGTCTGAAGGTGAACGTCTGACCTTCTCTCAGCTTCCTCACGAAAACAAACGAAGAGCGCTCAAAGTCGTACCACTGCTTCGCCACCTGGAGGACAGAGGAGGAGGCGGGGTCAGAACCGGCGTCCCTGCTGGGTGGGTGTGTGACGTCGCGTCAGCAGGATCTCACCATCTTCAGCAGGTACTGTTCCAGAGACTCCACGGTCGCCAGCGGCTCCATCTTCAACATGCGACCCGTCCGGTCGATCAGAGCCGTCTCGCCCGGCGCTCGCTCCAGACGGAACCGCAGCCTCCTCGTCAGGATCTGCCGCAAACATATGGCAACATGCACGCCGTCAGCAGCCGTGTACGTGCAGAGACAGCAGAGCAACGGGGTTTCCCAGAGACCTGGGAAGGGTCCAGAACTCACCTGCAGGTTGTAGGAGGATCCTGGCGTGTCGTACAGGTGCAGAGGAAGGCGCTCTATCGACTCCAGCACCGCTATCAGCTTCCGGATTAAGGCAACAGCTGGTCGGCTGCACACACACACACACACAGACACACACAGTTTATCATCAGCTGTCCTTCTGTTCCAGAACAACTACAAACATGAATCCTCCCAGAAATGATTCTGAATTAATTTAATTCCCTTCATTGTTTTTGTTCAACACATTAATTACTGTTTTAACCCTTTAGGTGCCGGAGTTTTTTCAAGAAAATATACAATTTTGATATCAAGATTTCAAAACGCTATAACTTGAAAACAGTTTGAGATAAAGGTATACTGTCAATGAGAAAATTGTCTGTGATGGGAGTGAAATCTAATTTGCATACAGTGATCCCTTATTTTTCGCAGTTAATAGGGACTGACGCCCTCCGCTGGACTTTGGCGCTTAAAGGGTTAAATTACTCCAATTATACATGTGAGACAGATATTTAGATCAAACAACATTTGACAAGTATTAACTAGAGTCCCATAACAACAGAGGACGTCATAAATGAGGCTGCAGGTTCGTTACCTTTCGTTGTCTTCGTTTTCACTGAAAGCCGCCTTAAAGACGTTGATCCGTTCCATTAAAGGTTTACAATCATGCTTCATGTCCAGCTCCACACTCTGCAGAAACACAACTCATGAGGTCAACATCTGGACAGAGCTAAGAACAGACGTCCCAGACGTTTTTAATAACAGTCCAGGAAACAAGAGGACGGTTGGACAGAGACTCACGTTGCTGAGGACGGTGAACAGAGCCTGGACCAGGCCGCTGCTGCACATCTCATAGGGAGAGATGGTGTTTTCATCCTTCAGAACTACAATCAGGTTCTCCAGAGCCGTCTTCATCAGGTCCCTCCAGGTGTTCTCACCTTCAAGACACTAAACACCCCCTGATGTTATCACCAACGGCTGTGATGGTTTACACGTCTGCACCGGAGCGCCTCTGTACCTGTCTGTTAATGTGCAGCTCCCAGGCCGACTCCAGCTGGGTGGAGATGTTCCTCAGGGTCACCACCACCCCTCTGGGCATGCTCTCCACGGCTTTGAAGTGGTCATCGTACAGCTCCCTGGCCATGCTCTTCACCTTCTGCTTCGTCTTCTCCAGTTTTGACTTCAGCTTCCGGCCTCGCTTCCCCGTCCAACCCGTCACAAACTCGGAGCCTGTGGACAAGCGAAGAGGTCACCGAGGGTCTCCTGGTCTGGAGACCAGTATGAAGATATTTCACTTCATCTACAGCTAAACAGGTTTCCACCGTTCTCCTCTTAACAGACTGACAGGGCTTTACAAATTCAATAACAGCATGTTTTCCAGGTCTCATAAACCCTTGTTTTATTCACAAGGGAACACAGAAAAAAAAACTCAAGTGTCTAAAAATGAGATCCTCAACAATTTCATGAAATATATGAGGTCATTTTGAATTTAATGACAGGAATACACATTAAAGAAATGAGAGACACGGGCCACAGAAGGCTGGATAAGTGGTGTTAAACAGAAACAGCTGGAGGAACATCTGCAGCTAGTTAGGCTAACTAGTGACAATAACAATGGACAGACGTTCGCTAACTTCAGAATAATGTTTCTCAGCGCAGAGTTGTGAGATCTATGAATAGCTCATCCTGTAATCTACATAACAGACTAGGATGGGACAAGATCTCTGTCCTAGAACTCATCAGCTGGTCTCCTCAGTTCCAGATGCATATGGACGGATGTTAGCAGATGCTACACGGTGGTATCATCACCCTCTACCAACCTTTTTGACATTTATTCCTTCCATCGATCCCAACTTCCTCGGTTTAAACATTTGATGTGTTTTTCTACCTTCTTCCATTGTTAATGAAATCTGGGTTCATAAAACATTTAATTCCGTCTTAATCTACATGTAACACAGTGTCCCAATGTTTTTGGAGTTGTACTCAGATTTCCTGATCCCTAAACATTTATCCCCCCAGGAGGATTTAAGGGTAAAGACTGACCCAGAGACGTCTCGGCGGTGAACGAGTGTTTGGTTCCTCTGTTGGACTCGAACACGAAGCCGGGCAGGTCCTCCTTCAGGATGGTGGCCTGCTGCCCGTCTGAGTTATGGATGGCGATCTCTCCCTCCTTCAGGCAGGTCAGAGACCAGTTCCCCACCGTCAGCTTAGTGGGACCAACAAGGGACAGGATGGGCTGACTGGCCGTCACTGGCTTCACCTGACTCCTGGCCCGCTGCAGCTTCTCCAGGAACTCGCTGCGAGACTCTGCAGGAGGACGGAGACAGCTGTTGGTCAGAGGAATAATTCAGGCAGATCAGCAGGTAGAACAGCTGCCATTTAAACACACCTGAGCTGTCGGAGCCGCCCTCTGGGCTTCCGCTGGAGTACATGGTGGCAAGCTTCCCATCCAGGATGAACCTGAACCAGCCGTTGGAGCCGTTGGAGAGCTCCAGGGCAGCAGCGTCCGACCAGATGTAGAGACAGTCCCTGCCTCTGATGATGGACCAGTCCCTCCAGTGGTACGGCTTCCCCTGCTGGATCTCCTTAGCATCTTCCTGCACCTCCTCCTCCTGCAGCAGAATCAATCAGGGTGCTCTTTTATATGTTTAACTACAATCATGTCCACTAGTGTGCTTTACCATAATGGATTATGGGAAAAATAAAAAATTAAAAAGATCAACCTTATATCCTCAGTTTTATATAACAAACAGAGATGTGAAAAAGAAAGTAGAGTGTAAAGTTTGATATAGTGTGAAGGGGAAAAAAGTCATTATTGATCAATAAGACAAGGCAGATGACACTGTAATTACCAGGGATGCACGATGATATCACATTGATATTTATAGAGCTGAGCGATTTTATCGATTCTGCGATATATATAGATATTTTTTAACTATCAATTTTTCAGCCGCGGGTATCGATATTCTAATCTTCTTTCAAAACCCCCGTGTCCCACCTTTAAAAGCTTGCAAGCAACAATTTGCACTGTTTAAATAAATGAAACTATTTTTCTCAACACATCTTTTATTCATTTTGTCCAGCATTTGCAAGCTGCCTGTCAGCCATATAATGTGTAATTGATGCTTTCAGTTCAATTATTCAAACAAAGTCATTGGAACACTCACAAGATTTCACCAAAATCACTTTGTCCCTTTAAAATATTTCAGAAAATAATGTAAATGTATTGTAAGATGAATATCGATATGTATCGTATCATGAGCCAAATATCGTGTAACGTATCGTATCGCGAGAATAGTGTATCGCTACAGCCCTAGGTATTTACCAATAAAGACTAAAATATGAAACATCAGAATAAAATACCAATGGTCCTATGGCCATTTTTGTTACAAAGAGGCGGGACTAGCAGCGCTGAGAAGGCTGGGAACACGCCCACCAGTTAGCTGTTTTTAGCCTGGATGCTTTAGCTTCTGCTGAACCAGTCAATGATCATTAATAGTACGATATACTCATTTCTTTTTTGCCTCTGAAGAAAAGCCACTGGCCAGGTCCCTGCACGATTCTGCATTTTAGGACTCCTGAAAGGATTTACCATGTGCTTTTAAGCTCGTTAGCATTTCAGCTCGTTAGTCACGCGGTGCTGCTGGTCCGAGGTGGAGCCGTTTCCCGGCTCGGCTGAAGGTAACTCAACTCATCTCGAGCTCTCTGCTGAGCGTCAGCTGAGCTGAGCTGCTCACAGATGGAACTGAGCGTCAATCATCCCGGTCTCTAAAGCTGCGTCAGCTGTGACATGGAATGACTACCCCAGTTAGCATGGCTAACTTCAACAGCGCGACACAGTGGTCTGTTAATACAATCATCACAATTTAACATATTCTATTTAAAATATGATCAAGATCTGTTTGGTTTTCATTCACAGCTCAGAAATCATTATACTGCAAAGAAGCTAAAATCATAACAGTAGCAGCTAACTGTCTTAGCTAATGACGGAGCAAATGGCTAGCTGTCAATCAAACAATGCTCAATGACGCTCGAGTGTCTGAACTTTATTGCTTAATAGACATTTATCTGATGTGGTACAAAAACAAATTCACCCCAATGAAGTTGTCATTAAAAAAAAAAAAAAGATTTTTGAGCCAGGCTGCAAATGTTTAATTCTCTTTATCATGGAGGTCAGTAAGGGTCTGCTCCAGCACCTAGTGGTCAGCAGAGGAACTGCAACAGACACTTCCTGGATGAGCTTTGGTCTTGCAGCGGGATGGTTGCTGCTTGGTCCCGTCATGATTTAATGTTAATTTAACGTCAGTATTCAGTTCTGCATCAGAAGCAGAGATGGATTTTATCAACATCTGCAAAAAATTGTTAAAACAAATATCAAAATCCTCATTTATCACTCCGTCTCTCCCTCCTTTCCCTCCCACCTTCTCAGGCTTCACTTCATCCTCGTTCTCGTCATCAGACGCCGGTCCAGCCAGAGTCGACACCTTGTTGATGACGCCCAGTCGGGCCAGCTGGTCGAGGAAAACATCTCCACCTTTATCCACCAGATCCCGGATGATCTGCAGAGCTAGGAGATGACCGTCGTCGTCATCCTGACGGGAAACGAGAGGAGAGATCAACACGCAGGCAGATGAACTGGAGTCAATCCTGACGGAGGAGTCGGTACCTCCTGGTCCAGGACGGTGGCGGTGATCTCCACCAGCACCGTGGGCAGGTTGTGTCCTGTCTCGCTGTCACACACCTCCCTCAGCAGGACTTCACTGCTGTAGTGAACCATCTTCCTGATCAGAGCCAGGCTCGCTTTCCTACAAACCAGCAAAACAAAGCAGAGTCAACATGTTGCTGCTGACGCTGTGATCCATCACAGCTGCATTCAATTCAATTCTACTTTATTAAGCCTCAGGAAATGATACGTTGCAGCAACTGGAACTATTTAAGTCTCTTCGGTGATTCTAGAAGGTTCCAGCTGTGTTCAGGAAGGATCTCCTGCAGATCTGAAGATCCTCTGCTGCAGAATCTCTGTGTTGTGTAACGGATGTTCAGGGTTTTCCATGATGTTCTTCATGTGATGAAGGATCCTCCTTTGCTTCATTGGCTCCATCATCTCCAGATCAGATCCAGTCTTCTTCATCAGTTTGTTCAGGTTCTCTGCTGCTGCTCCAACATGGCTGATGACTGCAGATGGACTGAAGTCTCCACAACAGACTGATAGAAGATCTGAACATCTGGCTGAAACACTGAAGGACCTCAGCTTCCTCCAGAAGTAAAGCCTGCTCTTCTCAGCAGCATCAGTGTCTCCAGTCCAGTCTGTTGTCCAGGTGAACACTGAGGCCTTTATGCTCCTCCACCACCTCCACCTCTTCTACATGATGGAGATGCTGGAAATAGAGCTGCAGTTTTCCAACTTCTCTGATCTAACGAAGTTTAACATCTAGAAGAATCTGTTGCTCTAAATTCTCAGCTAAAGAACCATTAACTGAAATTTAAGTCCCATTAAAACACTTAAAATTCAGAGGAATACATGTTTAAAAGGTAATGAAGTGATCAGCAGTGTGGGATGACGTGACTGTGGCTCAGTTACCTGATTGAAGGCAGCATGGTTTGCTGAAAGGTTTGTGCAAAAACAGGGAAGGAGTCTCTTCAGGTAGAAGGGAGCCATTTCTGGGTCTCCTTTGGGCTCACTGCCCTCTTCCTCCTCCTTGCTCGCGTCTTTCTTCCTCTTGTCATCGCCCTTGTTCACCGGACACATCCAGTCTCCTGAAACACAGATCTCTGTTAACCTGGAGGGAAACTGTGGCAGCGCTGCGTGCTCTAAAAACGGACGACGTGTTCGGGGCTCAACTGACCAGGCGACTGGAGAATCGCCACCACCTCGCTGTGTCCCCTCTCCCTGGCCTTGTCCAGAGGAGTCTTCCCGTCCTCGTCCCTCAGGTCTGGGTTGGCCCCGTGCCGCAGCAGAGTCTACATGGATGAGATCGTCCAGGTGAGAGGTAAGTTAGTTAGCGCTGATGAGCTTCACAGAGCGAGCTGGAGGACTTTCACCTCCTGAGTGTGTTACCTTGGCCACTTGTGGGCGTCCAAAACAGGCGGCGTAGTGTAGCGAGGAGGACCGCTGGCCTCTGTTGACGTCTGCCCCCCTCTCACAAAAAAACTCCACCTGAAACAAACAGAATTTATTTCTAAAAGACAAACAGCTGGAAACCGTTTCATCTGCTCTCAGTAACAGATGAGTTTGAGAACTTGCCGCAGTGTGACCTGGGTCAACAACTGTGGGTGAATCAAACGCTCAAATGAAAACGAACGGTAACTAGAAACCATCTTCTGAGGAACCAGGAGTCTTCCAGTCAGAGTCGACACATTCAGCTCACTGGCCACAAAACCCAAACGTCAAACGCAACAGAAAGAAATATTCTTTTTACCATTTCCTGCGTTCCAAAAGCTGAGGCCCAGTTGAGCAGCGTCTGTCCCACGTCATCCATGAAATTCACCTCAAAAGCTGCAGGAGAAAACATTGCATTATGGTCCATTATGAGAAGACAACTCACATTAAAGAGCTCCCAGGGGTCCAGCCCTGAGTCTGAGTCCGAGTCTGCTACAGACGAATCAGTTCATGGTCCGACTGATCACAACTACAGGGACTATTTTTTTGAAGATCAAATCAATTATTCTACAGAGGACAGTTAGATGGAGCTCTGGAGGCAGAAGAGTTGCTGAAGGATCAGCCCAAAGGAGAAGAAGAACACTCCAAGATATGATGGAAAACTGTGAGAACAACTAAGGTGTTTTCTTCAGGAAACCTGTCAGATCAACGATGTAGCTGTTAAAGAGTCCCAGTAAAGAGATTTTACATTATAAAGGATGTCATAGCTTGTAGAAAAAAAATAGTTATTACAGCTCTAAGTAATCTTAAATGACTTTGTTGCCAACAAAATAAAGTGGCGGAATAAAAATCCCTCAAGAGTGGTGACTCCAAATACACTTTCATGGGTATGATTTTTAAAATCCAGCTGATATATAAAAGCACATACGTATGACGGAGTATTAGGGCCACTCTGAGAAAAAAAATTTTGGACAACGATTTTTTTTTCTTCGATTCCTCACTTAGAGAATAAAGTCAAAATGTTGAGAATAAAGTCAAAATGTCGAGAATAAAGTCAAAATGTCGAGAATAAAGTCGAAATTTCGAGAATAAAGTCGAAATGCAGTTTCCAGAATTGGTGTAGTTTCTTTTTCTGAATAGGTGCAATTTCTGACATAATCTCTTCAAAGTACGAATACTTATTATAATACTGTGTCTATGTGATAAAAGCACATAGACATTATGTTGGTAGAGTAAAGCTGGTTTGAATAAATCTTTAAGACAACTTTATTGTGGAAACTGCATTTCGATTTTATTCTCGACGTTTTCAACATTATTCTCGACATCTTGACTTTATTCTCTAAGTGAGGAATGGAAAAAAAAATCATTGTCCACAATTTTTTTCTCACTGTGGCCCTAATACTCCATCGTACATACGTCAATCACGATCAGCATTTCTTTTTTTCCTGCTCCAACCCCAGAGGCTCATGGGTAATGTAGTGCCTGCGACCTCACCTCCAGTGTCTATGGCGTCTATCAGTGCGTCGGTGTCTTTGCTGCGGATACAGTCGATGAGCTGTCGGTGTGACCTCTCTCCTGAGCTGTCCAGACGTCGCAGCCCGGGAATCCGTCCCGCCGAGCCCGCCGTGGACTTGGGCAGCGCCTTCCGCCCCTCGAACAGCAGCACCAGCAGGAGATCCACCAGCCGCATGGTGTCCAGCACGCAGCGTTCATCTCCTCCCAGCGCAGACTCCATGGAGTTGGGCAGAGCTGAGCGCAGCAGGTCCTGGACCCGGGACAGAGGGACGACACGGATCAGAGACCGCCAGATATTCAAACATCATTAAACATGTTGCTTTCCGATCGACCCACGTGTGTGACCAGCGGAGACCCCCTGCACAGCGTGGACAGCAGGCTGACGATGGTCGACACCTGGTTGCTCAGTTTGGAGTCGGGGCCGGAGGGGGTGGCTCCCGTGGAGGGCCGACCCGACTTACAGGAGGAGGAGGAGCCCGCCACCGTCCCGCCGGCGGCCGCCATGCGGGACAGCAGCTCCTCTGTCAGACCGTGTTTAGCTAAAGGGGCGGGGTCCACACCTCGGCGGGTGAACCGATCCGCCAATGAGGCGAAGCAGCGAAGAGCGCCGTCGGACACCTGGAGGGGGGGAGACAGCGAGTCAAGCGGGGTTAGAAATTAACATTCTAGATTTAGAAATGTTCTTAATTATTGCTTTCAGACTGTTTATGCACACTAGCTCCTGAAACACCCTACACGCTAAACGCAACAATTTGCACTGTTTAAATAAATGAAACTATTTTTCTCAACACATCTTTTATTCATTTTGTCCAGCATTTGCAAGCTGCCTGTCAGCCATATAATGTGTAATTGATGCTTTCAGTTCAATTAATTCAAACACTTCTCTCTAATGATCTTAATTGGAACACTCACAAGATGTCACCAAACACTTTGTCCCTTTAAAATCTTTCGGAAAATGATGTAAATGTATTGTAAGATGAATATTGATATATATCGTATTGTGAGCCGAATATCGTGTATCGTATCGTGAGATTAATGTATCGCTACAGCCCTGGTGAGGACCAATGATGCTCTGATGGACGTGGCTGTTTTACCTCTCTACCTCTGTGAGATGTACACATCTAACGTACACATCTAAGATGAACGCTAAGCATGAAACGAGACAGTTATTCACCGTGACCCGAACCACAAATGTCACAAAGGAAAACATGTTCCTGATGAACTACCAGACCAACATTTTTAGACACATCTGCCAGGAGGCTGATGACAGGAAATAAACCCTGGAAAACAGTCTTGAAGTGTTCGTTTTCAGTTTTCAGCTTCTCTCTAAGCTTCTCTCCGATCTGCAGCGGAAACCAGGTTCCCTGCAGCAGAAACCAGGTTCCCTGCAGTGGTCAGAAACAGGAAACATGTTTGATTTTTCTGAACACGTAACTGAACTTTATTTACATATAAACTTTATTTACAAATAAAGCTCTGCAGTGGAAAACAGGCCTTTTTTAGCCTCTGTCATATTTCTTTGCACTGATTAAACTTTGTTGTTCTAAAAAGGTGATTTTACTTAGACTCATGGAGAAGTGCAGTTTATCATTTTTCTCTAAAATATAGAGTTTCTATTTGATTTTTACTCTTTCTTGAAAGGAGCAATCTGATGGAGGAATCTAGAGACAGTTTCAATGCACATTTTTTTTATCCTGCATCTAAATATTTAGAGGAAAATTGGAAAGAACTGTCTTGATCTTATTTATTAATCATAATATTAATGTATTTATTTTTTTCTGGTTTGATGCTCCAGTGATGTCAGAAAAACACTGAGTAGCTCTGATTTAGGTGGAGCTCACAGACATGTCATCAATGCGTCTGAGCAACTCAAAGATGCTCGACAACGAGCCGCCTTTGACAGCTGAGAGATCTCTCAGCAGCCAAAGATCTGGAGCTGTTGCCCATCAGGTTTTAGTCATTGCTGTAAGACACAACATGCTGCCCCCTTTTGGTCTGGAGTGGCATCGTTACATGATGTGCTTTTAAAGGTTCTTGGATTACCTGACATTTCCTCAAATATTCAGAACAGCTTGTTGCTGGTAACTGACATGAGTGTACATGTGCAAGCAAAGGACTTTAGCCAAGTAGCCTTCAATGTCCAGTACTAACCCGAAAGTTCAGGCTCCTCAGTGGAAGTTTACAGACTCACACATCTAACAGGCTTCTCTGATCTTCCTTCTGTCATTCACTCAAGCTTTGACATCTACACTGAACACTGTAACAAATGTTAATCTGGAAAATAAGAAAGCTGGATGATCTAGAATTTATGGATTTTAAACAGCAACTTTAACTCAGAAGCTTGGACAGTCTGGATTTGATCATATGAGCTTCACGTCAGTGTATCGGTTCTCCACTGATCTGGCTCTGATATTAGCACTGCTGTGTGTTTTGTGTGAATAGGAAGTCCTGTTTTTCTATAAGACTTCTAGCTTTGAGCTGGAGTCCTTCAGAAGAAACTTAAAGACCAGATCAGTCACAAAGCAGCGACTTCTGAGCGACTGCATCCTGTGAAGTTACCTGGTGGTCCTCGTGCTTCAGGAGACTGGACAGAGACTCGACGCAGGTCTCCAGAGATGAGTCCTGAGGCTCCATCTTGCTGCAGAGGCGGGACACCACAGCCATGGCGGAGTGCAGGGTGTCTTTGTGGACCAGGTGTCCGCTGTCTCTGATGAAACTCAGCACGCAGTTCAAACCGCCGGCCTCAAAGACGGCGCCGGACTCTCTGGTACAGATCAGCTCCAGCACCTGCACGCATGCACACGAGTATTTTAAATGATCACCAACGGCTACAGGGACAGATGTGGACAGATTTGCTGTACCCTTCAGCTCACTGAAATAATGAGTTATCAGTGTAAAAGCTACTGTCATGTAGGGATGTCCCGATCCCGATCCCCTGATCGGATCGGCCTTCGATCTTAAAAATTTAAGGTGGATCGGATCGGCCGATCAACCTTATTATAACACGCCGATCTTTTTTTCATTATTTTTTTCCTCAAAAAGTGATCCTGATTAACAAAAATTAATAAAGTAATCATATTACACAAACAAAAATATTTTTTAAACTATATACAGTTAATAATTTGCACTGAAATGAAGTTTCCCAGCAGCGCTGTCTTGTATCCACCTTAAAAGTTTTAGACCGGCGGCGTCAGGATAAACTTTAGCAAAAATGTCAGCAGTGTGGCAGCACTATAAAATTACAAAGACCGACGCTTCGACTGCAACTTGAAACGTGTGGAAGGCTGATATATCATGATGGGTAAGTAAGAAGAGATTTTACAACACCACCAATCTAATCACACTTAAAAAATCACGCAACACCGATCACCGCAGCCTTCTGTCAGGTGCCGACAGCCGACGGCCGGCAGCAGCTTCGGCAGCAAACGCTCTGTGAAACTTTTAAAAGAAAGGACACCGAGCTAAACCGAGCTAAAGGACACCGAAAAATCACCGAGCTAATCACGGAATGTATTACTGTGGACACGGAGATTGTGGAATACAAGGCATTTAACCGGCTCATTAATTACCTCGAGCCTCGTTCCCGTCATTACATGAACGACAAAGGACACAAAGGTGCGCGAACATGTGCAGCGGGTCTTGAAAGAAGTTAATATTTTATGTTATTGTTATTCTGATGTGATTTCATTGATTGCAAAGACTTCTGCTAGTGTTTTCATTGCCTTAAACTGCTAGCCAAGTTCACCTGCTGCTATTTAAATGGAAGTTCTATGTTGAGACTGTTCAACTGAGACTGTTGAACAGTCACTGTTCTGTAACTAAATGTGTTTTATAATAATTCTCCCAAACAAAAAAGAAAGAAAGAAGAGTGTTTAAATAAGTTATTGTTTATTTTATGAGATGATAAAAGCTATTAATCTCAGCTTGGATGCAGGCCTATTTATTAATGTACACAGGAAATAAAATGCATGGGAAATTAAACTCTGTTTGCCCACTCAAAAAACGTGAAATCGGATCGGGAAAAATCGGAAATCGGCCGATCATCAAAATTAAAGATCGGAAATCGGATCGGGACCCAAAAAACGTGATCGGGACATCCCTACTGTCATGTGCATCATATTCAGTAAAAGTATAGAAACAACAGGATCGTTTAAAAAAGTAGGGATGCACGATAACTATCGGGCCGATAACAGGAAATGATGATGTCATTCCGATAAGTCCGATATCACGACGAATAGCCCCGATAACATATATATTTTTGTCAACACGGCAGTTTCTCGCTCCCTCTGAGCCTTGAATGACCAGCAGTGAATGTTATGTTCAAGTGACGTCGGCATAATCAGAAAAACAATTACTCAATCGGGAAAATCAAGAATACCCCCTCATGCCAGAAAACAACTCGTTAACGCGGTCATAATTTTAGTAGTTGCTAACTTAAATCGATATTCGCAGCTTTCCCCTCATGTTACATAAAAAAAAGAAATAAATAGAAAAGTCTGAATGAACGACTAGCAAACGAGCGAACGTTGGAATTTACGTTACACCTTGAATGCAGCCTGCAGCACAGCGCTGATCACAACAAACATGGCAGTGATGGTATGGAACTTCGTTAAAGTTTCAGAAGAAGATAGTTTGGTGGTTATTTGTGACGAATCCTCTAAACGAATTCTACGAGGAGGGAAGCACAAGCTTTAACACGTAAAACCTGATCAGCCACCTACAACATAACAATCGCTTCCATGGAGTTTTGAAATCGCGCTAACGTGAGCTAATGCTAACATGCGCAAGCCAGCAGCAGTCTCCCCTCCCCTCTCCCTCATCTCTCATCTAAAGCTTCCATGAGATTAAAAAAAAAATTTAAAAAATCACTGCACCTCATTTACTTTAATTAAAGGTATTAATTTAAATGAAACCACAAGCCAAAATCCTTTAAATGTAAATCCTTTTCAGTTTGTAATTCTGATGCATGTATTTCCATCAGTTCAAGGAGCCTTTAATTTTTTTTATATCAGTCAGTAATGAACCTTATTTAAGTTGATGTGAGATATCAAATAGGTTTGTTTGATAGCTTTACAAAAATGTTTGAGAGGCTTGACAATAGTTTTATAATGGAAAAAATAAATATATGTTCATTTAAAGAGTCCAAACTATTTTTGATTTTGTTCATAGTATTGATGTAATGATCTTAGGTATATGTGTGTGTTATCGGTATCGGCCTTTAGGAGCTGAAAGTTATCGGTATCGGTTTTAAAAAACAGTTATCGTGCATCCCTATTTAAAAGAACCTGGACAGACTTGCTGAGCTGGTAAAAATAACCATAAATCACTACATTATTGCCAGCTGTTTAACTAAATGATTCACGGGCCTCATTTAATTAGCCCATTTTAAAGGATAAAACTCATCGCTGGGTGGTCTGTTGAGTTGAGGGAGGGACTACGCTGTCTGAGGCGCTCAGAAAGATCCTTCTAGATCAACAACACGTGACAGGAAAAGGCTCTGCTAACGGGCCCTGATGACACGTGGCCTCCTCACGACACTCGTACCTTCACACACTGCTCAGCCAGGTCTCTGCTGGTCCTGTTGTTGAGCTCCACCACCACCAGCCTGTTGCACAGAGCCTTGATGGCCCCGTCCACCCCCACGATCCTGCGGGTGCACTCCGCAGACACGTCCAGGTAGTAGGTGATGGCCCGGGCCGTCACCTCCAGCACGTTATCTGGAGCGCTCTCATCCAGGAAGATCTTGCAGAGAGCTGGTAGGAAGGTCCGAGGAGGACATCTGACAGAGAGAAGAGAGAGAGAGTTCAGCTCGGAGCTCATGGACCACCTGGATACGACGCCCGCGGCCCAACCGTTAAAAACTCACGTCTCGAAGCAGCGGTCCACGTTGTCCGACATGAGCAGCAGCATGCAGAGCTGCTCCAGGGCGATGAGCTGCATGTCGCGCTCATCGCCCTGGCCCATCTGCAGCCACTCCAGCAGGGTGTCTGGGTCCACGTCCGCCATGATGGCTAGCCTGGAGGGAGACAGAAAAACCAGACAGGGATCCTGTTATCAGTGATCAAGACACGCTGAACGGTATCTGGTGCAGGTGTGAGCTGTTTCTGATCCAGAACATCTGGAGCTGTGAACGTACAGCCCAGTTAGAGATCTGAAACTCTGGCTGGTGGCGTGAACACGGCAGAAAAAGCATTTTAATCAGCTGGTGGTGACTGGAACTGTTTCTAACATTATTTCAGCTGACTGCAGGACGTCAGCGCTCATGAAGCTCATTAATCAGCACCAACCCGCTCAGGAACCACCATAAAGGAGCTGTGCAGGCCCAGACCACCGCCTGACTCCCGTCATCCCAGAACCTTTAAATAAACTCCTCATCTTTTGAATCCAGCTGAAGAAGTCAACGCTCTGCTTTAGAAACACTGAGACCTGAGGTCGGGGAAAAACCACTGCAGAACTGGACCACGGCTCTTCAGTTCCCTGTGAGACCAGGACTCAATGCAGATATTTAATAAATATGAGAAATTCCCATCAACTAAAGATAAACGGGTTCTGCTAATAAACATGTTTTCAATGCATCTACATGTTGACAAAACAGCAGTCCATGTAAGGCATTAATTTGTAAAGTCCTTGTTTCCAGCAGCTCTTCACACAGCTGGAGATTGAGTTTGTCCCTTTGAAAAGTTCCTAACTACTAACATTTTTAGAAATGCTGAAACACAGATAAATTTCATGATTGAAGCCCAATTACTCCCAGATCACCATCCCTCCACCACCATGCTTGTCAGCGGGTCTGAGGTGTTCCTGCTGGTCTCCTCCAAACATGATTCTGGTGTTATCCGTCCAGACCAGGGTTATAATAGTTTTGGATTTTCCATTAGTTTTAGTTTATATTTAGTTTTTAGTTAGTTTTTCCAAATTCAGTTAGTTTTAATTTGTTTTTAGAGCAGTTTTGCTAGTTTTTATTCGTTTTGGTTTTGAAATACTTAGTTTTAGTTTAGTTTTTATCAGTTTCAGTATTAGTTTTAGTTTTATTTTGTAAATTAGGGTTGTAATTTTGGTTCGAGTGAAGCACTGAACTTTTTGAAGGCTATCGAATCACATAGTCGTGTTTACATTCTGGTCTCAATAAACATATTTATCAATGCATCTTCCCGCTTGTGGTGTTCCTGCGTATTTACTGACCAGCAGCTGTTTGGTTGCCGGTGGAAACAGTCCATTATAGTTGCTGTTTTCTCCCAGTTCCTTCCCAACGCTGACTGGCCTGCAGCTGCAGCTCTCTTTCCAGGGGGCTAGCTTAGGCTAGCTTATCCAGCTAGTCTTGGTTAGCCTTCTTGTGCGAGCTTTTCAAATGGACTTTCAGATTTGTGGTTTTTTTTCCCCTTGAGAAGTATTCCACACATTGTATCACCTGCTTCTACAACAAGGCACTTATTTTTATCGTTCAACACAGTCATAGTCAAAGAAATCCCAAATAGGACTGTGCCGCCTTCTCCCAACTTTTGCCGCAGCCATCACTGCTGATCTTTTTTTTTTTTTGTGGTTGTTGTTGTACGGCGGAGCGAAGTTAATAGATTTCAAACATTTATGAGGAAAAAAAATTACAAACATGAAAACGAAGGACGTTCTTGACATTATTATAGTTAATTTTAATTTGTTTTATAAACACACAAAACAGTTTTAATTAATTATCATTTTTTTTAAAACTCTTGTTTTTATTTTATTTTAGTTAACGAAAATGTTTTTTCAATTCTAGTTTTCGTTATTTAAGTTCGTTTTTATTAACAATAATAACCTCGGACCAGAGGGACAATGATCCAGAAGTCTGCGAGTTTGTTCAGGTGCAGTTTAGTGAACCTCAGTCCTCCTTTCATGTTCTCCTTTAACCTCCCAGTCAAACCAGACTGGTTCAGTCTAACTGAGCTGTCATGGACATGGATTTCTCTGATAATTACACAGTCTGACGGTGGGATCAACTTCCTGGGACGTCCACTTCTGGGTCACGCTGGTGAAAACTCTCACTGATAGTTTAGAAATGGTTTCATGACTCCTTCCCAGACTGACGAGCAGCTTCTCTAGGTTCATTACTGATGTCCTTCCTCTCTGGGATTCTCTAACACACTCACCTAAATGATCCAGACCTAATGTATGATGTCATTTAAGACCCTCTCTACAGTTACTCAGAGACACCTGAAGGACAGAGCTCAGAATACTGAAGTCAGAAAAAGAAGCTCTGGTGAGATGATTCGACTGCTCTTGAATGATTGTCAGTGTGGTAAAGGACATTAAAGACGTAAAAGGCTCACCTGGCTCCCCGTTGGCTGCCCCGTCTGGCTCAGTGCCCAATCACTGCTCAGAGATGTGACGCTGTTTGGTACTCATCCAACCAACCGGACGGAAGGAGAGATGGACACTGACGAGGAGGTGCTTTCTGGTCTTCCAGGGGATTTCTGCAGATAACGAAGAAGAGAGGACATCTACTGGAGGGGTGGTTTCTGAAAATAAATTCTGTCTAATGCAGGGATAAAAGCTGAATGTTTGTGTTTGAATGTTTCAGCGAACACTGGTGGAATAATGAGGTATTTTAAGGAGCTACTGAAAGAAAGCGGGAGCTTTCATGTCAGTGGGTTAGTGTTCGGGTCCAACCACACAGGAAACTGAGACTGAAGTGTCTCCTCCTCAGTTTACAGCTGTTAAACATACAGGTCATATACGTTTCCAACCACAGCTATTCCAGTACTGGCCTGGAGCCCAACTCGAAACCAGTCCTGTTTCAACCGCTTGAGCATCGACTGCACCACAAAACTGGTCCCACAGTAGAACCAAGTCTTTTCTGGTCCAGTTGAAAGAACTGAGAACCAGGTCATGATGGTCCCGACCAACCAGATCAACCGTGTTTGAAACCTCGCCTGGTTAATTCCAGCCAGCTGTTCCCATGTAGCCGCTCCCATGCAGCTGTTCCCATGCAGCCGCTCCAATGCAGCTTTTCCCATGCAGCTCCAATGCAGCTTTTCCCATGCAGCCGCTCCAATGCAGCCGCTCCCATGCAGCTTTTCCCATGCAGCTGTTCCCATGCAGCCACTCCAATGCAGCTTTTCCCATGCAGCCGCTCCCATGCAGCTGCTCTTCAACAACAGACTTCAGTGACACCAGTTGGTGGACTGTCTGATGTTGGGCCTGACTTCATGGGTACAGGATGGTTTGTAGTCTTTGAGCCCCTGATGATGTCAGCTTTAGCCTAAAAGGTTATTTTTGCATCAGATTTTAGTCACTCATCAAGGCTGTAGCCACATCCTTTCGTGTCTGTGGAACTTGGAGCCACATTTAAAGCATCATTGTGTGTCAATAATTGTGGGTTAGGCACAACGTTATTGCGCCTGAGACTTCTGCAGTTTTAATGTCAGCTGTGCTGACTCCAGAGGGTTAATGCAGCTACTTCCTGTTTCCAGACAGTTTCAGTGTGGATCAGCTGAACCAGGCCTTGGTGGGACTGTGATTACTGCAATCACATTCAACTGGGAGCTCAGCTGTGGTTTAACTCAAGAAGTTTTGGTTTAGGTAGTACTGTGTTAAACCACATGCTTAATGACAGTCCAACTGGCCCAACAGTTTCCCAGTCCCAGTCTCTTTCCCTGACTGAACCTTCGAGAGCTGCATCTGCCCACATCTGTATCTGTTCAGCAGGTAGCATGTGGATGAAGCAGCAGACCTCAGGTTGGGACTCATCTGCAGCTCATCTTCTACTTCATCTACCCTCCTGAGCAGCTCGTTGCCAACAACGTTAGACCTGGACTCCAGTCTCTCTCTCTCCTGGTGTCAGGGTGAGTAATTTGAGCAGACCAGGAAGAAGGAGGCTGCTGCTTGTATGAAAGTCAGAAACTAAAACGTCACCTTCTTGCTCAGGGGTGCAGCGCTGGAGACCGAGGCCACCACCACCTGCATGGTCGTATCAAGTCAAACTCATCCATAAAAGTCACTGCTAGATGGAGCAAAAGCAGACTGCTACGAGACTTATTTTTATTTTATTTCCACAGTGCGTCTGTACATTCTTCCTGCAGCTGAAAGCTGAAGAACCCGAGTTTAAAAAGTGCCATCTTTCACTGCTAAATAATGAAACTGAGCATTCATGATAAAGCTGTGTTCCTTTCAAAGGGTGGGACCCTCTAATTCAGACCGTAGACAGTCTGAGTGGCTCATAATACAGCAGCCAGCTGGCTGACGTCTATGAGATTAACCTTCACGCAGCATCAACTACATTATTATAAAGGCTTATCATCTCATCATATACAGGATATAAATGCGAACACGTTAAAAACATTCTAGCATGGCTTATATTTGTTGCCTACATACAGCTGCCAAAGTTCAAAGCTGGAGAACTTTTAGGTGTCCAGTAAAAGACAGCTGGGCAGTCCCCTGGATAAAAGACTGTTCAACGCTCATCTATTCTTTGACACGTTGAGTCTGAAACACAGCAACATCAATAACGAGTCTCCTAACGACACATCAGCACCACTGTCCCTCAACAAACCTGCACAGAGAGACGACGGGGAACTGGAGCAACAGCAAGAAGGGTTAGGGTTAGGGTTGGGTCAAGGACCTGCTGTCCGCTGGTGTTGAGGAAGAAGATCTCTGCAGATACCCAGCACTGATGCAGCCATTTATGATAAAAACGCTCCACAGAAACATCTACAGGCCACGTTAAACTGAGATCATTCAGAGAAAATCATCACTGCTGAAGCAGCAGGAGAAAGAGCTTCATATAACGACGACCATCAGGACGTTTGTCCACCGCTGGAGTGGGTCAGACGGTTCCAGCGGTCATCAGAGAACCAGGTGGTTCTTTTTTTTTTCTTTTTCGGTACTGTTTTTTAAAACCAATACCGATAACTTTCAGCTCCTAAACGCCGATACCGATAACACACACATATACCTGAGATCATTACATCAATACTATGAACAAAATTCAAAAAATAGTTTGGACTTTTTAAATGAACATATATTCATTTTTTCCAATGAAAAACTATTGGCAAGCCTCTCAAACAGGGATGCACATGGTTAACCGTTTATCGATAACAGTTACTCTAACCGATTAATACTAACGGTCAATTTTACTTTTAAGCTACGTAATTCAATCAACTCATGGGGGCGTGTCGACAGGTGCAACACATGCCATCACAGTCCACTTTACAGCGAAGATGAAGAGAGCAAAAAGGAGTTCTGCGTGGGACAATTTCGACCGGAAAGGCAAGGAGGTCATTTGCAAATTATACGGTACAGCACTGAAATACTCCAGCAGTACGAGTACAATGCAGTACCACTGAAGAAACAAGCATCCAGCATCAGACGATGGAGGTGGCGGTCTGAGAAGTTAAAGGAAAAAATCTGTTCAATGTTGGAAAAAGACATTTTGCCCATCAGTGTGGTCAGTGGTGGAGGGTTCCAGGAGCTAATGGGCTATATCGAGCCTAATTACCAAATTCCATCAAGACCGGCCATTAACGACGATTAGAGGCTCGTTTTGAGGAGAAGAAAACGGAACTGAAAACGCGACTTGCAAGTACTAAGTTGGTGGCTGTTACAACGAACTGCTGGACCGCGTTCACAACAGAGAGCTACGTGACAATTACATGTCACTATATCGATGAGTACTGGAAAGCTAATTCTGCCGTCCTGTTAACGCAGAGCATGCTGGGTAGACACACAGCTGATAACCTCACAGCTAAACTGGTTGACGCAGTGGAGACGTGGGGACTTGGTGGGAAAGTGTCCGCATGCGTCCATGACAACGCGCGCAACATCGTGGCAGCCAACTATCCCGGGTGGGTCAGCTGGGTCGGAATGGTGGGACGTTTGTGTGTCGGAATAGCGGTATTTCAGGATGGTGATGTGTCTGAATGGTGGTATGTCAGAATGGCAGCATGGAAGGGCATTTAAATCTTATCGGTTAATGGTTATTAATCGTTTAAGGGTGTCAGTTAACGGTCATAAAAAAAATCCAAAATGTGCATCCCTAGTCTCAAACATTTTCATAAAGCTATCAAACGAACCTATTTGATATCTCACATTAACTTAAATAAGGTTCATTACTGACTGATATAAAAAATAAAGGCTCCTTGAACTGATGGAAATACCTGCATCAAAATTACAAACTTAAAAAGATTAACATTTAAAGGATTTTGGCTTGTGGTTCCATTTAAATTAATACCTTTAATTAAAGTAAATGAGGTTCAGTAGTTTTTATTTTTTATATATTTTTTAATCTCATGGAAGCTTTAGATGAGAGGAATGAGGGGAGACTGCTGCTGGCTTGTGCATGTTCGCATTAGCTTCTGTTAGCTCACATTAGCGCGATTTCAAAAATCCATGGAAGTGATTGTTATGTTGTAGGTGGCTGATCAGGTTTTACGTATTAAAGCTTGTGCTTCCCTCCTCGTAGAATTCGCTCGGAGGATTCGTCACAAATAACCACCAAACTATCTTCTTCTGAAACTTTAACGAAGTTCCATGCCATCGCCGCCATGTTTGTTGTGATCAGTAGGCTGTGCTGCCAGCTGCATTCAAGGTGTAACATAAATTCCAACGTTCCCTCGTTTGCTAGTCATTCTTTTATCCTTTTCTATTTTTTTTCTTTTTTTATGTGTAACATGTGGGAAAATACTGTGAATATCAATTCAAGTCAGCAACTACCAAAATTATGACAGAGTTAACTAGTTGTTTTCTGGCATGATGGGCTATTCTTGATCTTTCTGATAGAGTAATCGTTTTTCTGATTATGCCGACGTCACTTGAACATAACATTCACTGCCGGTCATTTAAGACTCAGAGGGAGTGAGCACTGCCGTGTTGACAGAAATATATATGTTATCGGGGCTATTTGTAATGATATCGGACTTATCAGAATGACGTCATAATTTCCTGTTATCGGCCCGATAGTTTTTGTGCACCCCTAATACTAACCAAGTGTATGTAAACTTCTAAAACGTTCTCATTATTCTAACACTTTATAAATATAAAAAACAGTTTGAATCCTCACTGACCTAAAACAAGAACTTTCCTCAACTTTACTGTCAGACACGGAGGGAAAAAAGGCTGCAACTGTTAAATAAGGGTTTGATAAAATGTCCCTTCAGTAAAATGGTGCATGCATTTATCACATGGTCAGGTTATAAATAAGTCAGTGCAAACTTTGTTCTGCAAAAAGATGTGCGGGAGAAGTCGTATTCAGATATTTAATACTTTATGTCTGTTAAACCAACAAGGGGCATGAAATGTTCTCATCTAAGAAGCAGAAGTTCATCCAGACCAGATGGAAGGTTAAGCCTACTTACTCGTGTTTAGCTAACAGTATTTGTAATCAGTTTAACGGTTTTAGCCTTTTTTCAGTTTTAAGCAGAACTGTTAGCTGCTCTGCTCCAAAGCTCACTTCTGCTTTCCAACTGTGGACCTGAACAGATACTGAAAGCAGCGTCCTCCACCATCAGGAGACGTTCTGATTCACTTCTGAAGATTAGCTCCTCCGTAGACCAGAATATTCCGGAGACAAATGTGAGTCCATCTGTCTGACAGCTGAAGCTGGGTCATGTGAAAGGACGATGAGCCAACCACAGCAGCAGACCCACATCAGAATGGGAGAAGAAGAAAAGCTTCAAGGTTCTGGAAGGTTCTAGTCAAAGCTGAGGCCTGAGCCTGACTGAGGTAACCTCAAAGAGGAGGTGCAGCACTACAGTAAAATATATATTTATAGCATCCATGAGTTATCAAGACACACCAAAAAGACAGGAACATTCTGGTGTTTTTAACTGCTGCCAGTTGGTGGATTTACTAATAAAACTTTAAATATCTACCAGTGCAGGGGGATGATGTGATCAATTTATTTGTTTGTTGATCTGAACTCAAACTCTGATATCAATATGAATAATATGAAAACTACAGAGAAACTGTAATTGTTAAAATAAAATTGCACAAGAAAAAAGAAATACACTTTCATCTGTTATTTAAATGAATAACCAAGAAATGTGACATTACCATCAAACACAGAAACTTCTCTGCATCGTCATAATAATAATGTACATCAACATACATGAGTTATATGATCATTACTGAAACACTTTCTACTGTAATATATGTTGTTATTGAGGCTCTGTCCAGTCCTGCTGATACTTAATGTTTCTCTAATACTAAGATCACTAAGATCAAATGATTTCCATGATGTTGCTGCACAAGCACACAAAAACATGATTAGAAGTTACAAATGGAGGTCCAACACTTATACAACAGTAAATCCCATCATTTGTATTCTTAAGATAAAATGAGTTAAACCTGCTCCAGAAACTTAAATCAATGGCTGTATTTATCAGACTCACATCACAGTTGATCACATCACAAACTATTATGGGATGGTAGAGAACAACAGACACAGTTACAGTTATTTACTAACCAGCTGTGGCAGTCAGTGAATCCACTAACCAGCTGTGGCAGTCACAGTCACTGCTAACCAGCTGTGGCAGTCAGTGAATCCACTAACCAGCTGTGGCAGTCACAGTCACTGCTAACCAGCTGTGGCAGTCACTGCTAACCAGCTGTGGAAGTCAGTGAATCCACTAACAAGCTGTGGCATTCAGTGAATCCACTAACCAGCTGCTGCAGTCACAGTCACTACTAACCAGCTGTGGAAGTCAGTGAATCCACTAACCAGCTGCGGCAGTCAGAGTCACTGCTAACCCGCTGTGGCAGTCAGTGAATCCGCTAATCAGCTGTGGCAGTCAGTGAATCCGCGCTAACCAGCTGTGGCAGTCAGTGAATCCGCTAA
Source organism: Hirundichthys speculiger (assembly GCA_018398805.1). Classification (NCBI taxonomy): domain Eukaryota; kingdom Metazoa; phylum Chordata; class Actinopteri; order Beloniformes; family Exocoetidae; genus Hirundichthys; species Hirundichthys speculiger. The sequence continues at coordinate 456,119 of JAGFBZ010002452.1, read as the reverse complement.
CCAGCTGTGGCAGTCAGTGAATCCGCTAACCAGCTGTGGCAGTCACAGTCACTGCTAACCAGCTGTGGCAGTCAGTGAATACGCTAACCAGCTGTGGCAGTCAGTGAATCCGCGCTAACCAGCTGTGGCAGTCAGTGAATCCGCGCTAACCAGCTGTGGCAGTCAGTCACTGTTAACCAGCTGTGGCAGTCACAGTCACTGTTAACCAGCTGAGGCAGTCACAGTCACTGCTAACCAGCTGTGGCAGTCACAGTCACTGCTAACCAGCTGTGGCAGTCACAGTCACTGCTAACCAGCTGTGGCAGTCAGTGAATCCGTGAACCAGCTGTGGCAGTCACAGTCACTACTTACCAGCTGTGCCAGTCACAGTGACTCCACTAATCAGCTGTGGCAGTCACAGTCACTACTTACCAGCTGTGCCAGTCACAGTGACTCCACTAACCAGCTGTGGGAGTCACACTGACTGCTAACCAGCCGTGGGGGTCACAGACTCCACTAACCAGCTGTGGCAGTGACAGTCGCTACTAACCAGCTGTGGCAGTCACAGTCAGTGCTAACCAGCTGTGGGAGTCAGTGACTTCACTAACCAGCTGTGGCAGTCACAGTCACTGCTAACCAGCTGTGGCAGTCACAGTCACTACTAACCAGCTGTGGGAGTCACACTGACTCCACAAACCAGCTGTGGCAGTCAGTGACTCCACTAACCAGCTGTGGCAGTCACAGTCATTGCTAACCAGCTGTGGCAGTCACAGTCACACTAACCAGCTGTGCAGCAGTAACCACTGTGTCACTCCACTAACCAGCTGTGGCAGTCACAGCTCACTGGCAGTGACTCCACTAACCAGCTGTGGCAGTCACACTGACTCCACTAACCAGCTGTGGGTCACAGTCACAGTCACTGACTCCACTAACCAGCTGTGGCAGTCACAGTCACTTGCTAACCAGCTGTGGCAGTCACTGACTCCACTAACCAGCTGTGGCAGTCACAGTCACTCCACTAACCAGCTGTGGCAGTCACTGACTCCACTAACCAGCTGTGGCAGTCACAGTCACTCACTAACCAGCTGTGGCAGTCACTGACTCCACTAACCAGCTGTGGCAGTCACAGTCACTACTAACCAGCTGTGGCAGTCACAGTCAGTACTAACCAGCTGTGGCAGTCACAGTCATTGCTAAACCAGCTGTGGGAGTCATACTGACTCCACTAACCAGCTGTGGCAGTCACAGTCACTACTAACCAGCTGTGGCAGTGAATTAAACCTGTCGTGGGTTAGGGTTAGAGGGTTAGAGGGTTGTGTCTCTGTCTGACTCAAACTTGCATCATTAACTTCCATCTTACACAACGTCAACATGTCCCAGACAAACAGGGTTGGAGGTTTGATGTCTGGAGGCTCAGATAAATCTGACCAAGCTACCGGGACGTAACCTGATTAATTTAACACACAGTCAACGTAAGAGGATCGAGCCGGGATGTGTTGGTAGCAGTTAGCTCCTCCACCGGGACACCGCAGCTATATTATCACCGGTAGATGTTAGATTTATAAACATATAAATAACCTACCAATGTACACATACTGTCAGCCCGGTGCCACAAAGTATAAGTCGGTAAAAATGTCCTAAATATGTATCCAGGAAACGGACAGCCTCGAATAAAAGTGAGCCCCTGCCCGGTTAGCCGTTAGCTTCCAGCTGGCTGATCTGAACCGGATCGATCCCCGCTGAAAACCGCTTTTCATGACGCAGTCCGACTGAAACCCCGTCAACCCGCCCAGAGGCACCAGCTACCCCAGTTTATATCGTTTCTGCCCCGCCATTACCACCCAAACGGGTCACCGGGACCCGCGGCCCAACACTCCGCATGCGAACCGCGGGTCTCGAGTTCTGGGAGAACCGAGAGGCCGCGACGCAGCCGCCGGCACTCACTACAAGCAACGCGGGGCCGGGCTCCGGCTCACCTTCAGGACGAGGCTTTCCTTCGTCGGAGGAACGGCGGGGCGGATGGGCCGACAGGGAGGTCTTGAGTCCAAACGGACGGGTTGAGAACCGTCTGTATCACCGGTGTCGGTGGTGAAATCAAGGCACTCCCATGTCTTCTGAGTGGATAACGGAAAAAACGGCGTTCGGAGGAGGCCGGTAAACAGCGCTGAGCCGACCGGACTGAAGGCGAGTGGCTCAGCAAGGCTGCTGCGTTCACGGTCACCGCTGAGCTCGGAAATACCCAACTTTGGAGACCGTGAATGGTAAACACGTTTTTAAAAGTCTTTAATCGATTAACCGCTTTATATCAATACAGCCATCAAAAAACTCGACACACTGATGTCAATAATGTCAAATGACTAAAAGAGTTAATGAATATATAAATGTTAACATACACTATATAAAAAGGCAGGTCACTTATTTTCATTGTCAAATATTAAATCAGACTAAACCTTTCCTGTTTTAGGTCAGTTTGCCAAAAATTGTTCCTTTTTGGTTAATAATAAATATTTGCCAGAATAATGAAAAAGATGCTTTTTTTTTAAATGACTTTCATAAGTCAGAAGTGTCCATCATCTCCTCAGTATCCGCTATTGTTGTCTCTAAACTGTCTGTCTTGGCTTAGTGGTTCTGGTTTCCTTCCAGAAGCTTCTCTCAGTAGTTTTCTGAATTCTGGTCCGTTCCTCCTGACAGAGCTGGAGGTACTGAGTCAGGTTTGGAGGTCTCCTGTTCTGCTCTGACCACAGATGTTCTCCAGGAGAACATCAGGTCTCTGTGGTGTCCATTCCAGAACATGGACTCTGTAGTCCTGAAGCCTCTTAGTAACTAATCTGGTGGTGTGTTCAGGGTCATTGTCCATCTGAAGACCCATTAGTGTCCAAGCTAAAACTTCCTGGTTGATGTCTGAGATGTTGCTTCAGTATTTCTCCAGAATGTTCTTTCCTCATGATGTCATCTATTTAGTGAAGTCCACCAGTCCCTCCTGCAGCTAAACACCCCCACATCATGATGCTGCCACCCCCGTACTTCACAGCTGGATGGTGTTCTCAGGTCTTTCTCCTCCAGATGTAACGATGGTCATCATGTCCAAACAGTTCAGTTTTAGTTCCATCAGACCAGGACATGTCTCCAGAAATGAAGCTCTTTGTCCCTGTGAGCGTCTACAAACTGTAATCTGTCTCTGTTCTGTCTCTTCTGGAGTAATGTCTTCTTCCTGGCTGAGTGGTCCTTCAGTCCCTGTTGGTCCAGGACTGGTTTCTCTGTGGATGATGACCCTCTCTGACCAGCTTCAGCAGCATCTTCACCAGATGTTCAGCTTCTGTTCTGGGGTTGATTCAGGTTCATCTCTGGGACTCAGAACCGTCTCCTTCCTGAGGACCATGATGGTGGACATTCCCATGGCGGCTCTACTGGTGGAGAACTGTTGGAGCAGATGAACGTGAAACAGCTGGAAGGAAAAGAAGAATAAGATCTTAAAACCTGACACTGTGACTCATCTGATTCAGGAGCTAGTGATCAATATGAGCTGATATCATTGTCTTATTAACCTTTATTTGACCAGGTCAGTCCCAGAGAGATCATGATCTCTTTTAGAAGTTAAACTTAGGACACAATCACTCCTCCAGGCAGTTTAGTCACCAGTTAACCAGACAGACCTTGGTTTTGCTCTGTGGGAGGAAGCTGGAGAACCCAGAGAAAACCCAAATGAGTCCAGGGGGAACATGCAGACTCCACACTGAAAGGCCCTGGCGGGATTCGGACCATGAACCTTCTTGCTGATGCGACAGTGGTGACCAGACACCGTGCTGCCTATATCACTGAATCATAGAGAGTAACTAAAATATCAATTCACAGTTTGATTTCTGGGTATAACTGGATCATTCAGTGATAAACGACATGTTCCTTTGATAAAAATACACTTAATATTTTTATTTCCTATTGATGCCTTTGGATCTTTAAGTTGATGGAGCAATTCAGATTTAGATGAAGATGGATGGAGACTGGTGGATGTAGAGAGATATGGATGGATGGAGATGGATGTAGAAGAGATAGATGGAGGTGGACGGATGCAGAAGGAGATGGATGGATGGATGTAAATGATGTTCGATGGATGTAGATGGGTGTCGATAGATGTAGATTGATATACAGTGATCCTTCGCCAATTCACGCTTTAGGTTCCGCGGTTTTAGTTATTTGCGAATTTTTTTCAGAAATATATAATATAATAAAATCAAGAAAAAAATGCGGAAACATCACAAGATGTTGTGCGCGTTCTCTCACAGTGAAGAAATGTTGTGAGCCAGCCTGGCCCCTTTAAGAAGGTGGCCTTATGGGTAATGGTGTGGCCTTATGGGTAATGTAGTGTGTGTGTGTGTCGTGGGAGGGCAGAATGAAAACAGGGTTAGATGAAAGAGCGGTTTCTTTACTACGGTTCAGAGACCAGAGGCTGTGAAGGTAACAGAAAGACCACAGTTGAGCCTTTGTCTTGTTTCGCTGCAGTACATCGCTACTTTTTTGCAGTTTTTAAACATATTTTAAACACATTATTTAGGCTCGGGGGGCTCCGGCTCCAGTTTGTGGATTTTGATTCTCGCGGGGGGGATGAATGGATGCAGAGGGAGATAGATGAATGGAGATGATGTAGATGGATGTGGATGGAGATAGATGGGTTGTTAACTGACTTCTGCAGACCTGGATTGCCAGCTGATGATGATCAGCTCATCTAAAGTCAGGGAAGCAGGGAAACATCTGAGTCAGGAGGACCGGTGTCCTCAGGTTTGGACACCGCTGCCACAGAAGCTTTGGGTGTTGGTGTTTTATTTTGAAATTCAACTGGATTCTCTGTGACGCTGTCACGTCTGACTTCCTTCCAGCTTCATCTGCTGTTTGGACATTGATGCTGTTTAGCTGCAGAAGGGAGCTCCTAAACCGCTCCACGGCGCCTCTGGTGGTCACTGACTGGAACCACTTCACAGCAGCTGGCTCAGTGCTCGGTTTAATGGCAGCTCTGCATCCTGGCTGTATGTTTTTCTTTTTTTTACACAATGAGCTCTAGACTGTCAAGAACAAAACTCATAATCTTCTGAGACGCTCCCTGTGGGACTTGAGGTGGCGCCGAGGACGAAGCAGAACCCCTGCTGAACCAGAACCAGAACAGACGCTCCTGGTGGCTGTGAGACCGAGGCTTTAGACTGGTAGAGACAGCTGGGAGCATCCAGAGGGTCTGCAGGAGTCCAGATGATAGGATGGTGGGACTGAGCAGACAGGCCTCCTGCTCTCAGACTCCCTAAACATCTGCAGCGAGGCGGCGCTGCTGCTGAAGGGAGCAGAGATCTCAGAACCAGACCACGTTTACGGTGAAATGTGGAAGTTTCAGGGCGCTAGATGGCTGATGTAAGAGAAGTAATTAGACTGCAGCAGGAGGAGGATCCATGATGAGGAAGCAGACAGTTGAGATTCAGTTAGAACAGAGAAAAGAATGATGTTTGAAGATGATGAGCACTGCAGAAAGAAGTTAAGTTCAAGTCAGGTCAGAATCATCATGGATCAGTCTGATTAACTGTGTGATTAACTAACTCTGTGATTAACTCTGTGATAACTGTGATCTGTGACTCTGTGACTAACTCTGTGATTAACTCTGTGATTAACTCTGATCTCTTGATTAACTCTGTGATTAACTCTGTGACTAACTCTGTGCTGTGATTAACTCTGTGATTAACTCTGTGAAACCTGTGATTAACTCTGTGACTAACTCTGTGACTAACTCTGTGATTAACTCTGTGATTAACTCTGTGATTAACGCTGTGACTAACTCTGTGATTAACTCTGTGATTAACTCTGTGATTAACGCTGTGACTAACTCTGTGACTAACTCTGTGACTAACTCTGTGATTAACTCTGTGACTAACTCTGTGACTAACTCTGTGATTAACGCTGTGATTAACTCTGTGATTAACTCTGTGATTAACTCTGTGATTAACTCTGTGACTAACTCTGTGATTAACTCTGTGATTAACTCTGTGATTAACTCTGTGATTAACGCTGTGACTAACTCTGTGATTAACTCTGTGATTAACTCTGTGATTAACTCTGTGATTAACGCTGTGACTAACTCTGTGGACTCTAACTGTGACTGTGATTAACTCGTGATTAACTCTGTGATGTGACTAACTCTGTGATTAACTCTGTGATTAACTCTGTGATTAACTCTGTGATTAACGCTGTGACTAACTCTGTGACTAACTCTGTGACTAACTCTGTGATTAACGCTGTGATTAACTCTGTGATTAACGCTGTGACTAACTCTATGATTAACGCTGTGACTAACTCCATGTCCCTCATCAGCTCCATGTCTCTGACCTCCTCATCAGCTCCATGTCTCTGACCTCCTCATCAGCTCCATGTCCCTCACCTCCTCATCAGCTCCATGTCCCTCACCTCCTCATCAGCTCCATGTTCCTCACCTCCTCATCAGTCCTGCTCATCAGCTCCATGTCTCTGACCTCCTCATCAGCTCCATGTCCCTCACCTCCTCATCAGCTCCATGTCTCTGACCTCCTCATCAGCTCCATGTCCCTCACCTCCTCATCAGCTCCATGTCCCTGACCTCCTCATCAGCTCCATGTCCCTCACCTCCTCATCAGCTCCATGTCCCTCACCTCCTCATCAGCTCCATGTCCCTCATCAGCTCCATGTCCCTCACCTCCTCATCAGCTCCATGTCTCTCACCTCCTCATCAGCTCCATGTCCCACTACTCTCCAGCCCTCTTTCTCTGACAGACATCTTGGTTTCAACTCCATGTCTTCTCGTCTCTGTCCCGACCTTCTGCCCGTCCACAACAATCCTTGTGTCTGCTCCATCTGGACTTTGTTTGTCCTCCTGATTGTCTGCCTGGTTCTGATACTGGTTCTGATACTGGTTCTGATACTGGTTCTGATACTGCCTCCGCACCGACCCTCTATGGGTCGATCGCTCTTTTCAAAGGCTCACAGGAACAGTGGATCTTCTCCAGAACTCTAACCTTCCTGCCAGCACCGTTTTCTGCTGGTTCCTGACTTCCACGGACTATTACCTGCTGAGAACTCTTTTCTAATTACTACCTGGTGTTGTGCTGCACTTGGGTCCTAAAATCCACCCGACAGAATGTTTATGATGGACAAATAAATGAGTGAAATAGAGCCTGATTACTGAAACAAATACTGCTATTTTTATCCCTTAAACCCAGAAACATGTTGTTTAGACTAACTGGGAACATGAGGCTTCATGACTTCACTATACTGTCATCTGATTTATAGGAGTAATTACAGGAAAAATAGGGGTAATTATGGGGATAATTCAGTCTCATAAATAAACTGATCTCATGAATGTGTATGTGGCAGTGAGAGAAGGATGGTTGTGTTGTAAAAGCGCTGTAAGTGGTCCCTGGACTGGAGAGGAGATCCAGGAGCACGATGTTGAAGGTGGCAGCGTCAGTTACAACACAAACCAAAACAGCTGATGCACATCATTCATTTCACCTCATTTTCTATCTTCGTGGCGCTCGACTGCGATGCTGTGGAGCGTTCACAACCCAGATCCAAGGCAAAGAAGCTCCACATCCATCACGTCTTCAGGGCTCCAGAGGAGATGGACGGTACTGGTTCGGTGTGAGAGAACAGACTGTCGACGTGCCGAAGCTCGAGGAACATCCCAGGCTCATTATTTCAGCGAGGAAAAGATCAGCCACACGAGAGGTGATCCTGCCCTCTTCTTCTGGAGTAACTGAGGAAGTTGCTGGAAAAACCCAGACTGAGTCTGAGTGCCCCCCCCCTCACAGCTAGTCAGGTCGCCTCTACTGAAACAGCTGGTACTGAAGGACTGTTATTTTAGTTTATTTTATATTACCGGTTGGTCTTGGTTTGAGTGCATCCCTGGATGGTTACCAGTATTTATATGGAGTAATAAAGTCACAGGTGACCTCAATGTGGTTGTAATAGTTACAGCTGGTGGGAAATAACATGTCTTCTGTGTGACTGCCATTTAACATCCATCTAAGCTGTAAAACTTTATTATTACTATCAGCGCTTCTTTGAATACTATAAATAGTAATATTTTTAGTCAGTGCGTTTGCATGGGAAGTTTAATTCCTCTTTAATTCAGAATTTAAATTAAATCTGATTTAAAATGATTAAAAATTACCATGTAAACACCTAATTCTGAATGAAAATGTCCATTCCGATTCAAACTTAATTCCGAAGTAAGTGTCTGGTTTATTCTGATTTTAAATCCGAATAGAATAATACCGCGGTCATGTATACACTCATTCCGCTTTAAATTAATTCTGGTCTTTCTGCACATGCTCTTTCTCTTGCCCGTCTGTCGCGATGACGCTTAAATTCCACGCTGGGCTTGTTTTCGAAAGAAAATCATCGACATGATGTTGTCGTGCTGCTGTTTCAAATTTTTTTCTTTTTTAATTGCAAGAATACAAGCAAAATTATGTACAAACAACATGGCTTACATGCAATAGTATAATTTTTTCTAGGAACCTGTGCAAATACAAAAAAGGAAAAAGAGAGACTTAAGTTTAAATATATAAAAACAAAACAACAAAAAAAAAACTGTTTAAGAAATAATAATGAACAAAAGTTAGCTAGGGCTTATTTTGTAAATTATATTTTTCAGTTGAACTAAAAAGTTTCATTGATTTTTTGTTCTTCATTAACTTAAGGGCTTTGGTGAAATACAGTAAATGAAAGGCATTAAAATTGGGTCTAATTTTCATATATTTAAATTTATGTATAAAGAATTTACAGATGTTATTAATTAGGAACCCATATTCCTTGTTGTTCATGAAAAGACCATAAATAATGTCTTTTTGAGAAAAAGATTCAAGCTGAATCTCATGAAGCCAGTCATGTACATCAGTCCAGAGTGCTTCAGAAAACATACATTGATAAAATAAATGTTCTGAAGTTTCAATATTATCACAGAAAATGCAGTTGTTAGTTTCAAACCCAAATCGTTGTTTTAGTAGTTGATTGGATGTGCTGCTTCAAAAACAAAAATCTAAACAAATCCAAAAAGGATTCTAATAATGTAGTCCTCCATGTTGTTGCTAATCGAGTAAGTTTGTTTTCTTCTGGCAGACGTAAAGACGTAATCCAATCAGAAACCTTCCCAACCCCCAGACCTTAAGCGGAATGGGATAAAGCCGATCAAACATGTTTTCCTTGTAAAGTTCAATTCAGAATTACTATTTCCATGTAAACTCGAAGAAAAATAGTTTAATTCTGAATTATTTAATTCGGAATAATTAATTCCGAATTTAAAAACCATAATGTAACTGTGGCCAATGACGCCTCGCGGCCTGCAGGGGGCAGCAGAGACGCTGCTGGTGCGTCTGAGCCGCTGAAGAAGAAGAGGCGGCGACTGTCCGGCCTCCTCTGTTGTCTGTCGGTCACAACAGAACCGAGCAGAACCCCTGAACCTCGGCGTCCGCCCCCGGTAGCAGCCGCCGACCCCCCCGCAGCTCCCTCCGGACCCTCAGCGGGGATGTTCGGGTGCCTGGTGGCCGGCAGGCTCGTCCAGACGGACGCGGTCCCGGTGGCTCCGGACAAGTTCGTGTTCACGCTGGCGGACTACGAGAACGTGAACCACGTGGTGGTGTTCATGCTGGGCACGGTGCCGTTCCCCGCCGGCACGGGCGGGGCCGTGTACTTCTCCTTCCCGGACCCGGCGGGCGGCGGCGGCGCCGTGTGGCAGCTGCTGGGCTTCATCACCAACGACAAGCCCAGCGCCATCTTCAAGATCTCCGGGCTCAAGGCGGGCGAGGGCGGCGCCCACCCGTTCGGGGCCGCGGTGGGTGGCGGCTCCGCGTCCGTGGCGCAGGTGGGCGTGTCCGTGGAGCCGCTGGAGCAGCTGGCGCAGCAGATCCCGGTGTCCAGCGCCGCCGTGTCCACCGTGGACTCGTTCCTGCAGTTCACGCAGAAGATGCTGGACGGCCTCTACAACTACGCCGCCTCCTTCGCCGTGACGCAGGCGCAGATGACGCCCAACCCGGCGGAGACCTTCATCCCGTCCAGCTGCATCCTCAAGTGGTACGAGAACTTCCAGAGGAGGCTGGCGCAGAACCCGAACTTCTGGAAAAGCTGAACGTGACAGACTCGTGAACCGTGCTGAGGACGGTCTCCACAGGGTCGACGAGACCAGAACCGACCCGGAGTCTCCCTGCAGCTCCCACGGTCACCTCCCACTGAAGAACTGGGACCTGGTCTGCTCATCTTCTTCTGCGTAGACGTCCATACTGGACCTGTCAATCACATCCTTCCTGCCAAACCCAAAGTGAACAAACATTGATGCTTCTGTCTTCATACATGAAGAAGAAACCTGCTTGAGAAGTTTCTGCTTGAGGTGTCCAGCTTTAGATTTGCTCTCAGTCACTGACAGGAGGAGCCAGAGGGGCATCCATGTTCATCCAAGATGCTGCCTTCTGTTGGTTTTGGAAGGAGGTGGATGTTCTGAATCTAAAAACAATGCCAAGAGGGTAGGACATAGACAGTGCTCTTAGAGCGGCTCCAAACCATTCAGTTCAGTGTTCCACCGTGGAGAAGATCATCTTCAGAGACCTGCAGCTCCCGATGAACAACGCCTGAGCTTGTTCTGTCAGTCGTCTGGTGATTTTTGAATAATAAATATACATTTTTAAAGCTTTATCTTTTCTTTTGAAATAAAACTTTGCTTAGTGGCACATATATGGTTGTCAGAAGTAACCACTGGGTCAGAAACTCAACATCCCATAATTCATTTAGAGTCACAGGGTTCTGTGACATCACAGAGCCAGATCAGAGTAGGATTACCCAGCTTCCCCGTCTGCACCTCCATCCAACAGTGCTTCACTCTGTAGCTCTGTACACCAACCTCCAGAGAGAAGCACCTGGAATATGAGGGGGCGGGGCCTAGTGTCTAACCCCGCCCCCTGAGCTGTAAGGACAGATGGAGATGCAGCTGCTGTCATGAAGCTCGGGGAAACATGTGACAGTGTCAACCTGCAGGAGAAAAAAAACAGCATAAGATTTTTAAGAGTCTTTATCTGCATTTCACGATTCAACCTGTTTGTTTCTAAGATTTAAAGGCTTCAGAGTGAGACAGGAAGTCCTGACAGACAGGAAAAGGCCACAGGACTGTCCACCTGCTGGTCCAGGTGAGCCGTCAGGTGTTCCTGAAGAGAATCAGGTCTTGATCCACTGAGGAGGAGCACAAAGGAAAGAAGATGCCGCGTAGAAACGAACCCTCTGGAGAATAATCAGAGTTACCGCCTCCGTCTGATGTTTTATCCTGTTAAAGTTCAGCAGCCAGGTGAACCTGCGCAGGTGGTTCAACACGTTCGGTCAAAGGGGAGGTTTGAAGTAACAGATGAAGTTTGCAGTTTGGGTGAACCACACTGTTGCTGTCAGATTTTTATTTTTTTTTTTTTTTGGGGGGGGGGGGGAGTTCCCTCTCAAAGTCTCATGGGAAATGTAGTTTTCTGTGCTTGATGTTCAAGGATTTTATTTTTCTTCATGTTGTTAATTTCAAATGATGTTTCCAGGATCTATCTAACCCACAACCATAAATAATCTCCACTGATCAGTGAAGTGGGATTTTTGTTTTCAGGTGGTGTTTACTGGAAAATAGAAATAAAACTGTTTTACATCTTCTTCCTCATCTTGATGGATTTCTGATGTTACTCAGGGGTCCTCTGGAAGACGTTTACAAACTAATAAAGAAAAAGTTTTTCATATTTAAAGGTTTAATTTCAGATTCGTTTCCACCAGAAATGGTTTTCATGATGTAAATGACCCAGTTCAAAGAAAGAGGTGACATGAAAATGAAAATAAAAACCCCCTTTATTCACAGAAAACAGGAACTATTTATTTTCTGTTGGTTAAAATGAAGTCAGCACCAACAGACCTGCTCAGATAGATGTTTCCAGGACTTTATTCTGATGCAAACATTTCTGTTCGTTCTTGTAAAAGTCAAAATGATTCTTCCAGCAGTTTTTCTCGTTCATCACCTGCTGCTCTTCAGATGAATCAGTATCTGTTTGCTTTCTCTTCTTTCTTATCGTCAGGTTTGTTCAGTGATTTGTTACTTGGTATTAATGCGGCATTTAGTCTTTATTTTCTCTATTTTCCTCAGCATTTTCATCCTAATAACCGTTTCCCTTTAATGGGGGGCATTGGTGTCATTTTCGCCCCACAGACGAGTCATTCTGTCTGTTTCTTCAAATGAAGTGTCCTATACTGGAGGCTTGTGTTTTTAAAATTGATAATTAACTTGGCAGTAATATCGATCCTTTTGTGATTCGCTTTAAACCACAACAAACTGATATCTGATCGTATTTTTTTTTTTAGAGTAACGTCGAAGTTTCGAAGCTACCATTTCCGTCACTTCTGAACCAAAGTCGTTCACGACGACTTCAGCAGATGTTCTACATTCCTGTTACCAAGATGGATAAATTATAATAAGTGATAAACTATTATTTATTTATTATTATTGTAATTGTTGTTGTCTAGTTTTAGTTAGTTGGGGCAGTTCTGCTGCGGGGGAACGTTTAAGTGGTTGCTGCTGTTTCCGTCGGAGCTTTTCAGACGGACGGAGAAAACAAAAGCTACCGCCAACGGCGGCAGCGGAGCAGCGGTTAGTTAGATAGGTTTTATTTGTTTATTTTTTCTGTTTGTTCCAGAAACTTCGTCGCAGAATTTCGAGACAGTCTCCGAGCAGAAAACGGCGGCGTCTCTGCGTCCATCATGAGGTTCCGGGGGAAGATCATAGACGTGGCCTGTCTCAACCACTTCACCAGTGAGCTTTCAAGTCCTTTCAACGTTTGTTTTCAACTGTTGAAAAGTTGTTCATTTCTGTGTAGCAGCTGCAGAAATGATCCAGCTTTTAGTTTAGGTGACGAAGAACACCGAGAAAGCCTTGAAGTGTTTTAAAGTTCAGCACTTTAATGTCGTTTCTGGGGGTCGACGTCACAGATATAACCCTTTTTGAGTAAATCCGATGTATTTGATGCTTTAAACCCCTCATTCATATGCTCATAAATGGTCCCCAGTAACGTAGAAACACGTGGACAACAGTGAAGCAGGAGAGTTTGTGTCTCTGATTGTAATGAGCCTGTTCATGAGTCCAGTCCTGAAAGCTGAACAGTAACTGTTTCCTCCTCAGGAGTCGTCACCACCATCTCCAAGCTGACCAAGCTGTGCGTCCTGCGCCTGACTCCTGACAACCTGTTCTTCGTTCTGTCCGGTAAAGTGACCAACGGAGGAGTCAGCATGTGGTGTGAGCTGTCTCAGGTGAGCTCACCTGACGCCCCTGGGTCAGAAGATGACACATTATTCTGCTAATGTCCAACATGGACATCTTAACACACCAGCAGATGTTTGATTTGAACTTTCAGTGAGCCTCTGTGCTGCCAGCTCATCTGTCCATGTGTCCATGTGTCCTTGTGTCCTTCCTCCCGGCAGGCCAACTTCTTTGATGAGTACCAGATGGAGGGCGTGTCCTCTGAGGACAACGAGATTTGTCTGGAGGTGGCTCCAGAGAACCTGTCCAGAGCTCTGAAGACGGTCCAGAACGCCAAGTGTGTCAAAGTCAAACTGACCAAGAAGCACTGCCCCTGCCTCACCATCGGAGCCGAGCTGGTGAGAGCGTCCGACCTCCCTCTGACCTCTGTCTGACCTCTGACCTCTCTCTGATCTCCCTCTGACAGTCAGAACCAACAGGAAACGGCACGGTTCCAGTCTGCTACAGCTGAATAATCTTCCTGTGCATTTGTCTCTATCTTCCTGTCACCGTCTCCTTCAATCTGCAGTGACCTCTTTTAGTCAGCAGGGGGCAGCAATGACTGATTTAAACACTGACATGCTACTTGTCAACTAAATATTTTAAAATAAGAGTCTGAGAACAGCAGAAGCATCTCTGGTGGTGAATCAGCCTGATGGAGGAGAAGAGACAAAATGAACGGATGATTTCTACTTTCTGAAGCTGCGTCCTGATGTGTCTAAACCTGCAGAGCCCCCTGCTGGCCTGGGTGGTCTTTAACACTCCCTGAGTCTTTTTTTTTCTACAACTCATCTGACTTTTTGCAACTTCTTTCGCAAGAAAGTAACTTTTTTTTTTTCTCAACATTTATAATTGAGCTTTATAACAGCTCTGTTTTGTGAGTCTTTCATGTCATTGATTTAAACATTTTTAAAGCGTAATTCCTACATGATGTTTGTCCCTCTGTCCCGTCCAGCCCACCATGTCCAGCATCAGTCGGGTCGTCACTCACGACGTCCCGGTCGACGTCATCCCCCGGAGACTCTGGCACGAGCTCAAAGAGCCCAGCATGCCGGACTTCGACGTAAGTGTCGTCGCCGTGAGGAGAGATCCTGACGTCATTGATCCTCCTTCAGAGGAGAAGTGGTGATTCAGAGCGTCTGATTGGTTCCTCACAGGTCAGCATCTACCTGCCTCCTCTGAAGACCATGAAGAACGTCGTTGACAGGATGAAGAACCTCTCCAACTTCCTGGTAGGATCATAGTGACTCCGACACCGTTTCAATCACTTAAATACCTGAGACTCGCTGGTTAATGAAGCAAGTCTGTTTGATGTTGACGAAGAACCAACGGGTCACATGTTGGACCAGACTATTAAAACCATCTCTGGTGTCTTCAAAGCTCTTCTCTGAAACTGTTTTTCTGAAACCCCACACGACTCATGATGTGTTTTGTGTGTGTGTGTGTCAGATAATCGAGGCCAACCTGAACGGAGAGATGAACCTGAAGATTGAGACGGATCTGGTTTCTGTCACGACTCACTTCAAGGACCTGGGAAACCCTCCGTGGGGTGAGAGCTGCGTTTCTACCGGCAGCAGGAAACATCTGATGATCCCGTTCTTCACAGTCAGATCTCCTTGTTTTTAGTTTTTAATGTTTCTGCTGTAAAAGCGTCTGGACAGAAAAGACTAAACACCCTAGAAACAGTGAAGCTGGTGGGTTCAGGACGGTTCCGTCGGCCTCCAGGGGGCGCTGTGATAACAAGGTTCATGATGAGGCTCAAATGTCAAGAATCATAAAAACCAGAACAAAAGCTCTTTGATTTATTTTTTCTTCCTGGTTCCCAGTTTAAACCCACCAGTGTCTAAGAATGAAAGCACAACTGCATGTAAACATCTGCATGCAAACATCTAGACAGCTTCATCAGGACCGTCGCTGCTTGAATGTGAACATCCAGCGTTTGCTCCTCCCCCTTTGACCCTCGTCTCTCTCCACTTCCTGTCCCCGCAGGCGGCGACGGCTCTCAGGACGGAGGTCCGTCTCAGAGCAGAGACCTGGAGACCATGTGGGAGGCCCGGGTGGACATCAGGAAGCTGCAGCAGTTCCTCATGGGGCAGCAGGTCACCCCCAGCAAGGCCATGTGCAGTAAGTCCTGAAGCTTCTGGAAGCCCAGACGTGTTTTCATGGAGACGTTAGAGGTGAAACCATCATCAGACAGGAGCAAACCTGCGTCCAGTCTCTGAAGGTCCACCACGGTGATCCGTTTACTCCAGTCAGGACTGGACGGTCTGTCTCTCAGCTCTGTGACCTCCTGTCCTCCTGTCTCCTCAGATATCGTCCATCAGGGCGTCCTCCACCTGATCCTGCTGCATGAAGACGTGTCTCTGCAGTATTTCATCCCCGCCGTGGCGTAGACCTGCTCCTCAGCTCTCAGGGACGTTTTTGAAGACTGTTGAAGGGAAGCAGGCTGTGATCTTGGTCTTCAGGAGCCTGAGGACTCCTCTGGTCCACGTCTGGAGGTCTGTCCAGCGTCTTAGAGACTGGTAGAGGTTCTGAGTGGTCAGCGTGGGCCTGAGGAGACCCGACCTCTGACCTCTGAACGTATGAAGACAGAAGACACGTTTGGACTGCAGACATCCGAGTTTCACGTTCGTCTGTGAGAAGTTCAAAATGTTGAATATAGAAGAAACGTCACGTTCATGTTTATGTTTCATTTTCACTGGATAAGAGACAAAACTTTCTTCTCATCTCAAAACTGTCGAACTAAACGACATGAAAACATCAAAAAGATTTAACTGAAACAACTTTGTGTGAAGTTTGTCCTGTTTTACGACTCCAGTTTTAAAAGATCTGTAGGAATAAAAACAGATGTTTGTAAATCTGATAAAAGCAACATTTCATTCACTAACAGAACTCAGATGTTTAAACGGAGGAAATGTTTCATCTCCAGAACAATGAGATGAAATGATTCAGACTTTATTTCTATTCTACACAGAGCTCCAACTTTCTCTGGGAGCTGAACACAACTCCAGATGTGCAGGTGTGAACATCTGGATGAGTCAGTGGTGACGTGAGCTGCTGGGACAAAACTAATGTAAGCAGAGATGAAGAACACGAACCAGTCTGAGGTTCATGTTTATTGACCACTAGAGGCTGCGGTTCCTCTACCGACCACTAGAGGCTGCGGTTCCTCTACCGACCACTAGAGGCTGCGGTTCCTCTACCGACCACTAGAGGCTGCGGTTCCTCTACCGACCACTAGAGGCTGCGGTTCCTCTACCGACCCCTAGAGGCTGCAGTTCCTCTACCGACCCCTAGAGGCTGCAGTTCCTCTACCGACCCCTAGAGGCTGCGGTTCCTCTACCGACCCCTAGAGGCTGCAGTTCCTCTACCGACCCCTAGAGGCTGCAGTTCCTCTACCGACCCCTAGAGGCTGCGGTTCCTCTACCGACCGCTAGAGGCTGCGGTTCCTCTACCGACCGCTAGAGGCTGCGGTTCCTCTACCGACCCCTAGAGGCTGCGGTTCCTCTACCGACCCCTAGAGGCTGCGGTTCCTCTACCGACCCCTAGAGGCTGCGGTTCCTCTACCGTCCACTAGAGGCTGCGGTTCCTCTACCGACCCCTAGAGGCTGCGGTTCCTCTACCGACCCCTAGAGGCTGCGGTTCCTCTACCGACCCTAGAGGCTGCGGTTCCTCTACCGACCCCTAGAGGCTGCAGTTCCTCTACCGACCGCTGAGGTGCTCATGGACAGTTGTGGTTCAGTGCTGCCCCCATGTGGTCAGAGGAACTTCCTGCATTAGTTACCATCTGACCTCATTACTGAGACCTTAATCAGAGAAGACCATTTTCAGTGTTTAATTAGCTCCACCGTCCCACCGCTCACCTAACAGTGGACTCTGATGACACCAGGTCCATGTGAGACATTATAATTATATTCTGAATGTCCACCAGATGGCTGGTTGTCCAAATGGATCACTTTAAGACCCTGCAGAGTTCCAGAAACTCCAAATAAAACCCTCAAATGAGACTTAAAACATTAAAGTTTAATTGTGTAACACAGTTATCATGTAGATGTAGAACAGAATTGTTGAGTCTTTGTTGCTGAGTCGTAACAGGATCTGGAGTGAAGCTCTCAGGTAGAGGAACTAAACTAAGACTTGGTCCAGGTGTCTTCTGATGTAAAACTGAACTGTGGTGGAACCAGCTGAGGTGGACAGAGACGTCCCAGCTCTGACGGTTTAAACGTCCACTCTACTCCTTCTTCTTGTAGTCCTCCAGGTGGGCCAGGATCCACCCAGATGGTCCCAGGATGGCCAAAGAGAACATGCCGATCCCAACGGCGGTTTCCTAGACGACAGACAATGGGAGGGGACTGTTAGTCAGCTGATCAATGACATGAACCTCCACCTGAAGGTCCGACAGCAGCAGAGAGAAGGTCGGACCAGAAACAGATCAGAACCTTCACATCAGGAAGATCTGGACGTTTGGCCTCGACTGCAGTTAATGAGTGTTTTACTGACGAGGTTTCAGAGGAAACAACATCCAGCTGCAGCTGAGCTCACATCTTAGTGATTAAAAATTCACATAATTAACTATTTCCTGAACGACTGAAACAGCAGATGGCGCTGGATGACCAGGATCTGGATGATCGTCCAGCTCTTCTACCATTAATGTCTAGAGACGTTTTAAACGACACTCGGCTCCAGACTGGACGGTGAACAGAAGTGAATCGTCTTATTTCCAGCAGCGTCTGTGAGTATTTCTGATCCTGGTATCAGAGCAGGTCCAGATCTAGATCCCTGTTTCTCCAGGTGAACTCTGAATCATTCTGCTTTTAAACACATCTTTTAGGGGTGCACGATAACTATCGGGCCGATAACAGGAAATTATGACATCATTCCGATAAGTCCGATATCACGACAAATAGCCCCGATAACATATATATTTTTGTCAACACAGCAGTGCCTCGCTCCCTCTGAGCCTTTAATGACCGGCAGTGAATGTTATGTTCAAGTGACGTCGGTATAATCAGAAAAATGATTACTCAATAAGGAAAATCAAGAATACCCCCTCATGCTAGGAAACAACTTGTTAAGTCGGTCATAATTTTAATAGTTGCTGACTTTAGTGGATATTCGCAGTATTTTCCCACGTTACACATAAAAATAGAAAAGGCTAAAAGAATGACAAGCAAACGAGGGAATGTGGGAATTTACGTTACACCTTGAATGCAGCATGCATTGTGCTGATCACAACAAACATGGCGGCGATGGCATGGAACTTCGTTAGTTTCAGAAGAAGATAGTTTGGTGGTTATTTGTGACGAATCCTTCAAGCAAATTCTACGAGGAGGGAAGCACAAGCTTTAATACGTCAAACCTGATCGGCCACCTACAACATAACAATGGCTTTGGAAATCGCGCTAACGCTAACGTGCACAAGCCAGCAGCAGTCTCTCCTCTCCTCTCCCTCATTCCTCTCATCTAAAGCAGTGGTTCCCAAAGTGGGTGTCGGGACCCCCCGGGGGGTCGCGGGACGCCGTGGGGTGGGTCGCGAAATGATTTCCATAAATCTTTTATATATATATTTATATACGGAAAGCCAAGCAACGACATTTCGTTGACGAAAAACATCACTGCCGTGTGTTTTTTTGTGCAATGACAATAAAGAAAGTCTAAGTCTAAGTCTAAGTCTATATATATATATATATATATATATATATATATATATATATAAATTAATAAATTAAAAAAAAAATACAGAAAAATTCAGCCATAGTTGTAAAAATTATGAAACATGGTAGTTAAAATAAAACTACAGATTTTCTTCCTGAGGTGATTAAGACAGATTAACATAGCATCATTTGCAGGTGTCAGGTTACGGCTCCACAGTAAACATCACAAAGCGGATGCTTTAATACCATTAACCATTAAAGTAATGTTAAAGTTAAGTTTGCACATGACAGTAATACTGTGCACTCATGTTACATAGATATTATTTTGACTGAGGTATTCTGCTTTTATCAAACAGTAAATTTCTATATGTAAAATCATAACAGGCTGCTCTGTTCTTTTGTGTTGTCGTTAAGCCCGTGTTTGTGCGTATGGCCTGTGCGCACATTTTATTTTTTCAGTCACATCCGGGGATAGTGGGGGTCGCCAGTCTCTGGCACCGTTATTTTGGGGGTCGCGGGTTGAAAAGTTTGGGAACCCCTGATCTAAAGCTTCCATGAGATAAAAAAAAACAAAAAACTACTGAACCTCATTTACTTTAATTAAAGGTATTAATTTAAATGGAACCACAAGTCAAAATCCTTTAAATGTTAATCTTTTTCAGTTAGTAATTCTGATGCATGTATTTCCATCAGTTCAAGGAGCCTTTATTATTTATATCAGTCAGTAATGAACCTTATTTAATTTAATGTGAGATATCAAATAGGTTTGTTTGATAGCTTTACGAAAATGTTTGAGAGGCTTGACAATAGTTTTTTGATTGGAAAAAATAAATATCTGCTCATTTAAAGAGTCAAAACTGTTTTTGGTTTTGTTCATAGTATTGAAGTAATGATCTTAGGTATATGTGTGTGTTATCAGTTATCGGTATTGGTTTTAAAAGGGGATCGTGCATAAATCTTTACCTCCAGCTGTCAGAAACGACTCAACCTGCTCTGACAGCAGCTGCACACGTCACTCAAACATTTCTGAAAGTTTCCATCAGTGGACTTTTAAACTCATCAGAGCGACTCCACAGATACTCATTAGGATCAATAAAGGCTGTTTTTATTCCTTATTTATTTATCACTACTCAACACTATTTGATGTATTTATGGTTCTTAGTTCTGTGTGGTGAGATGCTCCAGCAGTTTCATTCTGTGATTAACAATAACTAAATCATAAATTAGCGGGGTGGTCAGCGTGGAGCCTTTCTGACTGGAGCTCAGCTGTCCTCCAGTCCAGGAACATGGTAGGAATGACTGTTGTCTTTATGTGGCCCTCAGGGGCCCTCTGACCTTCCTGGGACTGACCTGCTTAAATAAAGACGGTTCCTCTGAAATACTGAGACGCCGTTCAGACACAGGACACCTACGACACGATAAAAGGAGGAGTTAAAAGCAGCGGCCCATCTTCTCCTGTCGCCTGTTCCCTTCAGGGGTCTCCTCCTCCCCAAGACCCCGTCACCGTCTCCTCCCTGAGACCCCCGTCTCCTCCTCACCGAGACCCCGTCATCGTCTCCTCCCTGAGACCCCCGTCTCCTCCTCACCGAGACCCCGTCATCGTCTCCTCCTCACCGAGACCCCGTCATCGTCTCCTCCTCACCGAGACCCCGTCATCATCTCCTCCTCACCGAGACCCCGTCATCGTCTCCTCCTCACCGAGACCCCGTCATCATCTCCTCCTCACCGAGACCCCGTCATCGTCTCCTCCTCACTGAGACCCCGTCATCGTCTCCTCCTCACTGAGACCCCGTCACCGTCTCCTCCTCAGAGCCACCGTCTCTAAACCAGACAGCATCGCAGGTCTCACCACCGTCTTCTACAACTTTTCTTTCTTTCTTGCTGAAACCTTTTTATCACTCTTTTCTCCACCTCTTTTTCTCTCTCTGTTGGTCTGGACCACTGACCCCCATGTACCTAAACTCCTCCGCCGCCCGCAGTCTCACCATCGCTCCACTTCTTCTTCTTCTTCTTTCCTCTAAAATCCCTAAACTCAGCTGAGGGATCTGTGACGTCACAGATCTCGCATGTAACACATTTTAAGACTAAATTTTGAACACTGGACGTCCTTGACGCAACACCAGGACGTGTTAGGGAAACTGTTCTGACGTAAGCGTGGTTAGATCTGACTTTAGGCCTGAGGTGAACCCTGAACGAGACGGAAATGTTAAAACGATTTAAAATAATGAAAGGAGAGACGCGCGGGCTTTGTTTTGTGGGGTAATTATGTATGCTTTAGTTAAATAGAGACAGTTAAATCCCGGTTTTCCGGCTGTAATCGGTGTGACCTCGACAGCAAGGACGTTAGCCGCCAGCTCCACTGAGCACGCGCCCTCGCAGCCGAAAACTATAAAACTACTCACGACAGCTCCGATCTTCTCCTTCGGAGGTTTGGTGTACATGCTCGCCCTCTGCGTGACGGTGTGTCCCCGCAAGACGGGAGCAGCGCGGCTGGCGACGGTCCTCAGTAAGCCCGGCATGTTGACGTGAAGTCTGGAGGCTCTAGTCAGATCTGCGGTTCTGGTTCCCGCTTCCTCTGTGGTGTTCACCGCCGACGGACCGGAGCTCGACCGCCACCTGGCGGCGGAACCCGTGAACTGGCTGTTTTAGGGCAGGACTGTCAGACTGTTGAATACATTTGAGTTTATCATTTCAAATAATATCAATTTAAATAAGGTAACATCTACAGTGACATACCTATAATAGGGCTTGTTTAAATTGAAATCATTTATTTCTACAACGACACAATCATACAGATGGTTATCAGATTTATTTGAAAAAAAATCCACTTTTTTCAAAAGAAAACATTTTGTTATGAAAATCGTTAATTTTGCTAGATTGCAACTTTTTTTGAAAAAAAACCACAAATCTTAAAAAATGTTGTCACAAAGACATTAACATGAAATTCGTGATTTTATGGCAAAGTTGTACTTTTATTTTTTTTAACTTCTTTATTTACTTTTCATTAGAAATGCAAATACACAACCAGTGTGTAAATATAAGCATTACAAACAAGATTAAGTCAACAAACCTGACTATAACAAGCAAAAGGAGTAAAAGAAACTTAAAAGAAGCAAGAAAAAAATAGATAAATGAATAAATAAGTTAAATTCATCACACCACAGTGTTACATGACATGTCTATTCCTTGGACCTATAAAGATATAAGGTACATAGGGAAGTGTACAGGTATTAGCCATTATGATAATCACTTTCCAATCATTTCTAAATAAGGAGCCCATACCTTCAAGAAGAGATCTAACTTATTATTAATCTTATAAATAAGTTGTTCAAAAGAAGCTATTTTGGTTAGTTCATCTCTCCATTCCTTAAAGCTGATCTTTTCTTTTGACTTCCAAAGTTGTACTTTTAATGTTTATATTATGTCATATAAAGTCGTGCACCAGCTCCACCTGCAGCCAGTTTCATTCTATCACATTTGTGTAGCCTGAAGGTTTGAGAACTGTCTTGTGGGTGGGGGTCCCGCCTCCATCGGACCGCCACTCAGAGCTCGTTAGACCTTAAATTCAGTGTTGTAACGTGAAAGCCAGAAACAGCTTTCTTGGTGCAGCTCCACGTGAGCGCTAATCCTCTCTGGAGGACTCTTGTGTACAAACTGCTGCCTGCTGGGGACAGAAGAGCTGGTATGTGATAATCCCTGAACCCCCCCAACTCCAATCAATCTGCAGGTTTTAGTGTGAAGAACATTTCATAACAGTCCCTCTCTAGACTTTTGTTCTGATTCATCAAGCATCAGAATCATATTCTGCTCCTTACTTCAGATCAATTTAACATTCTTGTTGAGGTTATTTCATTGTTAAAATGGGGATTGAGCCTGAGGCCAACGTTTCAGATGAAGTTGTTCCTTATGGAGGGAAAAGTGCCTTCACCCAGCTGGAGCACAACATCGTGGCTGGATATCTGATTACTGCAGGTAACAAACATCACTGCTGGCTTTCTGCTTATGTTCTCCATCTGCTGTTGGTGTAGATGAAAAAAACTGCTCTCCCTGTCGAATTACTGATGATTACTGTCAGAAATGAAAGAAGTAAATGTAACACCTGCAAACATAAAAGGAACCTTTCTGCAAATCTTATTACAGAAATAATAAAGATACTGAACAGAAATGGTGTGAAGACTAGAGAGGGCATGCTTTGACTTTCCTCACAGATTCATTATACTGGTTCAAAAAAACCGTTTTATTGAGAAAAACCCTGATAGAAAAGTAAGAATGTTCAGAGGTTGAATGTTACTGAGAGCTTAAAAGAAAGAGAAAATGTTTTTCATTGACCTGCTCTAAAGACCAAAGGTTTCATTCTGCAGACCTCAATTTTTCTTCAAAACGGAGGAAAGTCTGTCTTCTCTCTCACCAACGTTACCCTCGAATCTAAAGCAACAGACTTGGAGTTTGCTTTGGAGTTATGGTTTCTCTTTAAACAGCTTAAGTTTGAGGCATAGTTTTAGTGCATTTTCAATTTGAGTCTAATATATTGTTACATTTTTACCCACAGTCAGATATTACAGTAAAGCTACACGACAGCATTACTGTAATATCTGTAAAAATGACTGATGCCCAACATTTATCAGCTCCAACTCACCCAAGACTAACTTTATTAGCTCCGTAGCTATGTCTGAGCTACACACAGGAAGTAAACAAACAGAAGCTCAGTGCTGCAGAAAAGACCCCATACTGCCCTCTAGCGGTTGGTGGTGGACTGACAGAGCAACACAAAGACAACGTAGGCGCTGTCAACTAATTTGAACACGCCCCCCTAACCTCAGTCACCACAAGCTAGCTATTTTAGCTTATCTAATGCTAAAATATAATGCTAACTAATGTTACCTCACATTAATTCTGATCAAATATGTCCAAACATCCTCATTTCAAACAACTATCAAAATGACATCTGAAACCAGCGTTGCCAGAGTTGAAACGAGTTTTGCTAGTCCTGAAACGAGTGCTGTCAGAGCTGAAATGAGTGCTGTTGGTCCTGAAATGAGAGCTGTCAGAGCCAAAACAAGTGCTGCCAGAGCTGAAACAAGTGTTGCTAGTCCTGGAACGAGAGCTGCTAGTCCTGAAATAAGAGCTGTCAGAGCTAAAACGAGTGTTGCTAGTCCTGAAACGAGTGTTGCCAGAGTTGAAACGAGAGCTGCTAGTCCTGAAACAAGTGCTGTCGGAGCTGAAATTAATGCTGCTGGTCATGAAACGAGTGCTGCCAGAGCTGAAACAAGTGGGAATTCCTAATGTTACTTGACCAGAGGAGCCAGCTGCTTCAGGCGGTAGAAGCTGATGAGCAGTCGGGCTGCTAACCTTTGTTTATTGTTTCCAATCTGTTGGATCCTGTTCACGTTTATATTTTTCACTGAAGCCTTCATTTTCCAGTCACAGCGCTCACAATAATCACCAGAAGGAGGGAAGTCCTTGAGGATGAAACGTAGAGAAGCTGTTTGGTGTGGAACCATCTAACTTAACAGAAGAGCAGGAACTAAGAGAATAAATAATAAGAAAACAACTTCTTCACTACTCTTCATAGCTGATTCATAAATAAAACCTCTTACAGATTCTCTCTTGTGTTCTGCCACAAACTCTTTAAAAATTAACTAATATGAGCAAGTTTATTTTTGCCTCAAGCTCATATTTTAGTACGGGTCTGCTGTGGGGTATCTGCAGGGTTCCTGATGCTCCTCAGATGAACTTCAGCAGTCAGAACTGTTCTGGTCGTCGTGGATCTCAGAATCAGACAAACAAAAGACAAAACGTTTCCACTATGATTCTATTCATTTAATAAAAATGAGGCCCAAAGCATGAAGTCATGTCTCCAGTAGCCAGCTAAAGCTTCTGCAGACCTCCACAAAAACAGATGTTGGGCAGTTGGCTGGTCTGGAGCATTCAATGCAAAGCGGGAAAGACATCAGCTACGGTATTAGAGAAGAAATCCTTCCTCCACATCAGTCTGGAAAGAGGTTATAAGACCATCTCAAATTGATTCATAGCTCAGCGTTCTACAGTGAGAAAGATCATTCACAAGTGGAAATCATTCCAGACAGCCTCTCAGGAGTGTTCAAGTCCTGGACCAGGACAGCTTGTTTGGAGGGTTTCCAGGAGGAAAAAAAAGGGTACAGAAGCACAGCTGAGGTTCACTAAACTGCATCTGAACAAACCAGCAGACTTCCGGAACAATGATGAGACCAGAGAACCAGAACCAGGTCTGGAGGAGAAACACCTCAGACCCACTGTGAAGCACGGTGGTGGAGGGGTGATGATCTGGGACCTTTCAGTCTCTGGAGCTCATTCATGAAACGTGAGCAGAATGAATGAGGGTTCTAGTAAGAAGGTGATTTATGAACTAATCTACTGATTTATGCAGACTGATCTGATTTACATCAGAATTTACATCATGACCTTCATGATGTTTTTCCTCAGAAGAACCAGAGGACCAGAGGAGGTGCCTCTAACTTTACCTGGCAGCATGTTTAACCCCCCCCCCCCCCCCCCCGTTCATCCCTGTGACACTGCTCATCTTTTCTCCCCTCAGGTGTCGTCAGCTTAGCGAGCAACATCGTGGTTTTGCTGATGTTCGTGAAGTTCAGGGAGCTCCGCACGGCCACCAACTTCATCATCATCAACCTGGCCTTCACTGACATCGGCGTGTCTGGGATCGGTTATCCCATGTCGGCGGCCTCGGACCTCCACGGCAGCTGGAAGTTCGGCTATGCCGGCTGTCAGGTGGGTGGAGGGTGGAGGGTGGCGTGACCCGTCACATCTGGACAGAAACACCCTAAACTGTGGTTTACCATCATGGCTGAAAGGTTGGCACCCTTGCACGTAAAGACCCAACAACTCCAAATGTCTGCAAAATAAGTTGAAATTGACGAAAGTATTTGATGTCTCAAATTCTTTATTAAACTAATAATAGTACAGGAACTTTGTTTTTTAATCAGAACTTAATATTCAATTTTAAATAATATATTACACAGAAAATGCTGTGACAAAAGTTTTGACACCCTTTTAGATTTACAAAGAATAAATGAATTTCAAGCAGGTCATTCACCTTGAACTCACCTGTGGTGAGTTTACAGGTGACAGCAATCTAGTAATCAGTCATCCAACCAGTTTAAAAGGAGCAACCCCCTCATTCTGCTGTTGTGAGTCACTGCATGACCATACTGAGCATGGACAAAAAAAAGAAAAGCAGAGAATTGTCTGAGGAAGTCAAAGAAAAGATTGTAGCAAAGCATAGACAATCTCTCGGCTACAAGTCCATCTCCAGAGACCTTCATGTTCCTGTATCCACTGTGTGAAATGTTATAAAGAAGTTTAAGGCTCATGGTACGGTAGCCAACCTTCCAAGAAGTTGCCGCAAGAGAATTATGGACGAAAGAATGCAGCGAAGGATTGTTGGAATGGTGGCAGAAGAACCTCGGACAACTGCTAAACAGATTCAAGCTGACCTTCAGACACAAGGTACAATTATTTCAACAAGTACCATCCGTCGCCAGCTCGATGAAAGAGGGCTCTATGGTAGGAGACCCAGAAGGAAGCCTCTAGCCCGGCTAGAGTTTGCCAAAACACACCTGAACAAGCCAAAATCCTTCTGGGAAAATGTCCTGTGGACAGATGAGACCAAATTGGAGCTTTTTGGTAAATCACATAGACTCTGTGTTTACAGGAAAAGAAATGAAGCCTTCAAGCAAAAGAACAGCCTCCCTACAGTCAAACATGGAGGAGGTCCACTAATGTTTTGGGGTTATTTTGCGGCCTCTGGTGCTGGGTGCCTTGAATGTGTGTGTGCCATTATGAAATCTGGCGATTACCAAGGTATTTTGGAGAGAAATGTTTCACCAGGTGTCATGAAGCTGGGTCTTCGTCGAACATCATGGGTGTTCCAGCAGGACAACGACCCAAAACACACATCAAAAAGCACCCAGGAACGGTTCAACAGAAAACGCTGGACTGTTCTAAAGTGGCCAGCAGTGAGTCCAGATCTCAGTCCCATTGAACACCTGTGGAGGGATCTGAAAATGGCAGTTGGAAGAAGGCCCCCTTCTAATCTGGGTCAACTGGAGCAGTTTGCAAAAGAAGAGTGGGCCAAACTGCCCGTAGAGAGGTGGAGGCATCTCACTGAAACCTATAGGAAGCGTTTGACAGCAGTCATTTTCTCCAGAGGATGTGCTACCAGATATTGAATTCAAGGTGTCAATACTTTTGCCACAGCAATTTCTGTGTAATATATTATTTAAAATGAAATATTAGGTTCTGATTAAAAAGCAAAGTTTCTGTGTTATTAGTTTAATAAAGAATTTGAGACACCAAATACTTTTGTCAATTTCAACTTATTTTACAGACATTTGGAGATGTTGGGTCTTTACGTGCAAGGGTGCCAAAACTTTCAGCCATGATGGTATGCTTCACTGTTTGACTGAAACCTGAGGGCTGGTCTGGATTCTGAACTGCAGAGCCTCATCTTTACAGAAAAGACTGTTAAACATTCATGACATGAAGAAGGAAACTCCCTCCAGAATCAGTGAGGTTTCCTAAAACCTTCAAAAATGTCGCTGTTTCTCAATCTAAGCTGCAGTGAGGTGAACCTTTGAGCGGCTCTGCAGCACTTCGGCCGTGTGGCTGCATTCTTCTGCAGATGATCTTTTCCCTCCCGGCGACACCGGAGCACGTGAGGATAATCTGCAGTGAACGGGAGAGCCAGACATTTACCGCTGGCCCTCAAGTGATGAATGCAGAGACGAAAGCTCCCAGTCTGTCCCCTGGACCTTGAAATACTGCTGTTGGTTCTGGATTCATCCGTGATTACCTACCACGCAGACAGACGCCTGCTTAGGTAGACTCCAGGTGGCGCTCAAGCTCCTCCCCCTTTGACAGGTGTTCTGTCTGCAGAGTGACTGTTCAGCAGCTGCTTCACCATCAAAAACCACAAACTTATAGCAAAAGTTCAGGTTTTTTACCAAAAACACGTCAATAAAGCAGCAAATGTTTTATCCAGAAGTTCAGATTCTGCAAAATTTGTGATTTAAAATCATAAAATCATCATTTGATATTAAAAAGTTGTGATTTTGCAAAATTTGAGATTTTATTTAAAAAATAACTTTATATAATAAGTAACCAGAAGTTGATGATTTTATGACAAAAATGTCTTATTTTTACAGCAAAAGTGTTGACAGAAGTTTGAATTTTATGATAAAAAGTTTCAGCTTGTGAGTTATGAATTTATGACAAAATTCAGGATAAAAAAAAAAACTATTTCTACAAAAGTCAGAATTTCAGGCCAAAACATTGGTATTTTTTATTTTTATGACATGAAATCGTGACGTGATGTCAAAAAGACGCGATTTGGAAAAATTTATGCTTTTAAGAATTTATGAATATAAATTGAAAAACATGAAATTTGCAATTTTACAAATAAAATTTGGTGATTTTAAAATTCTAATTTTATATCAAAAAGGTGCAGTTTTATTTAAGTCATTTTATGGCACAAAAGTTGCAATATTAACTTTAATTAATTTTTACAACAAAAATGTGTGACTCTTGCAACAAAAATCCAAAATTTCTGACACAAGTTGTGAATTTTTTCCTGAAAGTTGCAGTTGTGTAAATTTGACGATTCAGATCTGATGTCAGAAAGTCAGGATTTTATTAAAGTTGATTTTTAATGACAAAAATGAGCTTTTTACAACAAAGTTACAAAAGTGCAAAATTTTACCACAAAAATTTGTGATATTTGGACAGAAAGTCAGATATTTAAAAAAAAATTGCAGTTCTGCAAAAAGCAATATTTTACACCAAAAATGTTTTTATGAAGTGATTTTTTAACATGATGTTAAGTTAAAATTTGGGTATATCTCACTCAAAAGCATACACTCAAATTCAACCATAATTGTGTTCTGGTGATGCAGCCAATTCGGTTATTAAACAAAGCACTGACAACCTGACGGAGGTGCAAAACGGAGTTTTATTCTCCAAGTCTGCATGCAAAATTCAGAGAGGCCATTACAGAATGCTGGATGGTTCAGAATGACAACGTATCAGTAGGGAACAATTGCATTTAAAGATCACAAGAAAAACATCAGGACCTTGGATAAGTTCTCTAGACGTCAAACTCAGCAGACTCGTTGACGCCTGATATCATATCAACACAGTAGCTTCGTCTTAGAGGAGTTTAATCACGGTTAATCAAATGTCATCCAGCCCTGTCAGTGATCTTACTCCAGGTCAGGAAGGCCTCAGAAAGCCTGAAATCAATTTTTAATATCACAATCCCTGCTTTTGTTTTTAGCACCTCATTTTCTTTGGATATATATGAAAGCTTATCTGGGCACAGCAGTAGAGCACGCAGTTCCCAGCCCAAAGGCGCAGCCCACAACTGCGAGCTAAACAGGGAATAATGGTGCGCAGTCTACTCTATAGGAAGTGCCCCCTCTAGCGGCCAAACACCCGTCCCCAGCTATGTAACGAGTTTGCAGCTCAGATTGGAATCTTGTTGATTGGTTAAAATGATTAAAGTGATTAAATTTAGAAGTTGAATTTTGGATTTGGTATAATTTAGATTGTCAGATTCCCGGAAATAAGGGGAACGGCAAAAGACCTCTAGAGACTATCTACTCTAATCTAGGCCAAAAACCCAGTGGGAAAAAAGGCCGCAAGGCTATCTAAGCAAGAACATTCAGTTCTCAGAAGCACCCGCAGGTGCACCCCCAGTTGATGTCGGGGAACGGATCAGACCTCTGATCATGCAAGAACAATGTCAAATCATTGCTTTTAGCATCATGCGGCGTAAACATGGAATCACACATGAAAAATAAAAACAGAACCAAAACAATATGGAATGGAGTAAATACTTTCAAAAATACTGAGTACCAGGAGCCTGAGGTCAGCCATGTCCACAGATCAAACCCCCGCTGAGTCCCTGTGGTGTTGCATCTCCATTGTGACATCCCAAACCCCCTCTGAGGCTAAGGATGTACGGTTCAAAGGTTCAATCAAACGCCAGATTGCCAACCTGGCCGACCAAATTCATAGTACCCCTCCAAGGAACTAAACCCCTAAGAACTTTGCCCCACTGAGACGCAATTAACATGAGGCTAGACCTCACGCTTGGAAACAGATAACAGGGATAATTAACTAATTATTAACTAATAATTTAACATGATGATGAGTCAACGAATCATAAATACCCATAAAGAGGTTTTGACCTGCTGTAAACCAAGATGTAAACGCTCTGATCCTGAAGCTGAGTTACAACATTTGAATTTCGTATTATAAATCAAATACCCAAATAGTCAGGAATGGACACGTCTCAAGAAGATCATGGCTGTCGCACATGTTCCCGGCACATGAGTATGAAACCAAAAACACAGGAAAATGATAACATAAAACATAAATGAATAAACAACATAAATGAAACAAAACCCATATTATAGTCATATTTCATATTACATTCACCCCCTCCCGGACCCCCCCACTCCCCCATCGTGGAAGTCTTGGAGGATCCATCTTCTTCTCGATCAGCAGTGTGGGATGAAGAATATGTGATGTAACAGTCTCTGGTTGGAAAAACATCAGTCTCTCTTTTCCTCTTTTTTTTTTTTTTTTTTTTTTTTTTTTTATTTATTTATTTTTTTTTTTATTTTCTAGTACCTCCTGCCTGTCCAAGCTCAGGTGTGTGTGTGTATATGTGTATGTGTATGTGCATGTATGTGTGCTCAGAGGTACAAACAGGCCCCAGAAACCTGAGATACCAAGGAACCTGGGGATCCAGCAGCCAGAAGCTGGATCAGGAACTGTTTGCAGGGGCAGGTGTGAGTCCAGGTCGCCCGCTCCGCTATGTTAACAGCAGTGTGGGTCGTTAGCAGAACCTGGAAAAGACCGTTCCACTGCTCCGTTCCTCTAGCGCCTCTGAAGCAGGTCTCGCATCAGGACCCACTCTCCTGGCTGAGTGCTGTGCAGGGGTCCACTGGCTGGTACAGGCTGGGCACCGTCACCTGTGAGTTAATCTGTGTCAATATAGAGTGCAACTCAATACGACAACACAGAATTCTCACACAATTCAGATGATGGAAGGAAACACTCATCTGGTGCATCACTCCCATCGGCGTTGGTCTGGCCAAAGAGGATCACGAACAGACTCAGAGTAGCCCTCGATCGCACTCGCATCCTCAAGTCCACAGCACGACAGGTAGAGCCCCCAGAGCCTTCAGCCAGGACACCCTGTTCCTGCACAACACTGTACCAACTTAAAGTCAAGACACCATACTCCCTCTCAACAGCACCCCCACTGGCAGGATGGTAAGCACAGTGTCACCTGAGGTCAAACCCCAGAACCTTCCCTACCTGCACCAGGGCTTTGTTAACAAAATGAGTGCCGTTGTCACTGGAGATTTCAGATGGAATTCCCACCGTGGCAGGATCTCCTTCAGCCAAGCCTCTGCCACTGTGGAGCTGACATCCTTAGAAAAGTTAAAAACCTCAACCCACTTTAAGACGTGTCAACAACAACCAGACAATATCTCTTTCCCTCACAAGGAGAGAGTTCAATAAAATCTAGCATGATGTACTCAAACAGTCTGTCAGATGCCAGCGGCATCCTCACTCCCCCTCCCGCGTCGTGGGCAGCACAGATCACGCAGGACTGGCAGAACCTCTGCGCACAAGAGGAAAAACCTCTCGTGAACCAGTACTTAGCCAAGGTCGACAGCATGGCCCCCTGGGGATGCGTGGTCCAGCCCGTGCGTTAGCCTAGCAAAGTGGGAAGAAAAATGCTTAGGCAAACACGGCCTTGAGTCACCTGCACGCCACACGCCATCACCCAGACCACAGCCGTCCCGCTGCCACACCGTTTCTCAGCCGGGGAGGAGAAAGACTGCATCGCACGAAGCCACTGCAGAGACGAGAGAATAGTTAACAGGAGAACGAGCAGCCACCTTTGCAGCCGCATCTGCATGAGCGTTGCCTGCGGAAATACGATCAGGCCCGTTAACATACACACAGCTACGGAACTGGGCAGGAAGATGGCCCCCAAGAGAGCATCCACCTTCATGACAAACGCCAAACCCATACCTGCTGTCCGTGTAAGTCGTGACGCTCTACCCCTTCGCCAATCTGCATGCTTCAGTCAAAGCCACTAGTTTAGCTGCCTGGGCCGAACAATGATGTGGAAGCGAGCCAGAATCTCATTAATCACAGCCACACAATCGTGAGGTACGCTGTCCTCTGGACCTGGCATGAAAGTGGCTGGATTTAATACAGTCAAAATAAAAAGAACTGTTTCAGATGGAATTGAACAGTTAAAGGCAACTGTTTAGTACCAAACCCACCTAGCAGCAGACAAATGTGACGTTTTCTGCTCCAACAGTGTCATAGACACGGCATGTGGTACCCAAAGAGTCAAAACAGCATAACTTACCAGATCACGTGAGCATAGACAGCTTTCTCAGCAGCAGCCACAGCTCACAAACAACGTGGAGATCCACGTTGGATCTGGATCCAGCTTACCAGAAAAATAAGCCACAGGCTTCATGTTCCTGTAACAGAACAGATGTCATTCCTGCCAGTGGCCATCACACTATACAACCAATCACTTTAAATCTGTAAAATCTATAGTATCTCTATATGTCCGTTTAACCTAGGTTACTTTCTCTTTTTTCTTTTACTATTAGACAGGGTATTTTGATAATCTCTTATTTGTAATTTTTGTACATTGGATTTGCACACGTGGGCCAGAGTTACTTAGTCTATTTTGTTATTCTTATATATTAGTTCTTGGTAAGGTGTAGTATTTAAAGTGTTAATTTACTTACTTTATATGTAGAGACTAATGTCTAACTTTAACCGATGCAACGGTCTTTTATAGGATGAACAATGGCGGCAGCAAAACATTTTCATTGCAGTTGCTTAGTTGTTGCTAAACAGTTGTATGGAGTTACTGGACAATTTAATTGCAATACCAATTAAATAGCATAAATATGGATATGTATGTCATTACCGGCCTCCTTATTCTAATCAGCGCTATTTGAAACTAGCGCGCATGCCATGAAACAGATAAAAAATCAATTTGAAGTTCGTTATTATAATTTTACCATATAGTCATGCCGCTTTTCACAGCAGTGAGAAATGTACATTAACAGCCTAGACTACAAATCATTAACAATAACCTGTTCATCACATTTTAACCAGTTAATATTCACATAAGTTCACATCAGAGGATCTTTTATTTCCCAAGCTGACTTCACGTGACCCCTGCAGGCCAGCTCTCATCGTTTTTAATTGTCTTCCTTCTATTTTAATTTAAAGCAAAAACACATGAAATTAATTTTAAATTAAATTGTCACCATTTTTACTTTATTTAACACAATTAAGATTTTCATTTTTAATAGTCTCCATTCTTGGGGTTGCTTTGAGGTTGCCAAGCCATATTTTGAGGTTGCTATAGCAACTGCAAGCTATTTTATTTATTTTATTTATTACATTATTACAGTTTTATTATTACAGTTTTATTACTACTGGTTTTGCACACTGTTTTTTTTTTTTTTTTTTTTTTCCTATTTATTTATTGCCTATTTAATGTCTATTTAATGTCCTGTCTATTTATGTATATTTTTGTATCTGCTGCAACGAGCCAATTTCCCCTCGGGGATTATAAAAGTATTTTCAATTCAATTCAATAATTCGCATTAAATTAAATTTATTAATCCGCAAGGGATCAATAAAGTATTTTCAATTCAATTCAATTCAAACACCTGACAATAAGAACCCATCCCTACAAAAGACATCACCTGTTTCTGTTCACAGCAACCTTGACACAGACGGGGTGAATGTCCAAGGTTCACCCTGTAGGTCGAACACCAGAATAACATTAGCCAAATCGACAACAGAAAACCCATTTAGCTGAACTAGGAAACCTGTCCGAAACGCCACTCTGTTGGCTGGACATTTTCACAATTCTATTTTGATAGGAAAAAGTTTGATAGGAAAAAAAAGAGGAAAAAGTTTGGATAGGAGAATCAGGGCATGGACAATCACACCTGCAGCGCGCAAAGATCTAAACCAGGTGTAACCCCCACCGCCTCCTCTGTCAGTATGGTTGAAATACTGTTGGATATTATTGCTGACACAGCCCAATATCAGATTTTTAGAGTGATCACAACCGGTTTGACATTCTTGATCAAACCTACATCGCATGGACCTTGTGCTCATAACGTCGTCGTTGTAACGTTCTGGAATGTTGGTAATTGGCCCAATTCACGATCAGCAGGCAGAAACCCACATCGCCCTCCAGGTGAACACAGCGCAACACGTGATCACCTAGAATGAAACAACCCACGATATGCATTTCTGTCTGCATGGTAAAACAAAACAGTAGGGTCTCCACACAGTCAGTCAAAGTCAAAGGAGCCCACGTTGTCGTCAAAGCACGTCGAGAGTCGGAGTCGTCTGAAACATTCACACTCCTGCAGACAACACATAATACAACAAATAACAAGCAGTTACCAATTTCCCTGACTCAGAGTCAGTGCCACTGGCACGCACCACAATGCATAGACCAGTATAATATTGTGATTTCAGTTTCTTATTTTACCATGTTCCTTCTTATAAACATAAAACAGACAAAACACAAAAAAAAAATGGTTATTGTTGTTGGCAGAGGAATGGACAAACCAAGTGATCTTCATCTTCATCTTAATTACCTTGAGGCAGAATTTACAAATTAATTAACTTCGGTATGGATGCAGTCCATTAGCAAGGTGACTGAGGAATCAGAGACAGGCAAAATTATTTGAGGCAAATATTATGACTGAAATTACTTGGATCATAAATTGAATTGGTGAAAAGGTGTAGTACCTTTTTCCAGACACGCAGTGTCGACAGAAAACTTTAGCAAGCAGTTCTTCATTGCAAAAGAGCCAAGGACAGAGGGAAAAAAATGTGTTGCGATGTCTTATCAGTATTTGCATTCTTGTGTATCAGTACGTGTGGTAATGACGTGTCACCTGGCCCCACCCCCTCGTCCACGGCAGAGTCCAGATGGCGTCACTCTGTCAATCCGCTGCCGGCGCCTCCCACTTTTCCAGCACACTGCCGGACTGCTGAACACTGCTGACCAATGTCCCATCACATTGAAGACGGACGTCAGAGCCCTCATCTCTGACCAGATCCACACGGCTGTGTCGGCTGTCCGCTGTGGGGCTGAGAGACATTGTTATTCACAGCAATCAGTTCAGTTCCTCCAAACGTGAGCGCGCAGCAGTCTCCCTCCAGCTGCAGCATGCAGTCTCTGGAGCGCGCAGCAGGCGAGTCTCCCCCGCACGTCTTCAGCGCAGCGTTTTTTTTTTGGGAAACAGTTCACTCCCAGAACTTCTCGGGGTGAAGCAGATGTGAAATTGTCATGTTGTCTGCTATGTACACGCGAGTGAAGGGTTAAGATAGATTATGGTAAGAAAGGGAGAAGAAAACGTCTAAATTTCTGAACGAATAAACTTGCCTCTTTCCCAAAAACTACAGTGCCTCTGGTTCCCCAGTGCTTGCTCAGACCGCAGCGCTTATCTTTCCCTTTTTTTTTTCCCCTTTAACCGCTGCTTCTTCGCTTCGCGCCCGCGCATTGTCTCCCCAGATCATCGAGAACGCGCATCGTCAGAAATCTTTAATTAATGTTTGTACATTCAACTGCCAAACCTCATAACATAAAACAGGCAATCATCTAAAGCCATAGCCTATTGCTTTAACCAGCACCATACTTTAAATCAGGAATTATTCCTCAAACAGCCTGAAAAAGCCTGAAACAGCCTGCCCCTATGAGCCCAGTGCCGATCCGTCCCGGTCCAACACAACTGAAACTTTTTTTTTTTGTTTTTTTTTGTTTTTTTTTGTTTCAAGACTTAAGTCCGCAACTGCCTCATTACTACTTCTCAAATCACTTCTGGTTCCGAGATCTCGTTCTCTTGCCTTAGATCCAATCGTCATCGGATCGCAACTGCTTACGTCCCATCCACCTTGTCCAGCCAGTACAAAGTGATGGAATCATATTTTCCCACTTCTGTCGCGAGGCACTCACAGCGTACCTCGAGCAGCCTAGCTCACCGGCTAGTAACACCAGAAGACGGCAGTTTCGACAGGCTGTCCAACAACACCTGTACGAGGGGCTGGCACTCAATCAGCGACAGAAAACTCCGGTGCACAATCTCCCCACGGACTAGAGACCCACAGACGAGGCAGTGCGGCTCACAGGGCACAGAACAGCTCAGAAAACACCATGTAGCCGAAAACAACACAAAACAAACACCCGGGGTACCCCAAACAGACAAAACTCCTCACCGCTCCGTCGCAGCTCAGTGATCAGACAAACAAAATAATTTCCACTCACCAGAACAGTGGTTCGGTCGTTCATCCGCCCTTGTCCCCGTCCAGTCGCTGCGGTTGTCCATCACGAGACCGGATTCCTCAAAACCTACGGAATATTTCGGCCGAAAAGAGCTTTCTCTCACCGATCAGGGCCGCAGCGAGTGGAACCAGCAGACAAAGCACAGAAAAACAAGTAAAAAAAATGCAGGGACGCCAACTGTTATGTTGAAATTTGGGTATATCTCACTCAAAAGCATACACTCAAATTCAACCATAATTGTGTTCTGGTGATGCAGCCAATTCGGTTATTAAACAAAGCACTGACAACCTGACGGAGGTGCAAAACGGAGTTTTATTCTCCAAGTCTGCATGCAAAATTCAGAGAGGCCATTACAGAATGCTGGATGGTTCAGAATGACAACGTATCAGTAGGGAACAATTGCATTTAAAGATCACAAGAAAAACATCAGGACCTTGGATAAGTTCTCTAGACGTCAAACTCAGCAGACTCGTTGACGCCTGATATCATATCAACACAGTAGCTTCGTCTTAGAGGAGTTTAATCACGGTTAATCAAATGTCATCCAGCCCTGTCAGTGATCTTACTCCAGGTCAGGAAGGCCTCAGAAAGCCTGAAATCAATTTTTAATATCACACATGATAAATAAGTAATTTAACTGAACTTCAGGCACACATTTAAAACAGTAGAAGGACCTGCCACTGGACCACCAATGACTGACAATCACATCAGCACCAACAACATCCAGACTGGCTGCAGAGGACTGGGAACGCTGGCGAAGGACTGTTTTGGTTTGGTCCGAGCTGCTGCTGGTGACTCCGCAGACATCCTGGTTGTTTTCGTGATTTATCCCTCATATGAGATCCATGAACACCAGCAGGTGATCCTGAGACACCAACCTAGTCTGTTTTTTTTTGTTCATCCTGTCTCCTGCTTCCTGCTGATTTTAAAACGTTCAACGTTGGTCCTCTGGAGCTGGCAGGACGGTAGCATCCTGTCATCCTGTCTACATCCTGATTTTGACGTCCAGTGTTTTCTTTCTGACTTCCTTGTAAATGTCTAAGTTTTTTTACTTCACACGTCTGTGTTTCTCTTCGTTTCTGCCTCCAGATCTACGCAGCTCTCAACATCTTCTTTGGCATGGCGAGCATCGGCCTCCTGACGGTGGTGGCCATCGATCGTTACCTGACCATCTGCAGACCAGACATCGGTACTTTAGAAACCGGTCTTCATGGGCGCACCATCTATGAAGAGCTCCACCTCCCTGACTAAGATCTGATCAAACCTCTTGTCATCTCCGTCTCCAGGCCAGAAGATGACGATGCGATCGTACAACCTTCTCATCCTGGCCGCTTGGCTGAACGCCGTCTTCTGGTCCTCCATGCCGGTGGTGGGCTGGGCGGGTTATGCCCCTGACCCCACCGGAGCTACATGCACCATCAACTGGAGGAAGAATGACGCGTGAGTCTGCAGAAAATACCGGTAGTTTAGACAAGCCTTTCTCAACCTTTGTTCAGTTACGACACCTTTCAAAAGTGAATAAAATCTCATGACACCCCAGAGTAAAATATAATCCAAAGCCACACTGCATCGCTCCGACTGTAAATGCATACGTCCCTTTTATTTTGTTTAAATAACCAGAACACGATAACTGCACCAGAGTAGGCCTCAGCAGGAAAGCTTCTTTTCATCCGTGATGTGCTTGCTTCCATCCATCATCCTTGTATTGCCTCTTTTTAGCCTTATCGCTAGCAACTACCTTTGGTACCTATGGAGCAGATTCAGAGCTGGTGGATGAAGGCTTGATGAAGAAGTCGGCTCCTCTGTGATGTTCTGTTCCTGTGGGGCTTTTCTTTTTAGAAAACGATCCGTGATGCTGCTAAAAAGTTCTCTTTGCTATCTGTGAAATAAAATTCCAGTGGTTAAATGATATTACAACGTAAGCTAACTGGGCAGTCACGTTGACCTTATGCTGACCCCGTACTGACGTTGTTAACACTGGGAAATGGGGCATGTGAGACATATTTTTTTTATTCATTTCATGTCCAATTATGTATCTTATTTATTTATTCATTCATTCATAGGCATATATATTTATACAGCGCTACCTTTACTTACAAAATTAATTGGTTCTGGAAGTAGTTTCGTAACCTGAAAATATCTTAAATGGAGACGTGTTTTCCATGTAAATGCCCTAATCCGTTCCAAGCCCCCCAAAATTCAAACATTATTTTTTTATTAATTATAAATAATACATGAAATGACATAAAAACCTGTAAGAAATACATGTTAGAACTAGAAAAGCATTCAGAGAGCGCAGACCTCCACTAAACGCAACAATTATCGAAAATTTGAAAGTGATCCAGAATCCAGGATTTCTTCCGGATCACACCCAAAATGAATTCAGTTCTTCCTTTTCACATTTCTGACAACTCCTGAAAATTTCATCAAAATCCATCCGTAACCTTTTGAGTTATCTTGAACACAGACAGACAGATAAACGCCGGCAAAAACATAACCTCCTTGTAAAAATTGTTTGTTTACCTGGGTTGCTGGGTTACGCTCATATAGACAAGGGCCCTTCTAGCCAATGGGATGTCAGGAAGATGCTAAGCGATAGCCAATGGCAGAGCAGCTCGGACGCACCGCTTTCAAACCGAGATACAGAGCAGACAGCTATGTTTATGTTTGGTAAACTGTGGGAGCTGCGAGTAGCAGCGCTACTGGATTTCTGCTTTTCGTATCCTGAAATTTCTTTGGTAACAAGAGACAATATTTTCCCTTTGAGGCGTTTCGTAACCTGAAAATTTCGTATGTAGAAACGTTTGTAAGTAGAGGTCCCACTGTATATGAAATGTCAGAATAGGTCATTTTTTTGACGACACCCCAGTATCAGGACAGGAAAACATCTTCAGCAGCCTGAACTAAACAGGATGAAGGTGATTTATGCTCAAACTTCTTTTAAAGGAGGAGATCTGGAGTAAAGTGTATCTGAGAGGTGGATGATGAGGAGGGTTAGGGAAGGAAGTAGGAAGGTTCATGAGAACCACGGCAGGTAGATGGACCAGGAAGACCGAACAACATTCAGGTCTCTGGTTCTGCAACCCCAGCTGTTGTGGGCGTAGCTGTTTGAAAGAGCCTAACCTGACCAGAGAGGACAGAGACGAAGACAGGACGCTGTAACCTCCTCCGCCTTCCCTCCACAGCTCCTTCATCTCCTACACCATGGCAGTGATAGCTGTGAACTTCGTGATTCCTCTGTCCGTCATGTTTTACTGCTACTACAACGTCTCCACCACTGTGAAGAGATATAAGGCCAGCAACCGCCTGGACAACGTGAACGTCGACTGGTCGGACCAGATGGACGTCACCAAGGTGAAAGGTTGAGCGAGCGTAGCTCCTCCGGTGGTTCTGGATGAGCCCGGTCCTCCTGGGACCTCCAGCTGGTTTAACGTCTCTCCTGTGTTTCTGTGCTGGCAGATGTCCGTGGTGATGATCGTCATGTTCCTGGTGGCCTGGTCTCCATACTCCATGGTGTGCCTCTGGGCCTCGTTTTCGGACCCCGAGACCATCCCCGCCCCCATGGCAATCATCGCGCCCCTCTTCGCCAAGTCCTCCACCTTCTACAACCCTTGCATTTACGTCATCGCCAACAAAAAGTGAGTGCTTCCTGTTCTCGAAGCCTCGACGTCGGTTCATGCGTGAGCGCTGCTCCAAGGACTTCAACCGCCTTCTCTTGCAGGTTCAGGAGAGCGATCATTGGGATGATTCGCTGCCAGACCCGGCAACGGATCACCATCAGTACCCAGGTTCCCATGACAATATCCCAGCAGCCCCTGACCCCGTGAGACGGCGCCACCCCACCACCACCCACGTTATATTATTAAACCAGCCTGTTGTTACTCCATGTCAGTGTTTATCTTCTGCTGTTCCTCTTCTTCTGCTGGATGATGGACCAGTCTGGTATTTACTGTGTCCTGGTTTGTTGGTCCCGTTACTGCAATAACGAACTGATGATGAAAACTGTGTGTGGACTCCTCTGTCCTGAACCAGACAGCAAAGACAGAATGTCCGAACTTGATTTCTGGTGTTATGCATCAATAGTGAGGCCAGCTCTTGGTTCGGTTCTTGTGACGTAACTTTCTTCAGAAACTCAACAAACGCGACTGCCAGTGTTGTACCTGAACATGTTCATTGAACGAAAGTTCACAAACTAGTTCATATTTTGAGCGAACATGAACTAGTTTGTGAACTTTCCCCTTCACCAGCGTGGAGTCTGAACGAGTTCATTTGGGCAGTTGTGAACGACGATCTTTCAAAGTTCACGCACGGTCAAAACCATTCTAATTTCCAGCGAACCCCATTTAAAATCCACCACAAACGAGCCAAATATGTATCTTAGGAAATGAATCAAACATGGCAACACGTCTGTCACTGCTGTCACGCTAACAATTACGTCATCAAATGTTTAAAACAATAATGAAGGAAGATGAAAGCTGCAGTTACCCAGAGCTGGAGGAGGGGGATTTAAATATTGAAATGGGGGGAAAAAAACATTTCCACCTTAAGGACCTGTTTTTGTCTGATAATAAAGACCATTTGGCAGCAAGTTTTTCCTCATATTTGCAGTGATTCCCAAAGTGTGGGCCGTGGCCCCCTGGTGGGCCGTCGTGGGACTGCAGGTGGGCCGTGGGAGGTCATTAACATTAAACAAATGTGTTTTAAATCCTCGATCTTTTTTAAATATGTTTTTAATTACTGTAAAATATTTATGACATGTTTAAAAAAAACATTAAGAAGTAATAAAACAAACCAGTTAAGTGTTATTCTACTGTCATCTTAACTTAATATGACAAGTGTCACCTTATTTGTTGACCCCTCACATTAATATCAGATCATGGTTCCTTGTCCTGTATGTTGATCAGAGTTGTGATTAAAGGTTTCGGTGGGCTGCAGAGATTTTTCACATTTCAAATTGGGCCATGGTATTCTGAAGTTTGGGAATGGAAGCTGAAACGGAAATTACAGTTTTACATGGACTGTCCCTTCAATGCTAATGTGAACCCTGGTTAGTTAAGGATTCAGAATTGGACCAATAGTTTTCGACAGATAAAATAGATTTAAAAATTGCTGTTTGTGGTGGTGTAGTATATAGGCAGTGGTCATCATTTTGACTAATAATTGCTCGCAGCAACATTAAAAAAGAATTTTTAAAAAATTAACTAAAAATGAACTATTTAGTTCATTTTTTGAAATAGTGAACTGAACTAGTTCGTTTTAATTTCTATGAACTATGAACTGAACTATTTCGTATAGAAAGTGAACTTGAACCAACACTGGCAACCGCGAATGTTGGAGTCCTGAAGCTCATTAGCGCCATCTTGTCCAGGTCTGGGTCTTGGGTCCTAACCCTAACCCTAACCCCTAACCCCAACCCTAACCTCAAAGTTTCCTCCAAACTGAACCTCAGAGTGGAAACCTCAGGAAACACAGTCATTTTAACAAACTTTATTCTTTCAGCTCCACGTCACCGTGGATTACAAATTACAAATACAGACGTGCACTCGTTGTGTGTGCACGTGCGCAGACGGCTGTGCTCTGTACAGAAACAAGTGGGATCACAAAGAAGACATCACATCTGGGTAAAACGTCCATGTGGATCCAACATTTCAGATTCATAAAGACTCAGATCTTTACATCATAAATATTTTCATGCATCACTGGTGAAAAAAACACAATCATCTAGATTCATTTAGAATATAGAATCATTTAGATTACCTTTTATAAGTTAATTGCTGTTGTATTTTACAAGATTGCATTAAAAGTGTGATAAAGGTAAAAACAGGGTGGACGGAGGGCTGAAGGGGCGGAGCCTGTGGAGAAGAAGCTTGTGCTCATCCCGAGGGCACGTTGGTCTCCAGCCACTGTCTGATCTCATCCTGGTTGCTCCTGAACCACTCGATGTTGTTCCTCACCGTCTCCAGCGCCTGCTTCCTGGGCATCTCCCCGGCGCCGGCGTTTGGAGTTTTGTCGAAGAAGTGCTCCATCTGATGGACCGAAGCAGGAGAAACCATCAACAACACACCTGAAAGAGCCGCGCCATCAGCTAATGATGGAGAGGATCCAGTTACCATGACAACATGTGGGAATATCATCTATTCATGTATCTATGGTTGCACCAGATGTTTATACCGTATTTTCTGGACTATAAGTCGCACCGGAGGTTTAGTCTCATCTGTCAAAAAATACGTCATGAAGAGGAAAAAAAACATACAAGTCTCACGAGTCAAAAACAGCTGGC
The DNA here is from genome assembly GCA_018398805.1 of Hirundichthys speculiger. Taxonomy (NCBI): domain Eukaryota; kingdom Metazoa; phylum Chordata; class Actinopteri; order Beloniformes; family Exocoetidae; genus Hirundichthys; species Hirundichthys speculiger. Next base: position 413,478 of record JAGFBZ010002452.1, on the reverse strand, counting down.
CATAATAGGACCTTTGATGAGTCCAGCAGCAGCTGTTCAAGGACCCATCTGTGGACTCGTTCCTCCATCTGTGGACTCGTTCCTCCATCTGTGGACTCATTCCTCCATCTGTGGACTCATTCCTCCATCTGTGGACTCCGTCCCTCCATCTGAGGACCGTTTCCTCCAGCTGTGGACTTGTTTCCTCCATCTGTGGACTCATTTCCTCCATCTGTGGACTCCTTCCTCCATCTGTGGACCCGTTCCTCCAGCTGTGGACTTGTTTCCTCCATCTGTGGACTCATTTCCTCCATCTGTGGACTCCTTCCTCCATCTGTGGACTTGTTTCCTCCATCTGTGGACTCATTTCCTCCAGCTGTGGACTCATTCTTCCGTCTGTGGACTCGTCCCTCCATCTGTGGACTCGTCCCTCCATCTGTGGACTTGTTTCCTCCATCTGTGGACTAATTTCCTCCATCCTTGGACTCGTTCCTCCGTCTTTGGACTCGTTTCCTCCATCTTTGGACGCGTTTCCTCCATCTTTGGACTCGTTCCTCCGTCTGTGGACTCGTTCCTCCGTCTGTGGACTTGTCCTCCATCTGTGGACTCATTTCCTCCATCCTTGGACTCGTTCCTCCGTCTGTGGACTTGTTTCCTTCATCTGTGGACTCATTTCCTCCATCCTTGGACTTGTCCCTCCATCTGTGGACTTGTTTCCTCCATCTGTGGACTCATTTCCTCTGTCTGTGGACTCGTTTCCTCCATCTGTGGACTCATTTCCTCCATCCTTGGACTTGTCCCTCCATCTGTGGACTTGTTTCCTCCATCTGTGGACTCATTCCTCCATCTGTGGACTTGTTTCCTCCATCTGTGGACTCGTTCCTCTGTCTGTCCATCTTTCAGTCCGTGGTTCTCCTTCTTTCATTGTTTCATAGCTGTCAGAGGTTCCTCTGCTTTTCTTCAGTCTCTGACTAGTTTCTCATCACTCCAAACTCTCTGCTGCTCCATTACTGTTTTCAGCTGCGTATTTGATCATCTTCAGTTTAAATTCTTCAGTAGAGCTTTTTCTTCTTGGTCTCGTGTCTGTGTTCTCTCAGTCTTTATGGTTTACTCTCATCATTTTTTCAGTATCAGTGTTCAGTTGTCCTGAATGATATTTTTGATAAATAAGTCACAGGACCAGACAAGCTACTAAAAAAAGCGACTTATAGCCCGGAAAATATGATATATGCTTTTCCCTCCAGATTAATTAAATAATTTTTTTAAAATCTTTTTTTCCCCGTTCAGACATTTACATGCAGCTTGGAGCCATGTTTTGGCATCAGAGGCTTCTGATTGGCTGAAGGACCACCTGATCAGCTGGAGCCACATCTGTGGATGTAACTGAAGCCTTTCAACACAAGGACCTCATTGCATGGCATCATGGGAAATTCTAAATAAATCAGCCATCTGGAAAACAATGGTGGACCATTACATGTCGTCTGGTTCCTCCTTGGGAACAGTTTCCAGATCCGTTCAGACAATAATAGATAAATCTGACCATCCTATCTAATAAAATCAATGAATCTGTGCTCAGACAAACCCACAGCAGTTTTAAATAGAGAAGAAAACAAAGGACCATCAGACACAAGGAGAGGCTCCGACTTTTAACCTTCAGTGTGCAAAGACCCTAAAACCTGAACTGTTGGGTCATAACTGTTGTGTTTGGAAGAAGAAAGGCCTCACAACCCCAACTGGGAAGCATGGGGGTGGTGGCAGCATGATAGGGGAATGCTTTGCTGCAGCACCAGTGAAACCAGCAGCCCAGCTGGGTTGGTTTGTCTCACCTTCCACAGCTGCAAGCTCTGTGTTGTAGGTCGTGGTGATCTGAGTCAGCAGGCGGCCAAGGTAGCGGTCATCGATGGTAAACCTGGTCATTCAGAGGAAACAGATAAAAGTAAATCTTTAAAGGTGCAGTGACGTCCAGAGGAAGGATGTTTCAAAGACGTTAGAATATCTGGAGGGTTTAAAAGGGATGTTTGAGTTTAAAAATGGCAGAATTTCACATCCACAGCCAGAAAACAATTAGGACTCAGGTGAATCCTGAATGATTCATGTGAGACGTATAATTCCATCAGGGAAAATCACAAAAACAAACTTAAAGCCTCTATGTAGCAATACCACCTCTGACCACATGGGGGAAGCATTTCACAAGAAGGTTCATGGTTCAGCAACAAAGACTGTATGAAGAACTGGACAAACCATCTGTGATGTCATTCATAGGTTTCGGTGGGAGAGCATGTTTTCATGATCACGGATGGTCTTCAGAAGTAGAACAACAGGTGAACCCACTGAAATGTCTGGACCTGTGGAGGACCAGGCTCAGAGCCAGAACACAGATGAGGTCCAGACAGGCTCAGAACCAGAACACAGATGAGGTCCAGACAGGCTCAGAAACAAACTAATCCCTAACCCTAACCCATGGAGGCTCAGTGATGTTCTGCTCCAGTCCGTTTGCTCCACACAGTTTCGATCTTTTGAAGAAGAAGCGTTGCCAGACGGTGGATCCAGTTCTGCTTCAGCATCAGAATCAGGTGACGACAGTAAAGGAGGCCTCGCTACGTTACCTCACCTGTCCAGCCTCTTCAAAGCAATTTAAAGGGTTTGATTATATCTAGGCTTTAAAAGGGTCTGATCTTTAGATAGATCTAGGTTTACATAGATCTGGGTTTGGATAGATCCAGGTTTAAATCGATCTAGGTTTACATAAATTCAAGTTTAGATAGTTATAGGTTTAAATAGATCTAGGTTTAGACAGATCTAGGTTTATATAGATCTAGGTTTGGATAGATTTGAGTTTAGATAGATCTAGGTTTACATAGCTTCTAGGTTTGGATGGATTCAAGTTTAGATAGATCTAGGATTAAATAGATCCAGGTTTAGATAGTTCTTGGTTTAAACAGATCTAGATTTAAATAGATCTGGGTTTGATAGATTCAAGTTTAGATAGATCTAGGTTTAAATAGCTCCAGGTTTACATAGATCCAGGTTTAGACAAAGCTAGGTTTAAATAGATCTAGGTTTACATAGATCTGGGTTTGGATAGATTCAAATTTAGATTCAATCTAGGTTTAAACAGATTTAGGTTTAAATAGATCTAAGTTAAGATAGATCTAGGTTTAAATAGATCTTGATTTAAATAGATCCAGGTTTAGACAGATCTAAGTTTAAATAGATCTAGGTTTAGAAAGATCTAGGTTTAAATATATCTATGTTAAGATAGCTCTAGGTATAAATAGATCTTGGTTTATATAGATCTAGGTTTACATAGATCCAGGTTTAAATAGATCTTGATTTAAATAGATCCAGTTTTAGACAGATCTAGGTTTAAATAGCTCCAGGTTTAAATTGATCTAGGTTTTAAATAGATCTAAGTTAAGATAGCTCTAGGTTTAAATAGATCTTGGTTTATATAGATCTAGGTTTCAATAGATCTAGGTTTACATAGATCCAGGTTTAAATAGATTTTGATTTAAATAGATCCAGGTTTGGACAGATCTAGGGTTAGATAGATCTAGGTTTAAATAGATCTAAGTAAAGATAGATCTGTGTTTAAATAGATCTAGGTTTACATAGATCCAGGTTTAAATAGATCTAGGTTTAAATAGATCCAGGTTTAAATAGATCTAGGTTTAAATAGATCCAGGTTTAGATAGATCTAGGTTTAGATAGATCTAGGTTTAGATAGATCTAGGTTTACCAGTTCAGTCATTTATTTTACCACGATAGCAAAGTTGCATCAACTCCTATATGACATATCATTGTAGTATTTTACAGTTTTATCAAGCAAAGCAGCAGAAGAACAGGTTAGGGTTAGGGTTAGGGTTAGGGCGCACATTCCTTCCTCTCTCCCTCCTTTATTAGAAACAGCTCTGGAAACAGTTAGGAGACCACTGCAACATTCTTCCGCATGTCCTGATCTCTACATGTCCGACAGATGTTCCTGCTGAATTCCAGCAGCTCCAAACTTCATCCTGTTTACTGACGTATTGATTAGGAGGCATAAAGTCACCCAACAGCAACGTGAAAGACTGGAGGAGAGCAGGATGAGACGCATGACAGCTGTGAAAATCAGGGTTATTCCAGCAAATGCTGATCTCTGAGCTCTTCCTCACGTCTTCAGAGGAACATCTGACTGGTGTTATTGGTAACTGGCAACTGAAGAAAGTCACAGATCAGACAGACTGTAGAGAATCCAGCAGAAGTCACATGCTGAGGACGAGGTTTGGTTAGCGGTTAGCCTGACACGGGTAGATGTACAGATGCCAGGAGGACCAGCAGCGTCCCTCAATGTCCCCTGAAGCCAGAGATCGGCAAGTTCTTCATCTGGTTAGAGTCAGGTTCTCATACACCAGAAACGAAGACATGTAACCCCTCAAACCCCTCTAACCTATCTAACCCCTCTGGCCCATCAAACCCCTCTAACCCCTCTAACCCCTCTAACCTATCTAAGCCCTCTAGCTCCTCTAACCCCTCTAACCTATCTAAGCCCTCTAGCTCCTCTAACCCCTCTAACTCAGTGGAGGCAAACACACACACACCTATACACACACTCAGGTGAGTCTGTAAATGGAGACTTCCAGGGGACAGAGGACCAAGACGTCTGAGGGGGCGGCGGTCTCTCATCTTTTCTCTCGCCATCTTCTTCCTCCAGTTGTCTCCAGCTCTGGGAACGGATCCTGGGATTTCAGCCCGTTCACGTTCGGCAGTCTGTCCATCATCTCCAGCAGTCTGTCCATCATCTCTAACAGTCTGTCCATCATCTCTAACAGTCTGTCCATCACCTCCAGCAGTCTGTCCATCATCTCTAACAGTCTGTCCATCATGTCTAACAGTCTGTCCATCACCTCCAACAGTCTGTCCATCATCTCCAGCAGTCTGTCCATCACCTCCAGCAGTCTGTCCATCACCTCCAGCAGTCTGTCCATCATCTCCAACAGTCTGTCCATCACCCCCAGCAGTCTGTCCATCACCCCCAGCAGTCTGTCCATCACCTCCAGCAGTCTGTCCATCACCCCCAGCAGTCTGTCCATCACCCCCAGCAGTCTGTCCATCACCCCCAGCAGTCTGTCCATCACCTCCAGCAGTCTGTCCATCATCTCCAGCAGTCTGTCCATCACCTCCCCCAGTCTGTCCATCACCCCCAGCAGTCTGTCCATCACCCCCAGCAGTCTGTCCATCATCTCCCACAGTCTGTCCATCACCTCCAGCAGTCTGTCCATCATCTCACCTCCAACAGTCTGTCCCATCACCACCTCCACAGTCTGTCCATCACCCCCAGCAGTCTGTCCATCACCTCCAGCAGTCTGTCCATCACCTCCAACAGTCTGTCCATCACCCCCCAGCAGTCTGTCCATCATCCCCCAGCAGTCTGTCCAGCATCCATCTCAGTCTGTCATCATCTCCACAGTCTGTCCATCACCCCCAGCAGTCTGTCCCATCATCTCCAGCAGTCTGTCCATCATCTGTCTCCAACAGTCTGTCCATCAGTCCTCACCCCAGCAGTCTGTCCCATCACAGTCTGTCATCATCCAGCAGTCTGTCCATCATCTCTAGCTGTCTGTCCATCATCTCTAACAGTCTGTCCATCACCTCCAGCTGTCTGTCCATCATCTCTAACAGTCTGTCCATCACCTCCAGCAGTCTGTCCATCACCTCCCAGCTGTCTGTCCCATCATCTCTCCAACAGTCTGTCCATCACCTCCAGCATCTCTAACAGTCTGTCCATCACCTCCAGCTGTCTGTCCATCATCTCTAACAGTCTGTCCATCACCTCCAGCTGTCTGTCCATCATCTCTAACTGTCCATTCTCCTCTGACCTCAACATCAACAGCTGGATATTAGCTGATGAAGTGATTGGTGAGAATATATTTTTGCATAGAGTTGAATAAAATGTAAAACTGGACCTCCTCTTCCTTTTGTCTTCTATTTATTTTTTCCATGAGGTTACTGTTTAAATTGAGGTGAAAGGACAATAAGTTCAGGGAAACAGAGTTAAACTGAGACAGGAGGGATGAATCAACCACAAGCTATTATTCCTGCTTTCATCTCCGCCTGAGGTCACATCTTCATTTACACGTTTAAAAGTGATCAATGAATAAAAACTTAACTGTTCGTGAAAAGCTTTGCTTTTTGTCCTCTTATCAGCAACCGCTTCCTCATTGGACATCCCACTAAGACAGTTGTTTTATCTCCTTTTATCTCTTATCTCTTTTAACGGCTGATATGTTATCACATGTCACAAAGCAGAAGACAACTGACATCAGAAAAACTGAGTTTGTGTCTCTGGAGGTCTAACAGGGAACTTCTTACAGTCTTTCTTTAAAACGTATTATGCAATCAAGCCAGGAGACAAACTGTCACCATGGAAACCATGGATGTTATCACCATAAAATCTTTAAAGCCCTTTTTTGCAGCCGGCAATCAGCTGTGGGGATTGTTGGTGGCGTCTGCGAACATCTGTCGTCCTGTCAGTGTGTCACACATGTATCCGGCCCACATGTCTCATCTTCCTGTCAGTCAGCGATCATCCTGATTGGCTGCTCAGTGCAGCGAATGAGAAATGAGAAGCCCAGAACCACATCTGGGACAAAACCAACCCTGATATTTCAGCAGAAGCTCCTCATGCTCTCTGTCAAGGACGGAGGAGGAGGGCTGATGGTCTGTCACATGACCCATATACAGCTGGGTCATGTGACAAGAAATGAGCCCAAACAGTAGATCTACACCAGAACCGACGACAAAGAGATGAATCAAGGTTTCGGGGCAACCTGGTCCACGTCCAGACCTGAACCGTGACTGCAGTGCTGTGGTTTTATGCTGTGGTCGGGGGCAGGGCTTATCTCCATGGTAACAGAGGCAGAAGAAGGAGGAGAAACTTGTTGCTCTTATCTCCAACCCACCACATGACTCCACAGCCTGATGTGTTCAATGCTAGTCCTGCTAGCAAAGTGTTTTCAATGTGTGACGGTGTTAAATAAAGATAAAAGCTTTTGGGATCTGTGGCACAGTTTCAAACTACACAGAGCCTCCTGAAGGACTGAACATCCTCGTGAGTGCTCTGACATCACGAGGATGGGACTGACCTGCTCACAAGATAGTCCCAGTTCAGCGTTGTCCAGTCCCAGGCCATCTGCTGGCCCAGCCGGTTGTACGACACGTATCTCACCAAGGTGAACAAATCCTGACTTCTCACCACGCTCTCGTCTTTGGTCGCCTCCAGGAGCCTGTTGGGCAGATGAAAGTTCAGTTCAGTTGTTACCACAGTTAACCAGGTCAGAGAAATAATTCAGGTCCCGACGCTGAGGTCTGTCCTTTCATAAGCTGCAAACTCACCCTGATGTCCACATGAAATATGACAAAACAAGAACTTCAGGGATGATTTAATGGTTGAAGAATGTGACACCATTTAATCTTCTGTCTTCATGTGAATGATTTTTCTTTCAGTCCTAATTTTCACCTTGAAAACTTATTATTACCTACAACCTCTAGTAGTCAGTAGAGGAACTGCAGCCTCTAGTGGTCAGTAGAGGAACTGCAGCCTCTAGTGGTCAGAGGTAGAGGAACTGCAGCCTCTAGTCGTCAGTAGAGGAACTGCAGCCTCTAGTGGTCGGTAGAGGAACTGCAGCCTCTAGTGGTCGGTAGAGGAACTGCAGCCTCTAGTGGTCGGTAGAGGAACTGCAGCCTCTAGTGGTCAGTAGAGGAACTGCAGCCTCTAGTCGTCATTAGAGGAAATGCAGCCTCTAGTGGTCAGTAGAGGAACTGCAGCCTCTAGTGGTCAGTAGAGAACCTGCAGCCTCTAGTGTCAGTAGAGAACTGCAGCCTCTAGTGGTCGAGGAAATGCAGCCTCTAGTGGTCAGTAGAGGAACTGCAGCCTCTAGTGGTCAGTAGAGGAACTGCAGCCTCTAGTGGTCAGTAGAGGAACTGCAGCCTCTAGTGGTCGGTAGAGGAACTGCAGCCTCTAGTGGTCAGTAGAGGAACTGCAGCCTCTAGTGGTCAGTAGAGGAACTGCAGCCTCTAGTGGTCGGTAGAGGAACTGCAGCCTCTAGTGGTCAGTAGAGGAAACTGCAGCCTCTAGTGGTCAGTAGAGGAACTGCAGCCTCTAGTGGTCAGTAGAGGAACTGCAGCCTCTAGTGGTCAGTAGAGAACTGCAGCCTCTAGTGGTCAGTAGAGGAACTGCAGCCTCTAGTGGTCAGTAGAGGAACTGCAGCCTCTAGTGGTCAGTAGAGGAACTGCAGCCTCTAGTGGTCAGTAGAGGAACTGCAGCCTCTAGTGGTCGGTAGAGGAAATGCAGCCTCTAGTGGTCAGTAGAGGAACTGCAGCCTCTAGTGGTCGGTAAAGGAACTGCAGCCTCTAGTGGTCAGTAGAGGAACTGCAGCCTCTAGTGGTCGGTAGAGGAACTGCAGCCTCTAGTGGTCAGTAGAGGAACTGCAGCCTCTAGTGGTCAGTAGAGGAACTGCAGCCTCTAGTGGTCGGTAGAGGAAACTGCAGCCTCTAGTGGTCAGTAGAGGAACTGCAGCCTCTAGTGGTCAGTAGAGGAACTGCAGCCTCTAGTGGTCAGTAGAGGAACTGCAGCCTCTAGTGGTCGGTAGAGGAACTGCAGCCTCTAGTGGTCAGTAGAGGAACTGCAGCCTCTAGTGGTCGGTAAAGGAACTGCAGCCTCTAGTGGTCAGTAGAGGAACTGCAGCCTCTAGTGGTCAGTAGAGGAACTGCAGCCTCTAGTCGTCATAGAGGAAATGCAGCCTCTAGTGGGTCAGTAGAGGAACTGCAGCCTCTAGTGGTCAGTAGAGAAACTGCAGCCTCTAGTGGTCAGTAGAGGAACTGCAGCCTCTAGTGGTCGGTAGAGGAACTGCAGCCTCTAGTGGTCGGTAGAGGAACTGCAGCCTCTAGTGGTCAGTAGAGGAACTGCAGCCTCTAGTGGTCAGTAGAGGAACTGCAGCCTCTAGTGGTAGAGGAACTGCAGCCTCTAGTGGTCAGTAGAGGAACTGCAGCCTCTAGTGGTCAGTAGAGACCTGCAGTCCTGCAGCCTCTCAGAGGTGCAGCCTCTAGTGAGAAAGAATGCAGCCTCTAGTGGTCAGTAGAGGAATGCAGCCTCTAGTGGTCAGTAGAGAACCTGCAGCCTCTAGTCGTCATTAGAGGAAATGCAGCCTCTAGTGGTCAGTAGAGGAACTGCAGCCTCTAGTGGCCAGTAGAGAACCTGCAGCCTCTAGTGGTCAGTAGAGGAGCTGCAGCCTCTAGTGGTCAGTAGAGAACCTGCAGCCTCTAGTGGTCAGTAGAGGAAATGTAGCCTCTAGTGATCAGTAGAGGAGCTGCAGCCTCTAGTGGTTGGTAAAGGAACTGCAGCATATAGTGGTCAGTAGAGAACCTGCAGCCTTTAGTGGTCATTAGAAGAACTGCAGCCTCTAGTGGTCATTTATGGGAACTGCAGCCTCTAGTGGACAGTGATTCTGAAAAGATAAACATTTTTATGGTTAGTTACCTGTTGAGAAGATTCACGTTCTCCACCGACGCCAATCCGTACAGCAGCTTGTCTTTCTCCTGAGCCAGAGTCGTGTTTTTGTATCTCTGGAACATCACGTTCCACTTCGCCTCAGCGGTCTCGGGGCTCGCGCTCTTCATGCCGTACTGATACACCAGCAGTCTCAGGTTCACCGGTATGCTGCTGCAGGTCAGAGGTCAGCAGGTTATCAGAGGTGAAACCAGCATGATGTTCAAACAGCTGCTGTTGAAAAAGGTGGTTCAGGCCAACCTGAGAGTTCCATTGATCCACTGGTCAAACAGCTGAGACGCTTCCTTCAGAATGTCCTGATCTCCCATCTGACATGCGATGCCGAGCACCGTCTCCCTCAGCAACCTGAGGGACCACACAGCCGTCACATCACAAAACACATGGAAACAAAGATTACAAAAATATACTCAGTCCAAAACTGGACTGAAGGTCCAAACATCCAGATCCACGAGAAGCTCTGACTGACCTGAATCACCTTACTTTTCAACGAGTTTAGACAGAGACCTGCCGGGATGAGCTGGTGCTCTGACTGACTTTAATCAGAGTGATCAGGGACTGCTGCCGTACCTTTCTAGCTGCGTTCCTGTATCATTCCATCCTTTGTCTGTGGCGATTGGTTTCACAAGGTCACGAAACAGCATCTGAAAAAATGAGAAAATCACAAAATGAACATAAGAGAAAAACATTAATTACCATCCGCCCACTCAACGTGTACCACCTTCAACCTTCCACTACCACCATCAACCCTCGACTACCGCCATCAACCCGCTACTACTGCCAACAACGTCTACTACCGTTGTCAACCCTCGACTACCGCCGTCAACCTTCCACTACCACCATCAACCCTCAACTACCACCATCAACCCTCAACTACCACCATCAACCCTCAACTACCGCCGTCAACCCTCAACTACTGCCGTCAACCCTCAACTATCGCCATCAACCCTCAACTACCACCATCAACCCTCAACTACTGCCTTCAACCCTCAACTACCGATGTCAAACTTCCACTACCGCCTTCAACCCTCAACTACCGCCGTCAACCCTCAACTACCGCCGTCAACCCTCAGCTACTGCCTTCAACCCTCAACTACCACCGTCAATCTTCCACTACCGCCTTCAACCCTCAACTACCACCATCAACCCTCAACTACCGCCTTCAACCCTTAACTACGGCCGTCAATATTCCACTACCGCCTTCAACCCTCAACTACCGCCGTCAACCTTCCACTACCACCATCAACCCTCAACTACCGCCTTCAACCATAAACTACCGCCTTCAACCCTCTACTACCGCCGTCAACCCTCTAATACCGCCGTCAACTATCAACTACCGCCGTCAACCCATCCACTACCGCTGTCAACCCTCGACTACGGCTGTCAACCCTCCACTACCGCCGTCAACCTTCTACTACCGCCGTCAACCATCAACTACCGCCGTCAACCATCCACTACCGCTGTCAACCCTCGACTACCGCCATCAATCTGCTACTACTGCCAACAACCTCTACTACCACCAGTCAACCTTCCACTACCACTGTCAACCTTCTACTACCGCTGTCAACCTTCCACTACCGCGTCAACCCTCGACTACCGCCGTCAACCTTCGACTACCGCCGTCAACCATCGACTACCGCCGTCAACCATCGACTACCGCCGTCAACCATCGACTACCGCCGTCAGCCCACGACTACTGCCGTAATGTAAAGTCCCAGTAGACTAGAGGTTGCAGTTCCTCTACTGACCACTAGGTTCTGGCTCCAACAGTGAGTCAGTCTCCATTGACCTCCATGGTAAAATGTCCAACTTTACAGCAGAAATAAAACATATTTACAGTCTGGTACAAAGAACAATTTTGGTCTCTATAGTTACATTTATTAGTTCATCTTTTACAGAACAAAGTGGTTTGAGAAGAAGTCCTGGACCATCTCCTGGCAGACGTACAGTCATGTCAGTGGTTCCTTCTTTCAACACAGAATAGTAAAGTTCTAACTACAGGTCTAAAGCAGCTTTTATGTTTGTAGAAACCCTAATATCCATAAATCACTGGGTGTATATAAGATTTATTAGTTATGTCACAGATAAATGTGAAGATGAACCTGGAACTTTTCGTAGAGCACTTGGTCATTGGACAGCATGTTCCGGACGTAGGCAATGGAGGACGACACTCGGCTCCACGCGATGTAGTCCGTCTCATTCTTCAGGTACATGATGAGATTGAAGGCGTCGCCATAATTTACAACGTTGCCCCTGAACGGTTGAAGGAAACACAATCAGTCTTCCGTCTCTTTGATCGGCAGACGAATGTTCAGACGGTGTGTCGTTTTTACCTGGCTAGAGCAAAAACATCATCGATGTAGCCCGTTCTGTCCGCCGTGTCAAACTCCTGTTGAAGAAGACGGACACAGCCAGACGTTGGAGTAAAAGTTCATATAAATGAAAACGTTTCCAGTCGTCTGCCCTGCAACAACGTCTGATGATTAAAAGATGGAGTGAAGATCAGTTACCAGGTGGTTGGTCCGGAGCTGCTGACTGATGGAGGTCCACATGCTCTCATCGTGGTTGACTCTGTAGAATCCCAAGTAGTCGTTGTTGATCTTCAGCAGGCCGTCCTCCGCTGGCGAGTAGTCAGCGATGACAAACTCTGAAAGTCAGACCAAACAAGTTGGAGTCATGAAGACGTTTTCTCTGTTCATCTAAACCGACCCAAACCCGCCATCCTCAAACATAGGGCTGTAGCGATACACTAACCTCGCGAAACAATACGATACACGATATTCGGTTCATGATACGATATATATCGATATTCATCTTACAATAGATTTACATCATTTTCCAAAAGATTTTAAAGGGACAAACTGATTTTGGTGACATCTTGTGAGTGTTCCAATGACTTTGTTTGAATTAATTGAACTGAAAGCATCAATTACACATTATATGGCTAACAGGCAGCTTGCAAATGCTGGACAAAATGAATAAAAGAATTGTTGAGAAAAATAGTTTCATTTATTTAAACAGTGCAAATTGTTGCTTGCAAGGTTTACATCTGACCAGACAAAAATTACATCTGGGGTTCCCCAGGGTTCCATCCTGGAGCCTCTTCTGTTTAAAGGTGGGACACGGGGTTTTTTAAAGGAGCTTAGAATATCGATACCCTGCGGCTGAAAAATCGATACTCAATACTTGATAAAATATCGATATATATATCGCAGAATCGATAAAATCGCTCATATCTTATTAAAACAGAACATGTTGTGAAGATTCCTGCTGGCGGTTGTTCTACCTGCGGTGCTCATGTTAAACTCGGCCGACCAATTCCTGTTGCTCTGAATGGTCTCCAACTGGAGCGGAATCGTCCACTTGTAGCTGTGAAAGCACATAAATGATCATGAGGACACTTAGAGGCTGATTCAGAAGCAGAGAGCAGCGGTCAGAAGGTTTTTATTACACTGGAACAGTCACAAGGTAATGAACGAGCCTGAAGAAACAGCCTGGAACGTTGGGCTGACAAGAGTAAAACACCATCTGGTGACTGAATGTTGGACGATATAACAAATAGTTATTCCTTGTGTCCATTTGTGTCCATGTGGGATTCATCTGGGTTAAACTTTGGCTACCTGGCCTTGAAATGGACAAATGACATCAGTCCCTAAAGGTTTCAGCCTTCTGGACCCCAGACAGGAAGCCTGTGTGGTCCACATATGTGCGGCCCTTGATACGAGCGGATAAATGAGTCCATGCAGTTTATTATGCACCACTAGGGATGCATGATAACTGTTTTTTTAAACCGATACTGATAACCAGTAACTTTCAGCTCCTAAATGCCGATACCGATAACACACATATACCTAAGATCATTACATCAATACTATGAACAAAATCAAAAATAGTTTTGACTTTTTAAATGAAGAGATATTTATTTTTCCAATGAAAAACTATTGGCAAGCCTCTCAAACATTTTCATAAAGCTGTCAAACAAACCTATTTGATATCTCACATCAACTTAAATAAGGTTCATGACTGACTGATATAAAAAATAAAGGCTCCTTGAACTGATGGAAATACATGCATCAGAATTACAAACTGAAAAAGATTAACATTTAAAGGATTTTGGCTCGTGGTTCCATTTACATTAATACCTTTAATTAAAGTAAATGAGGTTCAGTAGTTTTTGTTTTTCATTTTTTAATCTCATGGAAGCTTTAGATGAGAAGGAATGAGGGAGAGGAGAGACTGCTGCTGGCTTGCGCATGTTAGCATTAGCTTCTGTTAGCTCACATTAGTGCGATTTCAAAACTCCATGGAAGCGATTGTTATGTTGTAGGTGGCCGATCGGGCCACCTACGTATTAAACCTTGTGCATCCCTCCTCGTAGAATTCGCTTGGAGGATTCGTCACAAATAACCACCAAACTATCTTCTTCTGAAACTTTAACGAAGTTCCACGCCCCCATATTTGTTGTGATCAGAAGGCTGTGCTGCAGGCTGCGTTCAAGGTGTAACGTAAATTCCCACGTTCCCTCGTTTGCTAGTTGTTCTTTCAGCTTTTTCTATTTTTTTCTTTTTTTATGCGTAACATGTGGGAGAATCCTGCGAATATCAATTCAAGTCAGCTACAAACTACCAAAATGATGACCGAGTTATGGAGTTGTTTTCTGGCATGAGGGGGTATTCTTGATTTTCCTTATTGAGTAATCGTTTTTCGGATTATGCCGACATCACTTGAACATAACATTCAGTGCCGGTCATTCGAGGCTCTGAGGGAGCGAGGCACTGCCGTGTTGACTAAAATATATATGTTATTGGGGCTATTCGTCATGATATCGGACTTATCGGGATGATGTCATAATTTCCTGTTATCAGCCCGATAATTATCGGCCCGATAGTTATCGTGCAACTCTAATGTGGTCGATCACACCTGAGACCACCAGATGATCGAAAAACAGCTGAAAACTCAGCTGGAAGTAATCTGGATCTGTTAAATTCAGTCTGGATCTCTTTGAAACAAAAAAGAAAAAAGCAACAACACACGTATTCCAGTTTGGACCTCTGAAGCTACGTTTTACTTGAAGGTTGATGATGCAAAAACAGATAAAATCATCTTCATCAACTCTGAGGATGTAACCTGAGATTCTGCTTCACTGACCCAAAAGGTGAGAGAGGCTTGTTGGGATCTGCGCTGGGGTCCAGGAGGAAACGACTTTGGGTCAGTCTGGTAGTCGTGTCTGAGACGGACAGATGCACCACAGGATAACCCATCTGCTTGGTCCACGTGTCCATCACCTCTGAGATGGGCAACCCGCTCACCTGAGCACAGAGAGGAGAAACTAGCGGCTGTTACAGACTAATCAACACACAATAGTCTTCAAGGGTTTTCTGACATTCAGATGTTCAGACTGTAATTAATATCATCTCTATTTCATAAACAACAGCTGCTTGAAGCTCCTCTGGCAGCAGAGACTTCCAGCACCTCTGGACCAGAGCTGCTCAACGTTCAGGTGGAGTTCTGGACCAGAACTGCTCCAGCTCAGACACCTGCAGGATCCCCTCGCGTGGACATCTCTTTAGAGCTCATTTCACATCATCTCTGAGGTCATGGACCGGCCAGAACACACTCGTTAACACAGGACCGTCAGTGGCCACCCACGTGGTCAAAGCTGGTATTGCTACATTGCGTGACTTTAAAAACAGACATGATGGTGTGATGGAAATGGACTTGGGAACACTTCCAGAAGATCCCTGTCCACCAGTGCTGAAAGGTTTAAGAGCAACATCTGGACTCATGCATGTTAATACCAGGTGTAAACAGGAGTTCGTCTCATAAATGTCAAACCTACTTTAGCCATAGAGGTCCAGAAGTCTGCTGTTTTTAGCGTTGCTGTAGTGGTAGTCCTTCAAAAATTGCTGGTGAGAGAAGACAGAGAGAGAGAACGGTTCGTCATCACTTTAGACAACTGAGAAACGCTTCATTCCCTGTTCAACATCTGTCATCTGCGACTCACCCGGCAACCGTCTCTGAACATGTTCCCTGCCCATCCAGTCCTCCAGCATCCTGAGAATTGAGGCTCCCTGGAGACAGACGGAGCGCTTTCTTACCACAGGTGACTGTACGTTTGTGTTTGTGATGTGGCGCCCCCCGCAGGTAGCGGCCTGCAGAGCCCCAGGGTCCTACCTTGCTGTATGAGATGGCATCGAAGACGGAGGTGATTTCAGCCGGACTCGACACATTCACAATGATCGGGTGAGAGGACACGAGGGCGTCGTCCACCATGACGGGAAGCACGTCTCCGATGATCATGATGTCTCGCTGTGTGACCACAAAACATGAACTATTGACATGTCCAATTTAAAATGAGTATCCCTGCAAACCACAAGGTCTATGTGTCCTAAAATAAAGGTAACACTGTGAGATTACATCACAAGTGTCATATTAAGCATAGACATTACCAGAGGACAGTAAATGAAGATGGAACAGAAATATATAAAAGACATCTGCACATCAATTTTTCCACTTTTAGAGTCTATATTTCCCTCTACTACCACCATCAATCCTCAACTACCTCCGACAACCTTCCACCTCCTGGAGTTAACCTTCCACTACTGCCATCAACCCTTGACTACCGCCGTCAACCTTCCACTACCGCTGTCAACCATCCACTACCGCCGTCAACCATCCACTACCGCCGTCAACCTTCCACTACCGCCGTCAACCCTCCACTACCGCCGTCAAGCTTCCACTACCGCCGTCAACCATCCACTACCGCCGTCAACCCTCCACTACCGCCGTCAACCTCCACTACCGCCGTCAACCTCCACTACCGCCGTCAACCCCAACCTACCGCCGTCAACCACCCCTACCGCCGTCAACCTCCACTACCCCGTCAACTCCACTACGCCGTCAACCTTCCACTACCGCCGTCAACCTCCACTACCCCTACCACCGTCAACCCTCCACTACCGCCGTCAACCTTCCACTACCGCCGTCAACCATCCACTACCGCCGTCAACCCTCCACTACCACCGTCAACCTTCCACTACCGCCGTCAACCCACTACCGCCGTCAACCTCCACTACCGCCGTCAACCTTCCACTACCGCCTCCCTCCACTACCGCCGTCAACCCCCTCCACTACCGCCGTCAACCCTCCCACTACCGCCGTCCACTACCGCCGCCAACCATCCACTACCGCCGTCAACCCTCCACTACCGCCGTCAACCCTCCACTACCGCCGTCAACCCTCCACTACCGCCGTCAACCATCCACTACCGCCGTCAACCTTCCACTACCGCCGTCAACCTTCCACTACCGCCGTCAACCCTCCACTACCGCCGTCAACCTTCCACTACTGCCGTCAACCATCCACTACCGCCGTCAACCATCCACTACCGCCGTCAACCCTCCACTACCGCCGCCAACCCTCAACTACTGCCATCAACCTTCCGCTACCCCTGTCAACCTCCCGCTATCGCCGTCAGCCTTCTACTACCGCTGTCAACCCTCAACTACTGCCGTCAACCCTCAACTACCGCCGTCAACCATCCACTACTGCCATCAACCCTCAACTACCACCGTCAACCCTCCACTACCGCCGCCAACCCTCAACTACTGCCGTCAACCTTCCGCTACCCCTGTCAACCTTCCGCTATCACCGTCAGCCTTCTACTACCGCCGTCAACCCTCAACTACCGCCGTCAACCCCCAACTACCGCCGTCAACCATCCACTACTGCCATCAACCCTCAACTACCGCCGTCAACCCTCAACTACTGCCGTCAACCTTCCACTACCGCCGTCAACCCTCCACTAATAGAACTTAAATATATAAAAGATGTCTGCACATCAAATTTTCCACTTTTAGAGTCTATATTTCTTTGGATTCATGTGGTGAGAACCTGAAGGAGCTGGAGAGTTATTCTAGACATCACAACCAAACTGGGACACTGAACCAGTTGCACAAAGCCATATCTCAGGAAGGATGACGGGCACCTCTGTGGATTCTTCACAGGAAACTTAACATTCCATTTCCCTTCAAGCATTATCCATCAGAACCAAGAAAAGACTGCATGTTTTTCAAGATGTTTCCTCGGTAACGTCTAATGTTCCACCAACTCCGTTGGTACGTCTGAGCTACATAAAGGAAGCACTACTGGCTACAGCACTGCAGAAAACGAATCTGCACCGCACCATCTAGTGGTTGAAGGTGTAATTACAGAGTGACAGAACCAATAAGGGATCAGTTTTAACAGTTTAGGGGCAGTGTGTGGTCTAGGTGTCTAGCATTAATCAGGCAGCTAACTAGTGGTTAGCTAAGCTACTGTCTCATCTATAAGCAATGAATAAAGATGAGTGACAGTGTTGTGTTAAAAAAAGGGGTTAAAACTGAACTCACCATGACCCAGGAAGGCTCAGACTTCTCCACTCCGATGTACTCAAAGAAGCTGGCAAAGCCCTCGCTGAGCCAAAGGTCGTCCCACCAGTCCATGGTGACGATGTTCCCAAACCACTGGAGGAGACAACAGACATGAGGATCTAAACAAAGTAAGACAAACCTGGCAGAAGTAAGACTTGCATTCTTGATTTCCAGCAGAAAAACCCATCCCTTTATTCCAGATCAAACCCTCATGTCTGCTTGGTTTTTATCCTCCCTTTGGTCCCAGTTTCATCACAAATAAGAAGCTCTTATTTCTTTTCATGGTAATCCCTTTTTTAAAAAACTTTATTTGAATCACATTAATTACAGAACTTATTCCATTAATTCCACAAGAAATAAAAGGAAGGAGACGAAACAAAGAAAAATTAAGAACATCAATTAGTAAAGTTAATAAAGCATTGCAGAATTCACAATACTGTCTATGCTGGTCCTGTTAGACCTCCAAGGACTGGTGTATCTACTGACAAACATATCTACCAATATACATATCTGCTAACATACTTACAGCTGTATCTACTAATATACATATCTATTAACATACACACATACATATTTACTAACATATGTACACACACATATCTACTGACATATATATATATATATATATATATATATATATATATATATATATATATACATACACACACACACACACACACAGGTGCGTACATGTATATCAGGGTCTCTATAGCGGGCTGCAATAAGGAGGGCTGCTACAAGTGATTGGAGAGCAATTTGATAAATGTGGTTTTTGATATCAATGTGGTCTATCGTGATCTAGCTTGTTCCTTGTTTCCTTTTTTTTTTTTTTTTTTTTTTACAAATCCCAAACATTGTTTTATGTCATCTCTACTATCTAAAACAGGGATGTCAGACTCATTTTCACTGAGGGCCACATCAGCATCATGGTTGAAGAGCCAGATTGACAGCATCGATGTAACAAAATGGAATGTAATTAAAAATAAATTAAACTATACCTTATTATATTGTTAAATAAGTGTTTCTGTATTTATTATGTATTCAAGTTTCAAATATTTAACTCATTTTTATACTCTCTCCTGCTCTCGCACAGGTGATGTTTACAGAGTCCGTTGCCAAACATCTTGTTTTTCTTGTGGGCTAAATTTAGCATACTTAGCTCTGTGTTTGTTGTTAAAATGCTGATGTAGATTAAACTCTTTCACTACTGACACCGCCTCATAACACAAAAGACACACTGTTATTTCACCTTGAGACACAAACTTGTATTCGTTTTCCCGTCGTTCATGAAACTGTCTTCCTTGTGCATCAATTTTCTCTTTTCTTGGACATGTTGGGGTTATTTTGTAGAGATTTTTCTTAAACCCATCAGTTCTGAACATTGTCTTGATGTCTTGCTCAAGGTGGGATACTGTTATCGTTGTGGGTGATGACGCAATGCATTGTAGGAGATGTAGTTTATTGTCAATATGCACTTTAAAGCGGTGTAAGCTTATTTTAAGTCTTAAAATATTAGTTTAAAATTTAAGCCAATAATGTACAAGCTCTCGAGGGCCACATACAATGACATGGCGTGCCACATTTGTTTGACACACGTGATCTAAAAGATGTTAAAGATGGCTGGGGTGACTGTAGCTCAGTAGGTAGAGCGGGTCGTCCAGTCACTGTAAGGTTGGCGGTTTGATCCTGGCTCCAACTGTCCACATGGCAAGACACTGAACCCCAACTTGGCCCCAGTGGGTCATGGCAGCAACCAGTGTGAATGAGCCACTGTAAAGCACCTTGATGGTGTGGAGAAAGCAGTATATAAATGCAGTCCATTCACCATAACTCAGTCCAGGTTTGACTAGTCTGTTGTGGTTTTTGATCTGAACCTGGTTTCAGGTGATCGAGTTCTTCTTCTATTTTCTTACATCTGTTCTCTTCAGAGGTCTCCTCAGTGAATCATCTCCTCCATCTATCTCCATCCTCTACATCCCCTTCTCTTTCTCTACATCCATAAATCTCCTCTCTGGTCTTCCTCTAGACCTCCAGTTCCAGCCTCATCATCCTTCTCCAGATATCTTCACCATCTCTGTTCATGTCCAAACCATTTCAGTCTGGTCTCTCTGACTTTCTGTAAATTTAAGAATTTGGTATATCCTACTGATGAGTATATACACATAGTGTGTTCTAGTGAGAGAATCAATCGTCAGTTAAACGATACGCTGACTACGACAGAGGTGCAGGGTGGATTTATTCTCCAAGTTGTATTCAAGGTTAGAGAGAGGTCATTACTCACATCACAGAATGCAGGATGATCAGAAACAGACGTCTTTAAAATCATCATATGAACACATGAAGACCTTGAGATACGTTCTTTAGACGTCTACATGTCAAAACTTAGCAACTTGATGAAGCCAGAGTGATAATCAGAGCGATGGCCTGAACAGGCCAGAATCTGAAGGAAAAGTCACGGACTTATGAATCAGTGTTATAATAAGGCCCCAAAATGCAGTTTTCATGCAACACTTTCTCTCCAGAACATCTAAAGTGATCTATCTGTCATAAAAAACAGGGAAATTATCCTATTTTTCATTTTCTTAAATAGAATTAAACTTCTCCTTAGGAACCCATGGTCCATTGATTGTCCACTAAAAAGGGCTGTTCCACTGCCTTTTAGCCCCCTGAGAGCACCTTAGACCAGGTCCTAAACATAAGCTTAGACTGCTCAAACCTGGATTAATTTATCTCTTAGGTTGCCAAGACTGTATGTGATTTGATTTAAAATAAGTAAATCAACTATTGATTGGGTGGGAGAGACATGGATGTGGGTGGGCGGAGCTCTGCTGCCACCACCCTGGATGAATGCATGTATGTGGTTCGCTTGTGTTTCACATCTGCATGAAAACTCTGTACTGAGTAAGGCCTGCTGCCTCGGTGAAGTGAGGTTGAAGGTTCGATGCTCTCTGCACGTGAGAGAGCTTTAATATTGTAATAAAGGAGCCAGAATGTGTCCATAATTCATAAAAGTTTATAGACTGTCACGTCTTATCTTCCATCAGTGCTTCAGTCTGACAGCATGAAGGGGTTTTAAACATTTACAGTTGTGGACTCTGGTCGTTCTGTGTGAACAGTTTCAGGGTCAGAAACATGGTGAAAACAATGATTAAAGCCACAGTATTAATTAAGGAACCTGGTGTTGTTTTTCATCATTAAAGTTTCATCAAATTAACTGTTTCTGTCCCGTTGAGCTCTAAAAACTAACAACAGTTTCATCTAAGTTATTAACCTGTTTCTTAGACTCCTTTCCAACCAGACTGTTGAAAGACGTTTTCCTTTATAAACATTTTCTAAAGGTCCTTTTGGACAGTGGACTGGTGTCTCTACTGGTCCTGTCAGTGGACTGGTGTCTCTACTGGTCCTGTTGGACAGTGGACTGGTGTCTCTACTGGTCCTGTCAGTGGACTGGTGTCTCTACTGGTCCTGTTGGACAGTGGACTGGTGTCTCTACTGGTCCTGTCAGTGGACTGGTGTCTCTACTGGTCCTGTTGGACAGTGGACTGGTCCGTGGACTGGGTCTGTGGACGTGGACTGGTGTCTGTACTGGTCCTGTCAGTGGACTGGTGTCTCTACTGGTCCTGTTGGACAGTGGACTGGTGTCTCTACTGGTCCTGTCAGTGGACTGGTGTCTGTACTGGTCCTGTTAGACAGTGGACTGGTCTCTGTTCTGGTCCTGTCAGTGGACTGGTGTCTCTACTGGTCTCTGTACTGGTCCTGTTAGACAGTGGACTGGTGTCTCTACTGGTCTCTGTACTGGTCCTGTTAGACAGTGGACTGGTATCTCTACTGGTCCTGTCAGATAGTGGACTGGTGTCTCTACTGGTCCTGTCAGATAGTGGACTGGTGTCTCTACTGGTCCTGTCAGTGTACTGATGTCTGTACTGGTCCTGTCAGTAGACTGGTGTCTCTACTGGTCCTGTCAGTAGACTGGTGTCTCTACTGGTCCTGTCAGTGGACTGGTGTCTCTACTGGTCCTGTCAGTGGACTGGTGTCTATACTGGTCCTGTTAGACAGTGGACTGGTGTCTATACTGGTCCTGTCAGTGGACTGGTGTCTATACTGGTCCTGTCAGTGGAATGGTGTCTGTACTGGTCCTGTTAGACAGTGGACTGGTGTCTGTATCCTGTCAGTGGACTGGTGTCTGTACTGGTCCTGTTAGACAGTGGACTGGTGTCTGTACTGGTCCTGTCAGTGGACTGGTGTCTGTACTGGTCCTGTCAGTGGACTGGTGTCTGTACTGGTCCTGTTAGACAGTGGACTGGTGTCTGTATTGGTCGTGTCAGTGGACTGGTGTCTGTACTGGTCCTGTCAGTGGACTGGTGTCTGTACTGGTCCTGTCAGTGGACTGGTGTCTGTACTGGTACTGTCAGTGGACTGGTGTCTGTACTGGTCCTGTTAGACAGTGGACTGGTGTCTGTACTGGTCCTGTCAGTGGACTGGTGTCTGTACTGGTCCTGTCAGTGGACTGGTGTCTGTACTGGTCCTGTTAGACAGTGGACTGGTGTCTGTATTGGTCGTGTCAGTGGACTGGTGTCTGTACTGGTCCTGTCAGTGGACTGGTGTCTGTACTGGTCCTGTCAGTGGACTGGTGTCTGTACTGGTCCTGTCAGTGGACAACTGATGAACGAAGGAGGCTGAAGAGTTCAGATGTTCCTCTACAGGAACATCACTGGAGGAGTCTGGGACAGCTGGAGAAGATCAGAGGACAGCAGTCCAAGCATCCGTGGTAGGATCATTCAAGGTTTGTTCAGATCGGCCACCTGACGAGCCAATCAGTGACCTCAGCGACTCATCTCAACACGAACGAGTCGGGTATAAAGTTGAACTGCATGTGAAAGACTTCTGCATGCTTCTATGGTTTCATGGGTCATTTGAGAATATTTTTAAGTTCTTGAGGCTTTTAATAAACCTGACAAGGCTGCAGAAAAGCAAACGTCTTTATAGCGCGATGGCAGCAAAGATTGTGTGATATTTAACAGGCGGCACTCAGTTGTTGTCAACATAAAACATGATTATGATTATAATCAGAGATGTTCTGTGTTGATAGTCTTTATAGTTTTATCTGAACATTTTTATGGTGCGGCTGGTGTGAGCTTTGATGATACGACTCTTGAAAATGCCACAGATGCTCTTTTCATGCCAGACTCACTGCTGGGAAACAATAAACATCTGTTCCAATTAAACTGTAATGTTTCACGTTTAGAAGGTAATAAAACTGTCAAATATTGCAGACTGAGGTGGATTCATTGTATTGTGTAAAGACAAACTGCTGCGTCATTTCATGAACCTGGAGGTTTATGAAGTTATCATTTTTATTTTTAAAGTGATTCGGCTGCTGGTTTATGGCTTGCAGACCACCTCCAGACACCCCCCCCCCCCCCGCCAACCTCTTTTAAGGTCCAGCGTAGTGCAGATAATAAATCTGTTCCTCTGTCACTGGATTCATTCAGCCAACTGTTGAAACACTGTTACGTTACTGCAACCAACCAACTACTGGGCTGCATCAAAACAGCCTTTCATGTCCAAGATTTTGAAGAAATATAAGGTTGCAGCTGTGAAATATTTTTGAAACAACTCGGCATTTATGATAAATTTCAGTCTGGTTTTTCCTTAGACAGAATTCACGATTTGGTGAGTATTTCAGGAACTCATCTTATCTCTCTGGCAGTTTGAGAGTTAGTATAAGTGAACTGAAGTCTGTCATGTGGAGTCCCTCAGGGATCCATTTTAGTCCCAGTTCTGTTTCCACTGATATATTCTCCCTTTACGACAGATGGTAAACCTTTTCAACAACATCTCTTATCACTTTTATGCTGATGAGATTAAGGGCTTCCACCAATCAGGATGCATATGGGTGGCGAGACCATCATGACAACAACCAAACCAGACAAAGGCGCCAGGAAAACATCAAGTGGACACAGATGGAGTTTAATCCATGAAAATCCTGTAGAATCTCTTTTTCCAAAGGCCAGTTAACAAATAAGCAGTTACACATCAGAGACCAACCAGCACCAGCAATCCCAACAGTCCACTAAGAGTTTGTGGAGGTGGTCAAATGCAGATCTCAAAGACGCTCAACAACTGGAATAACCGACCGACGGCCTAAAGCAAGTTAACAACGCTGCTTTACTGGGGAAGCTATGGTGCTTCCAGTTTGGGTTGTTAGCTCCACTCAGGGGACAAATAAACATGTAAGAGGTCTCGCTCTCTCATGCCAGTTGCTCGGACAGGCTGGTGACGAAGTGTCTTAGTCTGTCGAGGTGTCTCAGCAGCGACTCTACAGCTGTGGAGCCATTTCACTGCCAACGTCTTAGCAAAATTGGAAGCATTGGTGAAAAATAAGGGATAGTAACATCCGGTTCTTTTCACTGAATTGTATTTTTTTCGTTGTTCGCAGCGATTTCAGTCAGAAGACAAAGCAGATGTTGGTTTAGTTACCTGGTGAACCAGCTCGTGGGCGATGACGCTGGCCACTCGCTGCTTGTTGGTGGAGGAAGACTCGTTCTCGTCATACAGCAGGTTGGTCTCCCTGTACGTGACGAGGCCCCAGTTCTCCATGGCACCAGTACCAAAGTCAGGGATGGCAATCTTATCTGGATTAGAACAGCACAGAGTGTCTTGTGAAGTAACCGCTCAAAACCACCTCATTGACTCAAGTCAGACAGTCGATTCTGAGCTGTGAAAGACAGAACGGAGCATAATCATTTATATTTTAAAGATAATATGCCATATTGATGTTGTGTTGACTGAAGCATCTGGAGCAGCTGGGTCCTCCAGCTAAGCGCTCTTTACCTTGGACCAATTCAGGACCCTTTCAGGTTGACTGGACAGATAACGAGGCATCAGACAGTCAACTGCTCTCCACAAAGGAACAGAGCAACACTGAACACCTGGTGCTCAGTCGTCTACCCGCGGTTGATCCGTGGTTGACCCTTGGTTAACCTTGGTTGACCCTCGGTTGACCTGTGGTCGACCTATAGTTGACCCTTGTTTGACCTGTGGTTGACCCGTAGTTGACCCTTGGTCGACCCACGGTAGACCTGTGGTTGACCCACGGTAGACTCGTTGTTGACCCACTGTTGACCCTTGGTTGACCCACAGTTAACCCATGGTTGACCCCTGGTTGACCCTTGGTTGACCCACGGGTCCTGTGGTTGATCCTTGGTCGACATTTGTTGACCCGTGGTCGACCCATGGTTGACCCTTGGTTGACCCACAGTTCACACTTGGTTGACCAGTGGTTCATTGGTTGCCTGGTGGCCTACAGATCAGATCAGGGGTTGTTCTGTTCTAAAGCTTTGGTCACACAGGCAACCAAGAAGCTGCAGTCTGGTCTTGTAGCGGTTTTTCTCCATCTTCAGTGTGACCTCAAGACCTTGAGATCATGTGTGAGGGCAGTCACACATGATTTAAAGACATATATCTCATCACGTCTCATTCTTTCTAGAATTACACATTTTAAAAGGATGAGTGCTGTCAAATCAAATGTGCTTTTTCACTTCTAGATTGAGCTTCTCCTTGTATGTAGTTGTATAAAGTCTTTGAGTTGTTTCCACACAGGCTCCACGGGTTAATGTGATGTCCATGTATGAGTCAGAGCCACTGGTGGTGTTTTATTTTGAAAATCCACCAGATTTATGCCATTTTTGTCTCTGACTTCCTGCCAGCTCCATCAGCTGTGTGAAAGTTGACTTTGTGTTTGGAGAACTGTCACATGTCTATTGATGCTTTTACCTGTTGGGTACCACGTACAATGCAGCTAGATGGCAGAACAAAATAAGATGCTGCAGATTATTTTGAGCTTTTAAAGTCAGTAATAGAATTATGAGGGGTCTTTGAATGAAAATGAATCAACACAAACGTTTCTAAAGTTGCATTTTGGTAACGATGCTTGAAAACAAAGCGGCACTTTTAAAGTTCCTTTTCCTTAAAAAAACATCACCTGGCCAGCCGTACCTATTCACCTCGCAGAAATACTCCCTCCTGAATGGGTTCCTGCTCCTTCCACCAGTTTAAAATGTTCTAAAACCAGTTCCAGCAGGGCTGGAAGCTCTTTATACAGGAACAACCAGGATGGCTGGATGTCAAAGCTGAAGTCAGAGAAACCAGACGAACCAAGATGTCTGACTAGGACTGATTAAAGTGACCACCACTGTGGATCCAGCCAAGCAGGAGGTGCTAGCAGGCGTGTCGCTCTGTCACCATGAATGAGAAAGTGTGTGAACATACCCAGCTTTGGGAGGGAGTACGGCATGCCGAAATATTCCTCAAAGTAGTCAAAAATGATCTTGGTTGTGTTGGCTGCGTACTCAGCGGTTCCCAGCTGACTCGGCTGGGCGTAGATCCTCAACTGTGAAGAAAGACGTGACTCAGATGTGTAGGAAAATATTTGTTCAGATGTAACAGAAATGAGTACCGACGGCACCTGTGGCGACAGTTAGAAGAAAAACTCACAGGAATTCCACTGGAAGAATTTCGTTCCACAAAGTCAAACTGGTGCACGGCAAAGCAGACCAAGTAGGTGCTCATTGGAACGGACGTGCTGAAGGAGGTCTTCAGTTTATTGCCAGGCAGTTGCTCAGGGGAACCCTGGAGAACAAAGGTTTGATCGGAGTTGAAGTCACCCGGTCTGAGGAACCTGCTGACTGATTCCTCTGCTTTAGTATTCAAGACAGTCACTCGTTCCCTGACTTCGCTTTATTCCTTCAACCATGGGAACGTATGAGGAGCTGTGTTCATTCCACCTTCAGGGTTCAGCTTCTGCTGAGCCCGAAGAGGGTTTTACTTTCAGATGATCTGGGACTGGGATAGGTTACATGTGCTTAGCGACTCAGATCTAAACTTGATGAGCTCATATTACAGGAGAAAAATGTGTTTTTCAGGCTCTACTGACTATTTTAAAGGGAATAACAGTGTTAGAGTCATAGACAGGGCTGGGCAAGTTAACGCGTTATTATCACGCTAACTCATTAATTCACTAACGGCGACGTTTATTTTATCGCGCGTTAACACATGTTGGTCACATGCTTTTGTTTTGAAAAGTCTGTTTCTGGCTGCTGTGGAACCGGAAAACAGCAAACATGCGGTAAACCTAAAACAGACATGGAGAACGGTAAAAATCTGTGAACTTTACAGTTGTAGCAACTACGGTAGCAATATTAATAATTCTGTCTGAAAAAAAAAATTCTGGACTGCAACAAAACTTTCGCGTCATTCCTCCATGTTACATCAGATCTGCTCCATATGTTCACTGTCCTGCTGTTCTCTAGCTGGTTACTGCAGTGCAGCTCCATCTAGTGGCACAGATGTGTAATGACTACAGAAAGTCCAGTCCTCGATTATAAAACAGATTCAGTTCTGTGGCCCATTTTTTCATTTTGTATTTTGGATCCAAGTCTAAATTTGAAATATAAAAAAAAAAAAACAGGCTTTTTCTCTCTTTTTTTTTTTGTTAGATTAAAATGTGAAAAACGTAATAAAATGTCACTTTTGAATTTTTTAAATTTTTGATTGATACATGGAGGCGGTAAAGTTACTGAACTTTAACATGGACATTTTCATTTTAAAGTTTCCCAGACGGAGGATTCAACAGAAACAAGGTTATTTGTAACAACTGACAAGTTGAACTCCCCGTTAAAAGTTTCTGCTGTTACCCCTCAGAAATTACCTGTTTTAATGTTCTGATTGTGGTTTAGGATTTTGTTTTTAGACTTTTTTTTTTAATTCTTTATAAAACCAGGATGACATTTATGCCCTGGCAGTGGCAATAAGCTTTATTTTATTTTACATTTTTTTAAGATGAGATTTACACTTAATATGTGTTACTGACAAGTGCTGATGTTAAAAGTGTTTGAAGAACAAATGTTATGGCACTTTAGTTCATATGGCAGCAGAACATTTAAATAAAAGTGACCTTTACACTAGTTTTGAATTCATTATTTGATTTTGCGTATACAATGCGATTAATCACGATTAATCAGGGAAATCATGCAATTAATCGCGATTAAAAATTTTAATTGTTGCCCAGCCCTAGTCATATGGCCCTTTTCCACTAGTATCTACTTGGCGCGGCTCGACTCGACTCGGCTCCGCTTTGGAGGTTTTCCACTAGGTCATAGTACCGGCTCGGCCCTCCTTTTTTCGTACCTACTTGGCTGGGGTTCTATCCGGGCTGAGTCGGGCCGAGAATACAACATCACCACGCCGCGGGCCATTGATTGGCCAGAGAGCAACGTCACGGATGAGCCTTAAGCGACTCCTCCACACCCGCCATATTTAAAACTCGGCAACAACAAACTCAACAGCGATTTTACTTTACCTGCAATTGTCTACTTCACAAAACGCCTCGACGTCCTCCATTGTTATCGTCGCAAACGTGACCAGAGTTGCCACATATAAAACACGTCACTGCGTTTCAGGCCACCTTACCATGAAGGCCCCACCCACATCGAGGTGGTACTGAACTACAGTGGAAAACCACTGAGACCAAGTCGAGTCGAGCCGAGTCGAGTCGCGCCGAGTAGGTACTAATGGAAAAGGGGCAATAGATGGTTTAGTACTCTACAAACCCGCTGTGACATCATCCACGGGTTTCTGAAGGACTGTTTCGTCACCTATCGACTATCACCGCCTAACCCCAGCCCCCCCATCTCTCTGTAACTCCTTCATCCATTGTGCTTTCCTGTCTCTGGGGTTGAGGTCTTCAGAACAACCCGAAAACCAGAGGTTTCAACCCGACCCGAATCGGGTCTCGGGTCCATTAAAAAGACACGACTCCGGGTTCGGGTCTAAATCGGTACAGTTAGTCTCGGGTCCGGTCGGTGCTCTCTGACAGGTTGGGTCCGCGTTTACTCGAGAGAGGTAAAGATATTGGCGGTGGCAGCCAATGTCAGGACTCGGGGCAGTTTAATGATTATTCAATAATGTGGCGTATTTGTCATGAAACATTCGTGTGTTGCCGTAGCGTGTTATTAGCGGTTTGCCCGGCAGCTGTAAAGCACAACGGATCGCCAACATGACAACGCTGGATGAGAGAACATATTCACGACACGTCCTGACCGGTGTAGGCTATTAGCGTTAGCAGTTGCTACCAATAGCATCTGTATCCACAAATCACGTAGCCTATGTAGCAACTGAACCGGTAGAAGAAGACAACTTTAGGTAAGAAAATCAAGTTTTATTCAACGCTAGACAACTTTTAACATGAGCAACTATGGGCTGGAGTGTCTCGGTTCTATTCGGGTAACTCGGTTCGGTTCGTGGTCGGAAACTAAAGACTCGGGTCGGGTCGGTTTCGGGTCGAATTTTCACGGGTCCATTCGGGTTGACCTCTAGTCTGGGGTCATCTGACATCATCGGCAGCTTGCACTAAATGGACTTGAACTTTGTGAAAACCTAGAAAGTGTCAAGTAAACCTTTACTTTCAGTCTCGCTTAGAGATCTGGTCATAGAGACAACAGTCCTCGTGTCAGACGTTACAACTGAAAAGACGAAACCCGATCTAAACCCGTGACCGGCTGAACTGCAGGCCTGCAACCCTCGTATGTGTCGAGGGTTTTGCAGGGAGACCCAGTCCTACCTCTGGCGGCATGTTGGACAGAGCTCCGTAGGTGGAGTCATGAGTGATGGAGACTTTATAGGTGGCTTTTTTGTTGGGTTCATCGAAGCAGGGGAAGGACTTTCGAGCATCTGTTGGCTGATGATCAGTTGCAGCAATTTTCCTGTAGAATTAGACACATTATTTCAGTGGGAATAAATCAGATAGCAATAACTGTCACATTATGCCAGATATCAAAGAAGGTTTGGCCTAAACATGGCCAACATTTGGCTTTGACTCAAGGTGGCTCTGTCTGCTTAAACTTGGCCATCACCAGACATGGCTCAATTATTCATTTTCTTTGGGCCTTTCGGGCCACATCTACCCCTAACCCCTAACCCTAACCCATACCAGAACCCAAGCTTGGCCCGGTTCACGAAAAGGGTCAAGGTTCTGATGTTTACCCACAGCTTTCAGTCAGACCTCCAGGTGGCGACGTACCTGCGTCCAACCTTGGTTAATACAAAAACAGGCAGATGGGCAGAACAAGCGGTCCTGGATCCAGCTGGATCCGGTTACCACGAGTTTAGTTTAGTTACCACGAGTATCTCCAGGGTCTGCAGATGTTTGTGGCATAGCTCATGATAACCTACAATGATCATTGATGTTTTTTTACATTGATCCTGATCAAGTCTGTCCAAACAGCTTCATTTCTTACGTATGTAGCTCCCGAAGCTACATCTGAAGCAAGGCCGGCCAGAGCTCTGGCTGGTGCTGGGTCAGATCCAGCACCAGCAGGACCCTCCATGAGGCAACACTCAGCTAGCTGACCACAGCCCTGGAGGTTCTTCAGGTTCCTCCACAGGTTAGTCAGTCTGAGAGGGTCTAGGGATGAGCTGGAGGTTTCTGGTGGAGGTCTGGTGTGACTGCCTCCAGGAAAAGTTTCCAACAAGTTAAGACTTCGATGAATGATTAAATGATTGCTGTTGCAGACAAACGATCACAGTGGTGGAACAATCGTGGGGATGTCTTCGGCCTTGTACTTCATCCTCACTCTGGTCTGGAGACCAAAGACCACCTGATATCATCCGTCTACTTATCAGCCAATGAAAACACAACTTGAATTGATGTATTGACCTCGTGTCATTTTGAGGAAAGATAAGTATCCCAGTTGGCCTCCTTCCTTTAACCAGGACCAAGACCACATTCTTCTTCTTTAAAGCATTTTTAGGGCAGAAAAACTTCAGAGCAGTTTATTTTCACTGGACGTTTGTTTGCTGTCAGTGCATACTGACGACGTACTTCTACATCATCTCTGCATCAGTCTGTTAGGATTAAAATTTGAGAACTTGAGAACTAACTTGAGAACTGTTTAACTGTTAAAACTAAACTTTATGGCATGTAAGAATGCAGACTCTTTTATGATGTTGAGTCCTCAGTTTTGCTGTTTTATGACCTAACGACAGGAAGTTTGCGACGGCATAGATAAAAAACATTTAAGGGACATCTCATGTCTGAGACAAACAAAACAACCACATGTGCCTGGACCTGCGATTCAGAGCTTTTTACCATCTGGACTCGAAGACAAAGAGCAATAAAACTCAGAAGAGGAAGGATCCGCCTATAAAGACTGGGACAATCTGACATTCGGGGTGCATCTAATCGGCCGATTATAATATTCTGCATGGCATATTGAATCTTTGTTTTCATGATTGTATATTAAACTCTTAAATCAACCTTTGTTTCTAGTCTTGTAAATGGCACCAGATAAAAGAACACGGAAAATAACTTTCAAGTCACAGCCTACGTTTGAACTGACTCTTCATCGTCCAGTCAGACAGATGAAGATGATCGAAGATCAAGCAGATCTACAGATGTTATAATCTTCTACTGCAGAGGGGCTATTAGAGGCCCTTTAATGGTTAACCCAGGGAGCTGCTGCCTGCTGTTTATCTGAGCGTTGTCACCTGATCCCTTCTGGAAGTGGAGCTTTAATGATGTAGTGACTTATTCAAGAATCAGGGGTTAAACAAACAGAACGGTGTGTTCTTCTGCTGCTGCTCTCAGAGATAAGCTGCAGACAAAACCCAGCCCACAGAAGAGCTAAACCAGCGCTGGTGGGTGTTACTTCATTAAAATAGACTGTTACGGACTGACAAACCATTCTGATATCTCACCCACGTTTGTCCTCTAAAGCAGCAGATCTGAGCAGGATGAGTCCAGGTGTCTCTGACGCCACCAGAGCTCATGTCAGGATTCACCCATCTGTTTAATTCATGGATCTGCACACTTAAACGTTCAGTAAACACATCGTTGCCCTCATACTCCATGTTCTGTCTCTTTAAGAGGTCCTGAAGGGCCCAGTCGGACTGGACAGAACCCCTGCAGAACCTCTGCAGAACCTCTAGAGCCTAAGACTCATTCAGTGTTTTAGGGATCCAACCTATATGCAAAAGTTAACACCTTCCCGCATATTTTTGTTTAAAATCCTCGTGAAAATCATCTGATAGCAGCAGCTCTTTAGGTACCAAACGTCAGATTGATGAGCTGTTCATCCTCATTGATGAGCTGATCATCAGCAGGTGTGCAGACCTCCATCTGTACGAGCCGTGCAAGCATTCAGGTGTGTGATAACACAATGCCAAGAGGGAAGGACACCAGGTCTTTGAAAAGGAGTTACTGCCACATATGAGTCAAGGGTTGGTTTAAAGGGTCATAAAGGGAAATAAAAACAAAAGAATCAAGGTTCTGGAATGTTCTAGATCTAGAAGAATGGACCAGAACTCCCCCAGGACCATGACAGACTGGTAGAGTCATACAGGAAACCAGTACTTCAGGTTACTGCTGCTGACGAGGATCTAGAAGCCGCTGAGTCAGGGGTACTTAGTGTTTTTGACCGATCAGTGATGTCACAGGCTGTATTTGTCACTTTTTTTAAGCTTTAATAGTTAAATGGTGACTCAAAGATGGCGTAGAGACTCCTGCATGTGACTGTGACTGTGAAGCAGGCATCAGTGTACGCGGTGATGAAGCAGACTTACTTGGTGACCCCATCCTCGGTGTAGGTGACCCGGTAGAACCCCACCAGGGACCCGTTGAGCCAGCCCTGGAAGTCCAGGCTCAGGACGTAGACCTCCCCCGGGCCGGTGGCGGCGCAGCTCCTCCGTGGCCTCCACCACCACGTACTGCTGGGGTTCGTACTCGAAGCAGCCCCTCACGCCCAGCGGCCTCTGCGCCCCCCCGCTGCCGCCCTGCAGCCGCAGGCGGGGCGTGCTGCTGACGAACGTCTCCCTGATGTGCAGCCACAGGTGGCGGGTGGGCCTGCTCAGCTGCACCTGGATGTCCACGGTGCCCGTGTAGGTGTCTGCATCGAGGTCCGGCTCAATGTGGAGGTCATAGTGCAGCGGCGTGACGTAGTCGGGCAGGCGGAAGTTGCTCCAGCCCCCGCTGGAGTCCGAGGAGGCCAGGCAGGGCCCTCTGCCAGGTGAAGGGGGCTCAGTGGGCTGAGTGGGCTCAGTGGGTTCAGTGGGCTGAGTGGGCTCAGTGGAGGGGGCCGGAGTGGAGGAGGAGGAGGATTTGGAGGTGCTGAGGCCCACCCCCAGGCCCACCGCCAGAGAGCAGACCGCCACCGTCACACAGATGATGACTACATGTTTACCTCGGATGCAGTAGCGCTCCTGCTTCTTCTCCAGCTCCATGTGCTCCACCATGCTGACTCTCACAAAGACCTGGACTCAGAGCCGCGGGATCTGGATCCACGGCACTCAGACAAGCAGCGTGAGCCGAACCGGAGCTTACCTCTGAGGGTCTGAGGGGTGGAGAGACGAAAGAGAAGTTTGCAGAGAGAAATCTGCCCGACGGTGCGGAGAATCAAACACAATGAGCCCGGGATTTATTCTGTCCTTGGTGCCGTTAACCCGCCTCCTCCTGTTAAACATCCACAATCTGCCCATAAATCAGGAGCTAAAGTTCAACTGAGGTCACAAAAGTGCTGCAGGAATGAAAATAGAGCTTAATGACTCCTGATGACTGTAAAAACAAGAGAGCCAGAGACTCTGACAGAGTCAGGCAGAGACCTGGATGATCCGATGGAAGTCAGCTGTTCGGACGCCGACACGTGCAGCCACAACGCAGCGACCGCCAGCGCGCTCAAGTTGTTCCTGAAAGAAAAGTGCCCGGTGGCAGGGCCGTCTCCAGTTTTCTGGGGCCCCATGCTCGGGTCCTGGTTTGGGGGGGCCGAGTTTGGAAAACTGCAGCAGAACAGGGGGTTTGATCCAGTTTCCTTTCAGGAGCAAACGGGACAAATCTGGGAGTCTGAAGCAGGGTTGCCAGATTTGGTTGAGCCATTTTATGGAGCCCCATTAGGGTCAAAATTCAATGAATAAATGAGTCAATCAGTGCGTTTACATGGGAAGTTTAATTCCTCTTTAATTCAGAATTAAAATTAAATCCGACTTAAAATGATTAAAAATGACCATGTAAACACCTAATTCCGAATTAAAATCTCCATTCCGAATTAAACTTAATTCCGAAGTAAGTGGCTGGTTTATTCTGATTTTAAAGCCGAATAGAATAATTCCATGGTCATGTATACACTCATTCTGCTTTAAATTAATTCCCGTCTTTCTGCGCATGCTCGTTCTCTTGCCCGTCTGTCACGATGACACTTATATTCCGCGCTGGGCTTGTTTTTGAAACAAAGTTTCAAGATGGCAGCACGCAGTAAACGATGGTCAAGAGCAGAGATGATTTATTTAATAAATAGCTTGGAGGAACTGGAAATAATTCAAAGAACAGATAGCATGAAACATAAAAATTGTGAGCTTTCTTTCTTCCGGTATACGTAAATACGTAAAGACATCCGCCCCCCCCATCCAATCAGAACCCTTCCCAACCCCCAGACCTTAAGCAGAATTGGATAAAGCTGATCAAACATTTTTTCCATGTAAACATCAATTTGTAAAATCATGTAAAATCAACTTCTAAAAGATTTTTTGACAATAGTTTATGACTTTGTGTCCTGAAATCTCACATTTTTGTTGTGAAATTACAAATGATTCAATGTGAGAACTTTTTGTTGTAAAAAGCAGATTTTTGTCATAAAATCTTGAATTTTGCAAAATTGTGACTTTTAAACATAAATTTACAACTTTGTTACCAAATTGCTAATTTCATGTAACTGCAACATTATGTCTGAAAATCACAACATTTTTTTTCCTGAAATAACTAATTTTGCAAAATTGTGACGTTTTAATTTAAAATTACATCTTTTTGTGGTAAAATATCGACGTCCAGAATCACAACTTTTGGCATAAAATTACAACTTTATGTCCCAAAATCATAAATGTTTGTTGTGAAATTAGTTTCCCAAAGTTATGTTTTTTTTGTCTTAAAAAGCCAATGTTTG
Organism: Hirundichthys speculiger; assembly: GCA_018398805.1. NCBI lineage: Eukaryota > Metazoa > Chordata > Actinopteri > Beloniformes > Exocoetidae > Hirundichthys > Hirundichthys speculiger. Next base: position 378,559 of record JAGFBZ010002452.1, on the reverse strand, counting down.
TCATAAAATCTAAAATTTTACTAAATCAAAATTGTGACTTGTTGCCACAAAAGCAGAAAAAAATAAAAAATTCCAACTTTTTGTCACAAAAACTCCACATTTCTTTTGCAACTTTTTATTATAATTTTGCAACATTTTGTCATAAAATTCCAACTTAATGACCTAAAATCACAAATGTTTTGTTACACAAATTGAAAAAAATTTACAAAATCACAGTTTTTTGTTGTTAAATCAGGAAATTTGATCAAAACGTTTCATCATAAAATGGTAACTTCAGAAGAATTAGTTTGAACATTTTTGTTGTAAAAATTCACAAATTTCTGTTGTAAAAGAGCAAAATACTGATGATTGACGTAACGGTGGTGGTTCTGCTGGAGGGGAACTGGTCGGGTCGGGGAGTCCTCCTGGTGTCTCCCAGTGTCTCCCAGCGTCTCCTGGTGTCTCTTGGTTCAGGACCACCCCTCCGACTCACCGGAGGATCCTGAGGGCCACGGCTCCTGAGGGCCACTGGCTCCTGAAGACCAGCGGATCCTGAAGACCAGCGGATCCTGAAGACCAGTGGCTAATGAAGACCAGCAGATTGTGAAGACCAGCGGCTCCTGAGGACCAGAGGCTCCTGAAGACCAGCTGCTCCTGAGGACCAGCGGCTCCTGAGGGCCAACATCAGAAACACTGACCCTTGACTGGCTTAGCATGAGCTAAGAGCTAGCTTGTGCTAACTGAGCTAAAGTGGGCGTGTCCCAGGCCTTTTGTCAGGGTGGGGTCAGTTCTGGTGTTTAGAAACCAGATCTGTGATGTCACAGATCCGTGGATCTCTTCTTCTACAGTCTCTGACACCAACGCTGCCGTCCACACGTCCTGAAACCTTTCAGTTCAGATGTTTGACAGACCCGACGTCCAGACGGCTTCTGTGATCAGAACCTCCTGCAGACTGAGGCGGACCTTCAGACCTCCACCAGGGAACCCCGCAGCTTTGTTCCTGTAACTGCTCGGGTTTCTTCATCTCTGTGGTGGATCTTAATGTTGCATTTCATGACTCTCTGAAGTCTCTTCATCTCTTCGGTCAAGTGAAACATTCTCTTTTTCAGGAACGAATAACAGGAAGGTGGAAACATCTGCAGAGAATAAAAACTAAATTACAAGGAAACGTTTCCTCTGAACGGCGACTGTTCGTGGAAACCGGAGCTTCAGGTCGAGGCTGTGGTTGTAATCAGGCCTGGGATGGACTGCAAAGTGGTTTTCCTTCTGTATATTAAGTTCAGATGAGCTCATTCTTTCTTTCTTCATGATTACGTAAAACTACAGTCAGGATCAGAGACACCAGCTCAGATCTTCCTTTCTTCCTCACAGATACACATCGAAGAAGCTGGACCTCAGTGACGACGTGCTGCTGGATCGGTCCACCGTTCATCAGTCTCATGGACCTCCTGGCCGGCAGTGATGGATGGAGCATTTAACTGAACACTGTCATGTTCCTCCAAAGCTTCTCGTTTCTGAGCCCAGTGACGGGAAGCGAGGGTTTGTGCTGAGAATCAAAGCTTATCGACCTCGCTTATCTGTCCCTCTGATCATCGTACATCCTCACTATCTGTGAGGATAAGACAAGCGAGATAAGACAAACGTTATAGCTCCTTCATCCTTGACCTGCCTGAACAATAATCCTCTCTGAGGTCCAACAACCTCTTCATCACAGCATCTGTTCGTCTAGAGGCTCTTAATTAAAGACACCAACAAATAAAATCCCTATAATGATACTCAGTTGTGATCCAGCAGCAGAACTAATTACGGTTCTGGCTGTTTTCAGGTGGAACGGATCATTATCTTCCCACAGATGGAGGGCTTCGGTTCCACGGTGAAGCATAAACGTGATGTTTTTACGACGGAGGATGATGTCCTCAGATAACAACCTGCGCCGCTCACGTGTGTCGTCCAGGTACGTGAACAGGTGGACTCCAGGTGGCGCTCAAGCTCCTCCCCCTCTGAGGTCCCACCTTCAGCAGAACAATCGTTGAGAAGAAGCAGCGACGTCGAGGAGACGCGATTCAGTCAAACTTTTTTATTTTAAGGCATGATTTTAAAGAAAACGTTTGTTCAAAAGTAGCAGCTTTGAAAAAATTTGATCTTCGTGGCACAAAATCGTGATTTTACGTCAAAAAATCAGGACTTTGCAAAACTTGAGATTTTATGAAGAAAATTGATTTTTATGACAAAAAGCTGAAATATTATGAAATTTGACAGCAAATATTTTTTCACATTGATAATTATTTTAAATTCATTTAAACATTTTTATTTACAACTTTATCCCAAAAGGTTGTGATTTGCTAAAATCAATCTTTTACCATAAAAAGTTGAAATATGAAGTTAAATAGTCAGAATTTTGTTACGACTGTTAAAGTTTCCTGCTTTAAAAATAAAAATGTGAAATTTTATAAAAGTCGTGATTTTACGGCAGAAGAACTTTTTTTCATATTGTGATTTTATGACAAAAAGCTGTGATTAAATGGAGAAATTCACTATTTTATAACAAAGTTTGTGATTTTGGACAAATTGACAATTTTATGGCAAAAAAATGTGATTTTGTGAAAGTTGATATTTAGTGACAGAGATGTTACCAAGACAACATCTGAAATGAGCTTCAAGAGTTTCAGTGGCCAAGACCGGTCACTGGTCACGGGTCACCTGGTCAGTCACTGGTCACTGGGTTGGTCACTGGTCACTGGGTCAGTTACTGGTCACCAGATCACCGGGTCAGTCACTGGGTCTGTCACGGGTCAGTCATTGGTCACGAGTCACCTGGTCAGTCACTGGTCACTGGGTTGGTCACTGGTCACGGGTCAGTCACTGGTCACCGGGTCAGTCACTGGTCTCCGGGTTGGTCACTGGTCACTGGGTCGGTTACTGGTCACCTGGTTGGTCACTGGTCACTGGGTTGGTCACTGGGTCAGTTACTGGTCACGGGTCAGTCACTGGTCACCAGGTTGGTCACTGGTTTGGTCATCGGTCACGGGTCAGTTACTGGTCACTGGGTCGGTTACTGGTCACCAGGTCAGTCACTGGGTCACTGGTCATGGTCAGTCACTGGTCTGGTCACTGGTCACTGTCACGGTCACGGGGGTCATGGGTCACTGGGTCAGTCACTGGTCTGGTCTGGTCATGGTCATGGTCACTGGGTCAGTCACTGGTCTGGTCACTGGTCACGGTCACGTTGGTCACGGTCACTCAGGGTCAGTCACTGGTCACCAGGTTGGTCACTGGTTTGGTCACGGTCACGGGTCAGTCACTGGTTACTGGTGGTCATGGGTCACGGTCAGTCACAGTCACTGGTCACCAGTCATCCCCCAGGGTCAGTCACTGGTCACCGGTCACGGGTCAGTCACTGATCATGGGTCACTGGGTCAGTCACTGGTTACCGGGTTGGTTACCAGTCATGAGTCACCGGGTCAGTCACTGGTCACCGGGTTGGTCACAGTCACGGGTCACTGGGTCAGTCACGGGTCACGGGACCAACAGATTTGATCAGATTTGGACAGATTTGATCTGTTAGTTAATTAGCTAATTAGTGTCATAGCTTAACATGAGCTCAGCTAAGTTACAGTAGCTAACGTATGCTAACTGAGTTCAGGTGCAGTATTCCGACAGGTGTCCAGGTGTGCTCCACCCATGTCTGGATAAACCAGTGGTGGGTGGAGGCTGGAATGACCAGATGGCATTCTGCACAGAAGACAATTCCAGCCTTAAAACTGAGTCTCCAAAAACATCTGGATGACCTCACAGGGGCGTGTCCAGTTGTTCTTATACAACGTCAGCAGTTGGTTTAATTGTAATTAAATAATACCACTACTAATAATTAAAGGTGACTCAAAGATGGCGTAGAATAATTAATTAATGGTGGCCTATTTGTTCAGACTCTGTGTGAAACGTGTTGATTTTTCAGGTTTTATCAGAGTCCTGCCTCAGTGAGGCCTTCAGAGCTGTTTGCTGCAGTGTGGTATTTCTGCCACCAGGAGGCAGAGTTGACCAGAAAATGAGCCACAGTTCAAACTGCTGCTGTTTCTGACTGGAGTCCTTTTATCAGACGAGTCCTCACACTTATTCATTCTCAGGTTCAATCAGGAACATCTGTCCTCATCAAGCTGAGTCCTCCTCTGTGGTCCTTATTCACCAAAGCAACATTCACCAAAGCAACACATTACAAAAAAGTAGACTTTAATTCTCAGATCATCATTGTGGTGTACAGGTCTGTTACAACATGATCAGCTACATACAGGGCGTCCTAAAATATCAAGACACGCAGATCTGTGGTCACCAACACACCACAGTTTCAGTTGGGCGACGGTGGGCGGAGTCAGGACAGTGAAACCAATGCTGTCCCCATCGTCCCAGCTCATGAGAAGCCTGGATAACTGGGGAGGAGCGTGTCAGGACATGTGACATAGAACCAATGACAAATCAATACTTAATGATCCAGTCAAAAACGAAAGAGCTGAGCCTTCTGGGTAACAGGACGCTGCAGTTACAGTCTGAATGAATTGGTGCTGAATATTTTCATGTCCTGTCAACATTTTTTCAGTAGACAATTGACCTGAAAATAAAAGACCTTGTTTCAGAATTTAATGTTGAACACAAACGGCAACGTCCCAGCAAGGAAGTAGAAGTTGTTGCAGTTCCTCTACTGACCACTAGAAGGGGCAGTTCCTCTAATAACCACTAGAGGCTGCAGTTCCTCTACCGACCACTAGAGGCTGCAGTTCCTCTACCGACCACTAGAGGCTGCAGTTCCTCTATTGACCACTAGAGGCTGCAAATCCTCTATCGACCACTAGAGGCTGCAGTTCCTCTAATGACCGCTAGAGGCTGCAGTTTCTCTACCGACCGCTAGAGGCTGCGATTCCTCTACTCGCCACTAGAAGGTGCAGTTCCTCTAACGACCACTAGAATCTGTAGTTCCTCCACTGACCACTAGAGGCTGCAGTTCCTCTACTGACCACTAGAGGCTGCAGTTCCTTTATTGACCACTAGAGGCTACAAATCCTCTATCAACCACTAGAGGCTGCAGTTCTTCTATCGACCAGTAGAGGCTGCAGTTCCTCTAATAACCACTAGAGGCTGCAGTTTCTCTACCGACCGCTAGAGGCTGCGATTCCTCTACTCGCCACTAGAAGGTGCAGTTCCTCTAACGACCACTAGAATCTGTAGTTTCACCACCGACCACTAGAGGCTGCAGTTCCTCTATCGACCACTAGAGGCTGCAAATCCTCTATCGACCCCTAGAGGCTGCAATTCCTCTACTGACCACTAGAGGCTGCAGTTCGCCTATCGACCACTAGAGGCTGCTGTTCTTCTATCGACCAGTAGAGGCTGCAGTTCCTCTAATAACCACTAGAGGCTGCAGTTTCTCTACCGACCGCTAGAGGCTGGATTTCCCCTACTCGCCACTAGAAGGTGCAGTTCCTCTAACGACCACTAGAATCTGTAGTTCCACCACCGACCACTAGAGGCTGCAGTTCCTCTATCGACCACTAGAGGCTGCAGTTCCTCTAATAGCCACTAGAGGCTGCAGTTTCTCTACCAACTGCTAGAGGCTGCGATTCTTCTACTGACCACTAGAGGCTGCGATTCCTCTACTGACCACTAGAGGCTGCAGTTCTTTTATCGACCACTAGAGGTTGCAGTTCCTCTACCGACCACTAGAGGCTGCAGTTCCTCTATTGACCACTAGAGGCTGCAAATCCTCTATCGACCACTAGAGGCTGCAGTTCCTCTAATAACCACTAGAGGCTGCAGTTTCTCTACCGACCGCTGGAGGCTGCGATTCCTCTACTCGCCACTAGAAGGTGCAGTTCCTCTAACGACCACTAGAATCTGTAGTTCTTCCACTGACCACTAGAGGCTGCAGTTCCTCTACTGACCACTAGAGGCTGCAGTTCCTCTATTGACCACTAGAGGCTGCAAATCCTCTATCAAGCACTAGAGGCTGCAGTTCTTCTATCGACCAGTAGAGGCTGCAGTTTCTCTAATAATCACTAGAGGCTGCAGTTTCTCTACCGACCGCTAGAGGCTGCAATTCCTCTACTCGCCACTAGAAGGTGCAGTTCCTCTAATGACCACTAGAATCTGTAGTTTCACCACCGACCACTAGAGGCTGCAGTTCCTCTACTGACCACTAGAGGCTGCAGTTCCTCTACTGACCACTAGAGGCTGCAGTTCCTCTATTGACCACTAGAGGCTGCAAATCCTCTATCAAGCACTAGAGGCTGCAGTTCCTCTAATGACCGCTAGAGGCTGCAGTTTCTCTACCGACCGCTAGAGGCTGCTATTCCTCTACTCGCCACTAGAAGGTGCAGTTCCTCTAACGAACACTAGAATCTGTAGTTCCACCACCGACCACTAGAGGCTGCAGTTCCTCTACTGACCACTAGAGGCTGCGATTCCTCTACTGGCCACTAGAGGCTGCAGTTCTTTTATCGACCACTAGAGGCTGCAGTTCCTCTATTGACCACTAGAGGCTGCAAATCCTCTATCAACCACTAGAGGCTGCAGTTCCTCTAATAACCACTAGAGGCTGCAGTTTCTCTACCGACCGCTAGAGGCTGCGATTCCTCTACTCGCCACTAGAAGGTGCGGTTCCTCTAACGACCACTAGAATCTGTAGTTCCTCCACTGACCACTAGAGGCTGCAGTTCCTCTACTGACCACTAGAGGCTGCAGTTCCTCTATTGACCACTAGAGGCTGCACATCCTCTATCAACCACTAGAGGCTGCAGTTCTTCTATCGACCAGTAGAGGCTGCAGTTCCTCTAATAACCACTAAAGGCTGCAGTTTCTCTACCGACCTCTAGAGGCTGCGATTCCTCTACTCGCCACTAGAAGGTGCAGTTCCTCTAACGACCACTAGAATCTGTAGTTCCACCACCGACCACTAGAGGCTGCAGTTCCCCTATCGACCACTAGAGGCTGCAAATCCTCTATCGACCACTAGAGGCTGCGATTCCTCTACTGACCACTAGAGGCTGCAGTTCGCCTATCGACCACTAGAGGCTGCAGTTTCTCTACCGACCGCTAGAGGCTGCGATTCCTCTACTCGCCACTAGAAGGTGCAGTTCCTCTAATGACCACTAGAATCTGTAGTTCCACCGCCGACCACTAGAGGCTGCAGTTCCTCTATCGACCACTAGAGGCTGCAGTTCCTCTAATAGCCACTAGAGACTGCGATTCTTCTACTGACCACTAGAGGCTGCGATTCCTCTACTGACCACTAGAGGCTGCAGTTCTTTTATCGACCACTAGAGGCTGCGGTTCCTCTATCGACCACTAGAAGCTGCGGTTCCTCTATCGACCACTAGAGGCTGCAGTTCCTCTATCGACCACTAGAACCTGCGAATCCTCTATTGACCACTAAAGGCTGCGAATCCTATACTGACCACTAGAGGTTGCAGTTCCTCTAACGAACGCTAGAGGTTGCAGTTCCTCTAATAACCACTAAAGGCTGCAGTTCCTCTACCGACCACTAGAGGCTGCATTTCCTCTATCGACCACTAGAAGCTGCGAATCCTCTATTGAACACTAGAGGCTGCGAATCCTATACTAACCACTACAGGCTGCGGTTCCTCTACTGACCGCTAGAGGCTGCAGTTACTCCACCGACCGCGAGAGGCTGCAGTTCCTCCACCAACCGCTAGAGGCTGCAGTTCCTCTCCCGACTGCTAGAGGCTGCAGTTCCTCTAATAACCTCTAGAGGCTGCAGTTTCTCTAATAACCACTAGATGCTGCTTTTCCTCTACCGACCGCTAGAGGCTGCAATTCCTCCACCGACCGCTAGAGGCTGCAGTTTCTCTAATGACCACTAGAGGCTGCGGTTCCTCTACTGACCGCTAGAGGCTGCAGTTCCTCCACCGACCGCGAGAGGCTGCAGTTCCTCCACTGACCGCTAGAGGCTGCAGTTCCTCTCCCGACTGCTAGAGGCTGCAGTTCCTCCACCGACCGCTAGAGGCTGCAGTTCCTCCACCGACCGCTAGAGGCAGCAGTTTCTCTAATGACCACTAGAGGCTGCAGTTCCTCTACCGACCACTAGAGGCTGCAGTTTCTCTAATAACCACTAGATGCTGCATTTCCTCTACCGACCGCTAGAGGCTGCAATTCCTCCACCGACCGCTAGAGGCTGCAGTTTCTCTAATGACCACTAGAGGCTGCAGTTCCTTTACCGACCACTAGAGGCTGCAGTTCCTCTATCGACCACTAGAAGCTGCAGTTCCTCTAATGACCACTAGAGGCTGCAGTTCCTCTACTGACCACTAGAGGCTGCAGTTCCTCTACCGACCACTAGAGGCTGCAGTTCCTCCACCGACCACTAGAGGCTGCAGTTCCTCCAATGACCACTAGTGATGCAGGTGGACAGCCACCATGTTCTTCTCTTTCTCCTCGTCAGCACTAAACATGTACAAGCGTGTTGTGAAGTGTAAAAGGGATTGTTTATGAACAAATAAAATGAATATCTTGGTTTATGATGTCATACACAACTTCTTCCTAAAAAGGAAGGTTTTCCTCCAAACTGTTGTTAGGTGTTTGCTTCAGAGGAATTAACCAAGCGTATGTGGCACATAGAAATCCTGAACCATACGAGGAAGAGACGATACTGGAGTTCAGCTGTGGAGCTTCAGCTTCAGTGAGCGAGCCGTTAACGCCATGCGCTGGTGCTCTCCAACGCCATGCTCCTGGCGTCCTCAGCATCAGCAGCAGCCAGGTGATGCTGGTTACCAGACCTCTGGAGCATCCAGGTGTGTGTCAACACAACGCCTCACACCTCAGCCCCAGTGTCAAGCATGGTGGTAGAGCAGTCATGATGTGGGGGCTGATCTGCAGCCAGAGGCAAATGTGAGTCCATCTGTCTGACAGCTACTGATTGGCTGAAACTGTGTCACATGACCAGAAATGATCCCAGTCACAGCAGATCTAGCAGATCGGTTCTGGAACGTTCTCATCAGAGTCCAGGCTTCAGCCTGGTCTCGACGCTGTAGTGGACCTTCAGAGAGCTGTGGAGAGGTCCAAGAACCTCAATGAACAGAAGACTGGACCAGAACTCCTTCAGAACCATGAAGAACTTCAACTTATTACTGCTAAATGTAAATCTACTCTGAATCTGGTGTCTTCAGCTCCTCGTGGACCTCTGGAACGTTGCTGGACCACCTGTGAACAACAGAACCAGCTGGATCCATCCGTGTCCAGGAACTGAGACCAAAGCTGTGATGAATCTATGAAGAAGTTCTCCAGGAGGGTTACTGGGAACACTGGCGTCACGTCACTGAGCTGCTCCTTTGAACTGGTTTCCTGACAGCTGCTGGCAGACGGAGAGTTTGGAGCCAGTGGCGTCACCCAGCTTCCTCCAAACCACCTGTGAAGGAGAACCAGCAGGATGAGAGACGGGTTTATTAATAATTCCTGACGGAGACAGAGGTCTGAGCTCAGACCTTTACATGGATGCTGCAGTGGCACACAGGAGATGTTATGCTCTTCAGGAATGACGAATACAAAGAACATTTATGCTGCATTAATTTCCTTAACTCAAAGTCTAAGTCTTAGTTCTGCTGGACCTAAGCGCTGCCTTTGACACAGTTGACCATGTGATCTTATTACAGAGATTAGAAGACTGGGTGGGAATCTCTGAAAATGCTTTAAACTGGTTCAGGTCTTATCTCAGGGACAGGAGATACTTTGATGAAATTGGTAACTGTGTCTCAGACCAAATGGCCATGACCTCTGGGGTTCCCCAGGGGTCAATCCTAGGACCCCAGTTCAATCTCTCCATGCTTCCATTAGGCCAGCTAATACGTAGCTTTAATGTGTCCCACCACAACTATGCAGATGATACTCAGATCTATGTGTCACTGACAGGAGAACATGGGCCTGTAGATTCATTGTGTCACTGCATCGAACAGATCAGTGTGTGGATGCAAAACAACTTTCTCCAGCTAAACTCAGAGAAAACTGAAATCATTGTCTGTGGCCCACAGAAACAAAGAGAAAGTGTTATCAGTCACCTTGAGACTCTAGAACCTAAAAATCAGGTCAGAAATTTAGGGGTAATATTGGACTCAGACTTGAACTTTAACAGCCACATTAAAGCAATAACATCAGCAGCTTTTTAACCATCTAAAAAACATTGCCAGAATCAAAGGAATAGTGTCTAAACCAGATTTAGAAAGACTAATCCATGGGTTCGTTTCCACCAGGTTAGACTACTGTAATGGCCTGATCACTGGGCTCTAAACCAGCAGTACATCCAGAACACTGCTGCACTGGTCCTGACCAGAACCAGGAGATACGACTGTATTAGTCCAGTCCTGAGGTCTCTGCACTGGTCCTGACTAGAACCAGGAGATACGACCGTATTAGTCCAGTCCTGAGGTCTCTGCACTGGTCCTGACTAGAACCAGGAAATACTACCATATTAGTCCAGTCCTGAGGTCTCTGCACTGGTCCCGAGTAGAACCAGAAGATACGACCATATTAGTCCAGTCCTGAGGTCTCTGCACTGGTCCCGACTAGAACCAGGAGATACGACCATATTAGTCCAGTCCTGAGGTCTCTGCACTGGTCCCGACTAGAACCAGGAAATACAACCATATTAGTCCAGTTCTGAGGTCTCTGACTTCCTGTCGCTCAGAGAATAGACTTTAAAACAGCTCTACTTGTGTTCAAGTCTCTTCATGGCCCCAAAGTCCATCTCTGACATGTTAGATCCATATGAACCAACCTGGACTCTGAGAACCTCAGGTAGTGGTCTCCTGCTGGTGTTCAGAGTCAGGACTAAACAAGGTGAAGCTGCATTTCAGTTTTATGCTCCTAAAATCTGGAACAGCCTTCTAGAAGATGTGAGACAGACCTGAACTCTGACAATGTTCAGATCCAGGCTGAAAACAGTTCTGTTTAGATGTGAAGATGATGACTGGAAGGATTTTATCTGAACTCTTTATTTCTTGATTTAATTAATTATTTTTTAAATTAATTTTTAATTTAATTTATTAATGATTATTTTTTAACTTTTTGCATTTTATCATTTTATCTTCTTTTTATTTCCTCCTGTTTCTGTAATGCTTCACATGTTTTATGTAAAGCACCTTGAGTTCTCTTGTACACGGAATGTGCTATACAAATAAACCTGCTTTGCCTTAACTGCAGTTCATTTAAAGCGTTAAAGCTCCGCAGGAAACAAGGACACACGTTCTGCCTTTTACAGGCTACTTCCTCCGGTTCAGAACCACAGCAGTTCCGGTCCAATGCTGAGAATCAGTCAGGCAGGCGTGTCAAGGTGGGGGCGTGGCTTCACGGGGGCGTGGTTAACTGGTTCTGGAGCGGCTCAGCGTCTGCTTGGAGACACCTGGATGCACCTGCAGCTGGCTGAACGGTTCTGTTTCCACTGGACCAGAATAATAAAGTTACCGGTACCAGTAAAGCTGTGATCTGAACTCTGAATAAACTCTCAACCAGCTGTTAGATGATGGAAACAGAGGCTGAACTGGTAACCTGAAAGCTTTAATCAAGCAGCAGGACTGTAAAAGGCTCCACCATGACGGGTCTGCAGATGTGCGAGGCAGGAGCTCACATCTGGATCTGGTTTCTGTGGTTCTGGGTCAACGCTGGGACCTGGAGGCCTGAATCAGACTGAAATCAGGACAAGAGAGAGAAAAGAGGAAGACAACTTACGTTGCACATCTCCCTGACGATGGCCTTCTCCCTCTCACTGAGATCCTCATCATAATCCATCAAGTTCTGCCGGTCCAGCTGGTCGTGGACCTCCAGAACCTGCACACACACACACACAAACATCTGGATGACCTCACAGGGGCGTGTCCAGTTGTTCTTATACGACGTCAGCAGTTGGTTTAATTGTAATTAAATAATACCACTACTAATAATTAATGGTGACTCAAATATGGCGTAGAATAATTAATTAATGGTGGCCTTTTTGTTCAGACTCTGTGTGAAACGTGTTGTTTTTTCAGGTTTTATCAGAGTCCTGCCTCAGTGAGGCCTTCAGAGCTGTTTGCTGCAGTGTGGTATTTCTGCCACCAGGAGGCAGAGTTGACCAGAAAATGAGCCACAGTTCAAACTGCTGCTGTTTCTGACTGGAGTCCTTTTATAAAATGAGTCCTCACACTTATTCTTTCTCAGGTTCAATCAGGAACATGAGTGAAACATTAAAATAATCTGTCCTCATCAAGCTAAGTCCTCCTCTGTGGTCCACATTCACACCAAATTGCTGCAACACATAATACAAAAAACTGTAGACTATGAAAATTCTCAGATCATCATTGTGCTGTACAGGTCTGTTACAACATGATCAGCTACATACAGGACGTCCTAAAATATCAAGACACGCAGATCTGTGGTCACCTGACGTCACAAACAGTTTCAGCGGGGCAACGGTGGGCGGAGTCAGGACAGTGACGCACACAAACGCTACGTCCCCATGCGTCCCAGCTCATAAGAAGCTCGTGGTTTAATACGCGCTACTGGGGGGAGGGGCGTGTCATAGACGCATAGACAGGGGCGTGGCATGTGACATAGAACCAATGACAAATCAATACTTAATGATCCAGTCAAAAATGAAAGAGCTGAGCCTTCTTGGTAACGGGACTCTGCAGTTACAGTCTGAATGAACTGGTGCTGAATATTTTCAGGTTCTGTCAACATTTTTTTCAGTAGATAATTGACTCACCTTTACCTAAAAATAAATAAAACTTGTTTCAGAATTTCATGTTGAACACAGACGGCAACGTCCCAGCGAGGAAGTAGAAGTTGTTGTAGTTCCTCTGCCGACCACTAGAGCAGTTCCTCTACCGACCACTAGAGGCTGCAGTTCCTGTAGTAATGTTTTACTGCCACCTAGAGGATATAAATACCAGCATTTTTGTGGTACTTAGTTAGTCTCTTAAAATGGTTTTTATCAGGTTAAGAGCTTCCTGGTGTTGCCAGAAGTAACTTGAAAACACTTCTGTTTGCTGTTGTGAGCTCTTGTGTGAGTGACCAGCATCTTTTTCTGGACAAACGTAGGAAAACAAAAACATGGTGGACACCTGAAAGATGGATCCCTGTGTGGTTCATCCACGAGGACACGTCTGGAGTTCTAGTTCACTGTCTGACCACCAGAGGCCGACTCATCATGTAAAACTATAAAGTCACAGTTATGAATTAATTTCTCTGCATGTGTGGATTATAAACGGTGACGTACCTTCATAGCATGAACGACAGCTTCGGGCTTGTGTCCCAATGGGAGGTAGAGTCCAGCAGGATTCGGTTCTCCACTGAGAGGTCCGGCAGCGTTCTGGGGGGGCAGAAGACACCCACTGGTCAGAACCACGTTAACACGGTTCCTACAGTCTGACAAAACCTGGAAAAGTCAAGGAATCTGAAAAGAGTTTGGAATTTTATTAACAGCCATAAGATTTAGGAAAAGTCAGAAGAGACACAAAAGCATCGTAGTAAAATACACGAGATTCCTTTTAGATCCAGATGAGAAAATGGAAAATCTTATTGGCATTTTCTGACGTTCTCCTGCGTTTAAAGCATCTCCAGCAGCTGAGACGAGACCGGACCTGAGAGGACCCGGTCCTGGACAGATATGAGGCTCCAGGACCCCAGAGCTGCCAGATGTGTTTTAATTTGGTTTCAAATTAGTAAAATCTTAAATCTAATGTACACTATATAGTTTGGGACCATGTGGTCATGCAGATCATCTCGGAAATCTTTTGGTAAAAGTGTGAAGGAACCCTGAGTTAGACAGCAGGTCGACAGACGGGAGATGACGCAGAGATGGAGGTGAAAGGGTGAATCCTCTCTCCTATCTCTGGCAGAGGAAATGCATCTGGGGAGTAACAGGAGACCTGCTGAAGGTGCGTTCACAGGAACCGATCAATCAGCTGCTCCAGTGAACCCGTCAATGAGTCACGCTGAAGGTCCCCTTTTAAAAAAAGTCATCCGCTAATCCCCCCCCCCCCCCCCCCCCACCCACCCCCCCCCACTGCATCCTGTTCAGGATGAGAAGAACCAGGAGGTAATGCTGATGACGGACGAGCAGCACCATCAGAGTCTTCCTGTTAGCGCCCTCTGGTGGATAAAGTTATACAGAAACTTTATCTGATAAGATGTTAAGGTCTTCAGCTCATCTTGGAGAAGCTACAGGGATGAGAAACAGAACCTCCAGATCTGAGACCCTGGTTCTCCGTCGGGAAAGGGTGGAAACGTCCTTTGGTTGGGAGTGAGGTGACCTGTAAAGGGGAGGAGTCTAAGTATCTTAGGTCTGGTTCAGGAGTGATGGAAGACTGGAGCAGGAGACTGACAGTCTGCAGTCATGTGGACCCGGTCTGCTGTGGGACTAGACCCTCTGTCCATCAGCCGATCTTCATTCCAACCCTCATCTGAACTGTGGTCAGAACAACATCACAGATTCAAGCGGCTGAAGTGAGTTTCCTCTGGAGGATGGCTGGACTCAGAGTAGAGCTCATCCACATGGAGAGGAGCCAGCTGAGGAGGTTCAGGCATCGAGGTGGGACTAGGAAGGAACTAGGAAGCAGTTCCAGGACACACTGGAGACTTGATCCCTCTCAGCTGGGCTGGAAACACCTCAGTATTCAGAGGACCTGGAGGTCTGGATGATGCATGGATGGATGGATGGATGGATGGATGGATGGATGGATGGATGGATGGATGGATGGATGGATGGATGGATGGATGGATGGATGGATGGATGGATGGATGGTGGGTGGGTGGATGGATGGATGATGATGGATGGATGGATGGATGGATGGATGGATGGATGGATGGATGGATGGATGGATGGATGGATGGATGGATGATGGATGGATGGATGGATGGATGGATGATGGATGGATGGATGGATGGATGGATGGATGGATGGATGGATGGATGGATGGGATGGATGGGATGGATGATGGATGGATGATGGATGGATGGATGGATGGATGGATGGATGGGATGGATGGATGGATGGATGGATGGATGGATGGATGGTGGATGGATGGATGGATGGATGGATGGATGGATGGATGGATGGATGGATGGATGGATGGATGGATGGATGGATGGATGATGGATGGATGGATGGATGATGGATGGATGGATGATGATGGATGGGATGGATGGATGGATGATGATGGGGATGGATGGATGGATGGATGGGATGGGTGGATGGGGATGGATGGATGGATGGATGATGATGGATGATGGATGGATGGACAGATGGATGGATGGATTGACAGAATAATGGGGGGTGGGTGGATAGAGGGATGATGGACGATGATGATGGATGGATGGATGGATGGATGGATGGATGGATGGATGGATGGATGGATGGATGGATGGGATGGATGGATGGATGGATGGATGGATGGATGGATGGATGGATGGATGGATGGATGGATGGGATGGATGATGATGGGATGGATGGATGGGATGGATGGATGGATGGATGGATGGAGGATTGATTGGATGGATGAGGGATGGATGGATGATGGATGGATGGATGGATGGATGATGATGTATGGGGATGATGGTGGATGGATGGATGGATGGATGGGATGGATGGATGGATGGATGGATGGATGGATGGATGGATGGATGGATGGATGGATGGATGGATGGATGGATGGATGGATGGATGGATGGATGGATGGATGGATGGATGATGGATGGATGGATGGATGGATGGATGGATGGATGGATGGATGGATGGATGGATGGATGGATGGATGGATGGATGGGATGGATGGATGGATGGATGGATGGATGGGTGGATGATGGATGGATGGATGGATGGATGGATGGATGGACAGATGGATGGGTGGGTGGATAGAGGGATGATGGATGGGTGGATGATGGATGGATGGATGGATGGATGGACAGATGGATGGACAGATGGATGGATGGATAGATGGATGGATGGACAGATGGATGGACAGATGGATGGATGGATGGATAGATGGATGGATGGGTGGATGATGGATGGCCTGAGCGATCAGTCCTGATCCACCAGAGACCAGCAGGACTCTTTGATCAGATGCTGGCAGCAGCAGCAGCCAGCAGAACCTGGATGCTTGGTTCTCCAGTAGAGTCTGGGGAACAATCATTGTTCTTCCTGGAAGACTTCAAGAACTGCAGAGTTTCATGGGAGCTTTCAGCGCTCTGACCCAAATCAGAGCAGATCTGTGTCAGACGGACCCCAGGAGGTGGAGGACACCATGAGTTGGTCACACAAAATCAGTATTTTCAGTTTATTGTGCCACAAGCATTAATTAGAAGCTTCAGCGTTTGTGCTGCAGACCTTCATGTTCCTCTGACTCAGACCAGAACCATCCAGAACTCCTCTCTGCTCCTGTTTGTCCAGCTCCCTCCTCCTCAGCCTCATCCAGGTACCTTCAGTCTCTGGGGGTCATTACTTCTGCCTTCATTTCCTTCATCTTTATTACCAGACTCTGCTCTAATCATGAAGGGATCTGGAGACTGTCAGACTTTATTAGCTCCATGTGGAGAAGATGCTCCTTAAAGCCCCTCTGTGGAGCAATGCCACGTCTGACCACATGGGGGCGAACAGGAGGCCATGTATGCTGTCATGATCCAGAAACCAGTTAGAGTTCGATCATCCTGCTGGATGCATCCATCAGAAGATGGTCCACTGTGGCCATGAAGGGATGGAGATGGTACCATGGTTACCAGCTGAACTCCAGACTCACCAGACCAGATGTTCTTCCAGTCTTCTGTGGTCCAGTTCTGGTGAGTCTCAGGTTCCTGTTCTCAGCTTTAACTTCAACTATATTTGTATCGTGTTTGTTACTATAGAAATGGTCTGAAGGTGGTTTTCAGAGACCCAGATCATGATCCCCGGGCAAATATTAATAACTAAAGTAATATTATTGAATCCTAATTAAAGAAACAATTAAAAGTTTAAGAAGAAGAAAGAAACATTGAGAAAGACCTGGAACATAAAGGGGACCATCCTGATGAAGACCAGCTGGATAAAGACATAAAAGAGGAGGGAGACAGGACAGAGGGGATGCAGGACAGAGAGGATGGAGGACAGAGAGGATGGAGGACAGATAGAGGATGGAGGACAGAGAGAGGATGGAGGACAGAGAGGATGGAGGACAGAGAGAGGATGGAGGACAGAGAGAGGAGGGAGGACAGAGAGGGAGGGAGGATGGAGGACAGGAGATGAGGAGGAGGACAGAGAGGAGGAGGACAGAGAGAGGAGGACAGGATGAGGATGGAGAGGAGGATGGAGGACAGAGGAAGGATGGAGGACAGAGGGAGGATGGAGGATAGAGAGGAAGGATGGAGGACAGAGAGGATGGAGGACAAAGGGATGATGGAGGACAGAAAGAGGATGGAGCACAGAGAGGATGGAGGACAGAGAGAGGATGAGACGAGAGAGGAGGGAGGACAGAGAGAGGATGAGGACAGAGGAAGGATGGAGGACAGAGAGAGGAGGGAGGACAGAGAGGATGGAGGACAGAGAGAGGATGGAGGACAGAGGAAGGATGGAGGACAGAGGGAGGATGGAGGATAGAGAGGAAGGATGGAGGACAGAGAGGATGGAGGACAAAGGGATGATGGAGGACAGAAAGAGGATGGAGCACAGAGAGGATGGAGGACAGAGAGAGGATGGAGGACAGAGAGGATGGAGGACAGAGAGAGGATGGAGGACAGAGAGAGGAGACAGAGAGGATGGAGGACAGAGAGGATGAAGACAGAGAGGATTAGGACAGAGAGAGGAGGGAGGACAGAGAGGATGGAGGACAGAGAGAGGATGGAGGACAGAGAGGATGGAGGACAGAGAGAGGATGGAGGACAGAGGGAGGATGGAGGATAGAGAGGAAGGATGGAGGACAGAGAGGATGGAGGACAAAGGGATGATGGAGGACAGAAAGAGGATGGAGCACAGAGAGGATGGAGGACAGAGAGACGATGGAGGACAGAGAGAGGAGGGAGGACAGAGAGAGGATGAGGACAGAGGAAGGATGGAGGACAGAGAGAGGAGGGAGGACAGAGAGGATGGAGGACAGAGAGAGGATGGAGGACAGAGGAAGGATGGAGGACAGAGAGAGGATGGAGAACAGAGACAATGGAGGACAGAGAGAGGATGGAGGACAGAGAGGATGGAAGACAGAGAGGATGGAGGACAGACAGGATGGAGGACAGAGAGAGGAGAGGAGCCCATCGCTGTTCATCATCCTTCTTCTCTTCAAGAGGATCCATCTTGTGTTCCTGTTCTGGACCTGGTCGGTCTGGAACGGTTCAGGGATGAAGCAAAGCAGCTTGAGTCTCTGTCCTCCTGCCTGTCCTCCTGCCTGTCCTCCTGCCTGTCCTCCTGCCTGTCCTCTGTCCTGTCCTCCGTCCTCCTGGAGGACCCAGGATTTGATCTCCAGTGACCTTCACCCTGAAGTGAGCAGGTGTTTGTCTGTCCAGGTAGCATCCTCCCACCTCTGACCCCCCCACAAAGAAGCTGAGCTCCAGCACGACCACGAATAAAACTCAAGATGGTTTTAAAAAAAAAAGAAAAGAAAAGAAAGTTAAGAGCTGAAAGCGTGGAAGAGGCGGAGCTAAACTC
Organism: Hirundichthys speculiger; assembly: GCA_018398805.1. NCBI lineage: Eukaryota > Metazoa > Chordata > Actinopteri > Beloniformes > Exocoetidae > Hirundichthys > Hirundichthys speculiger. The sequence goes on along the minus strand of JAGFBZ010002452.1, from coordinate 359,940 downwards.
CTGAGGTCTGCAGCTGCAGGAGTTACCAGCAACAGCAGCTGCTTTTTCTCCTCCTCCAGCATCTTCAGCTGGTCCTCCAGGTGGGTGATGTAGCCGTTAGACGCACCTGAAGGTAGACAGACAGACATGAAGGTCACACACAGATGTTATCAGCCTGAACTTCTGATTGTCACGTTAACGATGCAGACGACACTGGGAGGCGGAGTCAGGATGGAGGCTGATGACACCACTGATTCCTCCAGATGTTGAGCGCTAACGGCTACATTTCTGTGACTCCGCCCTCCTCCAGCAGAGACTCTGAACGGCATCTGGAGGAGTCCAGGAGTCGTTTCAGGCGATGCTGAGTGCAAACACATGTATGCCGTCATTTATAACTGATCTCCATGATGGAGCTTTGTTCAGGATCATAAATCTGCACTGTAAAAAAAAATTGTAATATAACAGTCTATTTTACAGATTTTTTTTTCTGTATCTTTAAAATACCATTTAATTTACAAAAATAGACTATGATTTTACATGTGTAACTGTGAAAACACACAATATTTCTGTTTTTTTTACAAAAAAAACACCCCATTAGAAATACATATATTTATTGTTAAAATACGTTCACAAATATATCGTAATTTCACAAATATTTGTCCATTATTTAAGGGAATAAATTGTAAAATTCAACTTTAAAACTAAAAAAAAAAAAAAAAAAAAGGAAAAATAATTTAAAATTACTGAGGAATTAATAGTAAAAGTTTGTAATTTTACTATAATTTCTTTGTGAATTGACTAATATTTTCATCGAAAATAACTACAATTACTCTCATTTCTAAATGGTAACTTTTATTAACATTATATTAATAAATGATTTTTAATTATATTTATTTTGAAAGGACATCTAAAGAGATATAGGGAAAGGGGAAAGCTTGAGAGGGTGAATAATAAAAGTTGGACTGGTTTGACCCCCTGTTGATTCATACCCGTTACATTTAACGTGTTCATTTGTGTCACCCTGAGTTAAGTCTGTGTTCGAATGAGTACCCGTGAGTTTGATTAATAAAGTGTGTAAAACAAAGCTTGTGCTTTGCAAAAACGGGAAGTGGACAAAATTCTCCTTTTGCTAGTGCCATGGCTCTGTCATGTGTTGCAGACCAGGATCCACTACAATACAAAGGCTACAGTCCTTAAAATTGTAGCAATTTTAAACCCAATATCTAGTTTTTCAACAGTTTAATGACATGTTTTGAAAGATGAATCACATTTTTTTTGTGTCATATACTGTTATTCAGATTCAGATTCAGATTCAGACAACTTTATTTATCCCCGAGGGGCAATTGAGGTCCAACAGCAGCATTGTGTTGATATAGGTATTAACAATACAAATGAGATTGACAGAACTAAAATAGAAATAAATATAGTATATACAGTAATAACACAGTTTGAAATGCTAAATTATATAAAGTGACTGGAGTGAATGAGGTAGAGATAAATATATATTACATTATATTACATCAGACACAAATTAATATACAACTTCTTTACATAAAATAATGTCATTGAAACCAATTAATAACAGCTCATTTCTGTAAATTTAAGCATTATTATATGTAATATTGCATTTACTTACCATATTTCAAGGTAATTTAATTGTTTTAAAATGTGAAATGTTTCTAATTAAATGTTAAAAACAACCTGAAAATAAGGCAAAATCTTGTTAAAATTACAACTACAAACTGTATGTTAATTATGGAAAAAATTGTGTTTTTATGAGAAGCATTTTTCTGTTATTTCACGGTATGTTTCTGGCGCCCCAGCTGCTGGAAAATTACCATTTTTTTTTACGATTTTTTTTTTTTACAGTGTGGAGGCCAACAGAGGAGGGATTGTTCCCCAGCCGGTCGGAGTAATCTGAGCCCGGTGTCCGAATTCCTGCTCCATGAGCGCTTTCACGGTGCGTTACCCATCTAACAGCAGAGCAGCAGAGCAGCAGAGCAGCGGAGCAGCGGAGCAGCGGGCGAAACAAGGAGTTCAGCATCTGACATGGTCATGAGCTGCAGGACCGAGCAGAAACCAAACTGCTCTGCTGCTCCAGGAGCAGGACCACAAGTCCTCTGGACGTTTTCTACAAAGTACAGCTGGGTAGTCTCGGCAAACCAGCAGAGCAGGAAAGTGCAGTTCCTCTACTGGCCACCGGGGGCTCAGAAAATGACTCCTCCTTCAACCATCTGACATTTTACAGCAGAAATAAAGATTTACAGCCTGGAACAGAAACGGTTCTGGTCTCCGGTCCAGATGTCTCATCCCTGACAGCTGGACGATGGAATTCATGCACGTCATCAGAGGAAATTAAATAAAGCCACAAATTAGTGCATAATTAGGGGCGTGGTGGTTTTGATTGACAGCTGGTTAGAGCAGTGGCTAGTGGGTCATTTACACGACCCAGAAGAACTGCTGCTGTCAGAACCGACCCAGCTGGTGGTTGTCTGAACACAAAACTAGACTCTAAAACTAACGACCCTGGTGAAAGACCCCCCCCCCCCCCACCACACACACACACACACACACACACACACTCTGGCAGGACTGCTGAGTAAATGAAAGCAGAGGACGTCCTTGAATTCCAGATGCTCAGCACAGATCCAGGTCTCCTGTCTGAGCGTCTGCAGAATAATGCTCCAGAGATGAACCCAGGAGAACCTCTGACAGATCCAGGACCCCTCAGTCCAGCAGAGTCTGGTTCTGGTGAGCTTCAAGCAGCCGATGGAGATTAAAGGTTCTCTGCACCTGCATTTGTTTAGTCTGTTCTCTTCTTTCTCCTGGTTCTGGAGGTTTTACACAAAACCAGACAGGAAAAAGCTGATCAACCCCCCCACCACCTCCACCTGAATCCTCAGAGAGGCAACAGGAAATGAAACGGAAAGTGGACTGAGGCAGCGGAGGAAACTGCTCTGAGGTCAGATGGACGCCCATCAGTGAAACATGGGGGTGGTGCCATCATGCTCGGGGCATGTTTTCCTGACAGAACAGTTAAGGATTCAGGTCACGTTTACACAACAGCTGGTTGGATCAGAAGCCAGAGGAAACACAGAACACGCTGTGATACAGCTGATGGACCTGATATGGTCTCATGGAGGTCTTCTAAGACCTGCGTGCCTCCTGCTGAGACTTTATTGTTTCTGTAATCCTGCAGGACTTAGAAAGAACCAGGATGTGAGCCTGTCTGACTCACATCACAGCAGCTTCTTCTTCAGAGTCACGGCTGATCTCAGGTGCAGGGGTGTCAGACTCATTCTCACTGAGGGCCACATCAGCATCATGGTTTCCCTCGAAGGGCCAGATTAACAGAATGAATGTAACAAAATGCAATATAAATCAAAATAAATTAAACTACACCTTATTATAATGTTAAATAATGGTGTCTGTATTTATTATGTATTCAAGTTTCAAATATTTAACTCATTATTATATTAAACTCAGGGTTTGTGGTTGTAAGAGTATCCATTACTTTGGTTTTAGAAGCGGAAGTGGTTCTTTGTTTTTCTTGCAGGCTAAATTTAGCATAGTTAGCTCCGTGTTTGCTGTCAAAATGCAGACGGAGATTAAACTCTTTCACGACTGACACCCGCCTCATAACACAAAAGACACACTGTTATTTCACCTTGAGATACAAACTTGTAATTGTTTTCCCATCATTCATGAAACTGAATTGTTTTTCTTAAGTCCATCAGTTCTGAAAAATCGTCTTGCTCATAGCTACCGTTATCGTTGTGGATAATGATGAAGTGCATGATGGGAGATGTAGTTTTTTGTCAATATGTGCTTTAAAGCGGTTTAAGCTTATTTTAAGTCTTAAAATATTGGTTTAAAATTTAAGCCAACAATGCACAAGCTCTCGAGGGCCACATAAAATGACGTGAAGGGCCAAAATTGGCCCGCAGGCCTTGTGTTTGAGACATTTGCCCTGGAGGATTCAGGCGAAGGCTCTGAAATAAAGACGCTCACCAGAACACGCTGGAGGAGCTGAGATGAAGCTGAGAACCAAAATTCAGCTGAGGGGGGACCCTCAGACCAGGAGGGACTCTCAGACCGGGGGGGACCCTCAGACCAGGAGGGACTCTCAGACCGGGGGGGGACCCTCAGACCTCTGACCCCGGCGGTCCCACAGACCACGAGACGGGGAGGGTTGGTGGGGGCATGTGAAGCTCTGAACAGTGAGGCCCCCCATTGTCTGCTGAACAATGCTGTCGGACAGATGGCTGGAGCACACACACATGTACACACACAGACACGCATGCACACGCACGCACACACACATGCACGCGCACACGCTGGAATGAGGCCAGCAGCAGAACCAGGACAGGACCAGAGTCCAGGACACCAGGGAGGATGTTCAGTTTCTATAAATCACACCAACAAACAGAGGATCTGCCTCCTCACTTCCTTCACTTATGTTGCTTCCTTGTGTCCTAGCTCCTCTCACGTCCTCGTCTCCATCAGGAGCTGGAAGACAAAAGAACAGTTCACCCGTTCCTTCGTACATGTTCCTTTGTTCCTCCTGTTAAAGGGTTTATGTCGGAATCACGTGGTCCTGGTTTCAGCTGCGACGCTTCAGATCTGTGGACAGATTTGATCAGAATGAGGGTGAAGCTGCTCAGCCTGTTGGCTCCGCCCCCACAGGAGGTGTTTCCTTCTGGAAGCTCTCAGGTGTTGGTTCCTGTCAGACGCCAGGAGCACTAAACCGTCCCTGGAGGTCTCAGATAAAACGCTGCACCTGCAGAAACCTCAGACTGTCTTCAAAAACACCCCCTGATGTATCCGTCCCACCTTTGTTTGCAGGGATGTTCTCCGTTTATCTGCTGACCCGACTCATCTGAGCAGGTGACGTGTTTTCCAGCGATGCCGGACAGAACAATGTCTTTATTATTCTCCGTCGTGGATTTTTTTTTTTCCCACGGTGCCGTGGTCCTTTGTGTTCAGTGGAATGTGGGAAATCCAAACCAAACGGCTTTTCTCAGCAAATCCCCGTTAGTCCATGACGAGTCTTTACAGCACAAACGGGCTCGTTGTCTCCACCAGCGATGCTTTGTGTGGGCGACCTGTGAGCTGACAGGTTTTCATGAGTATTTTCTGGTGAATACCGAAACATTTATGTATCGTTCCACATTTCTCTACGCTAATATCAAGTTTCAGATTGCAGCATCTGAGCCTGCAGGAGTGATAACGTCAGGTTGATGAATCCTGGTCACATCTGTAACACACATGCTACAGATACAGTATCCACCTCGACTCCCTTGAGAGGCCTCCTCCACAAACACCTTCCACAGGAGTTATCCGAGCCAGGTGCCTGGACCTCCTCAGCTGGCTCCTCTCCATGTGGAGGAGCAGTGACTCTACTCTCTCCTGGACGGCTGAACTTCTACCTCTATCCCTAAGAGAGGGACGAGCGTCCCGACAAGCAGCTTAAATGAGTTTCCTCTGGTGGCTGGTCGCTCTCTCACAGACAGAGGTTCAGTCATCTGAGAAAGACTAAGAGTAGAGTAGCTGCTCCTCCACATGGAGAGGAGCCAGGAGGTGGTTCAGGAGTCTGGACGCCTTCCCAAGGAGGTGTTCCAGGCATGTCCAACCAGGAGGTGCCCCCACCTCAGCTCCAGCTCCTGAGGAGGTAGCTGGGGAGAAGGAGGTATGGGCCTCTTTGCTACACTCCCAACCTGAATTTGGATGAGTGGAAGTTAATGGATGAATGGATGATAGCTGAGGAATAAGGAGGTGAAAGAAAATAATGTTATTTCAAACAGGTGGTGTCATCAGGGGACTGAAATGACAATTTAGTGAAAGGTTCAGTGTTTGAGGAGCAAAGGTGAACAAAGGAGCTCCACTTTGTCAACTTTGAAACAATGTTCCTCAGCTTTATGTCAACCAGAGTAGACATCTCTGGACTCAGAGGCATCTGGAATAGACCATCACCATGGAAACATGGATTATACTAAATGAGGAGTACCACAGGGCTCTGGATGAGAGCCTCTGCTTCTTCTTTGATTCTACATGCTTCCACTCAGCATCATCGGGTGATAATTCATACAAATGTCACTTCACATCTTTATCATCCCAGCCAATGTTCCTGGTGGTTTTTTTGAAGGATAGAGTGCTGTGTGCTCTGGAGAAAAGGAAAATCTAATCTGTCCACAACAGAGGATTTTGAATTTCAAAAACAGTGTTGGAAGAAACAAGAATAGATGGGAAAAAGATAACAGCTGAAACTGTTCATCACTGGTCAGAGATGAGAGAATGAAAGGTCATCGACCCTCTATCATCAACCCCTCCAAAATATCTAACGTGTTTTTGATGATCTGTGACAATTTTCAGTCGTCCACCATGACTGGACGTTTTTTTTTCTGCCTGAGATGTGAAAATCCGGCTGTTAATTCTTAAATCATGAGCCGAGCTTCAGGGCAGGACTTTCCCATGATGCCTCATTATCATAACAACACAGTCGCTCTCTGCTGCACACACAAAGCTCTCTCTCTCTCCTCTCTCTTTCTCTCTCCCACAGACAGCTAAGAGGCTTCACAGCTTTTCCTCAGGAACAAGTCTGATGAACATTTCTTTAGATCCAAGGAGATCATCAAGTATAACCTCCTGTAGCTGTTTAGAAGTGATGAGATGATCAGAAATATACAGATGATTAACACGTTTTGTGCTGATCGTGACTCAGCAAGTCAACAAGGTCAGTCTGTCGTAAATATTAGTACTCTGTTTTCACAGTACAGCAGCATTTCAGCCTCAGGTCTGGACTTTGACTCTGTCACCATAAAACCTTGATTCTTTGACTTTTTCATCCATTCTGACCTAGACTTGGTGCTGTACCTGGATCAGGAGGACCACCAATAACCATAACCAGCCATCAATTAAAAGACCACGCCCCTAATTATGAAGTAACAGATTAATATCATTTTAACTGATGAGAAACATAAAAATCTCCCCTGTACAGTTAACAAAACTGTTTTAGTACCAGGCTGTAAATATGTCAGGAAAGGAACCAGCCTCTAGTGGTCAGTAGAGGAACTGCAGCCTCTAGTGGTCGGTAGAGGAACTGCAGCCTCTAGTGGTCGGTAGAGGAACTGCAGCCTCTAGTGGTCGGTAGAGGAACTGCAGCTTCTAGAGGTCAGTAGAGGAACTGCAGCTTCTAGTGGTCGGTAGAGGAACTGCAGCCTCTAGTGGTCGGTAGAGGAACTGCAGCCTCTAGTGGTCTGTAGAGGAACTGCAGCCTCTAGCGGTCGGTAGAGGAACTGCAGCCTCTAGTGGTCTGTAGAGGAACTGCAGCCTCTAGCGGTCGGTAGAGGAACTGCAGCCTCTAGAGGTCGGTAGAGGAACTGCAGCCTCTAGAGGTCGGTAGAGGAACTGCAGCCTCTAGCGGTCTGTAGAGGAACTGCAGCCTCTAGCGGTCGGTAGAGGAACTGCAGCCTCTAGTGGTCTGTAGAGGAAACTGCAGCCTCTAGCGGTCGGTAGAGGAACTGCAGCCTCTAGTGGTCTGTAGAGGAACTGCAGCCTCTAGCGGTCGGTAGAGGAACTGCAGCCTCTAGAGGTCGGTAGAGGAACTGCAGCCTCTAGCGGTCTGTAGAGGAACTGCAGCCTCTAGCGGTCGGTAGAGGAACTGCAGCCTCTCGGTCGGTAGAGGAACTGCAGCCTCTAGTGGTCTGTAGAGGAACTGCAGCCTCTAGTGGTCGGTACTAGCAGACTCTTTAACTTGAAACTCGTGTCACAACTTAAATCAGTTTTACATGTTTGTGCATCAAACTGTTGTGATTGAAAAGAGCTTTCAAGTTCAAATTTCTGAGTTTGTGTTTTTTTTGTTTTGCAAGTTTATAAAACTACAATTTCTAGGGTTTTTTTTTTTTTTTCAAATTTCTAGTTTTTTTCCCCTTTAAACTGCAAATTGTTCTGTTCTTGCCAAGATTTAAAACCTTAGCTCTGGAAATATGAAGTTATTTATCAATAACGTACTTTATTATATTTATCATAAATATGTATTTTTACACCTAAATTTGCCAGGAAATCTTAAATTTAGTAAATGTTTAAACTAAGCATCAATATCTAGTTCCAGCTCTTATTTTTACTCTTTTACTGTAAAATCTAGTTTCCAGAAATCAAACTGTTTAGAAATATCCTCTTTAATTTGTGAGTTTATTTTCTATCTCTTTGTTTTAAATAATAAATAATTAAGAATTAATTGCTCGTTTTCAGAGCTTCACTTGTTCCTGATCTGTAAGAAGTCTGTTTAGTGGTCTGATCTCAGTTTTTTGATTAACTTGTTTCAACAAACTGGAAACGAGACTTTTATCAGGTAAAATGATCTTTCTGCATAAACAGATTATTTCACTTTGTCAATTAACAACTTTATTTTAAACAAGTCTCGCCAGTGTTCTTTTTAAAGTTTAATTTAATGCAGTACAGATCATTTTAAGGCCTTTTAGCTCCTCCATCATTCTGGAGGTTTGACAGAACTGTGTCCCCCAGACAGAACCGCGGCCCCCAGACAGAACCGCGGACCACCAAACATCTAGACCCGGTCCTGCTCCGAGTAAACTTTCTAAAGGAGCTTTTGTGTAATAACTCCATCAGGACTGAAGGTTTCCCTCCAGATGCGCAGCAGAACTCACCTCCGGCTCCAGAACCTCCGTGGAGGTGGGTCGAGGACATGTCCTCCGTGGACCGTCTCAGAGGTACCGCCTTCCCTTCAGCTGGTCTGAGCAGCAGCTGGTGCTGGTGGTCTGGGCTCCCGCTGGACGCGCTGCTCCCGTCCCCCACGTCCCGCTGCGGCACCGGTCCGTTCAGGTTGGTCAGGCTGGACTGGCTGTCGATGGAGCTCCGGGACCCGGTCCCGCTCCTCTCGTCGTCCAGCATGAGGACGATCTCCTTCAGCTCCTCGTTCTCCGCCCTCAGCGCCTCTTGGAGGGTCTCCAGCTCCGTCAGCTTCTGCTGGTACAGCCCCACGTCCCTCCACAGGACACCGGCCGTGTAGCGGCCGAAGCGCTGCCACTCCCGGCTCACCCTGCGGCCCTTCTGCCGGTCGTCGTCCAGGAAGCAGCAGAGCTCCCGGAGCTCCTGGTTGTCCTCCTGGAGCTTCTGGTTCACCTCCTTCAGGCTCCGTATCTCGTGGAGGTGGACCTGCAGGCTCCGGTTCACGTCCTTCATTAGGGCTCCGTGTTCCAGCATCAGCTCCATGTTTCGGTTCTCCAGAACCCTCAGCCTCCGGACCAGATCCTCCTTCCCCAGCTTCAGCAGCTCCTCCTCGGACAGCCGGCTCATGTCCCCCGCCTCCATGTCCGCACACGTCCTGAGGAACACTAAGTCCTCTAACCGGTCTACGACGGCAGAGTCAAGACCAGAAACGGATCCATCAATCAGGACTCGTAGACGGAACCGGGACAGAGACAGAACCGAGAAGGAGCCCCGCGGCGACCCATTTAATCCACCTGAGGAGGAACTGAACCGGAGAATCCGCCGCTCACACTTTCTGACATCAACAGAGAGAATGAATAAAGGAGAGAGAGAACGACTGAGGAAGAGAGGAAACAGCGGCCCCCACCGGTCAGAACCAGAACCTGCAGAACCAGAACCTGCAGAACCAAAACCTGCAGAACCAGAACCTGCTGACAGCAAACAGGTCAGAACCAGAACCTTCAGAACCAGAACCTGCAGACAGCAAACAGGTCAGAACCAAAATCTACAGAACCAGAACCTACAGAACCAGAACCTGCAGAACCAGAACCTGCAGAACCAAAACCTGCAGACAGCAAACAGGTCAGAACCAAAATCTACACAACCAGAACCTGCAGAACCAAAACCTGCAGAACCAGAACCTGCAGACAGCAAACAGGTCAGAACCAAAATCTACAGAACCAGAACCTGCAGAACCAAAACCTGCAGAGCCAGAACCTGCAGACAGAAAACGGGTCAGAACCAGAACCTACACAACCAGAACCTGCAGAACCAAAACCTGCAGAACCAGAACCTGCAGAGCCAGAACATGCAGAACCAGAACCTGCAGACAGCAAACAGATCAGAATGAGAACCTACAGAACCAGAACCTGCAGGACCAGAAACTGCAGAAACAAAACCTGCAGAACCAGAACCTGCAGAGCCAGAACATGCAGAACCAGAACATGCAGACAGCAAACAGGTCAGAACCAAAACCTACAGAACCAGAACCTGCAGAACCAGAACCTGCAGAACCAAAACCTGCAGAACCAGAACCTGCAGAGCCAGAACATGCAGAACTAGAACCTGCAGACAGCAAACAGATCAGAACGAGAACATACAGAACCAAAACCTGCAGGACCAGAAACTGCAGAACCAGAACCTGCAGAACCAAAACCTGCAGAACCAAAACCTGCAGAAACAGAACCTGCAGACAGCAAACACAAACTGTAGAACCATTCCAGGCCAGACCCATTCCAGATCAGAACCATTCCAGGTCAGGACCATTCTAGACCAGACCCATTCCAGGTCATAACTATTCCAGATCAGAACCATTCCAGCTCAGAACTATTCCAGGTGAGAACCATTCCAGGTCAGAACTATTCCAGGTGAGAACCATTCCAGGCCAGAACCATTCCAGCCCAGAACCATTCCAGCTCAGAACCATTCCAGCCCAGAACCATTCCAGCTCCGGACCATTCCAGCTCAGAACTATTCCAGGTCAGAACAATTCCAGCTCAGAACCGTTCCAGCTCGGAACCATTCCAGCCCGGAACCGTTCCAGGCTAGAACCATTCCAGGCCAGAACCATTCCAGCTCAGAACCATTCCAGCTCAGAACTATTCCAGGTCAGAACAATTCCAGCTCAGAACCATTCCAGGTCAGAAATATTCCAGGTCAGAACCATTCCAGCTCAGAACCGTTCCAGCTCAGAATTATTCCAGGTCAGAACTATTCCAGGTCAGAACCGTTCCAGCTCAGAACTATTCCAGGTCAGAACTATTCCAGGTCAGAACCATTCCAGCTCAGAACCGTTCCAGCTCAGAACTATTCCAGGTCAGAACTATTCCAGGTCAGAACCGTTCCAGCTCAGAACTATTCCAGGTCAGAACTATTCCAGGTCAGAACCATTCCAGCTCAGAACCGTTCCAGCTCAGAACTATTCCAGGTCAGAACAATTCCAGCTCAGAACCGTTCCAGCTCAGAACCATTCCAGCCCAGAACCATTCCAGCTCAGAACCGTTCCAGCCCAGAACCATTCCAGCTCAGAACCGTTCCAGCTCAGAACCATTGCAGGTCAGAACCATTCAAGATAGTCTGGTGCTCAAGTTCCTCTCCTTTGATCTTGGACTTTTCTACAGGACAACAGTTGATCAGCTGTTTCACCATCAAAAGCAGCAGTGTTGCATCATCCATCCATCCATCCATCTATCACCATTCATCCATTATCCATCGATCATCCATCCATCATCCATCCATTATCCATCCATCATCCATCCATCATCCATCCATCATTCATTAATCATCCTTTCATTATCCATCCATCATTCATCCATCATCCATCCATAATCATCCATCATCCATCCATCATCCATCCATCATTCATCCTTCCATCCATTATCCATCCATCATCCATCCATCATTCATTCATCATCCTTTCATTATCCATCCATCATTCATCCATCATCCATCCATCCATCCATCCATCCATCCATCCATCCATCCATCATCCATCCATCATCCATCATCCATCCATCATCCATCCATCCATCCATCCATCCATCCATCCATCCATCATCCATCATCCATCAGCCATCCAGCCATCCATCCATCCATCATCCATCCATCCAGCCAGCCATCCATCATCCATCCAGCAGCCAGCAGCCATCCATCCAGCCAGCATCAGCCATCATCCATCCACCATCCATCCATATCCAGCCATCCATCCACCATCCATCCATCATCCTCCATCCATCCATCCATCCATCCATCCATCCATCCATCCATCCATCCATCCATCCACCATCCATCCATCCATCCATCCATCCATCCATCCATCATCCATCCATCATCATCCATCATTCATCCATCATCCATCCATCACTCATCCATTAACCACCCATTATTCATCCATCCATCCATCATCTCTACTCGTTCCATCCTCTACAGGCTTACACTGATCTCCTAAGTCCATCCCAGCTCTCTTCAGGTTAAAAGCAGGGGTCCACCAGATCTTCTGTCCATCACAGCAGTTTCACATCAAAAAGAAGCAATTTGGTGAATTTTTCAAACGATAATGTGCAATTCCATAAGTTATGATTTTATGACAAAAAGTTTCGATTTGAAATTTATGTTTGAAAGTTGACTGTTTGTGAAATTCGTGATTTAATGAACGTATGTCATGATTATTAAGATGTGAAGTTGCAGTTATATGAGTTTCAGCATTTTGCAACAGAAAGTTGAAATATCAGGTTAAAAGTCCCTATTTTGTGAAATCTATGATTATATAAGCAAAATGTTGAGATTATTGACAAAAGTCCCCATTGTCCAATAACTTTACAGTTTAGAGTCACCAGTTATCATCCCTGTTTTTGGACTTTATGACAAAATGTTGCTTTCTCAAGAAAAAAGATAATTTTTCAAAATACTCTGATGAGCATCTGTATAATTTTATGATTATAGAAATAAATGACTAGTTAAAACTAAACCAGTAGTATTCTGGTTATATTATATTTTCATCTGACAGGTTCCAGCTTCTTCGTGTTCTTGATGTTTCTGTTCAGGTCTGGGGTTCGGACCTTCATGTAGCCCCTGAAGAAAGCTCTGCCAGGAAGTGGGCCGGCCAAACCCAGAGCAGAAATCACCTCCTTGTAAACTCTTGGGGCCCCCTAGTGCCAGCCAGGAGCCCCAGAAGGGACGAAGGGAACAAACAAGACACAGGCGCAAACAATCAGGTAGACAACAAAAAGGAAGTAAAAAGAACAAGGGACAGACTGACCTTCAAAATAAAACAGGAAACAGAACACAAAGTACTCAAGAGAAGCAGACCAACTAAGAAATGTAATATGCCCAACCCAACCAAACAGTTTCTTCCTCACAGACGAGGGTCTGCTCTGGCGTCCCACAGGGTTCAGTGTTAGGACCGATCCTCTTCTCTCTATACATGCTGCCCCTGGAAATATTATCCAGAGACACGACATAAATGTTCACTGATCTGCAGCTGTATTTATCCATGAAACCAGAGGAAACAGAACCATTAGACAAACTTCAGGCATGTCTGAAGGACATTCAGACCTGGGTGTCCTCTAACTTTTAGCTTTTACATCCTGATAAAACAGAGGCTATTGTCTTTGGTCCCAAACACCTGAGGAACAGATGAACTGATTTTATGTTGTCCTCCAGTCCAACTGTGAGAAACCTCTGAGTTATTTTAGATCAGGATACGTGATTTAAACAGCAGATTAATCAGGGTTATCAGACAGCCTTTTTAAACCCCCATAATATCTCCAAGATCAGGAGCATTCTCTCCCAGGGTGATGCTGAAAAACTTCCTAAAAGATCCAGAGGTAGATCTGGAGGACAGGCCTACTGCTATCTGACACCTTTATTATGGAACCAGTTACCAGTTTGGGTTCAGGAGGCTGACACCACCTCCACCTTTAAAACTAAACTGAAAACATTTCTGTTCAGTAAAGCCTACAGTTAGTCTAAACTATACTGTGTTAGGGGCCAATAGTCACAGATACAGTTACAGGAATGGATAAAGACCAGACTAGAGCAGGCTGGTCTGAAACATACCCTCAGCTATGCTGCTATAGGTCTATGCTGCTATAGGTCTACGCTGCAGGGAGACACCAACATGATCCACTGACTGGTGTCCTCACCCCTCTACTCTCCCCTCCTTTCCTCTTTTCCCTTCAGCTGGATCCATAGTTGATTAGGAGCACCTCATTAATGTAACTGTGCTTCATTGTTCCTGCAGTTTTTTGTTCTGTCCTGCTCCCCTTTTTCCTTTTCTTTCTGTGTATGTGATCAGTCCAGAGTTTCCAGAGCGACATACTAACCTGCAGTTCCACAGGAAGGTCCCTCATATGTTCCAGGTCCTGCTGAAGGTTTCTTCCACTTAAAGGGGAGATTTTTCTTGCCATTGTTTGGCTTAAAGGTTTTTTTTTTCTTTTTACTTGCCTTTTTTTCTTTACTTAAGGTTTAATATTATTAATGTAGTTAATAACATTTGTTTGGATTGTCATGGGTTTCTGAAAAGCACCTTGGGACAATTTGTATTGCGATGGACACTTAAGCAAATAAAGCTGAGTCAAACTGAATTATATTATATTATATTATGAAAACGTGTCATTTAACTGGGTGATCCATTTTCTCGTGACTTGAGCACCTGCTCCCCTAAAAATATCAGTGCAGGAACCTGTTTTGATCCTGAAAACTACAAAGTCATATGAAGCTGAGTCTTCCTGCCGCTAGTTGGCGTCTGTTGCCCTCTGTTGGTGACCGGGAGCAACACCAGAACTGTTCGGGGATGATGTTTCCAAAGCTGACAGTTCCACACAAGAATGCACAACAACTAAAGAACCCATGTACCCACAATGCACTGCGTGCCCTAATTGATATTCAGAGGACTAGACTCAATAAATCCGGCTGGAACAAACGTCGCAGTCTGCGGTTTCAGTTTGGCTTCTTCCCGCAGCTGCGCGCCTGGAACCGCTGAAGGGGGTGTGAGCGTTCACGGGCACGTTCACGTGCACTGTCCATGACCTGAGCCTGCGGTCCAACAGGACAGACAGACGGACCCAGGTCCAGGTCCAGGTTGACAGTGGACAGCGCGCGTCACTACGTCGGAGCGCACAACAGCGCAGAGGAGCGAAGTCCGCGCAGGAAATCAATCTCCGCAGCTCTGTTCGCGGTCCCGCAGCTGGCCGACATGCAGCGGAGCCCCGGCAGAGCCCGGTGTCGGCCGGGGCCGTGTTTTGCGGTTTTCCTGAGTGTGTTTTTACTGTGTCCCGCACCTGTGGCGCCTCACCCGCAGTGTCTGGACTTCAAGCCGCCGTTCCGGCCGCTGCGGGAGCTGCAGTTCTGCGTCATGTACAAGGACTTTGGCTGCTGCGACTACCAGAAGGACCAGGAGCTCATGACCAAGTACTACCAGGTCATGGACAACTTTGACTACCACGGCTACGCCAGCTGTGCGGGGTACGTGCTGGAGCTGCTGTGCCAGGTACGCGCGCGCGGACAAAGGTCTCCTGGCCCGGTCCATCATGAGGCAGAGCAAACACTCCCGACACTGGCGGTTACGTAACCAGTCTGCTGTCTTTAAAACACGGCATGTCTCACTGTCGGGGCCGTTTCCAGCTGTGTGGGGGCCAATTCAAGGTTCTGTTCGGGGTCCCCAGTTTTGCTAAAGGTCCGGTGTGGTGGAGGAGTCCAGTCCCTTCAGATAATCGGTGGAGGTTCTGGACTCTGAAGAAGAAAACAGGCTCTGAAATTTAAAATGTAACCTGTTGTCCATCCATCCATCCATCCATCCATCCATCATCTATGTCCCATGCAGGGTCACAGAGACCTGCTGGAGTCTGGTCCTGTCCACCTGGACGGGTCACCAGTCCAACTTGTGTGTTTTTTTTCTTAAAGTTAACAATTAATGGCAAAAATTCATGCTTTTTACTATGAAATGTGCAAGTCGCTATTTTACCACCAAAAGTTGGTAATTTTACATTCAAAAAGTAACAATTTAGTCAATTGTGTGATTTTTTTTATTTAAAGACAAGAAGTCCTGATTTAACGTAAAAAAGTTGCAATTTTGTGAAATTTAAGAATTTTTTGCAGAAAGGATTTTTTTTTTTTTTTTTTTTACAGAATTTGCAATTTTAGGACATAAAGTCATCATTTTTTTGTCGATTTTTTAAAAGCTGGTTTTTCCAAAAAAAAAAAGGTTGCAATTTGAAGTTATAAAGTTACAATTTTGTGATATTTTTCAATGACAATCTCGTAATTATTCTGCTGAAAGGACACTTATCAATCGGAAGTCAAAGGTGGAGGAGCTTGCGTCTACTTGTAGATGTACCTGCTCAAAAGTTTGAATCAAGGCAGCTGGACTGAAATATTTTGGATCCTGAAGACCATAAAAAAATCTTCTTCTGTTCGTAGCTTATTTCTCTGTTGTAACAACATTTATTGGTAATAAATGTCAGACTGATGAAAAACCTGATTATGGGATTTATGGGATCAGCAGCACAGACGGAGCCTCATCTGTGCTGCTGATCTCATAAATACCTGTTCCAGACTAATGTGGCTCCATTTAAAAGGAAATAAACAGACTTTCCAGCAGTATAAGATGTGTTACCAAGGAGTAGGGGTGTGAAAAAAAAATCGATTTAGCAATATATCCCGATTTTCGGCCACCCAATATAATATCGATTTTTCAGCTCCTAATATTGAAATCGAAATTTTCGATTTTTTCAAAAACACTAATAATAAACAAAAAATAGGTTGTTTTGAAGCAAATAGTTTTGACTCAATTTGATCAATATCATCTGATGAACATATACAGCAACTTGATTTTTCATCTATACTTTTAATTTTGATATTAATTGGGTTGAACAGCACGATATATATCGTGATATCATGATAATATCATATCGTGACCCAAGTATCGTGATACATATCATATTGCGAGGTCCTTGCCAATATTCACCCCTACCAAGGAGCATCGTTACAACGAAGGAATAATCTACCAAACTCTAAATCTGTGATCGGTTTATCCAGAAGGGTTCATCAGTTCAGTCTGACTGGAGGTGAAGCTCCTCAGCGTTCATGTCTCCTGGATGGAATAAGAACCAAGAAGAGGTCCAGCTGCCTTGTTTCAAGCCTTCGAGGAATACCGGGATCAGGAAGACGGATTTTAAACTCAATCCTGGATTTAACAGGAAGTTCAGATCAGATAAACCTGAGTTGGTCCTTGTTCTTCCACCTCTTGACCTTCCTTCTCTTCATCTCTCTGATGTTTTTGGTCTCAGGAATGTTCTCCGTACGCAGCTCACCTGTATGACGCCGAGGACCCGATGACGCCGGTCAGAACCATCCCAGGCCTCTGTCCGGACTACTGTTCCCGGTTCTGGGATAGGTGTCGCTTCACCATCCCGTTCCTGTCCAGCGATCCTCATTTAAACGCCGTCAAAGAGGACCAGACCCGTCTCTGCCGGCACCTGAAGCTGGACGACGCCGATTACTGCTACCCTCACCTGCTCAGCAGCCAGACGCTCACCCAGAACCTGGGCCGGGTCCAGACGGACTCAGACGGCTGCCTGCAGCTGTGCCTGGAGGAGGTGGCCAACGGGCTGCGCAACCCGCTGGCCATGGTGCACGCCAACGACGGCACGCACCGCTTCTTCGTGGCGGAGCAGGTGGGCCTGGTGTGGACGTACCTACCGGACCGGTCCAAGCTGGAGAAACCGTTCCTGAACATCACCAAGGCGGTGCTGACATCGTCGTGGGAGGGTGATGAGAGGGGCTTCCTGGGGATCACCTTCCACCCCAGATACAAGTACAACGGGAGGCTGTACGTCTACTACTCCGTGGAGATCGGCCTGGACGAGAGGATCCGGATCAGCGAGTTCAGGGTGTCGGCCAATGACATGAACATGGTGGACCACTCCTCTGAGCGGTAGGTACGGGCCGCAGGGCGCCACATTTCAACGTTCATGACGCTGAACTTTTCTCCATGTCGTGTTGTCGCTGAAGAGTCATCCTGGAGATCGATGAGCCGGCGTCCAACCACAACGGAGGACAGGTGCTGTTCGGGGATGACGGATACCTGTACGTCTTCACGGGAGATGGAGGGATGGCGGGAGACCCGTTCGGCAAATATGGAAACGCTCAGAACAAGTAAGAACGACACAAAGAGCTGAGACTTTCTCGGGTCTTAGGGTTAGGGTTAAGGGATAGGTTAAATTGATGACCAGTAGCTTGTGGAAGCACCTTTAGAGGCAGCAGCTTTTAGCTTCATGTCTTTTACAGCTTTATCACATGGCTGCAGACGACCTTTGTCCCGTTTTTCTTCACAACGTTGCTGCAGTTCATTGAGGTGTTGAGTCTCTCTTAAAGAGGAAGTGCATCACAAAGATAATATATCTAGACCTTCATGAGTTAAGATTTACAACAAAAACAAGTACACTCCAAAAAAACACCAGCTTAATAGAAGAAACTGGAAGTTTTGCCCCAGATGCAACCGGTTCTGCCACCTAGTGGACAACTGGAAACAGACCCACTGAAAACGAGCAGCGAGTCATTTTCACCTGGAATTTAATATTTATTTCTTGTATTTTATTAAGCATTTTTGCGGAAGCAACGACTGTTCAGTCAGGTTCAGTTCTGGAATGAGACCTGGCTGCTCCAAAACCTGGACTGTATCCAGTATTTGAGGAATCCAAAGATCCACGACGATCAAAAAAAGTTTATCATGTTTTTTCACAAAAACAGGATTAAAAGACTGACTTTTACACATGACCCTGTAAAGAACTGAGTCTTTTCCTCACTGCCACGTCTCCTCCAGGTCAGCTCTCCTGGGAAAAGTTCTTCGTATCGACGTGGACAACAACGAGCGAGGCCCGCTGTACAGAATCCCTCCAGACAACCCCTTCATCCACGAGCAGGGTGCGCGGCCGGAGGTCTACGCCTACGGCGCCCGCAACATGTGGAGGTGCTCCGTGGACCGGGGCGACCCGCTGACCAAGGAGGGCAAAGGCCGACTCTTCTGCGGGGACGTGGGCCAGAACAAGTTTGAGGAAATCGACATCATCGAGAAGGGTCGCAACTACGGCTGGAGGGCCAAAGAGGGCTTCAGCTGCTACGATAAGAAGCTGTGTGCCAACAGCTCGCTGGGTAGGAAACATCCTACACTTCACGCTCCCGCCTCAGTCAGCTTGTGTTTAATATCTACAAGAGCTCATAAATTAGTTCACTTTCAGTAGTCAATGTCTGATTCATGCAGGTTTAATTAAAGGTGGGGTGGGTGTTGTTTTTTTTGCAACACTTTTTACAATATTGCCTGAAAACCTTTTCACATTCCCATTGCACCCACTGAAATAAAATGTTTGCAAAAAAAAACTAAATGTTTTGGTCCAGTCTAGAGGGTATAATCAGAGAAAAACTGACCAATCAAAATAGTGATCATCACTATTTTGATTGGCTGCCTAATACGTCCATCAAATATCAATGCACTCCCACCCCTCCCTCCCTCCCTGCGGTTCATGTAGTCATGAATCGTGTGAAGGCGTGGTTTCGAGGGGTGAGCTGAAGAGGTGGAGGCGGAGCCTTTGGGAGGAGGGAGGGAGTGTATATTTTCAAAATCTCACTTGAGTTGGATTGCTGGAACCATTTTTCAAACAACACCAACCCCACCTTTAACAGAGAAGATGCAGACGGATAAATCTGGACAGTCTGACACGAGACGCTGTAGTTGTTCTACCGACCACTAGAGGCTGCAGTTCTTCTACCGACCACTAGAGGCTGCAGTTCTTCTACCGACCACTAGAGACTGCGGTTCCTCTACTGACCACTAGAGACTGCGGTTCCTCTAACGACCATTAGAGACTGCAGTTCCTCTACAGACCACTAGAGACTGCAGTTCTTCTACCGACCACTAGAGGCTGCAGTTCTTCTACAGACCACTAGAGGCTGCAGTTCCTCTACAGACCACTAGAGGCTGCAGTTCCTCTACAGACCACTAGAGGCTGCAGTTCCTCTACAGACCACTAGAGGCTGCAGTTCTTCTACCGACCACTAGAGGCTGCAGTTCTTCTACCGACCACTAGAGACTGCGGTTCCTCTACTGACCACTAGAGACTGCGGTTCCTCTACCGACCACTAGAGACTGCAGTTCCTCTACAAACCACTAGAGGCTGCAGTTCCTCTACCGACCACTAGAGGCTGCAGTTCCTCTACTGACCACTAGAGACTGCGGTTCCTCTACCGACCACTAGAGACTGCAGTTCCTCTACAGACCACTAGAGGCTGCAGTTCCTCTACCGACCACTAGAGGCTGCAGTTCCTCTACTGACCACTAGAGGTTGCAGTTCTTCAACCGACCACTAGAGGCTGCAGTTCTTCTACCGACCACTAGAGACTGCGGTTCCTCTACTGACCACTAGAGGCTGCAGTTCCTCTACTGACCAATAGAGGCTGCAGTTCTTCTACCGACAGCTAGAGACTGCGGTTCCTCTACTGACCACTAGAGGCTGCAGTTCTTCTACCGACCACTAGAGACTGCGGTTCCTCTACTGACCACTAGAGGCTGCAGTTCCTCTACTGACCAATAGAGGCTGCAGTTCTTCTACCGACCACTAGAGACTGCGGTTCCTCTACTGACCACTAGAGGCTGCAGTTCCTCTACTGACCAATAGAGGCTGCAGTTCTTCTACCGACCACTAGAGACTGCGGTTCCTCTACTGACCACTAGAGGTTGCAGTTCTTCTACTGACCACTAGAGGCTGCAGTTCTTCTACCGACCACTAGAGACTGCGGTTCCTCTACTGACCACTAGAGGCTGCAGTTCCTCTACTGACCAATAGAGGCTGCAGTTCTTCTACCGACCACTAGAGACTGCGGTTCCTCTACTGACCACTAGAGGCTGCAGTTCCTCTACCGACCACTAGAGGCTGCAGTTCTTCTACCGACCACTAGAGACTGCGGTTCCTCTACCGACCACTAGAGACTGCAGTTCCTCTACTGACCACTAGAGGCTGCAGTTCCTCTACTGACCAATAGAGGCTGCAGTTCTTCTACTGACCACTAGAAGCTGCAATTCCTCTACCGACCACTAGAGGCTGCAGTTCCTCTACTGACCGCTAGAGGCTGCAGTTCGTGTAATGACCACTAGCGACTGTTACACCCTGGGCCCTGTTCTACATCTTTCCATCACCACCCTCTGACTTGGGAGGACTAAAAAATTTGTTATTTATTCACATATAAACTGGATTCAGTCAATTCTCCTCTCTGTCCTTCCATCATCTCTGTGTCCTGTCTCCATCCTCTTTTCTTTCTTTATCCAGCTGGTCTTCAGCAGGAAGGTCCCTCCCTTTATTGATCCAGGTCCTGATCAAAGTTTCTTCCTCTTAATGGGGAGTTTTTCCTTGACATTGACACTGACTAGAGATGATCTGTATTGTAATAGACGCAATACAAATAAAGTTGAATTGAACTGGTAGAAATGCTGTGATGTTCACATCCAGACTTCAGACCCACAGCTACGCTAACGATGACTCTTTGCTCCCTTCACAGATGACGTCCTGCCTATCTACGCCTACCCTCACAAGATGGGCAAGTCGGTGACGGGCGGCTACGTGTACCGTGGCTGCGAATATCCCAACCTGAACGGCATGTACATCTTTGGAGACTTCATGAGTGGGTAGGCTTAACCTGACAGCTCACTGGGCTCTCCACAAACACGTCAGGGTTCATAAAAACTAGTCAGCGACGCCAGACCAGAACCTCAGAATCAGAATCAGAATCAACTTTATTGCCAAGTACGATTTTACACATACGAGGAATTTGTTGTGGCCATGATGGTGCATGCAATTAAGGGAAAAATATAACAAACAATGTAAACTAAAAATATTGCAATATAAATATATATACACAAGTTGTTTTTTGCATTAAGGGCAGAGCGACTAAGAGTGATGTGCCATGAAATGTGCAAATGAACAGGTAGTGCAGACTGAGCGATAATGTAACGTATAGTGTTCTGAGTTCTGTCAATGTGACAGCAGTGTCAGAGTCAGAGGTGGAGAGTGGGGGGTGTCGGGGGGTTCTGGGTCTTATTGATAAGGCTGACAGCAGACGGGAAAAAACTGTTCTTGTGGCGTGAGGTTTTGGTCTTGATGGTCCGCAGCCTCCTGCCAGAGGGGAGTGACTCAAAGAGTTGGTGTCCGGGGTGGGAGGGATCAGCCACAATCTTTCCTGCACACCTCAGGGTCCTGGAGGAGTACAGGTCCTGAAGAGATGGGAGATTGCAGCCAATCACCTTCTCAGCTGACTGAATGACACGCTGCAGCCTGCTCTTGTCCTTGGCGGTGGCAGCAGCGTACCAGATGGTGATGGAGGACGTGAGGATGGACTCAATGATGGCTGTGTAGAACTGCACCATCATTGTCTTCGGCAGACTGAATTTCTGCAGCTGCCTCAGGAAGTACATCCTCTGCTGTGCTTTCTTGATGAGGGAGCTGATGTTCAGCCCCTACTTAAGGTCCTGGGAGATGACAGTTCCCAGGAAGCGGAAAGACTCCACAGAGTCAATAGTGGAGTCGCAGAGGGTGATGGGGGCAGGGGGGGCTGAGTTCTTCCTATAGTCCACAACCATCTCCACTGTCTTTAGAGCGTTGAGCTCAAGGCTGTTCTGGCTGCACCAGGTCACCAGGTGGTCAACCTCCCACCTGTAGGCGACTGGTCACCATCAGAGATGAGTCCCATGAGGGTGGTGTCATCTGCAAACTTCAGGAGCTTGACGGACTGGTGACTGGAGGTGCAGCTGTTCGTGTACAGGGAGAAGAGCAGAGGAGAAAGAACACAGCCCTGGGGGGATCCAGTACTGATGGTCTGTGAGTTCGAGATGTGTTTTCCCAGCTTCACATACTGTTTCCTGTCAGACAGGAAGTCTGTGATCCACCTGCAGGTGGAGTCAGGCACGCTCAGCTGGGAGAACTTCTCCTGTAGCAGAGAAGGGATGATGGTGTTAAAAGCAGAGCTGAAATCCACAAACAGGATCCTGGCGTAGGTTCCTGAGGAGTCCAGGTGCTGGAGGATGAAGTGGAGGGCCAAGTTGACAGCATCGTCTACAGACCTGTTGGCTCTGTAGGTGAACTGGCAGGGGGTCCAGGAGAGGGTCAGTGATGGCTTTGAGGTGTGAGAGTACAAGGTGCTCAAAGGTCTTCATGATGACCTACAGAGGTCAGGGCGACGGGTCTGAAGTCGTTAAGTCCTGTGGTCCTTGGCTTCTTGGGGACGGGGATGATGGTTGAGGTCTTGAAGCAGGCTGGCACGTGACAGGTCTCCAGTGAGGTGTTAAAAATGTCTGTGAACACTGGAGACAGCTGATCAGCACAGTGCTTCAGGGAGGATGGGGAGATAGAATCCGGTCCAGCTGCTTTTCAGGGGTTCTGTCTCCTTAAGAGTTTGTTGACGTCCCTCTCATGGATGGAAAGAGTCGTCACTGAGGGGGGTGGGAAGGGTGGGTCCATTAAGGCGAGGCCATTAGGTGGAGATGACTGGAGCTAGAGCTGCTGGGAGGGGTTGTTGGGGATGGTTTCAGGACTGTCCCTTCTCTGACAGGAACTGTCCGCCTGCATCACCTGCATCTGAGGAGTCAGGCACCAGCACACGTCCGCGAACACGTTTGGACGAGTCTTTATCGTCAAATCAGAAATGTTTCTGCTGAGAATCTGTTTTATACAGACGCCTCCGAGCCCACATCTGCTTCAGACAGAGTTTCCTGTCTGCAATACAAACAATCTCCATCAGAGATGAATCTGCCTCTGTTTAGTTTTTAAAAGACACTTTGAAAAAATTACAACGCTAAGAAAAACCAAAAAAATATTTAAAATGAAATTTAAGGAAATCCTGAGCTGAAGCATCAGTTTCAGAGCAGAGAACAAGGTTTCGTGTTATGCCTTTGTCATACCAAAGGCAACCAATCAAAGAAGCTTTCTGACACAGCCCCGCCCCCACGCACAATTTCATTGGCTAGCATGAGCTGTGGAGCCGCAATTTGATTAGCCGATTCTTGGTATGAAACGCTGAAAATCCATTGTGACATACAGAAGCCATGATTCTGTCCGGCGATGTGTGATGTCATCACGTCCCCGCATCGAACGGACAGTGATGCTGAAGACGCTTCCAGCATGTGAGTGGTTGGTAGCTGGAGTTGGTACCCGCTAACACGGCATCATGCAGCGAGGCGAAAAAGAGGCTTGAAGCCATTCCTTATAAAACTCATGAGTGACATCATCAGGGGTGTGTCCACTTCGTTTTAGTGGCTCTTTTGTCAACAAAACAGATTTGTGTGTTCACTGTGACATCAGAACTCTTGTATTTTGATAAATTATGATGAATTTTAAAATATTTAAATTTTAATTCCTACACATGGTGCCTTTAAACCAATGCCTGGAGGTGGAAAACTGTCTTTTTGCTTTGAATGAGACTTTTTAAGTGAATGAAACTGATACGCCAGACGCCTGACTCTGCTTCTGTCCAGGCGTCTGATGAGTCTGCGGGAGGACAAGAACACCGGCAGGTGGAGGTACAACGAGATCTGCATGGGGCTGGGCCTGACGTGCGCCTTCCCCGGACTCATCAACAACTACCACCAGTACATCATCTCCTTCGCTGAGGATGAGTCAGGTGACTGAACCAGCCAGGATTTATCGGATTTTCTCAGATTTTAACTCATTTGTTTGCTGAAAAAGCAGAAATAATCCCACTGCATGTTTATCATCATTATTATTATTATAATTATCATTCATTATTGTTCTTCCTCGTGTCTTTTTAAACTTCAGCTGGACAAAAGTTAAATGAAATGTAGAAAGCGTTTCAACAACGAGGAAGTCTTTTAAACACATTTCAGATATTTTCATATACATTAATATTATGACAGAAGTTATTTTCATAGTTGTGAATTTAGACAAAAGCTCAACATTTTTTCATACCATTTTTATTTGTAAAATAAATACATGTGGATTGAGAAAAGGGGATTTTTTTTGTTGTTTTTGATATTATTCATACCGATATATTAGAGTTAAGTTTATCGACTGTAATTAAAAAACCCTAAAGTATATTTGGGGATGTTGTCCAGCTCTACTCTCTGTAGTTTTGGACCATTTGACATAGAAATACAATTGAAACACAGTTAAAACGTCACAGTTGCTCCCCCAGTGGTGAACGGTGGAACGTTTTTAGGCGACGTGGAGGACAGTGTGTCCTCCGTCTCACCGTGGGACTGTCTGAGGCCAGAGACTCTCGATTTCTCGCTAGAAGCCTCCAGATGACAGAAAGCTGCTTTTGGATTAATGGCTTCTTCCTGGCTGAGAGAAAGAAGAGCAGTAAAAAAGTGAGTCGGCGTAGAAACAGTTGAGGTCATCCTGACCGACCTCAAACAGGAAATGTTTAGTCTGATTCAGAGTCAGACGATGGGATAAAAGGCTGAGTGTTATTTTTATCCGCTGATGGAAACTGTTCCCTCCTGTGTTTTGTCTCCTGCAGGTGAGCTGTACTTCATGTCCACGGGGATCCCGAGTGCTACGTCGCCTTCAGGTGTCGTTTACAAAGTGGTGGATCCATCCAGGTGAGAGGAGGAGACCACCAAGTCCCTCTGTGTCCTGGAAGTGACACCTATCTGTTAGCAATCAGAAAGACGTCCACGTTGCTGATGCATGCATGCATCTGTGCGTCGACCTCTCAGGTTTTGGGGAGATCTGACCTCCTCAGTCTAGTTTTTCTGTCAGAGGAGGAGGAGGAGGGAGAGTTTCTGCTGAAGAGAAATGAAGTGGCGCTGGCAGCTGTGATGGACCGCCCACCTTCAACATCTGTCACGACTGCTGTCAGTCGTTCCCCAGCTGTTAAACTACTCTGCACATCTGCAGCTGGAGGTTTAATACGATTTAAAGGAGTTTTAGGAACGCACTCCTCTTTACGTTCAAAAGGATTTTTTTTAGACTTGAACTCATCGTGCTGTCATACTGAAGTCAGTTCTTCTTTTTTCTGCTGTTCATGATTTATTTCACACAAAAAAAAATTACTTGGACCATATCAAAGACTCTTCCTGCCTCCAGAGGACTGCAGCCAGTAGACGTCCACATCTGTATCCTGCTGCCCTGGAGTGTTCAATGCTAACAGCAAAAGACATCAGCAGTGGCCTTAGAGAAGCAGTTGTTTCTGAACAGCAGTTGTTCCTGAGAGGATTATAAAACCATTTCAAAACTATTTGGCAGGGATGCACGATAACTGCTTTTTAAAACCGATACCGATAACCGATAACTTTCAGCTCCTAAAGGCCGATACCGATACAGATAACTGATAACTCACACATATACCTAAGATCATTACATCAATACTGTGAACAAAATCAAAAATAGTTTGGACTCTTTAAATGAACAGATATTTATTTTTTCCATTGAAAAACTATTGGCAAGCCTCTCAAACATTTTTGTAAAGCTTCAAAAAAACCTATTTGATATCTCACATCCACTTAAATAAGGTTCATTACTGACTGATATAAAAATAAAGGCTCCTTGAACTGATGGAAATACATGCATCAGAATTACTAACTGAAAAAGATTAACATTTAAAGGATTTTGGCTTGTGGTTCCTTTTAAATTAATGCCTTTAAATAAAGTAAATGAGGTTCAGTAGTTTTTTTTTGTTTTTTTTTTTTAATCTTATGGAAGCTTTAGATGAGAGAGATGAAGGAGAGGGGAGGGGAGACTGCTGCTGGCTTGTGCACGTTAGCATTAGCTCACGTTAGCGTGATTTCAAAGCGACTGGAAGCGATTGTTATGTTTTAGGTGGCTGATCAGGTTTTACGTATTAAAGCTTGTGCTTCCCTCCTCGTAGAATTTGCTTGAAGGATTCGTCACAAATAACCACCAAACTATCTTCTTCTGAAACTTTAACGAAGTTCCATACCATCACCGCCATGTTTGTTGTGATCAGTACGCTGTGCTTCAGGTTGCATTCAAGGTGTAACTTAAATTCCGACGTTCACTCGTTTGCTAGTCGTTCTTTCAGCCTTTTCTATTTTTTTCTTTTTTTATGTGTAACATGAGAGGGAATACTGCGAATATCGATTCAAGTTAGCAACTAGCAAAATTATGACCGACTTAACAAGTTTGTTTTCTGGCATGAGGGGGTATTCTTGATTTTCCTTATTGAGAAATCGTTTTTGATTATGCCGACATTACGTGAACATAACATTCACTCCCGGTCATTTAAGACTCAGAGGGAGCGAGGCACTGCCGTGTTGACAAAAATATATATGTTATCGGGGCTATTCGTTGTGATATCGGAAAGACGTCATAATTTTCTGTTATCGGCCCGATAGTTATCGTGCACCCCTACTATTTGGACTTCAGTGAGAAAGATTACTGACAAGTGGAAAGACAGCTGTCAGTCTTCCCAGGGACGAGGATGACACAGCATGTTTACTGGTCAGATCTTGACATGTTCAGTAGATCTGAGCGATTTTATCGAGTCTGCGATATATATCGATATTTCATTTCCCCAGAGAGTATCGATTTTTCAGCCACGGATATCGATATTTTAAGCTTCTTTCTAAACCCCCGTGTCCCACCTTTAAAAGCTTGCAAGCAACAATTTGCACTGTTTAAATAAATGAAACTATTTTTCTCAACAATTCTTTTATTCATTTTGTCCAGCATTTGCAAGCTGCCTGTCAGTCATATAATGTGTAATTGATGCTTTCAGTTCAATTAATTCAAACAAAGTCATTGGAACACTCACAAGATGTCACCAAAATCACTTTGTCCCTTTAAAATCTTTTGGAAAATGATGTAAATGTATTGTAAGATGAATATCGATATATATCATATCGTGAGCCGAATATCGTGTATCGTATCGTGAAATTAGTGTATCGCTACAGCCCTAATGTTCAGAGAAAGAAACTCCACCTCAGAGCCTCCAGGTCACGCTGAGCACGTTAGGTGTTCAAGTCAATGACGTCTGGAAGACTGAACCAGCTAAAAAGACCAGCAGGATTCTGGAGCAACGTCCTGATGATGGACAGACGAGATCAGAGACCAGAACCAGGGCCGCACGGTGGTGGAGGCGTCATGATGTGGTGTTGTTTCGTCACCACAGGACTCGTAGTTGCAGAAATCAACATCAGACAGGCTGGAAAGAAGAATCCAGGTTTTGAGACAACCTGGTCAAAGTCCAGCATGGATGAAACACTGTGGACCTTCAGAGCTGCATCCAGAAACCTTCACGACCTTCAGCTGGTTCCTCCAGAACCACGTCAAACAGGAAATGGATCTACGGCTGCTGAGTTGGTACCAAGTACTGACCACGTTAGCTTAACTCCATTTCTATTAAAGAAATAACGACGTGAAACACTTCAGGGTCGTTGATCAGCTGAGGATCTGTTTCTACTATAATTATGGGATGTTTGTTGCTATGAGAGTCTCGTTCTGAATAAAAGAGAGGGACGAACTGCAGATGAATAAAACCATCATTTGCATCATTTCGATGAGTTTTTTCTGTTCCTGGTTTCCAGACGCGCCCCACCGAGACAGTGCCGCTACGATCCTCTTCCTGTCAGGGTCAAAGGTCATCTCATCAAGTTTGTTCCCCAAGAAAGTGAGTTCGCCTGCAGGCATCTGACACCAGACTGGTCAGAAACCAGCTCCGTCTGGTTTTATTAACACTTTGGTTTGTCTTCATTCAGCTTTGATCGGCGTGGAGCTGCCAAACCAGAACCAGCCTGAGCTGCAGCCCACGGAGTCCTACGACTGGCTCCAGGAGCTCATCGACCGGCTGGCGGAGCAGGGCCCGACCACGCCGCCGCCCACCACCACCACCAGGGCTCCCAGGAGCACCAGGCGGAAAGGCCGGCGCAGGAAGGGGAAGCACAGGACGGACAGTGCTCCAGAGCTCCAGGACGGGGCGGTGCGGCTGGTTGGGGACGAGCACGGGCGCCACGACCGCGGGCGGGTGGAGGTCTACGTCAGCGGGGAGTGGGGCACCGTCTGCGACGACCTGTGGACCATCAAGAACGCCGCGGTGGTCTGCCGGCAGCTGGGGTTCCCGCACGCCCTGAAGGCATCCAGGAACGCAGAGTTTGGCGAAGGGCGGGACCTGCGGATCCTCCTGGATGACGTCCAGTGCGAAGGGACGGAGTCCAGCCTGCTGGACTGCACGCACCCTGGCGTCGGGTCCAACAACTGCGCCCACTACGAAGACGCTGGCGTGATCTGTGGGAACTCGCACCACGTCGTAGAAGCCTGAACTCTGACCGCCGTGACATCAGACGTAATTAACATGAACTAGGTCTCTAAAATCAGCCTTCAATTAACCCAGCGGGAACTTACCGAGCAGAAAAACCGGAAGGAAACTTTTCGCCATGTCTGACAGTCAAGTTGAGGAAACCTCTCCTGCTTTACGCCACATAAATGTCAGAACTCTCCCTACTGTCCATTACTGTCAGATAATGTCCATTACTGTCCGCTAATGTCCAAAAACCCTTCCAGGCATCACATTCCTCAGTTTTATCTTTACAGTAATCCCTTATTTTTTGCGGTTAATGGGGACCGGCGCCCCCCCTCGCTACGATCAAAATCCGCGAACTGGAGCTGGAGCCTCCCGAGCCTCAATAATGTGTTTAAAATATGTTTAAAAACCGCAAGTAGCGAGGCACTGCAGCGAAACAAGACAAAGGCTCAACTGTGGTCTTTCTGTTACCTTCACAGCCTCTGGTCTCTGAACCTTAGTAAAGAAACCACTGGTATTGTGCTATTTTTGGCTCGTAATTAGCGGTTAACATGCTAACAACAACAAAAGAAAAAGTCCGGTTTTCTCTGCATGGAACGAGCACTTTATTATACAGAAACTTGTAACATCACACAGGTTGTATTGTTGGGCTCCTGTCGGTTAACAGAGAATGTAAATCTATACACGTTGGGCTGCTGTTGATGCTCACTACACTTTTCATCTAACCCCATTTTCATTCTGCCGTCCCACGACACACACACTACATTACCCATAAGGCCACACCATTACCCATAAGGCCACCTTCTTAAAGGGGCAGGCTGGCTCACAACATCTCTTCGCAGTGAGAGAACACGTACAACATCCTGTGATGTTTCCGCGATTTTTTCTTGATTTTTTTATTATATTATATATTTCTGAAAAATCTGCGAATAACTAAAACCGTGGAACTTAAAGTGCAAATTGGCGAGGGATCACTGTATTATTATCCACATTGATTGTTGTTTTACTTTGATCACAACTCAGAAAGCTGCTGGCTTTGTTCAGCCCTGCGGTCTAAATGTTCGCGGTTTTGTCCTCCGTCCCTCTGCTCCCTGCTCACTCTGCTGTTTCTGGATGCCGTCCTGAACCAATCAGACGTGTTCCCGCCGGTCAAAACACAGACGCTCCTGGTGCTTTTTGCAGGAAAATGTCAAATGAAATAGATTTCAGGGAGAACGTGTTCGCCGACGTAACTCCCTCACTCCCGCTGCACAGATAAGTCTAGGGCCCTATGAAATCCGTTTTATTTTTTCTCAAATTCTATTCTATTCTATTTTTAAATTTTCGGTGTTTTTCGGTTTTTCATTTTTGAGAATTCCGTTTTAAGCATTTTATGCAAATATAACCCCAAGAAAGTATATAAAATAATGAAATATAGACAATTTATGCAATTATAACTGTAAACTTTAATGTTTTCATACTTTTAAACATATTGTGTCCAATAAAACATTAGTTTTTTTGACAAAGAAAAAAATTAAAGAAAAAAGAACTTAAATAGGTAAAATCCATTTAAAGTGAAAAAAAGAAAGGAATTTCAACAGCAGTAAACTGATCATTTTAGCTTGTTTAATTTCTTCTGTTATCAGACACATAGTTTGTCATGACGTACCTGACATTTTTCAGGTACGTCATGACAAACTGTGTCTGGTAACAGAAAAAACTGTATTTACTACAGCTGATGTAGATATTATGAAATCCAAACACTGACCACTGGTTGTGTGTGTCAGTCAGTGTGTTTACATGGGAAGTTTAATTCCTCTTTAATTCAGAATTAAAATTAATTATCCGATTTAAAATGATTAAAAATTACCATGTAAACACCTAATTCTGAATGAAAATGTCCATTCCGAATTAAACTTAATTCCGTAGTAAGTGGCTGGTTATTCTGATTTTAGATCCGAATAGAATAATTCCGCGGTCATGTATACACTCATTCCGCTTTAAATTAATTCCGGTCTTTATGCACATGCTCGTTCCATTGCCCGTCTGTCGCGATGACACTTATATTACGCGCAAGCCTTGTTTTTTCCTCAGCACATGAAAGAAAATCATCGACATGATGTTGTCGTGCTGCTGCTTCAAAAAAAAATCAAAACAAATCCAAAAAGGATGCTAATAATGTAGTCCTCCATGTTGTTGCTAATCGAGTAAGTTTGTTTTCTTCCGGTAGACGTAAATACATAAAGACGTCCGCCCCCCCTATCCAGTCAGAACCCTTCCCAACCCCCAGACCTTAAGCGGAATTGGATAAAGCCGATCAAACGTGTTTTCCATGTAAAACCTCAATTTGGAATTACTATTTCCATGTAAACTCGAAGGAAAATAGTTTAATTCTGAATTATTTAATTCGGAATAATTAATTCCAAATTAAAAAACATCATGTAACCATGGCCAGTGTGTTTTTTTTTCTTTAGGTGTTCCAGCTATTACAGCCTCTTTGTGTTTAGCTCAGTGAGTGATTCTCACCTTTTTATGTTTGTGCTTTTCACTTGTTAAGTGATCCTTCGTATCTTTTCATGTCCATTCAATCGTGTCCTGGCAAAACTTGCAGAACATTGAATCACCAGACACATAATAATCTGGGAGAAGCTGCTCGGCCCTGTACCTGGGAGTCAGCCGCTAGTTCCTTCGCTTCTTCGTCGGTTTCTCAGATGGCCGCTTTGACATGTTTTTTTTTTTTTAAACGTGCAGTGTCCCAGCTTTTCATGACCTCTGTTGGAACATTTTCTTGAAAGAAAAGTTTCTTTTAGTCCGGAAGAAAAAAACAAACTTACGCAAACTGCCGTTCAGTTCTGTTATACTGGGCATTTAAAGTGAAATCCGTTTTTAATCTCCAATTCTGCGATTCCGTCCACGATTCTGTGATCGTAGGGCCCTAATAAGTCCCGCCCCCGTGTACGATGTCTGCAGTCAGCTGTGGCTGCAGGGCTGCAGTTTCATTGGTGCTGGTGGAAGTGAAGTGTGATCAGTTTTAAATTCTGGGCGATGCCTTGAGATCTCGCTTCAGTACGTCACACCTGTTCCTCCAACAGCAAAGCTGCCCCACATCATGATGCTGCCGCCCCCATGCTTCACAACTGGGGTGATCTTTCGATGTCTGGACGCTTCGCCCCTTTTTACTTTCAAACGTGATGATGATTAACGAGACCAGAGGTTCAGTTTTAGTCTCATCAGACCAGAAGACTGTTGTCCTCGTGTGCGGCTGTAGTCTATTTCTGTCCTGTGGTTCAGCAGCAGCTTTCAACATCTGGATTATAGTCAAGGATAAACCAGACTTATAAATGTTGTGGAAAAAACAATATCTATCCCTAAATAATTTTTAACCACCCGGTGACAACAACATCTGAGTCAGACTGAGGATAAACTTGAATAACAAGACTTGGCCATGAATTTTATTATCTATTTGCATCACAAACAGAACTAGAATAGACGAGACAAAATATATGAGGCACTTAAAAATAAGATCTTTGCAGGTCTCAGAAACACTGGGAACTAAGATAATAAAAGGCTCAAGGTCAGAACTGAGTTAATAAACACAGACAGGAACAAAACCAGGAACATAATGTTGACATTCCACCACAGACACTTAATATTTTTATTTCCCCCCCATGATGCTTTGGGAGAAGTCCTTGTGTTTAAAGATGCGTCTCTACGTCAGTTCGAGGGTCGAAGCTTTTTAAGGTCATTATTCTGTTTTCTGGTATTTTACAGATAAAAGCTAAAGGAAGTTTTCTCAACTCTCCTGTCAGATACGGAGTTAAAAGGTTGGGTTCCTCATGACAGCGACACGAGTGTAAATACAGAAACCAGATCTGAAACTGAAGACTTTTCTGCTGATGCGTTAAAGTAAATAGAAGTAAAAACCTTCTAAACCACCAGGTAGCACAGATCCGTCTGAAGCTACGAAGCTCAACATGTCACAGTGAAGCAGGATGCTGGTTGGAGGGAACATCACCAGCAGGATTCCAGATGTTGATCCAACGCTGTAACCTGACCGGTCCAGCAGACCAACCCAGCAGACCAGTCCTGCAGACCCTTCAGTTTAATGACAGCTAAATGTTTTAGACTTTTTCTTTTAAATAAGAATGTTTATCGTCTCTTTAATTTCCTCCAGTAATGACTTTAACAACGTTCTGCTGTCGTGAGTTTATGAATGAATGTTCTGTAAATTTGCTGAATGATGTGAACCAGTGATTTTTGTGTCTTTGTGTTTTTTTTTTTTTTCATTCCTTAAATAGTCTGAATCAGTTAACTCGAAGCCTGAGGATCAAATCCAGGCGTCTGCTTCATTTTATCTGGAAGAAGGTCCAAAGACAGTTATATACTGAGAACTGGAGCGTCTCTGAATAAACGGTTTTACCACCGTCTGATTCAGTAGAGACATTAATGATTCAGATGAGGGAGGTGATGAGAGCCAGAGACCCTTCAGCAGCTATTTAAGGATCTAAAGTAGCAATTTTACATCAAAAATGTCACAATTTTGCAAATGTGATTTTACAACATTTATAGAACAAAACCAACGAACAACTTCACATAAGTGAAGATTTACGACAAAAAGTTGCTTATTATCATGAAAAAAATTATTTTATGATTTTTTTTTTTTTTTTTTTTTAAACAAAAAACGGTCTACGCGAGGCTACAGTCCTCGTGCGGCTGGTCGCGAGTTCGACCCCCGGCTTGTCGGCCGTTTGCCGCATGTCCTCCCCATCCTCTCTTCCCCCCTTCCTGTCTCTCTCCACCATCAATAAAGGCCAATAGTGCCAAATAAATCTTTAAAAACAAAACAATTTAGTAAAAGTTGATGTTTAACAACAAAAAATTGGGATTTCATGAAATGTATGATTTTAGGACAGGAAGCTGATGGACGGTAGGACAGAAGTCTTTACCAGGTGAAGATGAACACAAACTCTAAATAGTAAAATAATAAGCGTTCACGCCCGTTTGTGCACGTGGCCCCGTGCATTGTGAATGTTTCTTGTTTCAGTCCTTTGCAGGCAGATCATGTGATACTGGAGATGTCAACAAGGGGGCGGAGCTCAACGCAGACCTGAGTCAACACATTAAACCGTAAACGAGAAGACATGGAGGAAATTTTTCTGTTTTTGTTGGGATCATGACAGAGAGAATAACACTGGCACAATCTGAGCTTGTAGGCCACTTTATCAGTGCCATTAGGATTGGAGCTTAATTGTCTTGTTTTACAGAAAATGTGACATTTGATGACTCGTATCAGATTATACCAGGGGTCTCAAGCTCCAGTCCTTGAGGGCTGCTGTCAGATGAACAGATCACCATCAGCTGATCATCCAAGTAGGCACAGGTCTGTTAATGATCCATTAACTTGAGTCAGCTGTGCCAAAGCAGGGAAACATCTAAGAGATGCAGGACAGCAGCCCCTGAGGACTGGAGCTGGAGACCCCTGTTCTACACAGAGACCAGGGGAGAAGACATAGTGGATAAAGGACTTTCTCACAGATCACCCACAGTCTGTGAAACTTGGCCCCTACCTCTCCTCCACCATCACACTCAGCACCGGTTCCCCTCAAGGCTGTGTACTGAGCCCCCTCCTGTTCACTCTGTACACTCATGACTGCTCTCCGACCCATCTCTCAAACACCATCATAAAGTTTGCAGATGATACCACTGTTGTCGGGCTCATCTCAGGGGGAGATGAGTCTGTCTACAGAGATGAGGTCAACCATCTGACAGTGTGGTGTTCAGCCAACAACCTGCCGCTGAGCACCACAAAAACCAAGGAAATAATACTGGACTTCAGAAAGGGCAGAGCTGACCCAGCCCCACTTTACATCCAGGGGGACTGTGTTGAACGGGTCAGCTCCATCAGATTCCTGGGAGTGCAGCTGTCTGCAGACCTCTCCTGGACTGCTAACACCACTGCGGTGGTGAAGAAAGCCCAGCAGCGACTCCACTTCCTGAGGGTACTCAGGAGGAACAACCTGGAGGAGAAGCTGCTAGTGCTGCTCTACAGAGCCACCATCCAGAGCATCCTGCCGTATGCATCACAGCCTGGTACCAGGGTGCCGCTCTACAGAGCCACCATCCAGAGCATCCTGGCGTACTGTATCACAGCCGGTACCAGGGTGCCGCTCTACAGAGCCACCATCCAGAGCATCCTGGCGTACTG
Organism: Hirundichthys speculiger; assembly: GCA_018398805.1. Taxonomy (NCBI): domain Eukaryota; kingdom Metazoa; phylum Chordata; class Actinopteri; order Beloniformes; family Exocoetidae; genus Hirundichthys; species Hirundichthys speculiger. The sequence continues at coordinate 324,788 of JAGFBZ010002452.1, read as the reverse complement.
CATCACAACCTGGTACCAGGGTACCGCTCTACAGAGCCACCATCCAGAGCATCCTGGTAGAGGAGATCTCTGTCACTTTCACATTTCCTGCTACTTCTTCTTCGTCATTTTCAAGTTGAGTAGAATGGTAGTTTTCTGTAACGTCTGTAAAAATGACCAATATCCTCAACATTTATCAGCTCCAACTCACATGAGATCGACAGCACTTTATTTGTTCGGCTGCTGTGTGAGCTGCATAAAGGTAGTAAATAAAAAGAAGCTCAGCAAGGATGGCTGTAGCTCTGCAGAAAAGGACCCACAATGGCGTAGTAAACTGTCAACATGTGGCCAGGTTAAAAACATTAGGCTTTTATTTTCTTTGAATGACCTGCCCTCATTTTGGTTTGGAATCTTTTCTGGCCATCTTTCTTTCATTTGAATGCTTGTAAAGTAATTTACAAAAAGGCTCTGTTTTAAAAAGTTAAACGTGTAGAGTGAAAACACTGGGCTCTGGAGTAGCTTAAAGAAAGACATTGTATTTTAATCCTTATCTCCTCCGACTTCAACAGATTTTGTTCAAACTCGGAGCATCCGACGTTCAGTCCTGACATATTCATTTGAACATTTAATTTTCGAGACCGCCAATCCGGCAGCAGCGCAGGCTCCATAGCTCAGTGGTTAGAGCACTGGTCTTGTAAACCAGGGGTCGCGAGTTCGATCCTCGCTGGGGCCTGATGGGTTAACACTTTTTTCGCCATTACGTTTTTTTTCTTTTACATTTTTCCCTGAATGTTTTCCCACGTTCGACTTTAGTTTGATAAATTAAATGTGTGTAATGGTAAATCACAAGAAACCCCGTATTTGCACTGAGAAGTTGGCGCCTCTCGTGTCTCGTGTCTCTTCACTCGAGCCAAAAAGCGGTTGTTTGACAAAGCTTTTCTCTGTGCGGGTCATTGACATGCGGGACAGCACCTCTGCAGGGCCCTGACCAGACCTGGCCCTCATTCAGGCTGCTGGAGCTGCAGCCCACCTTTCCTTTCCCCCTCCTGGTTGCGGCATCGACCCTGAATCTTTCAGTTCACACACAACCGTTATAGTCCAACGACAAAAAAAGGATCAGTATGTGGTGTTGCACATCGAAATAAAAGAGGAACTATTTTCCGGAACGTTTAAAAATCCATAAACTTCCTAGTTTTAAGGAGTATTTGCCGAAGTCCAGCCTTGCAGTTCCCAAGAGCCACCGCTGGGTGTCATCGTTGACTCACTTATGAGCTGTGGATCGGCTTTTATTTTGCTGTTAGATTCAAAGCACAAGATATTGTTATGGAAATGATTGTATTTAATATGAAAGTTATTTAAAACGTTATTGTCTGCAGACTGTTGGATATCCAGCCTCATGCTCAGCAGGACTGCAGGACATTTTTCAGTATAGATGATTGAATGTTTCTACATGTTAAACATTTAATGGATAATGAAACTCAGGTTAGTTGATTTCAGAGTCCAAACCTCCTGCATGCCTCGCCTCCCTCCTCCTCCCCTCCTTCTTCTGACTCGGGTCGACTGGCATGACGGCTCCTCTGGGAATTTGTGAATTTTCTCCTCCTCCCAAAAGGATTGATTATCCGTCTTCGTCTTCGAGTCCTTTGCAGTCTTAGCTGTCATTCTGCCAGTGTCTGGTGGAGGACACAGCTCAAGGTTCATCCAGGTCCTGATGGGTGTCTTCATAATCTAGCAGGTTCTGATCTTTGTGTTCTGATACATATTGGTCTCACCAGATGACGATAGATGAAACAGATTCATGTAAAGTTGTCCCATGAGCAGCAGTTTATCCGTCTGATTACGTTGTCATTCTCTCCATCTATCAGCTCCACCTGTTCAGCTGCTCATAAACAGAAACATCTAATCAGCCGATCTGATTTATTCATGTAGACCTGGTCCAGAAGACCTGCTGACGTTCAGACCAGCATCAGGATGGAGCAGAAAGAGGACTGAAGTGACTCTGAACGTGTCCTGGTTGTTGGTCTGAGGGCTCCAGGAACTGCTGATCTACTAGGATCTTCTCCTTCAACCATCTCCAGGGTTTCCAGAGGATGGTCCAGAAAGAGAAGATATCCAGCTGTTGATGTCAGAGGTCAGACGAGGATGGACAGACTGGTTGGAGATGATAGAAAGACGACAGGAAGTCAACCAAGGTCTGCAGAACACCATCTCTGAACCTTGAAGCAGATGTTCTCCAGCAGCAGACCACATCCTCTCTCTGTCCTCCATCCTCTCTGTCCTCCATCCTCTCTCTGTCCTCCATCCTCTCTGTCCTCCATCTCTGTCCCCATCTCTCTCTCCATCCTCTCTGTCCTCCATCCTCTCTCTGTCCTCCATCCTCTCTCTGTCCTCCATCCTCTCTGTCCTCCATCCTCTCTGTCCTCCATCCGCTCTCTGTCCTCCATTCTCTCTCTGTAATGTCTGCCTCCTCTTTCATTTCTTTATCCAGCTGGTCTTCATCAGGAAGGGTCCCTTATGTTCCAGGTCTTTCTCAATGTTTCTTCTTCTTAAGGGGGATTTCTTTTAAAAACCTTTCATTGTTTCTTTAATTAGGATTTAATAATAGTACTTAAGTTATTAAAATTTGCTCGGGGATCATGATCTGGGTCTCTGAAAACCACCTTCAGACCATTTCTATAGTAACAAACATGATACAAATATAGTTGAAGTTGAATCTGAGAACAGGTAAACTGAGGTCTGCTGCTCCACAGACTCACCAGAACTGGACCACAGAAGACCGAAGAACATCTGGTCTGATGAGTCTGGACTTCAGCTGCAACATCCAGATGGTCAGGAAACAACATGGATCCATCCTGGTCCATCAACGGTTCAGGCTGCTGCTGGTGTGGATGCAGATGGAGGAGATGTTCTTGGTCTAAACACCAACAAAAGTTGGGATTCTTTTTACCCAGTTTGTTAAAATTCATCATTTTTACACACTCGTGACCTGAGATTTTATGAAAACTGTTGTTTTTTAAAGCCCAGAATGAGTAATTTTACACAAAACTGTGATAATTTGAGACAAAGAATCGTAATTTTATGTTAAAGTTTGTTGTGAAAGACTAATTTTGGGAGACAACAAAAACTTTTTTCCAACAGAAGTTGTGATTTTTGACAAAAAGTTGCAGTTTTTTTTTTTATTCCACGATTTCCTGATGGGCTGTCACTATTTGATGACAAGAAGTCCTGATTTTGTTAAATTTGAGATTCTACAACAAAAATGTGTGAGTTTTAGGGCACGAAGTTATAACTTTATCTAAAAAAACTTGTGGTTTTGCAGGAGAAATATAACATTTAACTCCAACAGCTGGCTGGATCGAAGACACTGAGACTGAAGGCGGTTCTGGAGGGGAAAGGAGGTCCGAGCAGGTACCAGAGAGCTGATGGAGGAGCTTTTGAGTCCAGGCTGCCACGTTCTTTTATTTCATTAATGTTAACGTCGAGGTCAGGAGCTCCAGCTGCTGAGCTCCATCAGATACTCTGCAGTGAAAGGAAGAAGAACCAGGACAGTTCTGACCATCTCTGGTCCAGATGGAGCCCCGTCACACATCCAGACCACATGTGGGTTTGAAGATGGTTCATGATGTCCAGCAGCTGCACAGCAAAGCAGCTGATCCACCAAAACCAAACCAGTGGGTTCAGCGGGAGGAACAGCACGGTGCTCACTGGAGCACACAGGAAATAGAGGATTTAGGCTCAGAGACCCGGTGAGTTTTAGAGTTGTGATCAACGTAAACGAGCTCCAACTCTGCCCTTCAATCATGGTGAGGTCTGGACTTTGACTAGAACTTTCCAGGAAGTTGATTGTTGAACGTTTGATCCAGTCTGATGCAGATCTGCTGCTGGATCTGTCACATGACCCAGTTTCAGCCAGTCACCAGCTGTCAGATGGACTCACATTTGTCTCTAGAATATTCTGGTCTGCAGAGGTGCTCATGGTCCACCAATGACTGCAAGGTGTCCAGGTCCCAGATCATCATCCCTCCACCACCGTGCTCCACAGGGGGTCTGAGGTGTTCCTGCTGATCTCCTCCAACATGGTTCTGGTCTCTGGTCTCATCTGCCCAGAGGACGTTGTTCCAGAAGTCTGCTGGTTTGTTGAGATGCAGTTTTGTGAGCTTCAGCTGTGATCCAGGAGAGGTTTTCTTCTGGAGACCCTCCCAAACAAACCATCGTCTTCTGCTGTCACGAACCTTAACATCTGACATGCTCAGTGAGGCCTGGAGGTTCTGACACGGAGCTGTTGGATCTGATCTTGGACTCAATCTGCCGTGACGTCCACTCCTGTGGAACAACCATCTAGAATGTTCTCCACTTGTGGAAGAGATTTTTCTCACTGCAGAACGTTAAACTACTGATGGTTTCGAAATGGTCGACGACCTTTTCATGACTGCTGGGCAGCAACAGTCGCTCCTCTAAGATCACTGCTGATGTCATTCCTTCTTGGCTTTGTGTTAACACACACAAAGCCAAGACTGACCACTAGAATTTTGCAGTTCCTCTACGGACCACTAGAAGGCTGCATTTGTTTTTGTCCCACGTCGATCACGTGATTTTTATTGTTTCTAATCAAACGAGCACGTCATCTCTCAGATCAAACTCTCCTCTCTGAGCCAAACTGTTTCCAGGACGTTTACTTTGTTTTCCTTCTTTTCTTCTGGCAGGAAGAGGAACCGTTCCATGTGAAGGAAGCCTCTGTTCCTCATTTGTTCCCTCTCTCAGCTCGTTTCCTAAATGAGACTCAGATGTATTTTCTGCTCTGCCTCAGTCAGACGCAGAGCGTTTGTCTTCACGGGTCACCTGCAGGCGTTAACCTGCGGTGGAGTGCAGATGAAAGCCCGGGGCGGCCCGGTCTGATGAGAGCTCGTCCCGTCCTCCATGTTGCCTCCAGACCTCCGACGGTAAATGTTCAGCTCCAACAACACGTCTCTTTCTGCCTCCCTCCGGTTTTGTTTTCCCTCCTGGTTTTCCAGGAAAGCTCCGGCCTCGTGCAGGCATGTTGCAGCAGCGACCCCTGACCCCTGTGAAAGCTGGATAAACAGCCGCTCAGAGTGCAGATAATGAAGACAAACAGCTCGGGCCCTCAGAGGCCCTCAAAGATCTTTCACAGGGAGCCTGTTTCAGCTCACTGCTTCAAGAAGAAAAGACAAACCGAGGAAGTTGGAGACAACTGGAGGACCGGTGCTGTCTCTCCACAGCCAGGTGGCCCTGAACACGGGGGCCAGCTGATAACCTCCAAGGAAAACAAGCTTTTATTAAGTAAACAGCCGTTGAGACAATGAGCTGGAGTGGACAGCTGAGGAGACGTGAGCTCTCAGCGTGGGAACATGAAGGAGGGTCAACGGGAGAGGTCAACCTCTGAGACGAGGACTCTTCAAAACGGCCATCAGAGTCAGGAGCAACAGGAGCGCCGAGCGCTGCAACGAGCGCTTCACGCTGTGAAGGCGTCACAGAGCCGCCATTCGGCCCATATGAGGCCAGGTTCAGACGGGAAACGGACCCCCGCGGTCCTGAAAATTCAGGCTCTGCCTCAGACAAGAAACACAAACACTGACAGACATCTACATCTAACGCCTAACCCCCCCAACACACCAGAAGATGAAGCAATATGGCCAGAACAGCAGTTCCTCTACTGACCACTAGAGGCTGCAGTTCCTCTACTGGTCTATCAGTGGTGGTCTTTCAGTGGTGGTCTGTCAGTGGTGGTCTAACAGCCGTGCTCTATCAACGGTGGTCTATCAGCTGTGGTCTATCAGTGGTGGTCTATCAGCGGTGGTCTAATAGCAGTGGTCTATCAGCTGTGGTCTATCAGCTGTGGTCTATCAGCCGTGGTCTATCAGCTGTGGTCTATCAGCCGTGGTCTATCAGCTGTGGTCTATCAGCCGTGGTCTATCAGCGGTGGTCTATCAGCAGTGGTCTAACAGCGGTGGTCTATTTGCTGTGGTATATAAGGGGTGGTTTTTCAGCAGTGGTCTATCAATGGTGGTCTATCTGTGATGGTCTATCAGTGGTGGTCTATCAGCAATGGTCTATTTGCTGTGGTCTATCAGAGAGAGCCTATCAGCGGTGGTCTATCAGTGGTGGTCTATCAGAGGGGGTCTATCAGCGGTGGTCTATCAGTGGTGGTCTATCAGTGGTGGTCTATCAGCCATGGTCTGTCAGCCGTGGTCTATCAGTGATGGTCTATCAGTGGTGGTCTATCAGCGGTGGTCTAAGAGCAGTGGTCTATCAGCCATGGTCTATCAGCCGTGGTCTATCAGCGGTAGTCTAACAGCGGTGGTCTATCAGCAATGGTCTATCAGCGATGGTCTATCAGAGGTGGTCTATCAGTGGTCGTCTATCAGCGGTGGTCTATCAGAGGTGGTCTATCAGCGATGGTCTATCAGAGGTGGTCTATCTGTGGTGGTCTATCAGCGGTGGTCTATCAGCAATGGTCTATTTGCTGTGGTCTATCAGAGGGGGTCTATCAGTGGTGGTCTATCAGTGGTGGACTATCAGCGGTGGTCTATCAGAGGTGGTCTATCAGAGGTGTTCTATCAGCGGTGGTCTATCATAGGAGGTCTATCAGAGGTGGTCTATAAGTGGTGGCCTATCAGAGGTGGTATATCAGTGGTGGTCTATTTGCAGTGTCTATCAGAGGTGGTCTATCAGTGGTGGTCTATCAGAGGTGATCTATTAGAGGTGGTCTATCAGCCATGGTTTATTTGCTGTGCTGTATCAGAGGTGGTCTATCAGTGGTGGTCTATCAGATGTGATCTATTAGAGGTGGTCTCTCAGCAGTGGTCTATCAGAGGTGGTCTATCAGCAATGGTCTATCAGCGGTGGTCTATCAGCGGTGGTCTATCAGAGGTGGTCTATCAGCAATGGTCTATCAGTGGTGGTCTATCAGCAGTGGTCTATCAGAGGTGGTCTATCAGCGGCGGTCTATCAGAGGTGGTCTATCAGCGGTGGTCTATCAGCAATGGTCTATCAGCGGTGGTCTATCAGCGGTGGTCTATCAGAGGTGGTCTATCAGCAATGGTCTATCAGTGGTGGTCTATCAGCAATGGTCTATCAGCGGTGGTCTATCAGAGGTGGTCTATCAGCGATGGTCTATCAGAGGTGGTCTATCAGTGGTCGTCTATCAGCGGTGGTCTATCAGAGGTGGTCTATCAGCGATGGTCTATCAGAGGTGGTCTATCAGTGGTGGTCTATCAGCGGTGGTCTATCAGTGGTAGTCTATCAGCTATGGTCTATCAGCGGTGGTCTATCAGTGGTCGTCTATCAGTCGTGGTCTACTAGAGGTGATCTATCAGCGATGGTCTACCGGAGGTGATCTATCAGCGATGGTCTATCAGTGGTGGTCTATCAGTGGTGGTCTATCAGTCGTGGTCTATCAGAGGTGATCTATCAGCGATGGTCTATCAGTGGTGGACCAACACACGTCATTCAGACCTCATAGAAGAAAATCATGTGTCCTTTCGTGTCGCTGAATCCTGTAGATATTGTAGTGGTTGAACATTTACTGGAACTGATCACATTAAATTGCCTTAAACCTTCTCTCAGCTCCTTCGGGGGTGGGGGTGGGGGGGGTGCTCTGCTGTTGGGGGAGGTCTCGGATGAATGGTGGCTTTGAATGCTGCAGGCAGCTCAGGATACTGTGGCATTACCAGCCAGAGAGAAAATAACACATCTATTCATCCCAAGCGGCTGAATTCAGGCTCTTTCCCGTTTTAAATCTTAATCCTCAGCTGTTCCTGCTGCAGTTCTGACTGTCACTCCTGAGTTAAGATGTTTCACATGGAAGCGTTAAAGATGTTTCAGGTCTGTTTTTGTGCTCTGCAGCTGCTCTTTTAGCTCTCAAACCCCCAAGTCAACAACGCAGGTTGCTGGTGGTCATCATGGTGGCTCCCAGTGGATCAATCAGCTGCTTCAAAAATACTCTCATTGATTATTATTCCATCAGAAAAACCTGATTTGTCCTTCTGTCACTGGTTTTTACTGATATATTAAAAGTTTCTACTTTTTTCAGTGAAATCTAATGTTTTTTAATGATCTTCCTGTCACTGCTTTCAGTCTTTATTTACATTTTAAAGACTCCCGACTGTTTTTGGCATCAGGGCAGGTTTTCCTGGGGGGCTGAAGACCAGAGGAGCCTCTGAGCTCCTTCTGTAGGTTTAAACACAAACCCAGACTGTTTCACTGCTGCTCTCAGCTGTTGACTGGATGCAGTCATTTTGATTTAATCCACAGCTGTTATTTATCTGAAACCTGCAGCTTCCAGGTAAACGTAAATATGAAACTCAGTTGTGACAGTCTGGAGGTTCATTTTTAGGTCCATGCTGCTTTTTTATTGTTTAGTCCATAAAACACTAAATGTGTCCACATTTACAGATAAAAACATAGATTGTTCATGACTAAGGTGAAGGTGATCCTCAAAAGAAACTAACTCTTCTAACCTTCTCATCTAAACCGTTACCACTACAGAAGACAAATCAGCTGCTACATACAGATGTGCTTCAAACCAAAGAAAGAAAAACATGATGAAAGATTTTCTACAACATCTGTCCACATGTCCCGACGGGTCCCGACTGTCATGTCTTTGTAGAATTGTTCTTTTTCGTCCTCATATCTTCTGCTGATACTTCTTCCTCATAGAACGATGGATTAATTAATAAAACATCTGGAATGGAGCTCTGGCCACAACAGACCAGTAGAACATCTGGAATGGAGCTCTGACCACAGCAGATCAGTAGAACATCTGGAATGGAGCTTTGACCCCAACAGACCGGTAGAACATCTGGAATGGAGCTCTGACCACAGCAGATCAGTAGAACATCTGGAATGGAGTGCTGACCAAAACAGACAAGTACAACATCTGGAATGGAGCTCTGACCAAAACAGACAAGGAGAACACCTGGAATGAAGTTCTGACCACAACAGACCAGTAGAACATCTGGAATGGAGCTCTGACCACAACAGACCGGTAGAACATCTGGAATGGAACTCTGACCACAGCAGATCAATAGAACATCTGGAATGGAGCTCTGACCACAGCAGGCCGGTAAAACATCTGGAATGGAGCACTGACCCCCAACAGACTGGTAGAACATCTGGAATGGAGCTCTGACCACAGCAGATCAGTAGAACATCTGGAATGGAGCTCTGACCCAAAATTACCGGTAGAATATCTGGAATGGAGCTCTGACCCAAAACAAACAAGTAGAACATTTGGAATGGAGCTCTGACTCCAACAGACCAGAAGAACATCTGGAATGGAGCTCTGACCACAAAAGACCAGTAGAACTTCTGGAATGGAGCTCTGACCACAACAGACTGGTAGAACATCTGGAATGGAGTTCTGACCACAACAAACTGGTAAAACATCTGGAATGGAGCTCTGACCCCAACAGACTGATAGAACATCTGGAATGGAGCTCTGGCCACAAGAGATCAGTAGAACATCTGGAATGGAGCTCTGACCACAGCAGACTGGTAAAACGTCTGGAATGGAGCTCTGACCCAAAAAGACCAGTAGAACATCTGGAATGGAGCTCTGACCACAGCAGACCAGTAGAACATCTGGAATGGAGTTCTGTCCACAACAGACTGGTAGAACATCTGGAATGGAGCTCTGACCAAAACAGACTGGTAGAACATCTGGAATGGAGCTCTGACCAGAACAGACCAGTAGAACATCTGGAATGGAGCTCTTACTACAGCAGACCAGTAGAACATCTGGAATGGAGCTCTGACCCCAACAGACCAGTAGAACATCTGGAATGGAGCTCTGACTACAACAGATCAGTAGAAAATCTGGAATGAAGCTCTGACCACAGCAGACCAGTAGAACATCTGGAATGGAGCTCTGACCACAACAGACCAGTAAAACATCTGGAATGGAGCTCTGACTCCAACAGACCAGTAGAACATCTGGAATGGAGCTCTGATCCAAACAGACCGGTAGAACATCTGGAATGGAGCTCTGACCAAAACAGACAAGTAGAACATCTGGAATGGAGCTCTGACCAAAACAGACAAGTAGAACATCTGGAATGGAGCTCTGACCAAAACAGACAAGTAAAACATCTGGAATGGAGTTCTGACCACAACAGGCCAATAGAACATCTGGAATGGAGCTCTGACCCAAACAGACCGGTAGAACATCTGGAATGGAATTCTGACCAAAACAGACTGGTAGAACATCTGGAATGGAGCTTTGACCCCAACAGACCAGTAGAACATCTGGAATGGAGCTCTGACCCAAAACAAACAAGTAGAACATTTGGAATGGAGCTCTGACCAAAACAGACAAGTAAAACATCTGGAATGGAGTTCTGACCACAACAGACCAATAGAAAATCTGGAATGGAATTCTGACCAAAACAGACTGGTAGAACATCTGGAATGGAGCTTTGACCCCAACAGACCAGTAGAACATCTGGAATGGAGCTCTGACCACAACAGACCAGTGGAACATCTGGAATGGAGCTCTGACCCCAACAGACCGGTAGAACATCTGGAATGGAGCTCTGGCCACAACAGATCAGTAGAACATCTGGAATGAAGCTCTGACCACAGCAGACCGGTAGAACATCTGGAATGGAGCCTTGACCACAACAGACAGTTTTCTCGTTTTATTAGTTGACTAATGGCATAGTTCCACATCTGTCCACATCTGTTCACATCAGATTCAGGAGGACTCAGCATCATCTGACAGACCGTTCTGGACTTAGTAGCAGGATGGTGGAACATAGATGTTCTGGTCTTCCATTGCTGCAGAAACCCTCCAGCGCAGAGGAGCCCTAAAACTCCACAGTAGAAACCTCTGTATGAGTTTTGGGTGTATTTCCTTTAATTCTCATATGTTCTCATTTCCGCCCGTATAAGGTTTCCCAGAACCCTCTCTGTGTGTGACACATCCTTTCTTGTCTTTGTGAAACCAGAAATCTTGCTTCTTTGGTCTCCATTGACACAAACGGCAACAGCCTCTGATTTACGGCCCCTCCAACAGCCATAAAACACAAATTCCTGAGAGCCGGACTGTGTTTGAACACCTCTTCCCTTTCAGCCTCTTACTTGTTATTTTCTCTGCTCATTTCTCACCAGCGCTGAGGTTCACAGGGTTTTCATCGGTGATGGATTTGGAGGGAAACCTCTGTGCTGCTTTCTCCTCTTTAATGATTCCTTAAAAGTACGACAGCTCACTCCACGGCTCCAACCGAGGACCAGAGGTGGACGGAGAATCAGTAGCACAGCAGCAAATGTAGTGATACACCACAGCTGTTGTCTTCATTCAGTCTGTTTTACTCTGTTATTTGTTACAGGACTTTAGTTTTTCTCACAAAGCCAAATGATCATGAAAACTGCCAAATTCCTCTGCCTGACACACATGTTGGACAACACATAAATGACAATAAAGACAGTGTCCCACAGTGAGATGGACAGTAAAACTACAGAGAGGAGCTGCAGTGACGGAGCCGGTAGGAACTACTGACTCCATAACACCTGGTGGGGGTGGGGCAAGTTTATTTGTAGCACATTTCATGCAAAGTACATTAAAACAGGAGGAAATAAAAAGAAGATAAAATGATAAAATGCAAAAAAAGTTAATCAACAGTTGTTTTTGATTAAAAAAAGGAATTAAAAATGTAGATAAAATGCAAGGAATAAAAGTTAATTGTTTTGATAAAATGTGGCAAATAGAAAAGTTTTTAAGCTTGATTTAAAACTGCTGAGAGTGTCAGCAGACCTGTAGGTTTCTGGGAGTTGTTCCACATGAGGAGCGTAAAAACTGAACGCTGCCTCTCCGTGTTTAGTTTTGACTCTGGGAACAGAAACTAGACTTGACCCTGATGACCTGAGGGATCTGGTGGGTTCAGAACCAACCAGAAGATCCTGAATGTATTTTGGTCCTAAACCATTCAGTGCTTTGTAAACTAACAGCAGGATTTTGAAGTCAGTTCTCTGACCAACAGGAAGCCAGTGTAAAGATCTGAGGACTGGAGTTACATGATCCAGTTTCCTGGTGTTAGTGAGGACTGGAGCAGCAGAGTTCTGGACTAACTGCAGCTGTCTGATGGTGTTTTTAGGGAGACCTGTCAGAACAGCATTACAGTAGTCTAGTCTAGATAAATGCATGGACAAGTTTTTCTAGATCCTGCAGAGATATCAGTCCTTTAATCCTGGAAATGTTCTTTAAGTGATAATAAGATGACTTCACAACTGTCTTGATGTGACTACTGAAGTTTAGGTCTGAGTCCATAACAACACCCAGATTTCTGGCTTTGTTTTTGGTTTCTAACTTCGCTCTTTGAAGCTGAGTGGTGACTTTTAATCTTTCTTCCTTGGCTCCAAAAACTATTATTTCAGTTTTTTCTTCATTTAACTGAAGGAAGTTCTGACAGATCCAGTCTCTGATTTGATCAATGCATCTGGTCAGTGTTTGGATCAGATTGTAGTCTCCTGGTGAGATGGTTACGTAGATTTGTGTGTCATCAGCATAGTTTTGGTAACATATTTTGTCGTTTTTCATAATTTGAGCGAGTGGGAGCATGTAGATGTTGAACAGCAGTGGCCCCAAGATGGAGCCTTGGGGAACTCCACAGGTTACTTTAGTTTGCTCAGATTTATAGTTACCTATAGACACAAAGTATGTGTCTATAGATATGTGGTAGGGCACCATCTTCACTGTCAATAATTAAAGAAGGAGAAGATGGCAAAAAGATGAAACAAAAGAAGAAAAGCAAACTAAAATGAGGAGATTAACACAGAAGGAGCTGAGATGGTTGCTCTGAAATTTTATTTTTTTGCAGGAACCCCATAAGAGGAAACACACCTACAGTTTCTCCAGGAAAGGAGCCTATTGAGATTGTTTTGGGAATCTGGCCTGGATGCCTGCCAGAAACCTTCTAAGGAAGGTCTTCTTGACAGATCCCACTGGACAGAGGACCCAGGACTCTCTGGAATACCACAAGTTAGCAGTTTACGTGGCCTGGATTGATGCTGCTTATCTCCATTACCAGGAACCGCCCTCAATGACAGTTTTGGGGAAATTATATGAAGTCAAAGCCAGTTCCTTGGGTTCTTCAATCTGGCCTTGAGAAACTACTGGGGGGAATTCTGACTTGGAGCAGATTGGGTTTCTTGCAGGTAGGGGATGATATTTAGCACTCACAATTAGGGATACATGATAACTGCTTTTTAAAATCGATACCAATAACCAATAACTTTCAGCTCATAAAGGCCGATACCGATAACTGATAACCGATAACCGATAACCGATAACCGATAAGTGATAACACACAAATATACCTAAGATCATTACATCAATACTATGAACAAAATCAAAAATAGCTTTGACTTTTTAAATGAACAGCTCACTACCACCACCGAGTTGTGTAATGGACGTTTGCTCAGTCAGTGGATCCTACTGGGCCCCACAGTGGAGACAGAACAGCTGGAAGGACCAAGGACAGGTCGAGGACAAGTCGGTCCTGTTACAGTTCCAGTCTCCAAAGTTTTTTCCTGCATCCCTTCTACTGCGATTTTTCAGGAGCTTCAGGGTTTTATTGTTTGGAAACCTTCTGTGTTCTGCCTCTCAGCCATAAACATTTTTCAGCCTGTAAAATCCTTTAAGACGAAGTTAAAGACCTTTAGTTCTCTGACCGGCAGCGGTAATCCTTCTGGATCAGGACACACAAACATCGCAGAGGCTGCTCTCTAACACCTCTTTGTTTTTTTTGGATTTAACCAATGATTTCACAGTCTTATCTTGTTAGTTTGATCAGGACACCAATAAAAGACCTGAAGCGGTGCCGTCAGCTGCTTTTCAGTCCAAACAGATCCGGGGTTTGTCTTTAAATGAACCTCACGTACTCCTGGCTGCAGACCAAACATGAATGCTGAAACCCTTCTGAACCCTGGTGGAGGGCCGATCATCTGTGGGGGGTCTGCAGACCAGTGTCTCGTCTCTGCTGTCCACGGTGGTCCGGCTCCGTTGACAGGACAGTGACCTAACTGTTATTCAATGATCACGAACTGCAGTCAAGTGGAAATATGCAGCTGAACTCTTATCAAAGTCTGGATGAACATTTATCTCAGGACTAAATCAGGACTAAATCAGGACTAAATCAGGACTAAATCAGGACAGTCAAACACTAAAAGCTGAAAACTGAACTCTGTCTGAACCTGAACAGAGATGATCCCATCATCCTGGATGAGTTTAATCCATTTAATCATTATTACTTTCTTCTAAGGTGTCTGTCCTCCATGACTCTGGTTCTGGTTCTGGTTCTGATGGAGGGTTTCAGCTGTTAACCAGGTTTATTTCTCTTCTGTTGCCTCCTGTTCATCAGGATGGAAGATTAAACAAAAGAGACTTGATGAATCTGCTGGGTTTCTTTGCTGGACTGTTTTTATGAACTGGCGTCACAAAAGCCAACACAATTGGGTCGAAAATAATTGGATCATGAACTGGATCATGAACTGAGACAAACTGGATCATGAACTGGATCATGAACTGGATCATAAACTGGATCATGAACTGGATCATGAACTAGATCATGAACTGGATCATGAACTGAGATGAACTGGATCATGAACTGGATCATAAACTGGATCATGAACTGGATCATGAACTAGATCATGAACTGGATCATGAACTAAAATGAACTGAATCATGAACTGAGATGAAGTGGATTATAAACTGGATTATAATCTGGATCATGAACTGGATCATGCAGTGGATTATAACCTGGATCATTAACTGGATTATAAAGTGGATCATTAACTAGATCATAACATGGATCATGAACTGAAATGAACTGAATCATGAACTGGATCATGAACTGGACTGATCATGAACCTGGATCATGGAACTGGATCATGAACTGGATCATGAACTGGATCATGAAACTGAACTGGATGAACATATGAACTCATGAACTGGATCACTGATCATGAATGATCATGACAAACTGGATCGAACTGGAACTGGATCATGAACTGGATCATGCAGTGGATTATAACCTGGATCATTAACTGGATTATAAAGTGGATCATTAACTAGATCATAACATGGATCATGAACTGAAACTGGAACTGAATCATGAACTGGATCACTGAACTGGATGAACTGGATCATTAAACTGGACCATAACTGGATCATGAACTGTATTATGAACATGAACTGGATCATGAACTGATCATGAACTGGATCATGAACTGAGATAGACTGGATCATGAACTAAAACGAACTGGATCATTAACTAGCTCATGAACTGGATCATGAACTGAGACAAACTGGATCATGAACTGGATCATGAACTGGATCATAAACTGGATCATGAACTGGATCATGAACTAGATCATGGAACCGATCATGAACTGGATCATGAACTAAAATGAACTGGATCATGAACTGGATTATAAACTCGATCATGAACTAGCTCATGAACTGGATCATGAACTGAGATGAACTGGATCATGAACTGGATTATGAACTGAATCATGAACTGGGTTATAACACGGATCATCAACTGGATTATAACCTGGATCATGAACTAGATCATGAACTGGATCATGAACTGAGATGAACTAGATCATGAACTGGATCATGAATTGGATTATGAACTGAGATGAACTGGATTATAAACTGGATCATGATCTGGATCATGAACTGAGATGAACTGGATCATGAACTGGGACAAATTAGATCATGGAGTGGATCATGAACTGGATCATGAACTAGATCATAAACTGAGATGAACTGGATCATGAACTGGATCATGAACTGGATTATTAACTGGATTATGAACTGAGACAAACTGGATCATGATCTGGATCATGAACTGAGATGAACTGGATCATGAACTGGATCATGAACTGAGATGAACTGGATCATGAACTGGATTATTACCTGGATCATGAACTGAGAGCAATTGGACCATGGACTGGATCATGAACTGGATTATGAACTGAGATAAACTGTATCATGAACTGGATCATGAACTGATCATGAACTGGATCATGAACTGAGATGAACTGGATCATGAAGTGGATTATAACCTGAATCATTAACTAGATTATAAACTGGATCATTAACTAGATTATAACCTGGATCATGAACTGAGATGAACTGGATGATAAACTAAAATGAACTGAATCATGGACTGGATCATGAACTATAGATTATGAACTGAGATAAACTGGATCATGAACTGGAGTATTAACTGGATCATGAACTGAGACAAATTGGATCATGGACTGGATCATGAACTGGATCATAAACTGGATCATGAACTGAGTTGAACTGGATCATGAACTGGATTATAAACTGAGATGAACTGGATCATGAACTGAGAGGAATTGGACCATGGACTGGATCATGAACTGGATTATGAACTGAGATGAACTGGATCATGAACTGATCATGAACTGGATCATGAACTGGATCATGGACAAAAACGAACTGTATCATGAACTAGCTAATGAACTGAATCATGAACTGAGATGAAGTGGATTATAAACTGGATTATAATCTGGATCATGAACTGGATCATGCAGTGGATTATAACCTGGATCATTAACTGGATTATAAAGTGGATCATTAACTAGATCATAACATGGATCATGAACTGAAATGAACTGAATCATGAACTGGATCATGAACTGGATTATAACCAGATCATGGACTGGATCATGAACTGGATCATGAACTAGATCATGAACTGAGATGAACTGGATCATGAACTGGATTATAAACTGGATCATGAACTGAGACGAATTGGATCATGGACTGGATCATGAACTGGATCATAAACTGGATTATGATCTGGATCATGAACTCGATTACAACCTGGATCATGAACTAGAATATGAACTGATCATGAACTGGATCATGAACTGAGATTAACTGGATCATGAACTAAAATGAACTGGATCATGAACTAGCTCATGAACTGGATCATGAACTAAGATGAATGGACCATAACCTGGATCATGTACTGTATTATGAACTAGATCATGAACTGATCATGAACTGGATCATGAACTGAGATAGACTGGATCATGAACTAAAACGAACTGGATCATTAACTAGCTCATGAACTGGATCATGAACTGAGATTAACTGGATCATAAACTGGATTATAACCTGGATCATGAATTTGATCATGAACTGAGATGAACTGGATCATGAACTAAAACGAACTGGATCATGAACTGAGATGAACTGGATCATAAACAGGATTATAAACTGGATCATTAACCTGGATTATAAACTGGATCCTGAACTAGATCATGAACTTGATCATGAACTGAGATGAACTGGATCATGATCTAAAATGAATTGGATCATGAAGTGGATCATGAACTGAGATGAACTGGATCATGAACTGAGATTAACTGGATCATGAACTAAAATGAACTGGATCATGAACTAGCTTATGAACTGGATCATGAACTAAATTGAACTGGATCATTAACTGGATCATAAACTGGATCATGTACTGGATTATGAACTAGATCATGAACTGATCATGAACTGGATCATGAACTGAGATGAACTGGATCATGAACTAAAACGAACTGGATCATTAACTAGCTCATGAACTGGATCATGAACTGAGATTAACTGGATCATAAACTGGATTATAACATGGATCATGAACTTGATCATGAACTGATCATGAACTGGATCATGAACTGAGATGAACTGGATCATGAACTAAAACGAACTGGATCATTAACTGATCATGAACTGGATTATAAACTGAGATCCAGCTCATGAACTGGATCATGAACTGAGATGAACTGGATCATAAACTGGATTATAACCTGGATCATGAACTTGATCATGAACTGAGATGAACTGGATCATGAACTAAAACAAACTAGATCATGAACTGAGATGAACTGGATCATAAACAGGATTATAAACTGGATCATTAACTGGATTATAAACTGGATCATGAACTAGATCATGAACTTGATCATGAACTGAGATGAACTGGATCATGATCTAAAATGAACTGGATCATGAAGTGGATTATGAACTGGATGATGAACTAAGACGAACTCAGTCATGAACTGTATCATGAACTGAATTATAACCTGGATCATGAACTGGATTATAACCTGGATCATGAACTGGATCATGAGATGGATTATAAACTAGATCATGAACTGAGATGAACTGGATCATGAACTGGATTATAAACTGGATCATAAACTAGATCATGAACTGGATCATGAACTGAGATGAACTGGATCATGAACTAAAATGAACTGGATCATGAAGTGGATTATGAACTGAATTATAAACTAGATCGTGAACTGGATCATGAACTGGATTATAAACTAGATCATGAACTGTATTATAAACTAGATCATGAACTGGATCATGAACTGGATTATGAACTGGATTATAACCTGGATCATGAACTGGATTATAAACTGGATCGTGAACTGGATTATGAATGAGACTTAACCTGATTCTTCATAAATGAAACTGAGTCAGACTGAACTGGATCATATTTAATGTTAGGATTTAGAATTAACCATGTAGATTTTAACTCGTTATAACTGAAACTTGGCATGAAGGATATGGCGCGGGATCGGGGCCAAAATTAAGACTATTGCGCAGCCGGCGGTGTCTACATCCTTGTCGCAGGAGGCTATGTCCAATCCGAAACCGGCTATTGATCTGATCACTGATAGGCCTGCATCAACAACTGAGTGGCCGGCGCCGGCAACTGAGCAGGCGACTTCTCACGTTACTTGGTCGGTAACCTTCGTGTCGAACCCAGCAACTCATTGGATCGCCTACTGTCGCTGACGTGTGTTATCATTGGAGAGGCTAACGACTAGCATGCCTAGGCTAGTCACCCACCGGATTGTCTACTCCCTTTGTTATCCATTAGCATGGATAGGCTGGCGTTAGCATTGGAGAGGCTGGCGACTAGCATTCCGAGGCTAGTCACCCACCGGATTGTCTACTCCTTTGTTATCCATTAGCATGGATAGGCTGGCGTTAGCATTGGAGAGGCTGGCGACTAGCATTCCTAACTGCGGTCAAGCCAGCCGTCTCTCCTTTTTGCGAAGTCAAGCGAGCCGCTCCAACATTTCAAGTGCTCATGTGTTACAGGCTTTACGGTAAATGGACGGCTGCGGGTGAGAAAGTCAGCGCTAGGAGGCCACAGCGTGTATTAATATCCGGTTTTCAAAATAAAATGTGAGTTATTGAAAGGCGTGTAAGTGTGATCTTTACTAGTTTAACGCCAGCCTATCCATGCTAATGGATAACAGAGGGAGTAGACAATCCGGTGGGTGACCAGCCTAGGCATGCTAGTCGTTAGCCTCTCCAATGATAACGCACGTCAGCGACAGTAGGCGATCCAATGAGTTGCTGGGTTCGACACGAAGGTTACCGACCAAGTAACGTGAGAAGTCGCCTGCTCAGTTGCCGGCGCCGGCCACTCAGTTGTTGATGCAGGCCTATCAGTGATCAGATCAATAGCCGGTTTCGGATTGGACATAGCCTCCTGCGACAAGGATGTAGACACCGCCGGCTGCGCAATAGTCTTAATTTTGGCCCCGATCCCGCGCCATAGAAGGAATGCTGTGAGTTTCTCAGCTCAGGTTTACGACTTAATTACTGTAACATCCTCCGACCCCCACCAACAGTTTGCTACCCCCAGATAAACTGTTCGTTCATTAACCCGGACTGTAACCAACTGGATTTCGAAGACAAAGGACCATAAAACCCAGGAGAACAGATCTGCCTTCCTCTGGATCTTTAAAGACAGGCACAAACTGACTTGCAGCGTGCATTTCGTCCATGGCAGCATCTTGGTGATGTTGTGGACATGTGTACCATCGGCCGATTAAAATATTCTGCATCGCATAATAATTCTTTGTATTCATGATTGTATTAAATTCTTTGATTGATCTTTGTTTCTAGACTTGTCATTTAGGCACCAGATAAAAAGAACACGGAGAGAAACTCTCATTAACTTTGTAAACTTGAAGAACCTTGAAATAACTTTGACCTCACACACCAGCTCAGGCTCCTTCCCCGCCAGAGAGGTGACATTCCACGTCTTTAGAGCTAGCTTCTGCAGCCGAGAATCAGACCGCCAGTTGGTTCCAACTAGATATAGTTGGACTCACCTCGACACACGGCTTGGGCTCTGGAACCAGTATCCTCGAGAGGGGTTGGACTCTCTTCCACTCTGGAGTTGCTCCGGGTGAGAGGCTCCGAGCTGGTGTGGGCATACTTATTGCCCCCTCGACTTGGCGCCTGTACATTGGGGTTTACCCCCGTGGACGAAAGGGTAGCCTCTCTCCCGCCTCCGGGTGGGGGAACGGGTCCTGACTGTTGTTTGTGCTTACGCACCAAATAGCAGTTCAGAGTACCCACCCTTTTTGGAGTCCTTGGATGGAGTATTGGAGAATGTTCCATCTGGGGACTCCCTCGTTCTGCTGGGTGACTTCAATGCTCACGTGGGCAACGACAGTGAGACCTGGAGGGGTGTGGTTGGGAGGCAGGGCCCCCCTGATCTGAACCAGAGTGGTGTTTCGTTGTTAGACTTCTGTGCTCGTCATGGACTGTCCATAACGAACACCATGTTCAAGCATAAGAGTGTCCACATGTGCACAGGACACTCTAGGCCGCAGTTCGATGATCGACTTTATAATCATATCGTTGGACTTGCGGCCGCATGTCCTGGACACTCGGGCGAAGAGAGGGGCGGAGCTGTCAACTGATCACCACCTGGTGGTGGGTTGGCTCAGATGGTGGGGGAGGATGCCGGTCAGACCTGGCAGGCCCAAGCGTGTTGTGAGGGTCTGCTGGGAACGTCTGGCGGAGTCTCCTGTCAGAAGGAGCTTTAACTCACACCTCCGGCAGAACTTCGACCATGTTCCGAGTGAGGCAGGGGACATTGAGTCCGAGTGGGCTATGTTCTGGGCCTCTATTGTTGAGGCGCCGACCGGAGCTGTGGCCGTAAGGTCGTCGGGGCCTGTCGCGGCGGCAATCCCAGAACTCGTTGGTGGACACCAGCAGTGAGGGATGCCGTCAAGCTGAAGAAGGAGTCCTATCAGGCCTTTTTGGCATGTGGGACTCCTGAGGCAGCTGACGGGTATCGGCGGGCTAAGCGGAACGCGGCTTCGGCGGTTGCTGAGGCAAAAACTCGGACATGGGAGGAGTTTGGAGAGGCCATGGAGAACGACTTCCGAACGGCTTCGAAGAGATTCTGGTCCACCATCCGGCATCTCAGGAGGGGGAAGCAGTGCTCCATCAACACTGTATACAGTGGGGATGGGGAGCTGTTGACCTCGACTCGGGACGTTGTGGATCGGTGGAGGGAATACTTCGAAGACCTCCTCAATCCCGCCGACACTTCCTCCAATGAGGAAGCAGAGTCTGGGGACTCAGGGGCGGACTCTCCTATCTCTGGGGCTGAGGTTGCCGTGGTGGTTAAAAAGCTCCTCGGTGGCAGGGCCCCGGGTGTGGATGAGATCCGCCCGGAGTTCCTCAAGGCTCTGGATGCTGAGGGGCTGTCTTGGTTGACACGCCTCTGCAGCATCGCGTGGACGTCGGAGACAGTACCTCTGGATTGGCAGACTGGGGTGGTGGTCCCCCTCTTTAAAAAGGGGGACCGGAGGGTGTGTTCCAACTACAGAGGGATCACACTCCTCAGCCTCCCTGGGAAGGTCTATTCAGGGATCCTGGAGAGGAGGGTCCGTCGGATAGTCGAATCTCGGATTGAGGAGGAGCAGTGTGGTTTTCGTCCCGGCCGTGGAGCGGTGGACCAGCTCTACACCCTCTTCAGGGTCTTGGAGGGGGCATGGGAGTTCGCCCAACCAGTCTACATGCGTTTTGTGGACTTGGAGAAGGCGTTCGACCGTGTTCCCCGGGGATTCCTGTGGGGGGTGCTTCGGGAGTATGGGGTGCCGGACTCCCTTGTACGGGCTGTCCGGTCCCTGTACGACCGGTGCCAGAGTTTGGTCCGCATTGCCGGCAGTAAGTCGGATTCATTTCCAGTGAGGGTTGGACTCCACCAAGGCTGCCCTTTGTCACCGATTCTGTTCATTACTTTTATGGACAGAATTTCTAGGCGCAGTCGAGGTGTTGCGGGGATCCGATTCGGTGGCCTCAGGATTGGGTCTCTGCTATTTGCAGATGATGTGGTTCTGTTGGCTTCATCGAGCCGTGATCTACAACTCTCGCTGGAGCGATTCGCAGCCGGTTGTGAAGCGGCTGGGATGAGAATCAGCACCTCCAAATCCGAGACCATGGTCCTCAGCCGGAAAAGGGTGGAGTCCCCTCTCCGGGTTGGAGATGAGGTCCTTCCCCAAGTGGAGGAGTTTAAGTATCTCGGGATCTTGTTCACGAGTGAGGGAAGGATGGAGTGGGAGATTGACAGACGGATCGGTGCGGCATCTGCAGTGATGCGGGTGCTGCGCCGGTCTGTTGTGGTGAAGAGAGAGCTGAGTCGGAAGGCGAAGCTCTCGATTTACTGGTCGATCTACGTTCCCACCCTCACCTATGGTCATGAGCTTTGGGTAGTGACCGAAAGAACAAGATCGTGGATACAAGCGGCTGAAATGAGCTTCCTTTGCAGGGTGGCCGGGCTCTCCCTTAGAGATAGGGTGAGAAGCTCGGTCATCCGGGAGGGGCTCAGAGTAGAACCGCTGCTCCTCCGCATCGAGGGCAGCCAGATGAGGTGGCTCGGGCATCTGGTTAGGATGCCTCCTGGACGCCTCCCTGGTGAGGTGTTCCGGGCATGTCCCACTGGGAGGAGACCCCGGGGAAGATCCAGGACACGCTGGAGGGACTATGTCACTCGGCTGGCCTGGGAACGCCTCGGGATCCCCCCAGAGGAGCTAGAAGAAGTGGCCGGGGAGAGGGGGGTCTAGGCTTCCTTACTCAGGCTGATGCCCCCGCGACCCGACCTCGGATAAGCGGAAGAAGACGGTACAGTACGGTACGGAAATAACTTTCTTGTGAAAACTGCTGATGCACAGGTACGTGTACAGGTGGACTACAGGTGGCGCTCAAGCTCCTCCCCCAACTTTTTGATGCGCCTCACAATTTTACCACAAAAATCTGTGATTTACTGGATTACGGTTCAGCTCAGGTCAGGTCACCTGTTTCTCCGTGTTTCTCAGCAGTCTCAGTCCTCCTGGTCTCCACCAGATCATTGCCAGTATTTCAGAGACATCCAGCCTTCTGAAACTCATGGACCTGTTCTTCTGTTCCTGGATTCTCTGATTTCTGACCTGGAACCTTTCAGGGTAGAATCTGGATCATCTGGACTCTGATGGTTGGATGTGTGCTTCTGGACGATGACTTTAACGAGGAGGAGTTTATTGGATGTGTTTTTTTTCTCGGTGTTGCTCATCATTTTCTTGGTTCAGCTGGTTCCTGTCTCACCAAACCCACCATGTTGATCCCAGTTCTGACCTTCTCCGTGTTCCTTGTGCTGGTCTTCAGGTTTCGTTGAGACTCATTCAACCTGTTCCGGTCCCTGAACAGATTAACTCCTCGGTCAGCGATGAGACGCCTGTCCAGGGACGTCAGCGGGATTTTACGGCTGTAAAGCTGCTTCAGCGCTGCGGCGTGATGTTCCTGACGTCCTCCAGGCTGCTGGGACAGAAGATCCAGGTTACAGGGGGGACAGGCGACACCCGTGACCTGTTCCCAGCAGAACCAGAGAAGTTTGATCTGAACTGAGGAAAACAATCTGATGTTTCAGTCCTGGAGCAGAAAATCAATTCAAACGGTGTTGTGATTACAGGTTTTATTCCAGCTGTTGGAGGAAGATGATTCATATCTGACACGTGGAGCCGAGCTCTGCAGGAACCTGAGCCTCCAGCTGTAATTACTCTGATCCCTCAAAGTTCACTTTCCTGAAATAAAGGAGAAGATTCGTTTCATGTTTTCTTGATGAGAACAACGGTGATGTCACTTTGAAAGAAACAGGCCTTATTAGTCAAGAGTCTGCATGTTTAAGATCAAATGACATCTTTACATTTGTGTTCATGTGTTAAGAATAAATGTCCACACATCTTTATCTAGTTTCTGTAAATTCCCTTTAATTCCCGCAGAAAATCCTCAATTCCATGCAAAGTTCTGCTCTTTTCCGGGACATGTTCTACCGCTTTGAGACAAGATTTTTTTATTTCTTTTCTCCTGAATTGACGGTGACAGGAACGAGCGGGAAGGATCTGGCAGGTTCTCCTTTAACTGCGGCCAGATGAGCCTCAAAGCCTCCGGTGTTCGACCTGAAACCCCGAAAACCTCCGGAGGATCACATTCCTGAACCAACAGGCTGTCAGCGTTGAACCGAGCACCCCAACCCCAACCCTAACCTCAACACTAACCCTAACCCCTAACCCTAACCTAACCTAACCTGAGCACCGGTGAGCAACAAGCACCAGAGCAGCGGGAAGGAGGAAGGATACAAGGTCACAAGCCTTGTGTTCACAGAGGATCCCCGGTGTCCCAGAGTCCACCGTCCTGTAACCCACACTGATGCAGGGACGGAGGACAGACGAGACAAAGGACAGGTGAGACGGAGGACAGACGAGATGGAGGACAGATGAGACAGAGGACACATGAGACGGAGGACACATGAGACGGAAGGCACATGAGATGGAGGACACATGAGACGGAAGGCACATGAGATGGAGGACAGGTGAGACAGAGGACACATGAGATGGAGGACAGGTGAGACAGGAGACATGAGATGGAGGACAGGTGAGACAGGAGACATGAGATGGAGGACAGGTGAGATGAAGGACAGATGAGAAGGAGGACACGTGAGACGGAACACACATGAGATGGAGGACAGATGAGACAGAGGACAGATGAGATGGAGGACAGATGAGACAGATGACAGGTCAGATGGATGACACATGAGAGGAAGGGCAGGATGAGACAGAGGGCAGATGAGAAGGAGGACAGGTGAGACAGAGGACAGATGAGACAGCAGGACACATGAGGGGGAGGACAGATGAGAGGGAGGACAGGTGAGACAGATGACAGGTCAAATGGATGACACATGAGAGGAAGGGCAGGATGAGATAGAGGACAGATGAGAAGGACAGGTGAGACGGAGGACACATGAGACGGAAGGCACATGAGATGGAGGACAGGTGAGACAGAGGACACATGAGATGGAGGACAGGTGAGACAGAGGACACATGAAATGGAGGACAGGTGAGACAGGAGACATGAGATGGAGGACAGGTGAGATGAAGGACAGATGAGAAGGAGGACACGTGAGACGGAACACACATGAGATGGAGGACAGATGAGACAGAGGACAGATGAGATTGAGGACAGATGAGACAGATGACAGGTCAGATGGATGACACATGAGAGGAAGGGCAGGATGAGACAGAGGGCAGATGAGAAGGAGGACAGGTGAGACAGAGG
This sequence comes from Hirundichthys speculiger, assembly GCA_018398805.1. Taxonomy (NCBI): domain Eukaryota; kingdom Metazoa; phylum Chordata; class Actinopteri; order Beloniformes; family Exocoetidae; genus Hirundichthys; species Hirundichthys speculiger. The sequence goes on along the minus strand of JAGFBZ010002452.1, from coordinate 299,344 downwards.
ACAGATGAGACAGCAGGACACATGAGGGGGAGGACAGATGAGAGGGAGGACAGGTGAGACAGATGACAGGTCAAATGGATGACACGTGAGAGGAAGGGCAGGATGAGATAGAGGAAAGATGAGAAGGAGGACAGGTGAGACAGAGGACAGATGAGACAGCAGGACACATGAGGGGGAGGACAGACGAGAGGGAGGACAGGTGAGACGGAAGACAGATGAGACAGAGGACAGGTGAGACAGAGGACACATGAGACGGAAGACACATGAGACGGAGGACAGGTGAGACAGAGGACACATGAGATGAGGACAGGTGAGACAGGACACATGAGATGGAGGACAGGTGAGATGAAGGACAGATGAGACGGAGGACACGTGAGACGGAACACACATGAGATGGAGGATAGATGAGATGGAGGATAGATGAGATAGCGAACTGGTGAGACGGAAGACAGATGACATGAAGGACACATGAGATGGAGGACAGATGAGACGGAGGACACATGAGATAGAGAACAGGTGAGATGGAGGACAGATGAGATAGAGGACAGGTAAGATGGAGGACACATGAGACAGAGGACAGGTGAGACGGAGGACAGATGAGATAGAGGACATCAGTTTGCTTTGATGGAAAATATTTCAACAACTGCAGAGAAAACAGGTAACTGATGGGAGGACCGGGATGATCTTCTTAGGTTCCTCTAATCTGCTCTCTGACAGATGGAAGATAACAGTTTAGGAGCTGCTGTGATCTCTGCAGGGTTCTCTGACCAGAAGAACTGAATTACAGATGTTTGGGCTGCATTTAATAAGCATTTAAAGTAAAAAATACATCTCTAACATAGAAATGACTGCTTTATTTCAGGATGAGGAGATGCTGCTGTTGCTATGGAAACCTCCAGGTCACCGAACCCACCGTGCAGAAGAGGTGGGTTCTAAAGGTTCTGGTGTCCTTCACAGGTTGGACAGAAAGAAGCTGAGATGTCCCTCTGAAGCATCTTCATCTGTGTTGATCAGCTTCCAGAGCAACTTCAGAGCTGCTTCATCCTTCTGAGAACTGGCTTGTTTCTGTACAGGAGTGTTGCTGCTGAGTCACGTCATTACATCATCATTACATCATTATTACACCATTACATCATCATTGCATCATCATTACACCATTACATCATCATTGCAGCATTGCATCATCATTACACCATTACATCATCATTGCATCATCATTACATCATCATTGCATCATCATTACACCATTACATCATCATTGCATCATCATTACATCATCATTACACCATTACATCATCATTGCATCATCATTACACCATTATATCAATTTGCATCATCATTACATCATCATTACATCATCATCACATCTCTTCTAGCCTCCTTTCAGAGATCTGCAACTAAACAGCTTAAAAACAAGAAACAGACGCAAATGTTTGGATGAAAATGACCCAGTTTTAATGACGCCATCTAGATATTTTTACTTAATTTAGAAACCTGTTTCCAGTTTTGATACGTTTGAAACAAATTTAAAAAAAAATCTGATGTTAAAATGTTTTCAAAACAGACTTGTTGCAACATGTGAAAGACATTTATACTAGCAATTAAATAAAAAAAATACATTTAGAAAAGAAAAACAACAGAAAAATAAATGAAAAACAAACAAAAAAAAAACAACCAAGAAATACGAAAACAAGTAAAAATATTTGCAGCATGAACAGACATGTTTTACACAGAATTTGGAGTTTATTTCTTATATTCTAACTGATGTTTTTCTAAATAATAATAGTAAATATAATAATAATAATAATAATAATAATAATAATAATAATAATAATAAATTAAAGCAGATCAGATTTCATCAAAGCAGAAACAGTTTTATAGTGAAAGTTAAAAGCTGGAACTCGTGATGATTATTTTAACAGTAAATGACTAAATTTAAAACGTTATTATAAAAATAATTAAACCTTTTATTCACCTATTTTATTCTCCTTTCTGACACTGAAGGTCACCGTAGACATAAAATCAAAATACAGAAAAGTCCTCATAAATACAGTAAAACAAACCGAGAGCTGAGAATAACTTTATAACGACTCATTAACATCTGCTTTATTCCTGCAGAGAGGCGTGGCCACAGATCAAGTTTAAGACGAGTTAAAAAGCTTCATCAGTTTTCTGTAACAACAGCTGGAGGTCTATAAACAGCAGAAAATGGAACAAATCTTTGTTTCTCCACGTCTGTCAATAAAGTTTCCTGTTTTTCTCATTTTTATTCGTAACATGTCAGAATGACAAAAATTATTTTTCTGTGACTTTCTTCAACATCAGGACCATCTGGTGGATCAGCAGTTAAACAGGCTGGTCCATATACAGAAGGTCACAGGTTCGATTCCCGGCCTCTGGCCGCTGCTACATGTCTGAACTAATTTCCTCACAGGCCGGGAATCACACCTGTGACCGCTGCTGCGTGTCTGCCCCGATTTCCTGTCTGACTGAAGACCACAAACATCTAAAGGAGAAGTTTACTTCAGTCTTGAGTCATGACAGAAAAATGTGTTTCAGCTTTAAAACACCGTCTATAAACCTGGAGACGCAGGAATGAGCTTCTGGAAGGAAATTCAGACTGAACTAAATGTAGCGATTAACTTCTGACAACCTTTCATCCTGGACTAAAATAAAATAAATATGAGAATAAAATAAATAATGAAATAAAAATGTCTTTGATCTGTTTCTGCTCATTTTTCATTTGACAAATGAAAAAAAGTTAGAAACACTATTTATCAAAAACTGGAAAACTTTCTGGTTCTGGGTCTGGTCTGGGTATGGGACCTGGATATAGGAACTGGGTATGGGACTTGGGTCTGGGACCTGGACCTGGGTATGGGATCTGGTTCTGGGACCTGGATCTGGGACCTGTATCGGGGTATGGGTCCTGGGTATGGGACCTGGGTATGGGACCTGGACCTGCGACCTGGATCTGGGTATGGGACCTGGGTCTGGGACCTGGATCTGTGACCTGGGTATGGGACCTGGGTATGGGACCTGGATCTGGGTATGGGACCTGGATTTGGGTCTGGGACCTGGATCTGTGACCTGGGTATGGGACCTGGATCTGGGTATGGGACCTGGGTATGGGACCTGGATTTGGGTATGGGGTCTGGTTCTGGGACCTGGGTCTGGGACCTGGATCTGGGTATGGGACCTGGATTTGGGTCTGGGACCTGGATCTGTGACCTGGGTATGGGACCTGGATCTGGGTATGGGACCTGGGTATGGGACCTGGATTTGGGTATGGGGTCTGGTTCTGGGACCTGGGTCTGGGACCTGGATCTGGGTATGGGACCTGGATTTGGGTCTGGGACCTGGATCTGTGACCTGGGTATGGGACCTGGATCTGGGTATGGGACCTGGGTATGGGACCTGGATTTGGGTATGGGGTCTGGTTCTGGGACCTGGGTCTGGGACCTGGATCTGGGACCTGGATCTGCGACCTGGGTATGGGACTTGGATATGGGACCTGTATCTGGGTATGGGATCTGGTTCAGGGACCTGGGTATGGGACCTGAATCTGGGACCTGGGTATGGGACCTGGACCTGCGACCTGGATCTGGGTATGGGACCTGGGTCTGGGACCTGGATCTGTGACCTGGGTATGGGATCTGGTTCTGAGACCTGGATATGGGACCTGGGTATGGGACCTGGATCTGGGTATGGGACCTGGGTATGGGACCTGGATTTGGGTATGGGATCTGGTTCTGGGACCTGGGTCTGGGACCTGGATCTGGGACCTGGATCTGTGACCTGGGTATGGGACTTGGATATGGGACCTGGATCTGGGACCTGGGTATGGGACCAGTGTATGGAACCTGGATCTGGGTATGGGATCTGGTTCTGGGACCTGGGTCTGGGACCTGGATCTGGGACCTGAATCTGCAACCTGGGTATTGGACTTGGATATGGGACCTGGATCTGCGACCTGGGTATAGGACTTGGATCTGGAACCTGGTTCTGGGACCTGGGTATGGGACCAGTGTATGGAACCTGGATCTGGGTATGGGATCTGGTTCTGGGACCTGGCTCTGGGATCTGGTTCTGGGACTTGGGTATGAGGCCTGATCTGGGACTTAGATCTGGGACCTGGTTCTGGGACCTGGGTATGGGACCCAGGTCTGGGACTCCTCCCCTCCACAGCTGTTTTCCCAGGGACCGTCCTTATCTGAGGACTCACACAGGAGTGTTCAGGACGGGTCCAGAACTGCTAGAAGTGTCTTGAGTCCACCAGCGTTCCTGCTCCACTGCAGCCACTTTAGTGTCTGGTTGTTGCTCCGCCCACTTCACATGCTTCCTCTCTCTCATTGGTCACATCCCAAGGTGTCCACAGGCAGTTTCTTGGTACAAAGACTTGGAAATTAAAGTCGGGTCCAGAGGAACCAGACTACTTCAAAGAGGGGAATAAGAAGGGTGGCTGGTCCTGCTGGATTCAGTCCAGACCTCCTCGGCCTCAGTACTCCCTGGCCTCCATCAGCTCCACCTGGAACACCGGCTCTGGAGGGTTCTCCCTGCAGTCCAGCCCGTTGTTGGGCGGCCGGACTGAGTGAAACCTGCTCCAGTCCCCCTTACACAGGATCCAGGGCAGGACGTCCACCTTATGGTGCAGCTCCGGCGAGAACTCGGTGCTGATCAGGTCCGGCGCCCCCGCCCCTTTCCCGCGCGTTATCAGCCTCATCTGGTCGTCGTAGCAACAGTGCTGCGCCGCCAGCGTCGTGCTCTCGTACGACAGCATGGAGCGGATGCAGAACCGGGCCGAGGGCTTGTAGATGTCCAGCCGCTCTTTGGGCCCGCTGGCGTCCCTCCAGCGGAAGGTCTTCTGCAGCCCGGCGTCCTGGATGTTGACGGCGCTGTACACGGCCTCCGACGGGTAGGAGCAGGGGCAGCTGGGCAGCTCCGTCAGCACCTGGTGCAGGTACTTCTGCAGGAAGTCGGTCTTGCAGCTCAGCCACTTCTCACAGCTGTCCACATCTGGAAGATGAGGAAGACACTCAGGTGACACGGAAACAGTGGGATCAGGTAGACAACGCTGGGGAGGAGGAGCAACTGGCGGGACTGAAGCTGTGTGTTCAGTTCCTCTGCTGACCAACAGGGGGCGGCTCCATCAGAGTCAGTGTTAAAGTCATAGACTGTAACTAGGGGTGAGTATTAGCAAGGACCTTGCAATATGATATGCATCATGATACTTGGGCCACAATACGATATTATCACAATATTGCGATATCACGATATATTGCGATATTCTACCTAGTTAATATCAAAATTAAAAGTAGAGATGAAAAATCAAGTTGCTGTATATGTTCATCAGATGATATTGATCATTCAGATGACAAATTGAATCAATTTGCTTCAAAACAACCTATTTATTGTTTCTCATTAGTGTTTTTGCACATTTAAGTGAATGAATTCATTTTCCTAAAAAATCGATATTAGGAGCTGAAGAATCGATATTATATCAGGCGGCCGAAAATCGCGATATATCGCAGAATCGATTATTGGAACTGGACAAACCGGGCAAAAACGGGCCAGCTGGACCACACCCACCTTATGACGCTAATTAATACCACTTTACATTCACTCTAATCAAATCTGTCCGGACATCCTCATTTTACGCGTCTGTAAACTACACTGTGGAGGAGCAGGACGCTGGTCCCTATTAACCACGGAAATTAAGGAATCACTATAATTAAAGCATTTTCATTATCAGTCATTAACTTAAGAGATCACTCAGTTGGATGGCAAATGATTTAATACATAAAGAAAGAAACGTTTTCTTTTCAGGGAATTAATTTTTTCTTTTCTGCTGCGTTCTCATATCTTTTTTAACCGAGCTCTCTGATTGGCCGACACGTCACTTCGATTTTAAGTCTCACAGAAAAGTGAACAAGTTAAAGAAAAAATACAATTTCAAAAAGAAAAACAGAAATTAGACTTTATTTAAAAGCCTGAACAGAAAATGTTTTCCCAGAATTATTTCTAAATTCAGTTATTTATTCCTCTATTTTAAAAACAAATGGTCCAGTAGATTTAAAAATTGCTTTGTTTAATAATGGCTTGAATAATTGGCCAGGTTCACGGTCACATGTGACCTCCAGAGCTTCAATAACAGCCCAGAGCTGCTGGCTCGTTTCAAGGGTGACTTACAGCTCGACGCCCTCATAAAACACTCTCTCCGTTCCTCTGGACGGAGCGCTGAGAGGGAAAGCGTCTGACACCAGATCATGTTCTCCTGACCGCCGTAAAGAAGAAGAAGAAAAAAAGAGAAAAAGAACGACCACCTCCTCTGGCTGGTATGTAGCAGCAGGAGAGCAATAAAACTGAAACTTTTCAAACATCTCCTGCGAGGTTGGGGTGGGGGGGGGTTGTTCAGAGGAGGGAAACCAGAAGAAAACACACCAGCGATGTGAACCCCGAAGGTTTCTGGACACCACCCAACCACCAGAGATATGGAGGTCAACGGGGACCAGCTCACTGTTGGAGCCAGACCCTAGTGGTCAGAGGAGGAACTGCAGCTTCTCTTTCACACCAGGTTCTGCTGCTTCAGGAAACACAGCCCTCCGTACGTACGTGACTCGCTGCTCCTGGTGGTCTCCAGAGGCAGAAGCTCCGTCGCTGTTGTTACAGCATCTGCAGGAGAGGAAACAGAAGATGAAATCAACGCTGCTGAGCTTCAGACACACGACTGACTACAGATGAAGGCCAGGAAGTCTTTGAGCTGCTGTCATTTCAGATTCCCTGGAACCAGGAGATACGTCTGCAGCATCCACAGCACTGATAATGCTCAGCAGAGGCCCCTCAAATGTGTTTGGTGGATAATTTCTGGAGCGAGCCCTCGCCCCAGATAAGTTCCAGATAACAGGCTGTGAAGTGGTCGTCCCAGGAGACCGTTTCCTGTCAGCACTCAGGAACCGCAGACAGTCGGTGTTTGCTGGTCTTCACTGGAGGTCATCTCAGTGCAGAGTAGAGGTCTTCGGAACAACCCGACAACCTGAAAACCAGAGGTTCCAACCCGAATCAGGTCTCGGGTCCATTCAAAAGACGTGACTCCAGGTTCGGGTCGGAATCGGTACAGTTAGTCTCGGGTCCGGTCGGTGCTCTCTGACAGGCTGGGTCCGTGTTTACTCTAGAGAGGTAAAGATATTGGTGGTGGCAGCCAATGTCAGGACTCGGGGCAGTTAAATTAATTATTCATTAACGTGACGTGATTGTCATGAAACAATCGTGTTGCCGTAGCGTGTTATTAGCGGTTTACCGGCAGCTGTAAAGCACAACGGATCTCCAACATGACTACGCTGGATGAGAGAAGATATTTACGACACGTCCTGACCGGTGTAGGCTATTAGCGTTAGCAGTTGCTACCAATAGCATCTGTATCCACAAAGAAAATAACGACGTGGATTTATTGTTGTTTACATCACGTAGCCTATGTAGCAACTGAACCGGGTAGAAGAGACAACTTTAGGTAAGAAAATCAAGTTTTATTCAACGCTAGACAACTTTAACATGAGCAACTATGGACTGGATTGTCTCGGTTCTATTCGGGTAACTCGGTTCGGTTCGTGGTCAGAAACTAAAGACTCGGGTCGGGTCGGTTCCGGGTCCAAATATTGCAGGTCCATTCAGGTTCGGACTCCTGAACTTATGATAATAGCTCGGGTCGGGTCGGTTTAGGGTAGAATTTTCACGGGTCCATTCGGGCTCGGGTCAATGAAAGTGGACCCGTGAAGACCTCTCGTGCAGAGACATCCAGATGAAGTTCTGGAACCAGCGATGATCCCACAGCTGACAATGCTGGCAGGTTCTCAGAGACCACGTCCAGAATCTGGGAGCTGAGAGGTCGAACGTCCTGCCAGCAGTCCAGACCTCAACCTCACTGAACGCTGGTGGGATCAGCGTGGACTGATGTTCTCCTGAACGTTCCTGGAACTGGGAAACAGCTGTTTTATCTCCTCAGATGCCGGATGATGAGGCTGATCTGGTAGACAAGGACCCCCACTGGTTGCAGGGGCCCTGTGCTAACCCTAATCCTATGCTCTGTGATTCCACCTCCAACCACTAGACGGCAGTGTGGGATCATTTGTTTGCAGCTCAGACAGCAACGGAGCAGACGAAGATAATCTAATCTGAGTTGATGTGAATAAATGTTGAGCATCGGTCATTTTTACAGATGTGATCATTAAACTATCGATGCACCAACAAGAAAGAAGTAGCAGAAAGTCGGAGGTGAGGAAGAACAAACCTACCGAACGTACCAATCACATTTGTTGTGGTGCAGCTGCTTTAGGAGAGAGGTGCACGAGGACCGAAGTCTGGACCCGATTCTACCAGGTTATAAACAAAGCATCTGGAAATATGAGACTATTAATCCTGTTTTATCTGTCATTTTCTCCCCGAGGCCCCTAACGCTCTTAAATTAATCAGGAATATGTCGGAAAATCTGAAATTTACTCATTTATCTATTAAATGTCAACTTCTATGGTCTTCTTTTTTTCAGGGACCGAGAATCAAGAATTATTCACTAATCTGTTTTTCAGTTGTTGACGTAAAGTGAAATCGTCGTAAAGTTTCAAATTTCACATCATCAGGACTTTTTGACATCAAAATAGGACTTTGTTGTAAAATCATAAAATTTACAAAATTGAGGCTTTGAAGCATATAATTCTAACTTTATGTCCTGAAATCAAGAACTTTTGTTGTAAAACTGAATTTCACAAATTTGACTAAATTCTTCTTTGATGTAAAATTACAACTTTATGTCTTATAATCAGAAATTTAGCAAAATCACAAATTTCTGTAAAATTACAACTTCATCAAGAATTTCTGATGTAAAATTTCTGTGTAAAAAGAACATTTTTGTCATAAAATCTAAATTTTTGCAGAATTATGACTTTTGACATAAAGTTTACTTTGTACCATTAGATAAATAAACATATATCAGATTTGAAAATATTTGATAGATATTAATATATATTTTTATGATCATGATATTTTGTCCTAAAATCTGAAATTTTTACAAAATCGCAACTTTTTGACAAAATGGTGACTTTATGTCCTAAAATCACTTTTTTTTTTAATTGTCTTTTCTTGCTCTTTGGTCGTTATTTTTTATCGGTGAGACATAATTGACTCATCTGCTGATTTTCTGTCTTTCACGTGTTGTCGTGACATCACACCGCATCATCGTGACATCACACCGCGTCATCGTGACACGCGTCACGCATCGCCTATTTTTGTGGGTTTGATCTCAAACTCAGCTTTTGTCACTGGCTTCAAACGCTGAACGTCCACCAGTTCTGGACCGGAAACAAGGCTTCTGGTCCAGCAGGAACACCAACTCTGAGTCTCCTCTGCTTGAACTGGTGTCCATCAGCAAACCCAGTAAGGATCTGGTCAGACTGGGATCAGGTCTTTGACCTGGACTCCCTCTGCTGTCTGAGGCCTGATGGACGCTCCTTCATTAACAGACGTTTAGATGGTTTTTACACAGTCCGGATTCTTGAGGTCCGGTTCTTACTGGGACAGCTCTCCAGGTCACACGTGCGCGACTCGGTGGCCGTGCACGCGTAGCCGCAGGATCTGGTGCGTTTCTGGGTCCCGAATCCACAGGTGGCGCTGCAGGGAGCCCAGTCGCTCCACTCGTCGTACTCTGAAAAACACCGGGACAGAAGATGGATGAGGGGGGGTGGGGAGGCACATACGAAGACCGGCCTTTGAAGTCTGCCCCGCAAATTCCTCGCTCAGCTGGCGTATGCGTGTTATGCAATTAAGGAGCGGCCGAGGAGAGGCGGGTAACGGCACGGCGGGACCTCTGAGACGAGCCCGTCTGAATTTAAACAGGAGGAGGGGGAGGGGGGCGACTTCAAAGGAGCCTGGGGGGATGTGGGTTCAGGGCTGAAGCTCCTCCTGCAGCGAGACAGACGACGGCTGGAGAGCAACGTCCTCCCCAAAGACTCTGGAGGAGTTTGATCATTTCAGAGGTTTGACACGTCAGTTCATCGAAATGTCGTCTGGTCTTCTAACAGCTGGGAACCTTCAGGAGACCGTGGAGCTGCTGCTTCAGGACCAGGAGCAGCAGTTTCATGTCAAAAAAATACCATTAGAACTAGGCCCGGGCAACCATTAAAATTTTTAATCGCGATTAATCGCACCATTTCCACGATTAATCGCGATTAATTCCATTGTATATGCAAAATCCAATCATGAATTCAAAATTAGTGTTAAGGTCACTTTTATTTAAATGTTCTGCTGCCATATGAACTAAAGTGCCATAACATTTGTTGTTCAAACACTTTTACTATTAACACTTGTCAGTAACACACATTTAGTGTAAATCTCATCTTTAAAAATGTAAAATAAAATGAAGCTTATTGCCACTGCCAGGGCATTAATGTCATCCTGTTTTTATAAAAAAAAAATTTAAAAAAGTCTTCCAACAAAGTCCTGAGCCACAATCAGAACATTAAAACAGGCAATTTCTGAGGTAACAGCAGAAACTTTTAACAGGGAGTTTAACTAAGGTTTAACAAATAACCTTGTTTCTGTTAAATCCTCCGTCTGGGAGAACTTTAAAATGAAAATGTCCATGTTAAAGTTCAGTAACTTTATCAATCCATGTCTGTTTTAGCTTTTCTGCATGTTTTTTTCTGTAAATTATCTTCCAATTCTGCAGCAGCCAGAAACAGACTTTTCAAAATAAAAGCATGTGAGCAAAATGCGTTAATGTGCGATAAAATAAATGTTGGCGTTAATAAATTAATGAGTTAAAGCGATAATAACGAGTTAACTTCCCCAGCCCTAATTAAAACATTTTTAAAACAAATTTACAAATAACACAACGTACTTCCACAGAAGATTTCTCTGCCAAAGACTTTAGTCAGGAAAACACAGATAATAAAAGTAGCTTTTATATAACATAGATTTGTGATTTTAAGACAAAAAGTTTCAATTATCCAAAATTTTCAACTTTTACGACAAAGTTGTAATTTGTGTCAAAAAGTTACAATTTTACAAGAAAAAGTTGCTTTTTTGAAATTAAAAGGTCAAGAAATTTTTTGAATGAGCAATTTTACAAGAAATATTCATTAATTTTGGGACAAATGTTTCAATTTCACAGTAACAAGTTGTGAATTTTGGACCTTTTTTTCGTACAACAGAAACGAGACCTCAGCGTCTCAGAAACTCATCGTAGACCGAGTCCAGGAGCTGGAACTGTGACATCACGACTGGTGGAGACACCAGAGATGAACCCGCCCTCTGACGGCAACCACGGTGATGATGTGATCGGAGTTTGACACCTCTGACTTAAACCTGGTTTAGAGGCGTCGAAGCCTGTTCTGGTTCTGTTCAAACTCTGAGTCTGAACTTGAACTCAGGTTCAGGCGTGATTTACGCTACTGCATAGCTGCGCTGTTAACTAGACCAGACCCTGACGTGCGCGTGTTTCCAGATGAAACTACACATCGGAATAATTGCGACCGGTCTGCTTGATGTTTTTGCTCTTCTTCGTATTTCCCGCTGCGTCGTTTTCTAGTCGGGCAGAGCGATAGTCCGCTGCAGCGTCTGTACGAGCGACTGATACTCAACAGTTATCAGATCCAACTAATGAGAAACAGACTTGATTTGCAAAGTTTGAGCTCAGGAAGCAAACAAAAGGAAGCTCAGCACTGCCAGCTACAGCGCTGCAGAAAGGAACCAGACACCGCCCTCTGGTGGTTGGTGTCTGAACAACAGAAGCATAAATCTGGATCTCTGACAGCAGCCAGCATTGATTAACGTCATCAGAAGAAGCGTGAAGGACCACTGATGATTCAAGACCTGGACCAGGTTTTGACTTTCCTCTTGTTGTCACATTCAGAAAGTGTTTGTGGTTTACTGAAGGGAAGGTCCCGAAAAAGGTTAAATACATTTGTTTTCCTTCACAGAGATGAGTTAAAGGGCGAGTTTTAGTGTATTTATGATGCTTGTCATGTTTATTTGATGAACCACGTCAGGTTCCAGTTACAGAGTCTCCAGGTAACCAGAGTCCTCTGAAGTGATAGAAACATGTGTGTGATGACTGTGTGTGTTTTTGTGGAGGGTCGGGGGGGATGGGGGGGGGGGGTCCACAACGGCCCGGTTGGTGGTATGAAGGTGTTTTCACACTGCACAAGCACACAGTGATAACAGTAACAGCACTGAACCTGAACCTTCTGTACAAGCAAACAGTGTCCAGAACCTTCAGAGAACCTTCTCTGGTCTGTCCTGGAGGGGTGGAAGTGGGGGTGGACTGCAGTTTTACTTTAACTGCAAATAATAAATGTTTTGTTCTTCTTCCTGAATTTTCACTACAGCAATGACAGAGTTGGTCATTAGCCCCTCCCCCTCCCCCATGAAAAACATGGGTTATTATGAGGGGAGGAGGGTGGGTGGGGGGGGGTCAAAGTACTGTGGTGGATCAATAAAATAAAATAAAATAAGATAAAATAAAATAAAATGAACAAAATTAATTAAATAATAACAAAAAATAAAGCAAAATATTAATTAATAATGTAATTATTATAATTATAAAATAAAAAAGCTAAAATACAAAAACTACACCAAACCAAAATAATATAAAATATTATAAAAAACTAAGAAAACTTAAAAAAATAAAATACAACAAAATTAAACAAAATTAAATAAAAAAAAAATACACAAAATGAATTAAAAAACTAAAATAAATTAAAATGAATGAAAATATGGACTGTTTCCAAACTGCCAGTACTGAGTCCTGATCTCAAAAAAAGAGCCAAAACCTTCAAGAACCTGAACCAACTCCAAAGGAAGAGAGCCAGAAGCTTCAAGATGTCAACAGGAAACGTTTGGGGCCCAAGGCTCCAAATACTGAGCAGGGGGGCCTTTATCGCTGTCCATGTTGTTTTTTCTGAAACTACAACATGTAAGTTGGAACAGTCTTGTTCGTTAAACCATTCTGGACCTTAAAAACTCCTGATGATACTCATTTGCTACATTTCCATGTATTTCTGGAGATATCATTCCGTTTGTGCCACAAATGAAGGGGGGCCAGTAACAGGACTGTATGTGGACCCCACACCAGCTAAAAGTGGGCTGAAAACTGGTCCCGTGTGGGTTTGTCTGCAGGTTCCAGGGCGGTCCGACCTCATTACAGGATCTCACTGATTGATTTTCTAAAGTCACTAATGTCTCAGACCTGCAGAACTTCAGGATCTCTTTGTCAGGCCCATCTAGCTCATATTTGTGGCCCACAAAGGCTTCCCATCTGGGGCCCGTAAGGCTGAAACCACGAGGGACCATTTAGACCGTCTGAAGACCATTCAGGACCCCAGCAGACCCACTTTGTACCCACACGGACCCCTCAAGACCATGCTGGGTGGGTCCAAAAACCAATAAATATCTGCTTTGTGTGTTTTTTAAAGTGCTCTTACCAAATTTATCCCAGTCTTTGTTCCAGTGTGGCCCCCAGTCTCCCCCCACTCCACTCAGAACTGGGTCGTCTGGGTTGTAGCTGTACTCCTCGAACAGATCCTCAGAGCCGTCCCCCTCCAGCCCGTTCTGGATCTGCTCCGGGTACTCCCAGAACAGCGGCCAGAACAGCTTCTTGTGGCTGTTGATCCACTCTGAAGATGACAGGGACCAGTCGTTGCGCTGGCCCTCCTTCGCCAGGTCCATTTCCACCTCCGTCTCCGTGGGACTGTCCTCCACCACCTCGATGGTCACCTGGAAGCAGGACACCACACGTTTTGGACTTTTACGCCCTCACCAGATGGTTTTTAACCTGCTCAGAGGAGCTAACAGAATCAATGCATCGTACCTTTAACTTTTGTTCCAAATGATAAAGATGAGTATCCGTTAGAGTATCAGTACTGATTAGAGTATCAGTATCTATCAGAGTATCAGTATCGATAAGCAGTATCAGTATCGGTCAGTATCGGTTAGAGTATCAGTATAGTTCAGAGTATCAGTATCGGTTAGAGTATCAGTATCGGTTAGAGTATCAGTATCGATCAGAGTATCAGTATCGGTTAGAGTATCAGTATCGGTTAGAGTATCGGTATCGATCAGAGTATCAGTATCGGTTAGAGTATTAGTATCGATAAACAGTATCAGTATCGGTTAGAGTATCAGTATCGGTCAGTATCGGTTAGAGTATCAGTATTGGTTAGAGTATCAGTATCGATCAGAGTATCAGTATCGGTTAGGGTATTAGTATCGATAAGCAGTATCAGTATTTGATCAGAGTATCAGTATCGATCAGAGTATCAGTAACGGTTAGAGTATCAGTATCAGTCAGAGTATCAGTATCGGTTAGAGTATCAATATCAGTCAGAGCATCAGTTTCGGTCAGAGTATCAGTATCAGTCAGAGTATCCGTATTGATCAGAGTATCAGTATCGGTCAGAGTATAAGTATCGGTTAGAGTATCTGTATCGGTCAGAGTATCAGTATCAGAGTATCAGTATCGGTTAGAGTATAAGTATCAATAAGCAGTATCAGTATCAGTTAGAGTATTAGTATCGGTCAGAGTATCAGTATCGGTCAGAGTATCAGTATTGATCAGAGTATCAGTATCGGTTAGAGTATCAATATCGGTCAGAGCATCAGTTTCGGTCAGAGTATCAGTATCAGTCAGAGTATCAGTATCGATCAGAGTATCAGTAACGGTTAGAGTATCAGTATCAGTCAGAGTATCAGTATCGGTTAGAGTATCAATATCAGTCAGAGCATCAGTTTCGGTCAGAGTATCAGTATCAGTCAGAGTATCCGTATTGATCAGAGTATCAGTATCGGTCAGAGTATAAGTATCGGTTAGAGTATCTGTATCGGTCAGAGTATCAGTATCAGAGTATCAGTATCGGTTAAAGTATTAGTATCAGTATTGATACCGATCCTGATAGTGATGAATGAGTGAAGGAACTGCTTCAGCTCCCTGGTGGTGTCTTTAATTTCCGGGTGTTTCTGGGGAGCAGATGTGGTCAGGACATGTCACATTCCTCCAGCTCTCATCTCGGTTTAATCTCTGAGACGTGATGAGGGGGACGATGACACCGCTGCAGGTACGCTTGTTTATTTAAAAATGAGATTATAGCTGAACACTGCTCTCATGAAAGAGGCTCATTGTTCAGCCCAGGATGTGGAGAAACACACCAAGAATGTGGTGGGACGGACAGATGCAGCGATAGACGGGTCTGACTG
Source organism: Hirundichthys speculiger (assembly GCA_018398805.1). Lineage (NCBI taxonomy): Eukaryota > Metazoa > Chordata > Actinopteri > Beloniformes > Exocoetidae > Hirundichthys > Hirundichthys speculiger. Next base: position 284,107 of record JAGFBZ010002452.1, on the reverse strand, counting down.
TCCCTCTGTTCTCCCGCCTCACACACATGAGCACTCACCTCCAACTGTTTATAAAGACAAAGCAGAAACTGAGGTTTCACATCCAACCATGAGAAGGAGAAACCGTCTGTAGTTTTGCTTCAAATGCAGAAATAAAGCCTTTCAGAGTACTTCAGAGAGCAACGATGATCCTAACTGCACCTCCATCTGCAATCCAAGCACCAAAGACGTTGGACCTCTGTGAAAAAAAAGTCCAATTCGATTCAATAAGACTATCAATCCTCAGGGAATTAACTTCCTGTCGGCTCCATCAGCTGTGATGTGGTTCAGCAGAGACAAAGCAGAAGAGGACGCTTCTGAACTGCTCCACGGCTCCTCTGGTGAGGTCGCCATCAATGAGACTCACAGTGGCCGGTGCAGCGCTGCTGTTTCACAGCTGTCCATGTCCAGTAGGACTTGTACTTCAACACCTCCTCCAGCTCCTCTGGGAGGACGCCAAGCTGTTTCCTGGCTGTTAGAGAGATATAATCTCACCAGTGAGTCCTGGGTCTACTGAGAGGCCATCTCCTGGTTGGACTAAACCCCACGGAGGAGTCCTAACCATCTCAGTAGGATGGTAGAGACCAAAGCAGACTGAAAGTATGTTTATTTGAAAAGTAGGACATTATAACATGGGAGTCAAAAGAGACAGACTCATGCTGGACTCGCAGAGCTGTGATGTCTGTATCTGTCTGTGTCTGTCTCCATAGACTTTAAATGGAGCATCCTCATCTGCTGCCAAACTGAACTGTGGGCTCTGCCCATGCATTCAAACAGGTGCAGAGGAAGAGGAACTACAGCCTCTAGTGGTCACTAGAGGAACTGCAGCCTTTAGTGGTCAGTAGAGACCAGAACTGCAGCCTCTAGTGGTCAGTAGAGGAACTGCAGCCTTTAGTGGTTGGTAGAGACCAGAACTGCAGGCTCTAGTGGTCAGTAGAGGAACTACAGCCTCTAGTGGTCGGTAGAGGAACTGCAGCCCCTGGTGGCTGGTAGAGGAACTGCAGCATCTAGTGGTCGGTAGAGGAACTGCAGCGTCTAGTGGTTGATAGAAGAACCGCAGCCTCTAGTGGTCATTAAAATAACTGCAGCCTTTAGTGGTCGGTAGAGACCAAAACTGCAGCCTCTAGTGGTCAGTAGAGGAACTGCAGCCTTTAGTGGTCGGTAGAGACCAGAACTGCAGCCTCTAGTGGTCAGTAGAGGAACTGCAGCCTTTAGTGGTCGGTAGAGACCAAAACTGCAGCCTCTAGTGGTCGTAAGAGGAACTACAGCCTCTAGTGGTCGGTAGAGGAACTGCTGCCCCTGGTGGCCGGTAGAGGAACTGGAGCATCTAGTGGTCGGTAGAGGAACTGCAGCGTCTAGTGGTTGATAGAAGAACCGCAGCCTCTAGTGGTCATTAGAGTAACTGCAGCCTTTAGTGGTCGGTAGAGAACAAAACTGCAGCCTCTAGTGGTCAGTAGAGGAACTGCAGCCTTTAGTGGTCGGAAGAGACCAAAACTGCAGCCTCTAGTGGTCAGTAGAGGACCTGCAGCCTTTAGTGGTCAGTAGAGACCAGAACTGCAGCCTCTAGTGGTCACTAGAGGACCTGCAGCCTTCAGTGGTCAGTAGAGAACAGAACTGCAGCCTCTAGTGGTCGGAAGAGGAACTACAGCCTCTAGTGGTCTGTAGAAGAACTACAGTCTATAGTGGTTGATAGAAGAACCGCAGCCTCTAGTGGTCATTAGAGGAACTGCAGCCTTTAGTGGTCGGTAGAGACCAGAACTGCAGCCTTTAGTGGTCAGTAGAGGAACTGCAGCCTTTAGTGGTTGGTAGAGACCAGAAGTGCAGCCTCTAGTGGTCAGTAGAGGAATTACAGCCTCTAGTGGTCGGTAGAGGAACTGCAGCCCCTGGTGGCTGGTAGAGGAACTGCAGCATCTAGTGGTCGGTAGAGGAACTGCAGCGTCTAGTGGTTGATAGAAGAACCGCAGCCTCTAGTGGTCATTAGAGTAACTGCAGCCTTTAGTGGTCGGTAGAGACCAAAACTGCAGCCTCTAATGGTCGGAAGAGGAACTACAGCCTCTAGTGGTCGGTAGAGGAACTGCAGCCTCTGGTGGTCACTAGAAGAACTGCAGCCTTTAGTGGTCAGTAGAGACCAGAACTGCAGCCTTTAGTGGTCGGAAGAGGAACTACAGCCTCTAGTGGTCGGTAGAGGAACTGCAGCCCCTGGTGGCTGGTAGAGGAACTGCAGCATCTAGTGGTCGGTAGAGGAACTGCAGCGTCTAGTGGTTGATAGAAGAACCGCAGCCTCTAGTTGTCATTAGAGTAACTGCAGCCTTTAGTGGTCGGTAGAGACCAAAACTGCAGCCTCTAATGGTCGGAAGAGGAACTACAGCCTCTAGTGGTCGGTAGAAGAACTGCAGCCTCTGGTGGTCACTAGAGGAACTGCAGCCTTTAGTGGTCAGTAGAGACCAGAACTGCAGCCTTTAGTGGTCGGAAGAGGAACTACAGCCTCTAGTGGTCGGTAGAGGAACTGCAGCCTCTAGTAATCAGTAGAGGAACTGCAACCTCTAGTGGTTGATAGAAGAACCGCAGCCTCTAGTGGTTATTAAAGTAACTGCAGCCTTTAGTGGTCGGTAGAGACGAAAACTGCAGCCTCTAATGGTCGGAAGAGGAACTGCAGCCTCTGGAGGTCACTAGAGGAACTGCAGCCTTTAGTGGTCGGTAGAGACCAGAACTGCAGCCTCTAGTGGTCGGAAGAGGAACTACAGCCTCTAGTGGTCAGAAGAGGAACTACAGCCTCTAGTGGTCGGTAGAGGAACTGCAGCCTTTGGTGGTCACTAGAGGAACTGCAGCCTTTAGTGGTCGGTAGAGACCAGAACTGCAGCCTCTAGTGGTCGGTAGAGGAACTGTAACCTCCTGGTTCGTGTCAGGCCTTTTTAGATTTTTTGTTGGACGGGTTAGGGTTAGTCTACAGTTTCAAACGTGCAGCTTTTTACAATTTAAAACGTTTTTAATCAAGATTTATTAGCCACGAGAATCTCCAAGTTCTGACTTTAGTTTTCATAAACTGATAAAATCAACAGTCTCCTTTTGAAAAAGACCTATAAATGGTAGAAAAATAAATCTTAGTTTCTGTCTGCTGAGCTCACAACTCAACAGGAGGATTCTGGGAATAAACGTCTGCTTCTCATAAGCGGTGCAGCAGAAAGGTTAACAGCTCCGTCTATGACGATCAGAGTTTGGTTCTCTGCGTAATTAAAGAGCTGATTAAGTCATCTCTCATGGTGACATGTCTCAGGTCTTCTGCAGGTCCAGCGTTCAGCTCCAGATGCCTCCATAAATGAAGTTCTTCCTCCAGGTCCACATGTGTTTTCTTACATCCACCGCTGCAGTCGTGTTGTTAATTCTTTCTACTCCAGGATCCAGATCCACACTCACGGCAAAGAAAAAAAAGACTCTCTGACCTTTTGTATTTGGCGCTCATGTGTTTCATATTTTCACTCGTTCCTCTCTAAACCGTGTGCAGATGTCTGAGGTTCATGGGCGAGTTTAAAACCCCATGGCTGAGGGTCCTGAGTGAGGAAACCTGAAACGCTGCCTGACTCAAACCAGCTGCTCAGAAGACAGAGGAACGTGGAGAAAGCTGGAGGCTTCTCTTTCTGCTTGCCACATGTGTGATCCTACCTGAATGTTGGGGTTCTGGGAGCTTGTGTCCGCATTGCCCAGCTCGGGGAAGTTCTTCAGATCCAGGATGAAGGGGGCGGGGTCTTCCTCAGGCACAGGTGCGGGGAGGACGCCCTGGTGGTGCTGGGACCAGTGGCGTCTGGGTGTAGGAGGAGTCTGCAGCAGGTTCTCCTGCTGGAGCTGCTCAAGGTCTGGACGAGGGTGTCCTCGACTGTCCTCTGGTGGGACCTTCAGAAGGAGAGATGACTGTTAGTTTCAGAGAACGTTAGAAACTTAAGACTTAGGGGCAAAAGTCCAGGTTAATAATCATCTGATATGTTGGTCTGAGATTAGATAAATACGACCTCAGATGAGCAGCATTTTACTGTCTAGGTTTTCTCACATCCAACATCGTACCAAACGCTTCGATGGACAGAAGACACTCCATCAGCGGTCTACATTAAGTCTTGGTCTTGCAGGGAACTGAAGCTCCATGAGGGACCGTTTCCAGAGTGGAGCACTGGCCAACGTTGCCTCCTTGGCCGGATTCCTGAGATTATGACTTTACCTGAAGGTTCCTGGATGATGTGAGAATCAGGTGGTCGGCTGCACCTTATGCCTCCACATACAGTGGACCCTGGATGGTCCCTGGATGATCCTTGGATAGTCCCTGGATGGACCCTGGATGATCCTTGGATAGTCTCTAGATGGTCCCTGGACGGACCCTGGATGGACCCTGGATGGTCCCTGGATGATCCTTGGATAGTCCCTGGATGGACCCTGGATGGTCCCTGGATGATCCTTGGATAGTCTCTAGACGGTCCCTGGATGGTCCCTGGATGGACCCTGGAAGGGTCCCTGGATGATCCCTGGATGGTCCCTGGATGGTCCTGGATGGTCCCTGGATGGTCCCTGGATGGTCCCTTGATGGTCCTGGATGATCCTTGGACAGTCTCTAGACGGTCCCTGGATGGTCCCTGGATGACTCTTGGATAGTCTCTAGACGGTCCCTGGATGGACCCTGGATGGTCCCTGGATGATCCTTGGATAGTCCCTAGACCAGGGGTCGGCAACCTGTGGCTCTGGAGCATGCGGCTCTTTAAATCCTCTGCAGTGGCTCCCTGTAGCTTTGGGGGAAAAACCTGTCAGAAGGCGATTCTGGCTCTGGAGCACATGTAGTTACTGTAGGTTGCTCGCCAGCAGGGGGCAGAATGAGTGTGTTCAGCGCAAAATACTGCCAGGTTACTGTAACGAGGAAGTCGTATCTGTGTTGCATCCTGGGAAAGAAAATAAAGCGGAGCGCGCATTCAATACTAGCGCCGGACATCTTTGTGTTCCTCATGTACCGCTGTAAAAAATAAAATAAAAATTTCCCGCACCACATCGGTGCTGTCGTGGTTTAACACACAAAAGGAGTGATATTGGAAACCTTCCCAAACCTGACAAATTTGTCTTTGAAACATGAATGTTATTCCCGACACTGATATGAACATGAAGAGATTTTCATTTGGAGTCCTGTCAAATGAGTCCTGTCTTTGATCCAAATACTGATGTGAGCAGGTTTTCTCCAGCATGAACTACAACAAATGTTTTATGTTCAGGCTCGATGGTTGATTGTTGTATGTGGCTGAGGAGAAAACAAGATGACAACACACTGAAATGGACTTAAGTCATAATTAAATACAAACTGGCCTATTTTTATATTTATAATTTTTTAAGTTATTAAGCTGCAGCTATACATTTTATTTATTTTAAAGTGGGCTACTTTTTATTTGATAATGTTTTACAAATAAGGGAATGTCTCAAATGTCCCTGGATGGTCCCTGGATGATCCTTGGATGGTCCCTAGATGGTCCCTGGATGGACCCTGGATGGACCCTGGATGGTCCCTAGATGATCCCTGGATGGACCCTGGATGGTCCCTGGATGATCCTTGGATGGTCCCTGGGTGGTTCCGGGATGGACTCTGGATGGTCCCTGGATGATCCTTGGATGGCTCCTGGATGGTCCCTAAATGGACCATGGATGGTCCCTGGATGGACCCTGGATGGTCCTTGGATGGTCCCTGGGTGGTCCTTGGATGGTCCCTGGATGGACCCCAGATGGTCCCTGAATGGTCCCTGGGTGGTCCCTGGGTGGTGCTTGGATGGACCCTGGATGGTCCCTGGATGGTCCTTGGATGGTCCCTGAATGGTCCCTGGGTGGTCCCTGGATGGTGCTTGGATGGACCCTGGATGGTCCCTGGATGCTCCCTAGATGGTCCCTGGATGGTCCTTGGATGGTCTTTAGGTGGTCCCTGGATAGTCCCTGGATGGACCTCGGATGGTCCTTGGATGTTCCCTGGATGGTCCTTGAATGGTCTTTGGGTGGTCCCTGGATGGACCCTGGATGGTCTTTGGATGGTCCCTGGATGGTACATGGATGGTCCCTGGATGGTCCTTGGATGGACCCTGGATGGTCTTTGGGTGGTCCCTGGATAGTCCCTGGATGGACCCCGGATGGTCCATGGATGGTCCCTGGGTGGTCCCTGGATAATCCTTGGATGGTCCCTGGGTGGTTCCTGGATGGTACTTGGATGGACCCTGGATAGTACCTGGATGGTCCCTGGATGGTCCTAGGATGGACCCTGGATGGTCCCTGGATGGTCCCTAGATGGTCCCTGGATGGACCCTGGATGGTCCTTGGATGGTCCCTGGATGCTCCCTAGATGGTCCCTGGATGGTCTCTGGATGGTCCTTGGATAGTCCTTGGATGCACCCTAGATAGTCCCTGGGTCGTCCCTGGATGGTCCTTGGATGGACCCTGGATGGTCCCTGTATGATCTCTGGATGGACCCTGGATGGTCCTAGGATAGTCCCTGGATGGTCCCTGGATGGACCCTGGATGGTTCCTGGATGGTCCTTGGATGGTCCTTGGATGGTCTTTGGGGTGGTCCCTGGATGGTCCCTGGATGGACCCTGGATGGTCTTTGGATGGTCTCTGGATAGTCCCTGGATGGACCTCGGATGGTCCCGACATGGACCCTGGATGGTCCTTTGATGGTCCCTGGATGGTCCAAGGATGGATTATGGATGGTCCTTGGATGGCCTTTAGGTGGTCCCTGGATGGTCTTTGGATAGTCCCTGGATGGTACCTGGATGGTCCTTGGATGGACCCTGGATGGTCTTTGGGTGGTCCCTGGATAGTCCCTGAATGGACCCAGATGGTCCCTGAATGGTCCCTGGGTGGTCCCTGGATGGTGCTTGGATGGACCCTGGATGGTCCCTGGATGCTCCCTACATGGTCCCTGGATGGTCCTTGGATGGTCTTTAGGTGGTCCCTGGATAGTCCCTGGATAGTCCCTGGATGGACCTCGGATGGTCCTTGGATGGTCTTTGGATGGTCCCTGGATGGTACCTGGATGGTCCCTGGATGGTCCTTGGATGGACCCCGGATGGTCCATGGATGGTCCCTGGGTGGTCCCTGGATAATCCTTGGATGGTCCCTGGGTGGTTCCTGGATGGTACTTGGATGGACCCTGGATGGTCCTAGGATAGTCCCTGGATGGTCCCCGGATGGACCCTGGATGGTTCCTGGATGGTCCTTGGATGGTCCTTGGATGGTCTTTGGGGTGGTCCCTGGATGGTCCCTGGATGGACCCTGGATGGTCTTTGGATGGTCTCTGGATAGTCCCTGGATGGACCTCGGATGGTCCCGACATGGACCCTGGATGGTCCTTTGATGGTCCCTGGATGGTCCAAGGATGGATTATGGATGGTCCTTGGATGGCCTTTAGGTGGTCCCTGGATGGTCTTTGGATAGTCCCTGGATGGTACCTGGATGGTCCTTGGATGGACCCTGGATGGTCTTTGGGTGGTCCCTGGATAGTCCCTGAATGGACCCAGATGGTCCCTGAATGGTCCCTGGGTGGTCCCTGGATGGTGCTTGGATGGACCCTGGATGGTCCCTGGATGCTCCCTAGATGGTCCCTGGATGGTCCTTGGATGGTCTTTAGGTGGTCCCTGGATAGTCCCTGGATAGTCCCTGGATGGACCTCGGATGGTCCTTGGATGGTCTTTGGATGGTCCCTGGATGGTACCTGGATGGTCCCTGGATGGTCCTTGGATGGACCCCGGATGGTCCATGGATGGTCCCTGGGTGGTCCCTGGATAATCCTTGGATGGTCCCTGGGTGGTTCCTGGATGGTACTTGGATGGACCCTGGATGGTCCCTGGATGTCCCTGTATGATCTCTGGATGGAACCTGGAAAGTACCTGGATGGTCCCTGGATGGTCCTAGGATGGACCCTGGATGGTCCCTAGATGGTCTCTGGATGGACCCTGGATGGTCCTTGGATAGTCCTTGGATGCACCCTAGATGGTCCCTGGATGGTCCCTGGGTCGTCCCTGGATGGTCCTTGGATGGACCCTGGATGGTCCCTGTATGATCTCTGGATGGACCTAGGATGGACCCTGGATGGTCCTTGGATGGTCTTTGGGTGGTTTTCTGGATAGTCCCTGGATAGTTGCTGGATGGACCCCTGATGGTCCATGGATGGTCCCTGGATGGTCCCTGGATGGTCCCTGGATGGTCCCTGGATGGTTTCTGGATCATCCCTGGATGCCTTCAGCACAGCTTCGGCTCAACACAGTGGATGAAGCCTCTTGGCAACCAAACTGAGCAGTGAAGTTCCTCTGTTGGTTCCTGCAACAGTGATTTTATGTTTTTTGTTCCCTTCACAACCTTCTCACTTCACTCAAGCTGCAGATCGATGATGAAAAATCAGTTATCTGATGTGATTATAGATGAGTGGGAGGATGCAACATTCTCCCTCCACCGTGACTCCACTGACACTGGATACTGCAGAGGAGAGGAAATGATAGGAGAGGATTACCACCTTTGATCTGAAACGTAGAGGAGTGCTTCAGTGAATGCTGGCGTTGATGGGGGGGGGGGGGGGGGGGGGGGGGGCTGGGTGTCACAACTCAATTAAAGAAACATTTGGTGACAGCGAGAACAGGAAGAAGCATTTCTCCCATCTGTCTGCGGGGCAGCCTCCCGGTCAGGTCGGGTTACTGGTCTGGACGGGAAACATTTGGTCCTGATTTGAAACCTGAGGAGATACTTCTGACCAGCGTGACTTATGGACGAGCTCTGACAGTTGGCTCCTCCCGGCCCGTGAAGAGGCGGGCTGCTGCCCAACCTGCTGACAGGTGAGTGTCGTGTTGCAGGGAGCAGAATTTAACGCCTCCGATCTGCTGAGAAAACGTTCCGTCATGCTCATCGACTGTCAACTTTCTGGAGCTGCTGGTTTCCAGAGAAGAGACGGGATGACGGGAGATCTTTGAAGTGTGGAGAAGTTCAGATCATTGTGGTAGATTTAACAAGTTGTGCCCATATTTGCAATATTCTCCAGTATTTTCACAGCTCTGATTAAAGCAGACAGTTTTAGGGGGCGGAGTCAGACACCCACAGCTGGGACGGTGTCATCAGTTCAGCTCTGACATCATCAGACTGAAATCTGTCTCTGTTCTGTCTTTTCTGGAGTAATGTCTTCTTCCTGGCTGAGTGGTCCTTCAGTCCACGTTGGTCCAGGACTGGTTTCTCTGTGGATGATGACCCTCTCTGACCAGCTTCAGCAGCATCTTCACCAGCTCTTCAGCTTCTGTTCTGGGGTTGATTGAGGTTCATCTCTGGGACTCAGAACCGTCTCCTTCCTGAGGACCATGATGGTGGACATTCCCATGGTGGTTCTACTGGTGGAGAACTGTTGAAGCAGATGAACGAGGCTCCTTCAGACATTTGGAAACGGGACCAGAATGAACCAGACATCTGTTTTCTGGTTCCTGATATCTTGGCTGTTTTTTTTTTAGATTTTCCCATGATGCCATACCAGGAATCAGTGAGTTTGAGGTGTTTAAATACATCCACAGGCGAGACTCCAGTTAACTCACATGTTGTTAATTAACCAATCAGAAGCTTCCAAAACCATGACATTCATCATCTGAGCTTTAACAGACTGTTTAAAGGGTTAATGGTCTCAGTAGATGGAAACTTCTGACTTTGAAGAAATATTATAACCTATAAACCTATAAAATAAAATAATTAATAAAAGAGTGCAGAGATCGTCAGCTTCATCACCTCATCAGCAGTAATTAGTGGTCTGGATCAGTTAGGGGTCAGACTCTGGATGAGCCCCTGATGGTCTTGCAGGGATGTTGGTAGACCAGCTGCTCCTAGAGGAGGTTCACCACTGGTCCATGTTCCCTCCATCTGTGGATGAAGACTCTCACCGTGGTTCTCTGGAGGCCCAGAGCTTCAGAAATGTCCCCCTCTTTCAAGGCTGATGGATGTCTTTGTTTCTCATCTGTTCTTGAGTTACTTCAGACCAGGACAGGATGTGCTACTCCTGGAGGATCTTTGACTGCTTCGTGCTGTCAGACAGGTTCTGGTCCAGTGATTTCTAGACTCTACAGGTCTGCCAGCGATCAGAGAAGCTGAGCTGAGTTTTACAACGAAGTTAGCTCATAATTTAAAGCCGGGGTATAATTTCTAACTAATCTACGCTGCAACAACATAATTTATTCCTCCGGTCATCTCTGAAGCATGACTCAGTTTGGTCCTCCAGCAGCCGTTGATCTGTGACGTTTCAGGTCGTATTTATGATCTGCATCGTCATCTCCATTCAATCTCAGCTCACGTTTCATCAATAAAAACCCGCAGAGAACCAAAGAACCTGGAGCTCTGGTGAGAACCCGACATACCTGCGGCCGTCCTGGAGCGTGGACAAACCAATGACACTCCCTCGACTCCACTAACCTGTACGGGACATTTGAGAGCCATCCATCCATCCGCCGGGCCCGTTCAGAGCCGCTTAAACCTTAACTGCCTCAAGAATGTGACGCCCTCCTCAACATGTGAAGGGGAAGACGATCCAGCCAGGATTATTGAGTTAAGGCAGGAACGCCTCCTTCATCAGAGAGGTCCTCTCCGTCCACATTCCTCCTCCAGAGTTTGGATGAGTCCAGTCAGCAGTTGTGGATAAAAGTTCATACGGCAAACAACCTGATTACCTGATTAAAAGGCAGTGAGTCCAAACTGAACATCTACAAAAGGAAGAGAGATGTGAGGAAGAAAGTTGGACATTTGAACTTCTTCATCACCGGGGCCCCTGGACCGAGGCCAGAGGCCTCTAGACCAGGGCCAGAGGCCCCTGGACCAGGGTCAGAGGCCCCTGAACCGACGCCAGAGGCCCCTGAACCGACGCCAGAGGCCCCTAGACCAGGGCTAGACGCTGCTCATGAAGGTGAAACAGCTGCTAATAAAGGGGAAACAGCTGCTCATGAAGGTGAAACAGCTGCTCATGAAGGTAAAACAACTGCTCATGAAGGTGAAAGAGCTGTTGCTGAAGGTGAAACAGCTGCTAATAAAGGTGAAACAGCTGCTCATGAAGGTGAAATATCTGTTGCTGAAGGTGAAACAGCTGCTCATGAAGGTGAAACAGCTGCTAATAAAGGTGAAACAGCTGCTCATGAAGGTGAAATATCTGTTGCTGAAGGTGAAACAGCTGCTCATGAAGGTGAAACAGCTGCTAATAAAGGGGAAACAGCTGCTCATGATGGTGAAACAGCTGCTAACAAAGAAGAAACAGCTGCTCATGAAGGTGAAACAGCTGCTAATGAAGGTGAAACAGCTGCTAATGAAGGGGAAACAGTTGCTCATGAAGGTGAAACAACTGCTCATAAAGGTGAAACAGCTGCTCATGAAGGTGAAACAACTCCTCATGAAGGTGAAACAGCTGTTGCTGAAGGTGAAACAGCTGCTCATGAAGGTGAAACAGCTGCTCATGAAGGTGAAACAGCTGCTAATGAAGGTGAAACAGCTGCTAACGAAGAGGAAACTGCTGCTCATAAAGGTGAAACAGCTGTTAATAAAGGTGAAACAGCTGCTCATGAAGGTGAAACAGCTGTTGCTGAAGGTGAAACAGCTGCTCATGAAGGTGAAACAGCTGCTAATAAAGGTGAAACAGCTGCTAATAAAGAGGAAACAGTTGCTCATGAAGGTGAAATAACTGCTCATGAAGGTGAAACGGCTGCTAATGAAGGTGAAACATCTGTTGCTGAAGGTGAAACAGCTGCTAATGAAGGTGAAACATCTGTTGCTGAAGGTGAAACAGCTGCTAATGAAGGTGAAATAGTTATTTTTAAAGGGGAAACAGCTGCTCTTGAAGGTGAAACATCTGTTGCTGAAGGTGAAACAGCTGCTTATGAAGGTGAAACATCTGCTCATAAAGGTGAAACAACTGCTCATGAAGGTGAAACAACTGCTCATGAAGGTGAAACATCTGTTGCTGAAGGTGAAACAGCTGCTCATGAAGGTGAAACAGCTGCTCATGAAGGTGAAACAACTGCTAATGAAGGTGAAACATCTGTTGCTGAAGGTGAAACAGCTGCTCATGAAGGTGAAACAGCTGCTCATGAAGGTGAAACAACTGCTAATGAAGGTGAAACATCTGTTGCTGAAGGTGAAACAGCTGCTCATGAAGGTAAAACAGCTGCTCATGAAGGTGAAACAGCTGCTCATGAAGGTGAAACAGCTGCTCATGAAGGTGAAACATCTGTTTCTGAAGGTGAAACAGCTGCTAATGAAGGTGAAACATCTGCTCATGAAGGTGAAACAGCTGCTAATGAAGGTGAAACAGCTGCTAATGAAGGTGAAACATCTGCTCATGAAGGTGAAACAGCTGCTCATGAAGGTGAAACATCTGTTCCACGGTCGTTACTGCAGAAAGGACAGTCTTGTTGGAGGTCAAAGGGGGAGGAGTTTGTCCCCACCTGGAGTCTACCTGCCTTCAATCAAACCCTGATAAAACAATAATGGTTTCATCCACCACTTGAGTGGCAGTTACAGAAGTGTGAAGGACTGAATCACTTCACTGCTGGTGCTCCTCCTGGAGTTTGGACCATCAGAAGACAACCACGCATGATTACTGGCAGAGGAAGGACTGGCTTAAACATTAAACCAACATCCATCCAGCCAGAAAAACGCTCACTAAAACTCTTCAGGGTTCAGAGTTCAGCTGAAAACCTTCTGACCAAACCCTGAAAGAGCTAAATAACTGGCATGGACAAGATTGAGTGAGTTATAGCTTCTCATGGTTGGTTTCATTCATGTTTCCATTCATTGCCCAGTCGTAACCTGAGGTGGTCCTGCTGGTCTCCTCCAACATGTTTCTGGTCTCTGGTCTCTTCTGTCCAGGGGAGTCTGCAGGTTTGTTCAGATGCAGTTTAGTGAACCTCAGTCCTGCTTTCATGTTCTCCTGGAAACCCTCCCGGTCAAACCGGACTGGTTCAGTCTCCTGACTGCTGTCCTGGACTTCAGCGTCCTCATCATGCTCAGTGAGGCCTGGAGGCTCTGATGGGGATGGAGCTCTCAGATCATTGAACGGTCAGACCTTGTCGTAAATCTGCTGGGACGTCTGCTCCTGGGAAGACTGTCATGAATGCTGTCCAGTTGTGAATAATCGTTCTCACTGTAGAACATCAAACTCTAAACACAATCAGAAATTGATTTGGACTTTTTCCAGATTGATGCGCTGCAACAATTGCTTCTCTGGGACCACTGCTGGTCTCTTTCCCTCTTGGCATTGTGTTAACACAGGGTTAGAAAACTACCAAAACATGCGCTTTTCTAGAGGTCTGCAGGCTGGTAATCAAGGACTGATGTTGAGCAGCAGCTGGCTGCACCTCTGAAACCGGACAGGAAGGAGGTTCTCAGTATTTCCCATATTATTATTATTATCATTAATTTTTCTTTTTCGGCCTGACTTTTGTTAAATAAATAATGACAGCGAATAAAGTTACATGTTGTTCATCTGGGGCTGTATTTGTCTCACAATTAGATTATTTTAATATGTTTTCACACAAGCAGAAGATTAAAAGCGGGGTTATAACCCACTCAGGGGCCCCCGGGGCCGCAGGAGCTCACCTCAGCGGGGGACGCGGTTCCGGTCCCGTCTCCGCCCGAGCCGCTCCTCGGGTCCGTGGATCCGTGTCCTCTCGGGGTCGCGGGAAGCCCGCGGACCGTCACCGCGGTCAGGACCAGCAGCCACAGACGCAGCGCTCCTCTCAGACGCATACTTCCGACCATTCCGTCCGGATCTAGCAGAACCCTCCAGCCCGCCCGCTCATCTGGACCTGGGTCTCCACATGGCCGGCAGCGGGACGGACGCGCAGAAAAGCCCCGCGCGGGTGCGCGCTCTCCGTGCGTCTCTGCGCCGCGTCGCTGCCTTGTCGTCGGTGGTCGTCCGGGCTCCTGGAGTCTGAACGTTCATCTCATGCAGATGCAGGAGACCCTGGATGAAGGTTCCCGCCGGGATGAGCTGCTCCCGGAGCTGCACCGGTTCTGCAGATGTCTGGAAGCTCTGGAGCCACTACAAGCCCCTCTGAGCCTCTCTGGTTGCAGACCAGCTTGCGGCACTGGTTTAAAACCAGCAGCAGCCTCCTTCTGGATGAGATGACGTCACAAGGAGGGGGGTGTAGCCTCCCACCACAGCAGAAAGTTTTAAGAAAAACACTTTCTTTTTATTCACCCATGAAGAATATTAGGGTCATTCTTCAAATACGGTAGAATTTGTGTCCTAAGGAATAATAGATTCAAGACACATTTCTTGATTTTTTTGTTTTAGGCACAGTAACTTGACACCAAGAGGAACATACAACAATTAATTCAAAGGTCAAGTGTTATTTTTGCTACATAAACCATGGTTTTATATGTATGGATTCTGCTATTGTGCGATTGTCCCTCGGTCATATTTTTGACCTTCAATCACTTTTACTATTGAATTACATTTCGATTTTAAAACTAACTTTACAGACAAATGGTATATAAATACCTATTTTAATGAAACATACCATGTGTTGTAAGATACAGTAGTATTAAATTTTTTTTTTTTTTTTTTTTAAATAAAAAGAACACCTGTCCCTTGGGGTCACTGTCATTTCCATCACACACCACAAAATGTAACTTTAGGGATGTTTTTTTTTTAAGGTTTGAACACCTGCAACCATGGTAACAGTCAGTCACAGGAGAGCAGAGCTAGAAGAATATGGAAGAATATAAAAGCTGAAAAAAATCAAGGTAAATATTTCCCAAACAAAGAATATGTTTATTGGTCGTCATTTCCAAACAGCTCATATTTTCTTTAAATTTATAAATAATTATTAAAATAACATTTCATGTCGTGTATTTTGTGTATATTTAATGCTAGCTTTAAAACAAAGATTAGCATGCTAATACAACGTGACACATTGTCATTTCCACAACAGTCATTTCCATCACGTTTTACATTGTGATGGAAATTACAATGCTGTGTTATGAATGCTTTTTATTTGGCTTATATCAAGTTAATAAGTTATCAATTATTAATTAATAATTAAGTTTTGAAGATAATTAAGTTTTAATAATAAAAGTGAACTTTGTTCAGCAATGTTGGTTGTCACATGTCATTTCCAACACATGCTGTCTTTTCCATCACGCAATGTCATTTCCATCACATCACACATTTGTAAAAACATTTTATAAAAATAACACAGTCACATTAATAATATTTTGTATTTTTGAACATTATGAAGGATTATGCGGGATTGGAAAACTCATGTTTGTCTCATGAAAGAACTTCATTGAAAGACTTCAGTAAAAGGGTTTAAAGGTGTTTGTCATCTCAACAATGGAAAAGTATTGTCCTTACGATCCTGAAAACAAATATATTTATATATTTGGGATCATTTAAGTGTGAAATTTCATGTAATGTTTTGAAAACATGAGTTCTGTAAATAATTTTGTTTGTAAAAATTAATTGTTTGTGGTGTGATGGAAATAATGCTTTTCTCTGAATGTTCGACTAAAATAAGAAAAAAATATATAAAATATATATTATCTATATAATTGCATCACAACAGCTACCAGAATGTATTTCTACACATTATGAATAAGCAAAACATATCAAAATATTACCTAAAATATGTGCTTGATTTTCTAAACTTTTTTAGACCAAATTTGACCATAGTTGAAGAATGACCCATTAGTGACAACAACAAAACAGACCAGAAACATGGAACACTGTCGTTATAATGACCAAGGAACGTTTATTTGAGGATCCTGGTTCTGAAAAACTGACATTATAGCAACTAAATCTGTCAATTCAGGTCCAACAGGAAGAAGATGCCAGAAATCCACTATATAGACAAAAGTTTGCCAGCATCTGTTAGTGTTAGTGACTAGAGTCCAGGTGTTCCAGTCCAGATGTTTAAATCCAGCAACGAGCCTGGCAGGTCTGCGTGTGCAAACATCTGAGATGACCTGGACCATTAGTCCAGAACCAAACATCAGATGCAGTTGTGTAAAGCAGAAGAACCGGGCTGTAGAGCAGACGAACCGGGCTGTGGAGTCATGTGACCATGTCTGGGTTTGGAGGGTCACCTGTCTGACTGCACTGTTCCAGTTGTTTAGTGGAGGAGGGTTTGTGGTACCGGCTCTTTTTCAGGGTTTGGGCCGAGACCCAGAACCTCCAGTGAAGGGAAACCTGAAGGCTTCAACAGTCTGGGGACGATCCTTCTCGACTCCAACATGACCGCAGCATTACTGGACAAACAAACCGTGATGTCACCCACAGAGTCCTAAAACCCTTTTACTCAGAAAAAGAGGCGGAGCCTGAGGAGGAAGCTGGTACACGCCCACCAGTTAGCTGCTGTAGCACAGCTGGCTTAGCTCATGCTAACTTATGATGCTAGCTAATATTACAAATACTTTACTTTCACTCTGATCAAATCCGTGCAAACATTGTCAATTCGAGAGTTTTTATGAAAACAAATGCTGCCAGAGCTGAAATGAGGACAAACAGAACTCTGCAGTCGTGCTAGCTACCACCGACGACCTGCAAGTCACGGTTTGACTGACAGCTTATCCCATTAAACTACTCTACCGACCACTAGAGGCTGCACTTCCTCTACCGACCAATAGAGGCTGCAGTTCCTCTACTGACCACTAGAGGCTGCAGTTCCTCTACCGACCACTAGAGGCTGCAGTTCCTCTTCTGACCACTAGAGGCTGCAGTTCCTCTACCGACCGCTAGAGGCTGCAGTTCCTCTACCGACCACTAGAGGCTGCACTTTCTCTACTGACCACTAGAGGCTGCAGTTCCTCTTCTGACCACTAGAGGCTGCAGTTCCTCTACCGACCACTAGAGGCTGCAGTTCCTCTACCAACCACTAGAGGCTGCACTTCCTCTACTGACCACTAGAGGCTGCAGTTCCTCTTCTGACCACTAGAGGCTGCAGTTCCTCTGACCACTAGAGGCTGCACTTTCTCTACTGACCACTAGAGGCTGCAGTTCCTCTTCTGACCACTAGAGGCTGCACTTCCTCTACTGACCACTAGAGGCTGCAGTTCCTCTTCTGACCACTAGAGGCTGCAGTTCCTCTACCGACCACTAGAGGCTGCACTTTCTCTACTGACCACTAGAGGCTGCAGTTCCTCTTCTGACCACTAGAGGCTGCAGTTCCTCTACTGACCACTAGAGGCTGCAGTTCCTCTACTGACCACTAGAGGCTGCAGTTCCTCTGACCACTAGACTGCACTCTGACCACTAGAGGCTGCAGTTCCTCTACGACCACTAGAGGCTGCAGTTCCTCTTCTGACCACTAGAGGCTGCAGTTCCTCTACTGACCACTAGAGGCTGCAGTTCCTCTACTGACCACTAGAGGCTGAGGTTCTTCTACCGACCACTAGAGGTTGCAGTTCCTCTACTGACCACTAGAGGCTGCAGTTCCTCTACTGACCACTAGAGGCTGCAGTTCCTCTACTGACCACTAGAGGCTGCAGTTCCTCTACTGACCACTAAAGGCTGCAGTTCCTCCTACTGACCAGCAGAGGCTGCAGTTCCTTCTACCGACCACTAGGGTCTGGCTCCAACAGTGACTCCAGTGACCTCTATGATAAAATTTCCAACTTTACAGCAGAAATAAACATATTTACAGTCTGATAAAAGAAACTTGTGAAGTCCATAGGTAGATTTTACATCGATGGCAGTTGTACGATGGTGATTTTTTTTTGTACTACATCACATAAAATGATATGAAGCAGTAAAGTTGATAAATCAAATACAGGGTCGTTCTCCTTCTTCAGGCTCTCGAAGATCAGGCGCTTCTCCAGGTCACATCAGAGAAGCTGAGTGATCAGTAGAAATCCAGAACAAACACTTCAGATGTGGACGAGTGTTTTCCTGCCAAAGCAAATGTGAGACTAATTCTGCTGGTGGGAAATGACCCTGCTGTCCACCTATTATTTCCAGCAGCCCGCCCTGATGTGGCTGGCTGGAACCGGCCCTGGTCCTGGGAGGGTTTTTTTTCCCTCTCTCTTCTCAGAAGTCATTAAAGAAGAGTGATGGCTTCCACAGATGCTCACACACTCACCAGGTACACCGACTAACTGGAACCACAAATCTGGCGAATATGGGAGTAATTACCACAGAGAGGCCGCTGGTGAACACTGAGGATCTCTGTATCCCAGTCTACTGACCCTCCTCCACTCTGCTCTCCCCCTTCATCCTCGTCTTTGAGCTCATCAGAAGTATTTATTTGTGTCTAGGACATTCTGGTACACAGAGTTCACGGTCCACCAATGACTGCAATGTGTCCAGGTCCCCAGATCACCACCCCTCCACCACCGTGCTTGTCAGTCTGAGGGTCTGAGGTGTTCCTGCTGGTCTCCTCCAAACATGGTTCTGGTCTCATCTCAAAATAAGACCAGAACTACGATGAACCAAAATGGAAATGGATTCAGACTCTCTTCAGATTTATGTGCTGCAACAATTGCTGCTCTGGGACCATTGCTGGTGTCTTTCCCTCTTGGCATTGTGTTAACACACACCTGGATGCTGCAGTCCATCAGGTTTTCTAGAGGTCTGCAGGCCTGATGTTGAGCAGCAGCTGGCTGCACCTCTGAAACCCGACAGGAAGCAGGTTCTTAGTGTTTCCCAGGTGCTGCTTGGTCAGTCTGACCTCTGGGTGAATCTGCTGGGACGTCCACTCCTGAGATGTCCAACAACCATCTTGAATGTTTTCCAGCTGTGAATAATCTTCCTCGCTGTAGGAAGTTGAACTCCAAACAGTTCATAAATGGTTTTATAAGCCTTCCTGGACTGACACACAGCAGCAGCAGCAGCAGCTTCCTCTCTCAGACCACTGCTGGCCTCTTTCCCTCTTGGCGTTGTGTTAGCACACACCTGACCAGCAAGCATCTGCTTGCACAGGTCTGCACACCTGCTGATGATCGACACCTGGCTGTGACGCCTCCTCTGACATCACATGGAAACTTCCCACCTGATTGTATAATTAAATAATTGAATAACTGATAAAAGTCCCATGTTGTTGTCTGGTTGTTTTTCTCAGACCAGGACTCTGTCAGATGTTTTATTTTAATCATAACCCTCAGAGGTTCAACTTCCCTCCACTTCAAAGTCCGTCACAGTGACACCTGCTTCCTGAAGAGCCCACCTCTGACCCGGACCAGGAACTGATCTGAGACCGGTCCACGGGCCATAGATCACGTCTCCGTGCTACAGTTTTACGGCGCCCAGACCAGCGGACGAGCTCTCTGTGAAGACCGGAGCGAGGAGGAGGTCTGGTCTGAACCAGAAACTGAGTCGACATCTGGAAACTCTTTCACCCTTGACCCCACCCCCCCACCCCCCACCCCCCCGCTCTGCTCCTCCTCCAGGGATCCTCCATCTGGGTCCAGGACTTCAAGGACTCCGTCCTGATGAAGTTAAGTGTTCGTGCAAATACAGACCGGCTCTTAAAACGGCGACTCCCCACGAGGACGGACCGTCGGATCTGGACTGAGATTTAGAGGACGAGAACATTCCTGCTCCAGAAGAGTCCAGATCCAAACAAGTCCTCAGGAGTCCTCAGGAGTCTTCATGAGTCCTCATGAGTCCTCATGAGTCCTACAGTTGCAACCAAAGTTCCTCTGCAGCTACAGTCGCTTTGTTTCACACATTTTTTTTCAGATTTAACTTTATTCGCCAGGTTTCTGCAAATTAACAAGGAATTTGATTCCGGCAGACTTTTCGGTGATTTTCATCCTGTTACACACCAACGCTACTTTTTCCTCCAACATTACTGCTGCTGGTTGATGCCAGATGCATTCTGGGATAATCTGCTGTCTCAGATGCATCCTGGATGAACACGTTTAGGGATTTCCACAAGAACAGGCAAGAAACGCCCATGTAGCTCCGCCCCTTATCCAGGTTCTTCCCATGAGATGTCGGATACATTAATATGAAATCATGAATGTAAAGCTGGAGGACACGTGGTTGACACCAGAGACAGACTGGAGGACTGAGGAGGACTGTTTTTCTCCGTCCTCAGGTCACACTGGGGTGGAACGCTTGCTAGCGCCACCTGTTCAGCTGGATTCACGACATAACAAATTAACGAATTCAGTTCACTGCTTTAAAAACAGACATGATTGTCTCCTGGACATCACTGATGGACTCAGGAACTCTTCCAGAAACCACCGTCCTTCAACACAGTCCACCTACAATCCACTGATGCAGGTTAAAGCTGGACTATCAGAGAAGAAGACACATGTGGACACCATCTAGAAACACCAGCGTCTTCTCTGGACCAAAGATCATCTAAGATGGTCTGAGGACAAATGGACAACTGTTCTGAGGTCAGATGAACCAACCATGGACCTGCAGACTGAAGAGGAACCATCCAGCTGTTATCAGGCAGTTCAACAGCTGCATCTCTGATGGTCTGGGGTAGATTAGTGTCTACGGAGCAGCTGGAACATCTGGAAAGGCTCCATCAATACTGAAGAGAACATAAAGGTTTCAGAGCAACATCTGCTCCGTCCAGACAACGTCTCTTTCAGGGAAGACCTTCCAGATTTCAGCAGGACGATGCTGAATCATCACAGCAGGACTTCACAGGAGAAGATCCAGCTGCTGAACTGGACCCTAACCCTTAGATCAGCAGAAAACATCTGGAGCAGCAGAAAACCAAAAATCCACCAACGAGGGTCCAGCTGGAATCCAGCATCAGACCAGAACAGGACCACATTCCTCTAAAACTCCGGCAGCTGGTCTCCTCACTTCCCAGATGTTCAGACGGATGTTAGAAGAAGAGGAGATGCTCCACCATGATGAACATCAGCCTGATCCAGCTCTTTACAGATGTGTTGATGTCATCAAAGTCAGAATGAGCTGATATTTTCATGAAACGGTCAAATATCTCAGTTCAACATCTGACATGTTCTTTGTGTTCTACTGAAATAAAATATGAGTTTATGAGATCAGATAATGTTAATGTTTTACGCAGCGTCCCAACTTTTTTGGACACTGTGTGTCTCCTCAACTTCCTCTCTGACAGAACCAGGTTCCTAAAGCGTTCCCTGTCATTGTGCATCACATCAAAAGTGCTTGACTTTATTAATCTGGAGCTTCATGTTCAGCCAGAGGAGCATCTCTGAAGAACCAAACATCTGGAACAGAGGGAGTCAGACCAGCAACGACTTCTTTCTGCTTCCAGACTGAGCTGCTGTTTTAATGAGTCTGTGCTGCCACCTGCTGGTCCAGGATGGAAGCAACAGTTCATGCTCATGAAAACTGATTTAAGATGTTACTGTACACACATAAATCCAGATGTTGCAGTGATTCTGCAGCATCTGTGTCTTCATCTGGAATATCCAGGTGAACCAACTGGATCTTCTTCTTTACCAGAACTTCATGACTAACAGATGTTCAGCAGGTTCAGGAACATCCTCAGAATGATGTCAGATCTCAGCGTCGACCTCCAAGAGATAAAAAACATTCAGGAAACATCTTCAGAACGTTTAGATGTGATGACATCTCAGAGGGTCTGTTGTCCCCTATAAAGGACGTCTTTCAGGTCTCCACTCAGTCCAACAAGTGGAACCGACCAGAACTTCTGATCTGGTGGTTCTGGAGGTTTTCAGCTTCACAGGAGTGAGAAAGATAAACTCCAACTGTTTTTATCTGAAACCTGAGATTATTTATCTTGTTTTAAATATTATCTATAATTTAATTAAAAAGCAACAACACCAGTTAATGTCAGCTTTCTTTTATGGGTTTATTCTCTCGTTTCTTGTTTTTCATTTGTTTTCAGAAACTAAAGCGATGAATTTTCTCTTCATTTTCAACATCATTCACTTTTTACTTCCTGTCTGTAAGTCCTTTGACCTAAAATGAATTATTGTTTTCCCTTGTCATAAAAGTGTCACCCTTCATGGATGGACCTCTAACAGCTGTAACATGGGTGGAGCTCTTTGTAGGTGCGGCTCTAACATCTGCATGGGTGTGGCTCTAATAACTTTGTGGGTGGAGCTCTAACAGGTTTGTAGGTGTGGCACTAATAGCTTTGTGGGTGGAGCTCTAATAGCTCCATGGGTGTGGCTTTAACAGCTTTGTGGGTGGAGCTCTAACAGTTTCATGGGTGTGGCTCTAACAGCTGCATGGGTGTAGCCCTAACAGCTATGTGGGTGGAGCTCTAACAGTTTCATGGGTGTGGCTATAACAGCTTTGTGGGTGGAGCTCTAACAGTTTCATGGGTGTGGCACTTAACAAAAAAACCCAAACCATTAAACTGAGGTAAATGTCCAGTTTTTAGCACCAGTGATCACACCTCAGTAATTCCCCAGACTGTAACATCATCTCTGTGACCCCGTTGGACATCTAGGGTGCAGAGGAGCTCCTTCAGTCACATGACCAGGATTACATCATCTGTTGGTATCAGACTCTTCAGCTCTCCTGCCTCACTTCTGTTGTTCTGTGTCAAGTCTTTAGTTCACCTGCATCATCAGAAGTCCTGGAGACTAGAAGATGCTCCTGGATCAGCTTCTCCATCCACCTCCTGGGAGGTCACACTGCTCCTGATGATGGAGGGGAGAAGAAATGGTCCACACTTCTTTCTCTGTTCTTTATTTTTCTCAGCATCCTTGACTCCTTGATCTGCATTGGAGGGTTTCTGTTTTCTGATAATTAGCTCCTTCTACCACATGTGACCTACTCTCATGGTTCTTCATCACAGATAAAAGTAGAAAGCTCCAACAGAAACCCTCCAGGCTGAACAGCATCCAAACCAGCAGGAGAAATGTTTGAAAAACTGCAGCTCAAATGGAAAAAGATCTGAAGAAGAGCAACTGCAGCTGGTCACCACTAGAGCGGCGCCGTTCTAGGAAATCAGCAATAACAACACTATAAACATGACTATAAAGAAAGTTTATTCAATTATTATCATCATCACTTAAACACATTAGTTTATAATAATGATTGAGTCTGAAAGTCTGAAATGAAATGAGGTTTTATAACTGCACGGACAGTTAATTTAACTGAATATTTTTATAGTGCAAACTTGAACTGACCCTTGGTGTACGTGGCTACCAGCACGCTAGTGTTATATCCATAGAGCGATTAACCGGGTGACGATTCTGTTTGCTGACATCACAAAGTGCTACGATACGATTTTGATTCAGTTCAGTTCAATATGAGACGATATGATTGAAGAGTCACCTGGTTTGTAAAACTGATGCATCGACTCATCACCTGAGAGGTTTATTATTTACTGATCTATATTTACCTGATAGACTCACACTGTCTTTTCAGATTCATGTTCACATAAACATGTAGAAATGTGGGACCAACTGTCCTTTGACTGTGTGGAATAAACTTCACAATAAAGTTCAGGAGGTGAACAAATCAGTGTTGTTAGTTAAACCTCAGTGTTGTGTGATTAGTAGCATGTTACATCACTGACAAACAAACAGAGGAAGATATTCAAGATAATAAAATCGTCAACTGCAGTCAAATTCAAGCTAAGAGGAGCAGCAGGATGTGCTGAGGTTCCTGTAGGAGCTTTTCAGAATAAAAGCTCCTCCTGCCTTTGTGTTAGATGTAGTTGGACGGATGCACCGTCCAGGTGGATGGACAGGTGGTCCTGCTGGAGATGCTGTGACTTCTCTGGAAAGATTCTGAGATGTTTGGCCAGAAAAACACTTAGTGAAGCTGGAGATGCGTTTACCTTTATAGGTAAAACCTTCACTGACCACTAGAGACTGCAGTTCCTCCACTGACCACTAGAGACTGCAGTTCCTCCACTGACCACTAGAGACTGCAGTTCTGGTCTCTACAGACCTTATGTACCTCATTAGGTTAAAACGTTATTAAGCAATACATTTATGCATAATTAAGAGCGTGGTGTTTGAATGACAGCCGAGCTGCAGACGAGAGTGTCAAATGGTTTAATGTTTTAACTTTAACCTCATCATTGTCCTCACTTGATTTGAGAGCTGTCAATAAAACAGCAGAGTAAATCATTGTTCTTTTAAAGCTGGTATGTTTTGCTGTGCTGTTAACTGACGGACAGACCTGGAAGAACCTGGAAGACCTGGAAGGACCAGAGGACGAAGCTCAGCTAAGCAGCTGCTACCTGGGACAGCAGGTGAACGGCCTCCAGCTCAGCCAGAACCTCGGTTCCTCCAGCTGAACCCTGGTGGAGGTCTGCTGCATGACACTGGTCCAGCACACCAGCTGGTTACTGGTTGATGCTGAGTGTTGGAGGTCAACATCACTGCTTCATGTCTATCTGGGCTGTTTGGCTCTGGTGTGGTATACGGAGGTTATAGATGACATCACAGCACAAACCTCCACACATTCATGAACATACACCACAGTGCACCACCATGTTACACCCATCACGGTCCTGGTGGGCTTCACTGTTGGTGGTTTTAGTCCTCTCACACAGAATCAGGGTTTAATCTGTTAGATCAGACTGTCAAAGAGGTCTAGAGAAGGACACATGCAGACATCTGCTGCCAGTCAGGGTCTCGACTAAGGACTGAGGGATCCTGGAGTATCTGGTACTGGGCTGTCATCAACAGATCCTCTGGTCCCACCAGACTGGTGTCTGAAGACCAAATGAACACCAGATTCTTTGCTGTGTTCTTTGAGGACTTCCTGAAAACCAATGAATGACATCACAGAGGTGTCCAGATGTTTCTGTACCCTACAGGTACGTCACCGTTCCCATCAGCAGATTACCTGTTGAGGCTGTCAGGTTTGGGTGTATCAGAAGCGTCCACCAAAGGCTCAGCGGTACCAGAAACTCATCCATCAGTTCAAAAATAACTTATTAAGACTGCAAAGAACTTTGGTCTTTCAACTCTGACAGGACACAATAAAAAGCAAAATCTCTGGTTAAACGTCGCTGTGAAAATCCAGGAGTCAGTGATTCCAGAGAGAAACTCCCATCTGCAGTCTGGACCTGAGTTCTGCTGTGGCAGCACCATGACGAACAGAACCCAACGACAACAGTCTCGGACCTTTGAGGAGATGAGATCTGGTTTTCAGTAGGTCTGGACTCGGGTTCCTCTGAAACAGCAACGACTAGTGTTCTTAATCCACAGATCATTAAAGGAGGATGGAACTCAAAGGTACCTGTGTTTTCTGGACTACAAGTCTCACTAGAGTTTTAGTGACATCTGGCAAAAAAAAAAAACGCCCTGAAGAGAAAAAAAAATCTCCAAGACTCATGGGTCAATAGGAGCGGGTAATAATTGGACCGTTCATGAGCCCGTTCCAGCAGCAGCTGTTCAAAGACCCATCTGAGAACCTGTTCCTCCAGCTGTGGACTCGTTCCTCCAGCTGTGGACTCATTCCTTCAGCTGTGGACTCGGTTCTCCAACTGTGGACTCATTCCTTCAGCTGTGGACTCGGTCCTCCAGCTGTGGACTCTGTCCTTCAACTGTGGACTCGTTCCGCCAGCTGTGGACTTGTTCCTCCGTCTGTGGACTCGTTCCTCTGTCTGTGGACTCGTTCCTCTGTCTGTGGACTCAGTTCTGCAGCTGTGGACTTGTTCCTCCGTCTGTGGACTCGTTCCTCCAGCTGTGGACTCGGTCCTCCATCTGTGGACTCGTTCCTCCAGCTGTGGACTCTGTCCTGCAGCTGTGGACTCGTTCCTCCAGCTGTGGACTCGGTGCAGCTGTGGACTCGTTCCTCCAGCTGTGGACTCTGTCCTTCAACTGTGGACTCGTTCCGCCAGCTGTGGACTTGTTCCTCCGTCTGTGGACTCGTTCCTCTGTCTGTGGACTCGTTCCTCTGTCTGTGGACTCAGTTCTGCAGCTGTGGACTTGTTCCTCCGTCTGTGGACTCGTTCCTCTGTCTGTGGACTCGTTCCTCTGTCTGTGGACTCGTTCCTCTGTCTGTGGACTCAGTTCTGCAGCTGTGGACTCGGTCCTGCAGCTGTGGACTCGTTCCTCCAGCTGTGGACTCGTTCCTCAGCTGTGGACTCGTTCCTCCAGCTGTGGACTCGGTGCAGCTGTGGACTCGTTCCTCCAGCTGTGGACTCGGTGCAGCTGTGGACTCGTTCCTCCAGCTGTGGACTCGTTCCTCCAGCTGTGGACTCGGTGCAGCTGTGGACTCGTTCCTCCAGCTGTGGACTCGGTCCTCCAGCTGTGGACTCGGTCCTCCAGCTGTGGACTCGGTCCTCCAGCTGTGTATTTCATCATCTTCAGTCTAAATTCTGCAGTAGAGCTTTTTCTCTTTGGTCTCATATCTGTTTGCTCTGTGTTCTCTCAGTCTTTACTCTCGTCATTTTTTCAGTATCACTGTTATGTTGTCGTGAGTGTAGACGATGTCCTGTTGTTGTCATGGAGACATGGAGGATATTTTTGACATATAAGTCACAGGACCAGACAAACTAAAAAAAAGAGACTTATAGTCCAGAAAATACGGTAAATGTTCCTCTCAAACTGCTTCTCTGCGTCACATTTTAGGTGCTTTTTTTTTTAAATTTTCAAAACAACGTATCTGCGGTTATTAAATAAAAATTAAAACTTTGTTTTTCTTTTTTAAAATCACAGATTCTGGTTTTTGTTAAAATCCTGTGAAGGAGGTTTGTCGATGTCAGAGAGCCTTTAAGTCCCCATCGATCCAGTCAACCACCATCCTGCCGACCTGTCGGCCGGCGTCCAGGACGAAGGCGTGGCGGAAACCTCGGTCACAGAGTCTGAAGTCTCCGTGAGGAAAGTCCCGCTGGATGTCCTGGAAGTACCTGACGGGGCACCAGTGGTCCGTGGCTCCGTAGTAGAATAACAGCTGGAAACGAGGAGGCAGAGGTCACTGGGGGCAAAGGTCACCACTGGAAAAACACAACTAAACCAGTAGAGCTGCAGCACTGCGGCCGTCCTCATGACATCATCAAACACTCTCCAGCAGCCATCAGCTGAAATAAAGACTGGTACGGGTTTGAACTAGGGATGCACGATAACGGTTTTTTAAAACTAATACCGATAACCGATAACTTTCAGCTCATAAAGGCCGATACCAATAACCGATAACACACAAGGCAAGTTTATTTGTAGAGCACAATTCATACACAAGGCAAATCAAAGTGCTTTACAGATGCATAAAATCACAAGAAGATCCTTCCAGTCATCATCTTCACATCTAAACAGAACTGTTTTCAGTTTGGATCTGAACATTGTCAGAGTTCAGGTCTGTCTCACATCTTCTGGAAAATTGTTCCAGATTTTAGGAGCATAAAACTGAAATGCAGCTTCACCTTGTTTAGTCCTGACTCTGGACACCAGCAGGAGACCACTACCTGAGGTTCTCAGAGTCCAGGTTGGTTCATATGGATCTAACATGTCAGAGATGGACTTTGGGGCTAGACACATATACCTAAGATCATTACATCAATACTATGAACAAAACCAAAAGCAGTTTTGACTCTTTAAATGAGCAGATATTTATTTTTTCCATTAAAAAACTATTGTCAAGCCTCTCAAACATTTTCGTAAAGCTATCAAACAAACCTATTTGATATCTCAGATCAACTTAAATAAGGTTCATTACTGACTGATATAAAAAAATAAAGGCTCCTTGAACTGATGGAAATACATGCATCAGAATTACTTCAGAATTAAACTTGTCTGTGTGAATAAACTGAAAAAGTGCACTCCATAGTAACAAAAAAATATGTTTAAAGGATTTTAGCTTGTGGTTCCTTTCAAATTAATACCTTTAATTAAAGTAAATGAGGTTCGGTAGTTTTTTGGGATTTTTTTTTTAATCTCATGGAAGCTTTAGATGAGAGAGATGATGGAGAGGAGAGACTTGCTGCTGGCTTGCCCATGTTAGCTCATGTTAGCTCATGTTAGCTCACGTTAGCGCGATTTCAAAACTCCATGAAAGTGATGGTTATGTTTCAGGTGGTTGATCAGGTTTGACGTATTAAAGCTTGTGCTATTTTCCCTCCTTCGCTTGGAGCATTTGTCACAAATAACCAGCGAACTATCTTCTTCTGAAACTTAAACGAAGTTCCATACAATCACCGCCATTCTTTTTTCATTTTAATCAGCGCACTGTTCCACAATGCTGCATTCAAGGTGTAACATAAATTCCTCCGTTCCCTCGTTTGCTAGTTGTTCTTTCAGTCTTTTCTATTTTTTCTATTTTTTATGTGTAACATGAGGGAAAATACTGCGAATATCAATTCAAGTCAGTAACTATCAAAATGATGACCGAGTTAAAAAGTTGTTTTCTGGCATGAGGGGGTATTCTTGATTTTCCTGATTGAGAAATCATTTTTCTGATTATGCCGACGTCACTTGAACATAACATTCACTGCCGATCATTTAAGACTCAGAGGGAGCGAGGCACTGCGGCTTTTCGTCTTGATATCGGAGTTATCAGAATGTCGTCTTAATTTCCTGTTATCGGCCTGATAGTTATCGTGCACCCCTGGTTTGAACCATCAAACCAGTTATTTTCATAACTAGAGGAAGGAAAAGGCCCAGAGGAGACGATGCGTTTCTGCAGCTCCAGCTTTCATCCAAACTCTGATTAAAGCTCAGTTTATAGATGTTTACAGACTCAGAGACGCTGGAAACCATAAAGTCTCTGAAGACGAGGACTTTTCCACAACACTAGCAGCTGGTGAAGACAGACAGGGATGAGGTCCTACCTTGTCAAGGTGCTTCCTGATGGTTTTATTGTCTCGTTCAAGGACTGCCCTCATCTCTTGACCCCCCAGGTACATCGAGTTGGCTGCAAGAAGAAACCAAAACCACAGGTTTGAATTAGGAGAAACGATTACGATGAATTCCTGCCAGACTGATGTCACTCTGGGAGGAGGAGGGAGGCGGAGTCAAACCAGTTCAACAACTGGTGAGATATACAGCACATCTGTCCCTATGACCCCACCAGAGAACCAAACATCTGGCTCCACTGGAGACGCTCTGTTTGGCTGCTCAGTGAGGCTGGTCAACCCCTCACATCTTCACGGTGGAGGATCTGGAGAACCACCTCATCGTGAACTAACGGTCTGGACGAGGGGACGCCCAATACTCATCAAAAAACATCAACAGGAACTCAGAACCCCCAGATGGAAGTCCACTTTCTCCAATAACCCAAAAAACACCAGGAACCAGACATCAGCCAGGACTGGTCCTGAAGGTCCACAGAGGTGGCAGCTCTTCTGAGGAGTCCAGACTACAGGCTGGACCAGTGAGGTGTTCAACCAGACATCTGAGCTTCAGAAATGAGCCTGGAGAACCATCAACAGCTGGATAATAGTTCTGTGGCTGTGAAGTCATTTAGTGGTTCTGGTCCTGGGACAGAAGGAACCTGAGGAACCCTGAGGGAACCTGAGGACATCTAAAACAAGTAAATGAAAAAGAAACAAAGGGATAGAAGAACGACAGAAGTCTAGAGATGCTGTTGTTTCCCTGAAGCTCCTGAGGAAGCAGGAACAGACGATACATGTTGACCTGTCTGGTCCTGAAGACCATCAGAGACCACTGAAACATCAAAACCCCAAACCTGAAGTTGAGTTTACAGTAACAGCACTGAGTTTGAAGAAGATGAGCAAAGCTCCACATCTGGATAAAAGCTTTTATTTCCAAACACGTAGTTGTAGTGAGAACACTGGAGGTTCTGTTATAAACCAGGAGGAAAAATGGATCAAAGATGTTCTTGCTTACTGCTGATGTGACAGGAAGTGAAGATAAATGAACATCAGTGTGTAGTTCAGAGTGTAGCTGAGTCAGTGAGGTCATTGATTGACACACAATCAGGTGACTCTTATTTCAGGATGAAGTCAGCAGATGTTGATCCTGCTGGCTGGAGTTCAATTCTCTGAACATCTGAGTAAAATGAGTCGTTCCAGATGTGGTTCAGAAGGACAGCTTTGATTAAACAGTTGATTGGAGAAAACCGGAACAATAAGAAGATAAGATATCAGCCAAGATATCAGCAAGAAGCCCCCACAAAGTCCCACCGATGAAAAAAAACACATGTTCTGAAGAGGTTCCAGTTCACCAAAGAACACTGACTGAAGAGACATGGAGGAACATCTGTGGACTGATGGAAGCTAGATGGTTCTGGTTGGGTCCAGATGACCCCCAAAGACTGGAGACAGTGAAGCACGGTGGAGCCAGCATCATGATCTGGGATGGTGTCTGGATTCTGGATCAGTCTGGAGACATCAGGATACTTGAAGAGGTCAGCAGCAGCATCCTGGTTCCAGACCAACCAGACCTGGATCCAGTAGAGGACTGGAGACATCAGAGGAGAAACCAGTGGTCCTGGACTGGAACACCTGTTCACAGGTGACTCCATGAACCCAGATGTGGAACAGCTGTCAGAAGCAGCTGTTCTCCAACTGAACATCAGTCTGCAGCATCTCTGGCTTTAGACTGGAAACAAACAAACTCATAATATTCCTTTTTCCTCACTTTCTGGAAAATAAACAGACAAGCGAGATAATTTTTTCAGTGCGGCTCCATCTAGTGGCACAGATGTGTAATGACAACAGAAATTCCAGTCTTTGATTATAAAACAAATTCAGTTCTGTGGCCTGTTTGCTAAAATTGAAATATAAAAAAACAAAAAAAGCATTTTTTTGTGTTAAATTAAAAAACTGAAAAAAATAAAAAGTCACATTTTAATTTTTTACATTTTTGATTGACAATCATAAATGGAAAAAAACAAATGATACACAGATAATTACGGATTGATAAAGTTACTGAACTTTAACATGGACATTTTCATTTTAAAGTTCTCCCAGACGGAGGATTCAACAGAAACTAGGTTATTTGTAATAACTGACAAGTTGAACTCCCCGTTAAAAGTTTCTGCTGTTACCTCAGAAATTACCTGTTTTAATGTTCTGATTGTGCTGAGACACAATCATTTTGTTGGATTTTGTTTGACTTTTTTTTAATTCTTTATAAAAACAGGATGACATTAATGTCCTGGCAGTGGCAATAAGCTTTATTTTATTTTACATTTTTTAAGATGAGATTTACACTAAATATGTGTTACTGACAAGTGCTGATGTTAAAAGTGTTTGAACAACAAATGTTATGGAACTTTAGTTCATATGGCAGCAGAACATTTAAATAAAAATCACATTTACACTACTTTTGAAGTTCATTATTTGATTTTGCGTATACAATGCGATTAATCGTGATTATTCAGGGAAATAATGCGATTAAAAATTTTAATCGTTGCCCAGCCCTAGTTATATTATGAATAAGTGTCATTTAAGCAATGTGGTAGAACAAATAAATATAGATGTGAGGTTTGATGATCATTTATGATTCTCGTAATTAAAGGACATCCCATAATTACAGCTGCAGGTGTCTCTGTCAGGTTCAAACTCCTGTCATGCGTCAGAAGTCTCTCTGTCTCTAACCTGCTTCTCTTCTTCTTGGGTTGTCTGACCATCACCTGCAGCTGCTGCTCTCTCACATTCAGTGGAGTTCAACTTTACTAAAATCTGGACAGTATCAACTCTTTACTTTCCGTCTGGCTGAGAGAGGAACCAGTAAACCCTCACCTGCACAGTCTCCACTGAGCAGCTCCACGCAGGGCCGGATGGTGTTCTGGTCCAGAGAGGAGATCCCACTGAAGACCAGCTTGACCAGAGCTGCTCGGACACTTTCTGGCATCAGAGAGAAGAAGAAGACAGGCAGGTAGGCCAGGTAGCGCAGCTGACACAGCACCGGGGTCATCACCCTCCCCTGAGGGGTCTGAGCCATTCGCTCGATGGTGGGGAACAGCATGACGGCCCTCAGGACCTGACGGGACCACGAGAACACAGGTGAGACCTTCCAGCACCTCACAGATGGACGGAACAACCAGGAGGTGAAGAACCAGACATCCACCTGACTACAGGACATCATCTCTCTGGTGTGTTCTGGCCCCGCCCCAAGCCTGCCCAAGGCCTGCCCAGGGCACCACCCAAGGCCCGCCCCAGGTACCGCCCCAGGTACCGCCCAGGCCCTCCCCAGCCCCGGCACCACCCCAGGCACCGCCCAAGGCCTGCCCCAGGCCCGCCCAAGGCCTGCCCCAGGCCCGCCCAAGGCCTGCCTCACCGCCCAAAGCCCGCCCCAAGCCCCAGGCCCGCCCCAGGCACCGCCCCAAGGCCCCCCAGGCCCACCCCAGCCCCGCCCAAGGCCTGCCCCAGGCACGCCCAAAGCCCGCCCCGGCACCGCCCAAGGCCTGCCCCAGGCACCGCCCAAGGCCCGCCCCAGGGCCACCCCAGCCCCGCCCAAGGCCTGCCCAGGCACCGCCCAAAGCCCGCCCCAGTCACCGCCCCAGGCCCGCCCAAGGCCTGCCCCAGGCACCGCCCAAAGCCCGCCCCAGTCACCGCCCAAGGCCTGCCCCAGGCACCGCCCCAGGCACCGCCCAAGGCCCGCCCCAGGCCCACCCCAGTCCGCCCCAGGCCTGCCCCAGGCACCGCCCAAAGCCCGCCCCAGGCACCGCCCAAGGGCCGCCCCAGGCACAGCCCAAGGCCTGCCCCAGCCCCGCCCAAAGCCCGCCCCAGGCCCGCCCAAGACCGCCCAGCACCGCCCCACCGCCCCAGGCCCAAGGCCCGCCCCAGCCCCGCCCAAGGCCTGCCCCAGGCACCGCCCAAAGCCCGCCCCGGGCACCGCCCAAGGCCTGCCCCAGGCACCGCCCAAAGCCCGCCCAAGGCCCGCCCCAGGCTCTGCCCCAGGCCCGCCCAAGGCCTGCCCCAGGTCTGCCCTAGACCCCGCCCCAGGTTCGCCCTAGGCCTGCCCCAGACCCCGCCCAAGGGTCCCGCCCATGGGCGGAGTTTGCGAGCATTGCTCCCCCTGCCCCCCCGTGCATGTGCCCCGGTTCGCGTGAGAGTGCACCCGTTTGTTGAAAGTGCTTAACAATTTTTGCCCCCCCGACGCAAAAGTCAAACTACGCCTATGCCCCAGCCTACCCCTGATTCTCAGCTGAGATGTTCAAGCACCAACCCTGAGTTCAGGATTCCTCTTCATCATGTCCAGGATCATGTAGCAGCCAATGGAGTGTCCCACCAGAACTAAACTGGTTTCTATGGGAACGTGTTTCCTGATGAAGGTCAGCTTGTGATGGATCTGCCCGTTCAGACCGAACACGTCACCTTCTGCTGCAGCCGAGGCGTCTGGAAAACAAGGACATGTCAGAGAGCGCAGGTCTCAAGGACCTGCTCAACGGTGGGCGGGGCTGAGACCTTCATCCTTACCTTCTACCATGTCCATGGAGTCTGGTGGTCCACAGTGGCCGGCATGGCTGACGGCCCACACCGGGTACTGGTGTCCCAGCAGACTGTGAAGAGTCTGCATGAAGGTTCTGTAGAAGCCCACTACACCTGGGTTCCCTGGAAACGGTGACAGTTGCTCTCGTTAACAGGTGAGTCCCTGATCGAGCTCGTTGGTGTGACCCGCTTTGTATACAGATAACAGCGATTCTGTGACATCACAGACCCAGATCAGAGCAGAATCCAACTTTCTGAGCAGCCTTCTGTACAGAACGCCATGGTAACCTCAGAAGCAGGTAGCACAAAGCTGTGGCGCTGATTTCTAAAGAGCCACGCCCTCCAGAGGAGGAGGGAGACTCCGCCCCCTAAAACCAGCAGCTGTGAACAGCGCCGTTAAGACACAGCGGTTGTATCATATCCCTGTAGAATTTGGACCAAAACACATCACAGCCGTTGCATTCAGAGAGCCACAGGGCCACGACATCAGCTGCTATCATGGATCCAGAGCCGCTGCTCCAACTCACCTGGGATGACCAGAAACAGAACTTTGTGATCCGAGTTCAGCTGGCAGGAGCCAAATTTCAGCACCTCTGTGACGGCGCCACAGCAGTACAAGAACTCTGTCTGTGGGTCGTCCCTGCTGTCTTCACACGTCCCGTCCATCCCACCAGCTGTGAAGACCAGGAGGACATCAGCTTTGACATTCAACTCAGTGTTTATGTTACAGCTGGAATAATAATTAATGTTCTGATACAGAGATACCGACCACTACAGGCTGCAGTTCTTCTACTGACCACTAGAGGCTGCGGTTCCTCTATCGACCACTAGAGGCTGCGGTTCCTCTACCGACCACTAGAGGCTGCAGTTCTTCTACCGACCACTACAGGCTGCAGTTCTTCTACCGACCACTAGAGGCTGCAGTTCTTCTACCGACCTCTAGAGGCTGCAGTTCTTCTACCGACCACTAGAGGCTGCAGTTCCTCTACCGACCTCTAGAGGCTGCGGTTCCTCTACCGACCACTAGAGGCTGCGGTTCCTCTACCGACCACTAGAGGCTGCCGTTCCTCTACCGACCACTAGAGGCTGCAGTTCCTCTACCGACCACTAGAGGCTGCAGTTCCTCTACCGAGCACTAGAGGCTGCAGTTCTTCTACCGACCTCTAGAGGCTGCAGTTCTTCTACCGACCACTAGAGACTGCAGTTCTTCTACCGACCACTAGAGGCTGCAGTTTCTCTACCGACCACTAGAGGCTGCGGTTCCTCTATCGACCACTAGAGGCTGCAGTTCCTCTATTGTCCACTAGAGGCTGCAGTTCCTCTATTGTCCACTAGAGGCGGCAGTTTCTCTATTGACCACTAGAAGCTGCAGTTCCTCTACCGACTTCTAGAGGCTGCGGTTCTTCTACCGACCGCTAGAGGCTGCAGTTTCTCTACCGACCACTAGAGGCTGCAGTTCCTCTACCGACCACTAGAGGCTGCAGTTCCTGAAAAGTTTGTTTTCATATGTTGAGCATGATGAAACGCAGATACAACGAAGAATATATAACATATGGATTTTCTTATCTTGAAGACAAAGGTCAGTGAGTGGCTATTCAGCTAAAACCTATATATTTAGAGTTCTTTTTGAAACTACTGCTCAGTGGTTGCACTTTTTTATTTCATGTTTGTGCATAAAAGCACTGTTGAGTCTTAAAAATAGCTGTTACTGAAATGTTCTGTTTGTTATGTCAGCTTTATGATTAATGCTTAAATAAGTAAGTAAGTATAATTAGATAGTTTTATGATTGTTATATATTCAGGAAGTGGATACTCGGCAAATGCTATATGTTTTGAGTTATTTTTGAAACTACTGGTAAGTGGTTGCGCTTTTTTATTTCATGTTTGTGCATGTTGAGTCTGTTAAAAAAGGCTGAAGTTACTGAAGTGAAGTGTTTTGGATTTAATTAAAATGCAGCTAATTGAGCATCAAAGGAAAAATTTACCACTTGAAGTCATTTTGGTTGTGTCATTTTGGTTTTTGCCGTTGTGGTTCACCAATGGCATTCTGTGATATTCTATTTTACTATCTCCGATTCAAACTGCATGATATTTTAATTCAATAAATTTAAGAAGTTGGAAGTTTTCCTTGATTTGGGTCACAGCTTGTCATTTAGGGTGATGGTGGGTCCTGAAGCCAGACCAGTTGAGAACCACTGCACTAGAGGCTGCGGTTCCTCCACCGACCACTAGAGGCTGCGGTTCCTCTATCGACCACTAGAGGCTGCAGTTCCTCTATTGTCCACTAGAGGCGGCAGTTTCTCTATTGACCACTAGAAGCTGCTGTTTCTCTACTGACCACTAGAGGCTGCGGTTCCTCTACTGACCACTAGAGGCTGCGGTTCCTCTACTGACCACTAGAGGCTGCAGTTTCTCTATTGACCACTAGAGGCTGCAGTTCCTCTACTGACCACTAGAGGCTGCGGTTCCTCTACTGACCACTAGAGGCTGCAATTTCTCTATTGACCACTAGAGGCTGCAGCTCCTCTACTGACCACTAGAGGCTGAAGTTCCTCTACTGACCACTAAAGGCTGCAGTTTCTCTACCGACCACTAGAGGCTGCAGTTTCTCTACCGACCACTAGAGGCTGAAGTTCCTCTACTGACCACTAAAGGCTGCAGTTTCTCTACCGACCACTAGAGGCTGCAGTTCCTCTACCGACCACCAACTACTAGAGGCTGCAGTTCCTCCACTGTCCACCAGGGTGTGGCTCCAACAGTGAATCAATCTTCTTTGACCTTCATGTTAAAATGTCCAACTTTACAACAGAAATAAACATACTTATAGTTTGGTACAAAAAAAAAACAAAGGAAAAAGAAACTCTTTTGGTCTCCATACATAGATTTCACATCCACGACAGCTGGACAGGGTGTAGGAAGACATTTGGAGCAGATGGGGCTGTCATTCTCTATTTCTTTTTATGTTTAATTTCTCTATACTGTAACGTGTTATTGTCTGTTGCTACATTCAAGCAGAAGTGAGTATTTCAGTTTCCTCTGATGTATGATGAGATACACCTGATCAATTAAACCTGAGATTCAATCCTGATTCAATTTGATTTGATTCCAAATAAAAACAGAAATCTCATGAACCTGTATTTTATTCCCTGCATCAAAGAATGGGACATTTGAAAATAGTTCATCTATATTCTATTTTATTGACTGAAGTTAAATATCTGTCAAACCATGATGATTTTATCTTTAGTTAAAGGAGCCGTTTGTAAGATTATGGCCAAAACTGGTACTGCAGTCACTTTCAAAATACTGTTGAGCGGCGTGTACCCTCCCCCTCCTCCCCGACCAGAGGTTGCCAGGTCGGCTGCAGAATGCAGCAGGAACGTAGGCTGCCATGCGACGAGTCCTACACAGTAAGTTTATTTTCTGTTAATTATATTTATTGCTTTATGAAAGATCTTTTGCGAAGTAATAATGTACTGCAAAATTTACTAATGGCGATTAGCCAAATAGAATCGTAAATGTTACCACATTTCAGTCGGAGCATAAGTTTTCAGTTAGTTACCCTGTTAAAAATGTCTTTATTAGGCTAGTGTTGCGATGTAAAGCTTTTTATGAACGCATTTGAGAAATCCATGCAAATCTAATTTTGGGCTATGCAGTAATTATTGTTTTGGTTGGAAAACACTATAGGCTCATATCGATGGTAACTTGGTTGTAACGTCAAACAATACTACATGTAAAGTCGAGGGTAATTTTTCCTAAAAATAGATCAGGCTATATGAAAAATTACATGACGTGTAGAATTTGAATCAAAAACACGTCCAAAAGTTCTATGTATGTGGACCAAATTATGCGCTTTTGGTATTGAGGATGTTGCCGTGGAATTATGCCTGATACTTCCAAAATAACACTAAATTATTGCACAGGCTAAAAGATAGAATATGCTTAGAACACACGTTTATGTCAAGGTAGCCTAGCACTTGTACCAGATGATCTTTGCTTGTACTGCTCTCACTTGTTTCAGCCTGATTTAGACCTCACTTTTGAGGTACCCTCTCTTGAGGCTGATGAGAGCTGGGCAGTAAAATTATGACTTGTAATATCATTATCTGTATCTATGTCAGCATCTTATGTAGTTTTAATCAAATGTAAATGCCAAATGCTATTTTGTGGTTTGTTTACTTAGGAACTCATTCAAAACATGAGTGAGATGGGGCTACGAGCACTAGCAAACCCGGATCTTCTCCCGGAACCCTGGATCGGTTTTTTGATGCCCTGCCTCCATTGGACAGCACCACTCTCCCCACCTGCAGCTGCTCTTCCATGGTGTACCTGTGGGAACTGCAGGGAGATGGCCACAGATGCAGAAAGGAAATGCTGTGGCCAGGGGCTTGAGCACTGCATAAGCAAATTGCCTCATTTCGAGCTTTACTGCTTGGAAGATGGCTATTTGCGTCTACACAGAGACTACAGGAATGATGTGTTGGTGGTAGCAGAAGTTACAGAGCCAGGTGGTGATAATAGGCAGTTTAGATATGATGCTTATCACCAGTACACCAGGCAGCATGGATCACTGGGCCAGGGTAACCGTCGTGTTATCCCCAGCTGCTGCATTTGGAGAATAAGGGACAAATACCCTCAAGGCCAGTACACTGGCTTTCTACCCACAATTTGAACAAACTTTACCGACTCCAGTTTACTTGAAGTTACTTGTTGTATATACTTTGTTTTTACAAATTGTTTGTTTTGTTCCAAGTTTGTAAAGAGCCTTCTTCCTTGTTCAATAAAAAAAGTTTATTTATAATAACAATGCTTTCCTATTTACGATATAGAGGAACAGTAAAAAATAAATAAATAAAACGAGGGATAAACAGTATAAATAGTATAAATAACTATTGAACAATTAGCTGCTCTGTACTGTGGAAACTTTATGAAATGGTTTAAAAGCAGCTTGTGGCAGAAAATGGAAATGACGGGCTGAGAGGCTCTGGAAACGGGTTTCACTGGTCTTCACTCTGGAATGCTGACACTGAGGAGAGCAAAATAAAAACAGAAATTAGATTATTTTAAAATTAAATGTAATATGCATTACATCTAACTTGGTGTGTGGTATGTAGCCGCAGATGCAAAAGAAATAAACTGGTATTCTACCAACCAAGACCTCTCCTGACTTGGGTGCGCAGGAGTTCCTCCACAGGGGGAAGAGGGCCGTACTTTCTGGGGTCATCGGGCCGAAGACTCCTCCGCCTGAGCGTCCCTTGCCAGCTAGCCTCTTTTGCAGAATCTTTGTTTGCAGTTCTGGGATGTAGCCATAGGTCTTCGATGTCTTCTTGGTGTACAGCATATACTTTTGGGCATTTTTCTTGTACAGCCTCCTGTACCTAAAATAAAAGCAGAGAAAATAGATTGTTTAACAGTACAGTGTTTTATATAGAGTTTCAATGGTGTAATCAGGTAAAATGGTTCCCAACATCCAACATGTAGAAATGAGCATGTCACTTACTGCTTGCTTCCATCACACTTGCACAACTCTGGGCGGTCCTTGTGGTAGTTGTAATCCATCGCTGCGAGGAGCATCCTGGCCTCAAAGACAGGAGGGCTAAATGCTGAGCACTTGCTGGCATACATTAAAATATGGTTTTGGAAGGACTCCAGATCAGCAGTGGACCTGTGGGGGTGGGACATAGAGACATTTTTTGATTTTTTTGAAAATCACTTTCTAGGTACAGTATGTGTACACACTCATTAAATTACCTGAAGTTCAGGTATTTGTGAACTTTGTTGAGCCATCGCTTGTTTCGCACAATACTCTTCAGGGCCTCGTGTGCCATGGAGCCTCGCTCAAGCCACTCTTGAGTTCTCCCTGATTCCAAGTCTGCATGCTGGCAGCCTCCCAGTACCCACCTGTGTTCATTCGTGACATGGTGTAGGAGCCCAAGCCACAGCTCCTACAAAATAATACAGAAATATAATGGACAGACACAAAAAGCATGGCAATTGAACATTATTCACTGCTAATGATGATGATTGTTAGTAATGTAAGTGGGTCATCTGATTGACCACAATGACACCTCTGGATAGGTACTTATGGTAATCAATAAGCTAATATCCAACATCAAGGTAACATCTTGCATGTTAGTTTCATACATTATTGACAACTATTTTTCAAACTATAACAACTTACAAGAAACTCTTGGCAGGAATCAGCTGTTTTGCAGCACCACCAAAATTATTTCTTATATTTAGACAAATTCGAAAGCTTGAGAGTATTTATATACCTCTCCTCTAGAACTTCTGAGGCATCCACAGTGCACTCCTCATCTTCCAATGCTTCCTCTGTAGGTGGCAGGTCTTCTCTATAAATAGTTTAGTTGTTTTAGACAAAAAATGCTTCCAAATATGAAATGAAAATGAAAACAACGTGGCACTGATCACTGACCGATTTGAAAGCGTTTCAGACGATGCATGTCCAATACTGGAAAGTGATGGTGCAGTCAGATGGTGCTTCTTCCACTGTCTTTTACTTGGGGTTGAAGTGCTTGGGCCATAACAGCTGAAGACACAAGCGTTTTTGTCATAATTATGGAACACTCTACACATTTACCATAATATGCAACAACCAACACATTTACCACAGACTAGCGTCTAACCAAAGATAATGCGGGGAAAATTACGTCTGCATTCGTCATCAATGGCTAACGTTTTTTATCAGTTCCATCAGAAAAGACTGACACTAATAACTAACGTTAGCAATGGTCAGATGGGTCAATTTGCAGCACGTGTAATACACAATATATGCAAAGAATGAATAAGAAGTGGTTTTACCGTGGTAACGTTAGGCTACTGTCTCAATGAGGTTTCACATTACCATGGCCATGCTAATGTTTTCCACGGCACGATGACTGACGGGCTCCGCTTATTAGCCTATTGTTAGCAATATCAGTCACCGTTTTTATATTCTAAATAATAATTATTTACCTTTTCAATTCGATGACCCACCTGCTCCATAACGTTATGCGCTAGCGTTACTGTGCACGAACATGCATGACTTTGTTTAACTAGTGAATACTCCGACGTAGTGAATACTGAAATTTCTTTGTTACCTTGTTCTGTTACCTTGCCCAAGTAAATTAGCGTTAGCCAAACATTTAGCTATGAATCTTACCTGTCCAGGAGAAAATCAGCAACGTTGGCATCTGTCTTCAAATTCTTCTCCGCTTTCAGCCGTCTCCATCTATCCAAAGCATCTCCTATACAAATCCTTGTTTTATTTCGGACCTTGTCACGACGTAACTCGGATTCATAACGAGGTCTTTTTTGTTTTGGTAAACTAGCCATTTTCACATCCAACACGTTCGGAGCGGCTGCTGCGATAATGAGAGCGGAGCTGGCAACCCGGATGTAGAAACACTACTGACTTCCTGATTGGGAGATCGGTGGAGGGTGGCGCTTCAGGCCAAAACACGAAATGACAACAAAAACAAGACTTGCAGCCCTCAAGTCCTCTTTTTAAAAGGGAATATCCTGGCTTGAGTGCTGTTGTCAGTGACATAAGTATTTGAAATGAACATGATTTTTAAATGTCTTTTGACATATCAGGGTCATTTTATGATTCGTTTTATTAATCTTCTTACATACAGCTCCTTTAAAATGAAAAGCTTCCTGAGAATCACCAGATCTAACCTGTCTTCTGTGTAACATAGCAATCCACCTCCACAGCTGTCACATTGTAGTTTTACAAAACAGGGGGGCCCCCAAACCAGAAACCTGCACGGGGCCCCAAAAAAGCTGGAAACGTCCCTGGATGTGACCGTTGATCTGCATTTATCAGCAGTTATTCAGGTCAGAGGTGACCAAGTCAGAACGAACTCAGCTCACAGCAAACTTCAACAGCAGTGTCCAGCTTTTAACATAGTTAGAATGATAAATAAAACGATTTAGAATTCAAAGATTCAGACTGTTGCTGCCGCTAATGTCCAACATCGAACTGGAGTCAGACGTTCAGCCGGTAACAGCAGCGATTAAAGACATAAATGAGGTAAATCACGCTGGATCGCGTTTAAGAAGTGAACTGAATATTATTTACCTGCTTGAAAGCAGTAAATCTGTCAAAAGCTGGTGAATCGACCAGAGGATCCGCAGCATTGATCTGTCAGGAGGAGTTCCTGCTTCGCTCCGCTCCGTTCTGATTGGTCCACATGGCTGCGGCGTTCAGGGACAACCGTGAATGCAGGACTTCTGAGCGCTGAAAGAAGAGTCGCCTAAACTAAAGTCAGCAGTCGGGATTTTCTGCCAAAGTAGAAACTAGATAAACGTGTCTTTGACTGATATTCCCCAAACAGACATCTCAGCAGGTAATAAACATACTTTGGCTGTCATTAGTGTATTTCAAAAAAGACAGAGAGAATCAGGTTTTTATGCGGTTATGCTAAACTGTTTCTTAAATTTCACTTTAAAATATTTTTCTGATCATATCAAAATGAGGATGAGTTTTGTTAACTTTTTCTCTTTTACATTTAAGATCCAAAAGTAATTGTAAGTTATCACATCCGAGGTGCACTGAACGCACCACAGTTATTTGTATGTATAACTGTGGGTTGCATTTTTTTTTCTAATCAGAACTTTATTTAACAGCTACTTCTAGGCATGTCAGTTTTACAGGATGCCATATTTATAAAAAGGTAAACAAAGAAGTAAAAAGAAAAGAAAGAAAGGAGAGATTACATTAAAGTTATATAGAAAGCTTTGGATTTGTTGTTTCCATAATGGGGTTTGTTTTACTGATAAAGTTTAATTTTGGTTCATCCTTGGGTCCAGTTTCCAGATGTCTGAAGGAGCCACGTTCATCTGCTCCAACAGTTCTCCACCAGTAGAACCACCATGGGAATGTCCACCATCATGGTCCTCAGGAAGGAGACGGTTCTGAGCTGGGGCGCCTAAAAGGGGGGGTAAAGGATACGGATTATAGGGGCCCATGATTGAGGGGGGCCCAGAGAGGCCCCTAATGATGATCAAAAATAGCATCAACAAATTTCGCCGCTGTGTTGGGGGGCCAGGTAAAGATTCTTTTCATGGGGCCCAAAATCCCTAGCGGCGCCCCTGGTTCTGAGTCCCAGAGATGAACCTGAATCAATCCCAGAACAGAAGCTGAACATCTGGTGAAGATGCTGCTGAAGCTGGTCAGAGAGGGTCATCATCCACAGAGAAACCAGTCCTGGACCAACATGGACTGAAGGACCACTCAGCCAGGAAGAAGACATTACTCCAGAAGAAGAGACAGAGAACAGAGACAGATTACAGTTTGTAGACGCTCACAGGGACAAAGAGCTTCATTTCTGGAGACATGTCCTGGTCTGATGGAACTAAAACTGAACTGTTTGGACACGATGACCATCGTTACATCTGGAGGAGAAAGACCTGAGGACACCATCCAGCTGTGAAGTACGGGGGTGGCAGCATCATGATGTGGGGGTGTTTAGCTGCAGGAGGGACTGGTGGACTTCACTAAATAGATGACATCATGAGGAAAGAACATTCTGGAGAAATACTGAAGCAACATCTCAGACATCAGCCAGGAAGTTAAAGCTTGGACACTAATGGATCTTCAGATGAACGATGACCCTGAACACACCACCAGAATAGTTATTAAGAGGCTTCAGCTGAGAAAAAAGGGTTCTGTGTCTTTTTTAATGTTTTAATTTCAATTCCGGATTTTAACTTTAAATGTTGTGATATTTCATTTCATGAGGAGTATATTTGAAAATAACCCGTGAATGATTACAGGAACACATTTCCTCTTCCTGTTTTGTAGCAGGTGTTAACGGGGAAAAATATTATTTTTGATGCTCAGACACACAACCGTCAGGTTCTGTTACAGAATCTTAGACTCCACCCATTTTCTCCTTCATCCAGTGGAGTCAGACGTCCGAACTCCCTGAGTCTGGTTCTGGTTCTGCTGGAAGTTTTTTCTGTTAACCAGGTTTTGTTTCCTCTTACAGGTCACAGGTCACATGTTCTTGTTGTCATTTCTCATTTAGAGTTTCTGATGATGTCAATCGTCAGAATAATGAGCTGGTTGTAATTTATCTGCAGTTGGTAACAGGGATCTGCAGGGATATTCATGGTATATGACATGTTGTCTTTTAATTATGTGCATGCCAAAGTAGTGGCATGCACATATTGTAATGCAGTAAAATGGCCCTCTGCGAAGCAGAGGGCCATTTTACCCAACTGTCTTAATACCCAAGATGCCCCTGCTTCGCAGGGGCATCTTGGGTTACACCGCCCTCGCTATGGAAGAAAAAAATCCAAAAAAAAAAAAAAAACGACTGAGAAAACGACAAAAAACGCGTTTTTGAAGGCGTATTATTAGTATCCAGGATGGGTTTCCCTTTTTATGTGCATGCCAAAGTAGTGGCATGCACATATTGTAATGCAGTAAAATGGCCCTCTGCGAAGCAGAGGGCCATTTTACCCAACTGTCCCAAGATGGCTTCAAACCCATCTTGGGTTACACCGCCCTCGCTATGGAAGAAAAAAATCCAAAAAAAAAACAAAAAACGACAGAGAAAACGACAAAAAACACGTTTTTGAAGGCGTAATATTAGTATCCAGGATGGGTTTCCCTTTTTTTTTTTTTTTTTCTTCTTCTTCTTCTTATTATTATTCCGCATCATTTTTCGTCCGTTAATAGGGGCATAACCGTAAGGTGCACACATGCATGAAATATATCAAAACGTAGGTCTCGACCGTGCAATGTGTGCTATTACTTTTCTCCGTCAAAAGTGTTACCATGGCGACGCTAGAT
Organism: Hirundichthys speculiger; assembly: GCA_018398805.1. NCBI lineage: Eukaryota > Metazoa > Chordata > Actinopteri > Beloniformes > Exocoetidae > Hirundichthys > Hirundichthys speculiger. The sequence goes on along the minus strand of JAGFBZ010002452.1, from coordinate 240,049 downwards.
GCCAAAAACGGCGAAAATTGTCCCATAGAAATGAATGGGATTTTGCCGGATTCCGAGCAAATCTGCTCAAATCAGCTCAAACCCAGCCCTCTTTGGAGCTCTATAGCTCAGCCATATTTCATCACAGAGACACCATTCGAAGTTTAAACGGGTCACAAGACTTTGACCTATGACATACTGAAGCCGTGTGTTGTTGTGATTTACGGTCTTTGAGAAATCGCGATTTACGTTTTATGATTTTTACAAGATCTTCAAAAAACCCTCCTCACTCTAGTGATGTCATCACGCACTCTAGCTCCGAGGAGAGAAGAAAAAAAAAATTAAAACTGCCTTTTCCTTTTTCACGTCCACTCCTTTTGCTCAACCTACATAAATTATACATCAAAACGTAGGCATTTTTGTCCTCTTTCAGATGATATGACTTCTGTGTCTGTATGGTGTTTAGTTTTCCGTCAAATCAACCTAGAGTTCAAGTTGGTCCTTCCCGGCTCCTATATATTTTTCTATGGGGAAACTTTTCAAAAGTCTCGTCTGACAAGAAAAAGTTTCATGTTTTTTACACTGCCGTCATTTAAAAACCGTAGACATTTGAGAAAAAAGAAATATATCCCTGTAATGCTGAAAGCCTTGTGACGCTCACGGTTCAAGAATTTTTTCAAAAACTCATTCAGTTTTTAAATTAGAGCAGTTTGTTCGGGACATGGAAAATCGGACTTTGACAGAATCGACAGCCTACTGCTCCAGAGGGTAAAATTATACTTTTTAAAACTGCTCTAGTTTAAAAATGGAAAACATTTACGAAATAAAATATATATCACCGCGTAGCTGAAAGCCTTGTGGCGCTCACGGTTCAAGAATTTTTTCAAAAACTTATTCAGCTTTTGAATTACAGCTGTTTGTTCGGACACAGAAATCCAGGTTTGGACTGACTGGACACAGTGTAATTAGGGGGTCGCTGGCTGTTTCTCTCCAAAACTCACAGACACATATACACACGCAGGAGGAGAACATGTGACTGCCTCCCCTGAAGCCCCGCCCCTTTCTGCCTGTTCTTCAGGCACAGTATATGATATATTATGAGAATGATCACAGCCTTGACTGACATATGAGCTTTAGTTCATCCCATTCCTTATCAATATGATGTGGCTCCACCCTTTGCAGCATGAACAGCTTCAACACTTCTAGGAAGTGTGTTTATTGGGGATTTTTGAGCATTCTTCCAGAAGTGCATTTCTGAGGTCACACACTGATGTTGGCCCAGAAGGTCAATATCCCAGAAGTCTTCTATCAGGTTATCCGCTGACGGGCGGCTTAATTGGCCACGCCTCAAAATTTCTCTGAAACTTTCTAGTTATTGTCATGCAGCAAAATGGCCCTCTGCGAAGCAGAGGGTAAAATGGCCCTCTGCGAAGCAGAGGGCCATTTTACTCAAGTGCTGGCAATAATACTCAAGTGCTGGCAATAAATGTGCTGCAAGCGGGCATGCACATATCAAAATTTCTCTGGAATTTTCTAGTTTTCTTTTTTTTTTTTTTCTTATTCCGCATCATTTTTCGTCCGTTAATAGGGGCATAACCGTAAGGTGCACACATGCATGAAATATATCAAAACGTAGGTCTCGACCGTGCGATGCGGGCTATTACTTTTCTCCGTCAAAAGTGTTACCGTGGCGACGCTAGACGCCAAAAACGGCGAAAATCGTCCCATAGAAATGAATGGGATTTTGACGGATTCCGAGCAAATCTGCTCAAATCTGCTCAAACCCAGCCCTCTTTGGAGCTCTACAGCTCAGCCATATTTCATCACAGAGACACCATTCGAAGTTTAAACGGGTCACAAGACTTTGACCTATGACATACTGAACCCGTGTATTGTTGTGATTTACGGTCTTTGAGAAATCGCGATTTACGTTTTATGATTTTTACAAGATCTTCAAAAAACCCTCCTCACTCTAGTGATGTCATCACGCACTCTAGCTCCGAGGAGAGAAGAAAAAAAAAATTAAAACTGCCTTTTCCTTTTTCACGTCCACTCCTTTTGCTCAACCTACATAAATTATACATAAAAACGTAGGCATTTTTGTCCTCTTTGAGATGATGTGACTTCTGTGTCTGTGTGGTGTTTAGTTTTCCGTCAAATCAACCTAGAGTTCGAGGTGATCCTTCCCGGCTCCTATATATTTCTATGGGGAAATTTTTCAAAAGTCTTGTCTGACAAGAAAAATATTCATATTTTTACACTGCCGTCATTTAAAAACCGTAGACATTTGAGAAAAAAGAAATATATCCCTGTAATGCTGAAAGCCTTGTGGCGCTCACGGTTCAAGAATTTTTTCAAAAATTCATTCGGTTTTTGAATTAGAGCAGTTTGTTCGGGACATGGAAAATCGGACTTTGACAGGATCGACAGCCTACTGCTCCAGAGGGTGAATTTATACTTTTTAAAACTGCTCTAGTTTAAAAACGGAAAACATTTACTAAATAAAATATATATCACCGCGTAGCTGAAAGCCTTGTGGTGCTCACGGTTTAATAATTTTTTCAAAAACGTATTCAGCCTTTGAATTACAGCCGTTTGTTCAGACACAGAAATCCAGGTTTGGACTAACTAGACAGTGTAATTAGGAGGTCGCTGCCTTTTTTTTCTCTCTCCTCCTCTCAGACACACATACACACGCTGGAGGAGCCGCACATGTGACTGCCTCCCCTGAAGCCCCGCCCCTTTCTGCCTGTTCTTCAGGCACAGTATATGATATATTATGAGAATGATCACAGCCTTGACTCACATATGAGCTTTAGTTCATCCCATTCCTTATCAATATGATGTGGCTCCACCCTTTGCAGCATGAACAGCTTCAACACTTCTAGGAAGTGTGTTTATTGGGGATTTTTGACCATTCTTCCAGAAGTGCATTTCTGAGGTCACACACTGATGTTGGCCCAGAAGGTCAATATCCCAGAAGTCTTCTATCAGGTTATCTGCTGACGGGGGGCTTAATTGGCCACGCCTGAAAATTTCTCCGAAATCTTCTAGTTATTGTTATGCAGTAAAATGGCCCTCTGCGAAGCAGAGGGCCATTTTAATCAAGTGTTCTGCAAGCGGGCATGCACATATCAAAATTTCTCCGGAATTTTCTAGTATTAGATTGTTCTTAAAGTTAGCTCTCTGTGGTGATCCCGTCAGTGCACCAGATTCTAAATACTGTTGCCACTGCCAGGGCATTAATGTCATCCTGGTTTTATAAAAAAAATTAAAAAGTCTACCAACAAAATCCTGAGCCACAATCAGAACATTAAAACAGGTCATTTCTGAGGTAACAGCAGAAACTTTTAACGGGGAGTTCAACTTGTCAGTTGTTACAAATAACCTTGTTTCTGTTGAATCCTTGGTCTGGGAGAACTTTAAAATGAAAATGTCCATGTTAAAGTTCAGTAACTTTACCAATCTGTGTAACATTCATTCTTTCCATTTTCAATTGTCAATCAAAAATTAAAAAGTGAGATTTTATTACGTTTTTTTTTTGGCTCTAGTGGCCTTTTATTGAAAGTTGAGAGACAGGAAGGGGGGCAGAGAGAATGGGGAAGACACGTGGGAAAGAGTTGCCGAGCCGGGAATAAAAGCATGTGCAACATGCATTAACGCGCAATAAAAATAAATGTCTGCGTTAATAAATTAATGAGTTAACGCGATAATAACACGTTAACTTGCCCAGCCCTAATTTTAAAGGTTGTTTCTTTGTTAATTTGAAGCATCACACATCTTTTACCAGAGAGCATCAGTGACACGTGATCAGATCAGCAGAATAAAAGTGCAGCTCTGGAGTTATCTAATGTGTTTAATAGTTTTCTCTTGTAAATATCACATGGAGCCATTGAAGATGGACTGATAATCCAGAAAGACCTGATGTCAACAGAACTGGTTTTCTGATCTTCTGCTGTTGGTTTTATGGTGTTTTCATTGTTTTCATTTGTTCTGATTCTGTGTTTCTGATAATAAACTGTATCCCTGCTGGTTCTGTTATCAGGGATCTTCCAGTCATCAGATGGACCCTACTGATCCTCCAGACGGATCCTTCTGATGCTCCAGATGGATCCTCCTGGTGCTCCAGATGGATCCTTCTGATGCTCCAGACGGATCCTTCTGATGCTCCAGATGGATCCTTCTGATGCTCCAGATGGATCCTTCTGATGCTCCAGATGGATCCTTCTGATGCTCACGATGGATCCTCCTGGTGCTCCAGATGGATCCTTCTGATGCTCCAGACGGATCCTTCTGATGCTCCAGATGGATCCTTCTGATGCTCCAGATGGATCCTTCTGATGCTCCAGAGGGATCCTCCTGGTGCTCCAGATGGATCCCCCTGATGCTCCCTTCTGATGCTCCGGATGGATCCTTCTGATGCTCCAGATGGATCCTTCTGATGCTCCAGATGGATCCTTCTGATGCTCCAGAGGGATCCTCCTGATGCTACAGATGGACCCCCGCTGATGCTACAGATGGATCCCCCTGATGCTCCAGATGGATCCTTCTGATGCTACAGATGGACCCCCGCTGATGCTACAGATGGATCCTTCTGATGCTCCAGATGGATCCTTCTGGTGCTCCAGATGGACCCCTGCTGATGCTACAGATGGATCCCCCTGATGCTCCAGATGGATCCTTCTGATGCTCCATTTTCTGTAATCTTGTTTTATTTAAACAGAATCTAAATTTTTTTCAGATTAAGATTTTCCCAGAGCTGTGATATAATGAATATGGCTGTAGAAATATAAATGACAGTGTCCATTAAAGTTAATGTGGCAGCTGAGGTTTAGAGGCCGTGATGATGTCACAGAACAAGTTTGTCCTGTTCTTCTTTTCCAGTGTCAGTTTTCATTTTATTTATCTGACTTTTTTCTGTTTTATTGGTGTAATGAGAGAATAACAAGACTGAACAACAGCTTTGACTTCTTTAATTAAACACCATCAACGAACAGTAACGTACATGTGAGGCAGGTTCTAGCTGAATAAATCACCAAAAACGGACGCATATTTTCCTTAAATTAAAACACCTTGTAACCACATTCATTGGCCTGAAATTAAAAGTCCGGATTATTTCAGATGATTTCAGATTTTATCTGATCCGAGCGGGCCACTCGTAGAAGGACCTCCAGAGGAACGGTAGAGGAACCTCAACGTCCACCTTCTCCTTGCTGACTCTGACGTACGGCGCTGAGCTCCGGGACGCCGTCTCCATGAAAGCTACGCTTTGGTTGAGCGCTTCAGAGAGGTTTGACTGCAGGATGCTGATCAACTCCCTGGTTCGGCCGTTGACCCGATCCATGCTCACGGCACCGTAAGTCTCCTGGATGTTCAGTTTCAGGAGGTCTTTGTACTCGGCCACGCGCCTCTTCACCTCCTCGCCGTGCTGCTTGGAAGCTTCCAGAGTCTCTGCATAAATGGCATCAACCCGAGAGGTCATTTCTTCATTCCAATCTTTCAGGTAGGCGAGTAAATCCCCAACTTCTTCAGCAACGAGCCTGAGAGCCTCATTAACTGTCTGCTCGAGCAAACCGACCACCTGCTTCACGTAGTGTTTCAGATCTTTAAACGCTGATTCCAGAAAAGACTCCAGCCGGTCCAATCTCAGCTCCGTCCACAACAACACCTGCTCCAGGTACGGTGAACTCGCTGCTCCTGAGGAGCTCAGAAACATTTTCCAGGAGGCCAGAAAACCACTGGACTGCCCTTTCAGAGGCTTCCCAAACAGACGTATAAGCTCTCTGGAACATCTCAAAGATGGAGAGCATTGACGCCGATCCGGGCACGGTGAACTTGGTTCTGCTGAGGAACTCGACCACCGCGTCCAGGAGGTGTCCGATCCTGTCCCAGGTGTGTCTGAAGGCTCCTCTAAACTCCCGGGCCAACCTGTGTTGAGCATCTTGGACGTTCAGGGACATCAAGCTGTCAGAAACCATCGTGTACGTGTCTTTTCCTTGATCACTGAGGGTCTGGACCAAGTCCTGCAGGGCGGTGACGGCCGCAGGGATCTCACGGTGGACTTTCTCTACCACGTTGGAGACGGCGTTCTTCAGCTTCACTCCTCCACGGTTCAGATCGAAGCCGAAGTGCGAGATGTGGTACTTGTTGATGAACTTGAGCACGGCGTCGCTCATCGCAGGGATCCTGCCTTTGAAGCCCTCAATCATGTCATTGAAGAAGAGCCAGTTCCACGTCGTCTGCAGGACCAGCTTCTGCGGGTTCCTCAGCGAGGCTTTCGCAGTGAAGACGTTGGTGTCCTTCTCAGGGGTGGACTGGAGAGGAAGAAGGAGACGGAGAGGAAAACCAGTTCAAACAGCATCATTCAGATAAACTGATTGTTGTGGGCAACAACAAATGACCGTTTATTCATTTAACACAAATGAAGCAGAAAAATGAAAACATCCGGGTCCAAGCAACAGCTGGATGGCTTCATTCTTGAGGTCCAGCAAACATCTGGAGCCTTTTAAAAATGTATACCAGATGTGTGAGCTGCAGCGCCCCCTACAGGTGTTACCAAAGACTCCTGTGGAGATCAGAAGGACCGAGTTTGAATCACTGCATTATAAGATTCACCCCAAAAAGGCGTTGTCAGAAGAACCATGAAAGTGATGAGTTTGTTCTACTTTCACTTTCACTCGACTGTTTTAGGACAAAAACTGATGTCACTTGGTGTGTTGGATCCGGTACCTTCCGAAGAATGAGAGAAAAAAAAATTGTAATTTTTGCCTATAAGGTTCTCCAGACATGAGGCAAAACATAAGGTGGCTTGTTACAGCGCCACCTGGAGGTAAACTGAGGTAGTTTTAACTGTCAGATGTGCTGATGCAGTTTGGAATCTAAGGGCCCGATCTTCCGCCAGATCGGCTAAAGCTGCTATTTAGAGATAGCAGGTAGTGGGAGGGGCGTTCCCGCAAAGAACGCAATCTTCCACCTTGCTAAACCCGCTATCCTAGAGGTCTTCACGGGTCCATGAAAGTGGACAAGAATGGACCCATGAAAATTCGACCCGAAACCGACCCAACCCAAGCTAGTATCATAAGTCCAGGGATCCGAACCCGAATGAACCCGCAATATTTGGACCCGGAACCGACCCAACCTGAGTCTTTAGTTTCCAACCACGAACCGAACCGAGTTACCCGAATAAAACCGAGACAATCCAGCCCATAGTTACTCATGTTAAAGTTGTCTAGTGATGAATAAAACTTGATTTTCTTACCTAAAGTTGTCCTCTTCTACCGGTTCAGTTGCTACATAGACTACGTGATGGAAACAACAATAAATCCACGTCGTTATTTTCTTTGTGAATACATATGCTATTGGTAGCAACTGCTAACGCTAATAGCCTACACCGGTCAGGACGTGTCGTGAATATGTTCTCTCATCCAGCGTTGTCATGTTGGTGATCCGTTGTGCTTTACAGCTGCCGGGCAAACCGCTAATAACACGCTACGACAACACGATTGTTTAATGACAAACACGCCCCATTAATGAATAATCATTTAACTGCCCCGAGTCCTGACATTGGCTGCCACCGCCAATATCTTTACCTCTCTCGAGTAAACGCGGACCCAGCCTGTCAGAGAGCACTGACCGGACCCGATGACTAACTGTACCGATTCAGACCCGAACCTGGAGTCATGTCTTTTGAATGGATCCGAGACCTGATTCGAGTTGAAACCTCTGGTTTTTGGGTTGCTCCGAAGACCTCTAGCGCATACCCTAAACCCGCAATCTCAAGATACCGAGTTTGCGGAAAGGCAAAAGACACGCCCATTGCCACACCTACAATGTGAGTAAGGGAGTCGGCATAGCGGGTAGCAGCTTTAGCGAGTGGAAGATGGTATTAGCAGTTAACGGAGGTTCCTAAACCACCAATTTGTGGGTAGCGGCTAGTGGTAACGGGTAAGGGGAAGTGTATAATTGGGGCCTAAGTATCCAAGTTTGGTTGATGTACGATTTATAGTTTATTGTGGGATTCAAACCTGGGACCTTCCATGTGGTAGGTGACAGCACTGCCACTTAGCCACCAGGGGGAACTAAGAGTACAAATGGCAAAGAGACCACAGACCGTCGTACCAGGTAGCGGCTGAACAGTTTTCCATTCAGCTGTGATGGAGACCTCCTCTGAAGCTGCAACCCCAGGAAACCAGCTGATGGAGACGAGACGGACGCCGTGATGCCATCTTTCCGGGAAGCAAAGCGGATGGTGGCGTCTGCAAATGTTTGGCTGACGATGTCAACGTTGAGGGTGTGAAGGGAGTCCCTGTAAAAGAGAACAACCCTCTTCAGAGCTGATATTCTCTTCATGCACATTTGATTCAGGTGCTGTGGAAAAATCGGAGAAGAGAATCCAACTTTTGATTTTAAGAAAAGAAAAAAAAGACTCACTGGATCGCAGAGTCACCTCGAGAAGTTTGACGCTTTGCTCTGAAAGAAAAAAATAGGAATAATTATGAACCATTTATCCTACAAAGCCGTCTTAATCCCAAACCAGACCAGCGGGTCACCAGCATGCACCGACCTCGTGGTGTGTGTCCAATTATGTTGCCAGTTTACGTCTACATCAGGGTGAACAAAGTGCCATTGCCCATCCAGTGTCATCACTCCATTATCGTATTCAGCGTATACGGTTGCTGAGGGAACATAAACAGGACAGAATATCATCTATCTTGTGATGTTTACGTGTAGTACGTCTCTTATCAGTCAAAACAGATCATCTGCCGGTCTTACCATTAAAGTCATGGCCCAAAAACTCCATGGTTGAATTACTGAGGGAAGTCAGCGAAGCCATAAACTGGGTATCCTCCATTGCCGTTTTGGCAACCGTTGACACATTATAAATAGGAGAGACGACCCAGAGGGAGCCATACAGACCATCAAAGGGGATGAACAGACTAAAAGGCAGGAACAGGGAAATTTCAGGGATTTCAACCGTCTGTGCCGGGATAACGATGGTTGGAAACTCAAAGTTCAGAATCTCATCCAAGCTGATGGTGTACCCTCCAACAGTTAAAGACTTTGGGAGTGTGAAGGACGACACGGAGACGTCATACCGTGGGATATTGAATTCCATGAATAATGTCTGTTCCTCAAAATACGTGTTGATGTCATAACTGGGCACTGAGATCACTGGAAGGGCCGGCAGCATGATCTCAAACGGCTTGGTGGTGATCACGTTAGGGATTTCAAAGTTCTTTGGATCAACTGTGAATGACTCCACATGAAAGTTGGTGAAGGGAATGCGAAATGCTGGTACCGAGAGGGCAGGTGGGAAAACGAGATGATCTGGGACCTCAGGAGTTTCAAAAGGCATGTCTACGTTCCTGATGGACTCGGGGATTCCTCTCACCCATGAAGGTACTGTAATGCTGATCTCAGGGATGCTGAAAGTGATGCCATCTTTAGATAGTTTATATGGTATGGGATAATCATAGCTAGAAAGCCCAACAAGTAAAGAGACATTAAGGCACTGTACGTTGTTTGTGTTTGTGACCTCATCTAATTTGAGCACGTCCCACAGGGTCTTCTGATAAACGGGAAGCCTGACTGACTTCAAGATCGCGAGGTGACCCTCCACCGATCCAACCAGATCCAAATCTAATCCAAATTTACTATTATGCACTGTAACGTTGCAGGCATGGATGGTAGATCCCAGCTGCTCCTTTCTGTACCAGGAGAAGGACTGCTGTTGCGATTCGATGAGCAGCCCGACGCTCTGAGTGAGCCCCGCATCACCATAGTCGCTCTGTTGACTGGCATCGGTGCTCAGGCTAGTCCTGAAGGTCACCATGGGAACAAACTCAAGCTCTCCCTTCACGACATGCTTTCCATTGGTGCTGAAAGATGCAAAGTCAACGTTGTTATTGGTTGTGTAGTCAAATGTTGCAAACAGAGGTCGTAGCGAGATTTCAGCCGCCGCGTTGTTGTCCAGGGCAAACAGGAAGAGGCTGTTGCTGGAGCTTCGTTTCTGTTTCTCCAGTTTGTCCACGTTCAGGTTCAAGGCGATGTGGGCAGTCGACCGCAGGCCGTTAGCATTCACGTAGAAACTCACTTTATTTTCCAGATCTTCAACAAAATTATAAGCACCCATTAGCGTTACATCCGACTTCCCCTGAGCAGAGGACTCCAGAGAAACAAAGGAGAGTGCTTCCAGTTCCCAGTTCACGTCAAAGTTTCCTTTTCCCACAGACTCAATCACAGGAATGTTAAACATGTACCTCAGGTTTTTCTTTGAGCAAAGGTTTGGCTTCGTCCTGGTATCTCCTGTGAGCTGCTGACTGATCTCCAGTTGGAGGAAAGGCAGGTTGATTTTTGCAGAATTGGCTACGGAGGCCTCCAGGCTTCTCTTGGAGAGACTGATGGCGCATTCATGGTTTGCCTCCACGTTGCTGTGCTCCAGCGACACCGTGTTAGCCACTTTTAGCCCCCTCTTCCCTGTCAAACTGGTGGTGCCATCGATTTTCCCATTCAAGATACCAAACACAGACACAGAGGAAGCGCCGAACCGAGCGACAATGTCTGACTGATTGTAGAGGCCGGCATAAGCACTGACGGTGATATCGGTGGACTTGAAGGAGAAGTCAAAGGTGATGTTGCCCATCACCGGGATCACGATGTTGTCCTGAACAGCTGGTAGTGTGAACCCAGGCAGCTTTAGTTCGCTTAAGGTTTCTGGAACATGGATGACAGGGAACCTTGGTGACGGCAGCACAAGGGTGTAGGACGGCACGGAGAAACCCAGCGCTGGAACCTTGAAGCTCGGCGTGCTGACCTCCTTGGGAACAAAGTAGCTAAAGGCGGGCATCTCAGCCCTGAAAGCAGAGACCTGAATGTTCAGCACCGGTATCGTGTATCCAGGGACTCTGAAGATTCTTGGAGGCAGACCAGAAGTGTCAATTTTGTGCTTGATGTACTGTGACTTTGCCTCGTTGTACGAATCTTTCAAACACGCAACCGCTTCGTCTCTCCATGCTTCAAAATGAGCCTGGATGATTTTGACATTGTCACTGATGGTGTTGTAGATTGGCTCAAGGTGCAGCTCAAAGCTGTGGACATCAGGGTTTTTGAGGTACTGAAGCTTTAGGTTCATATCAAATGACTGCTGAGGACTGGTGAGCAGAGATCTGAATCCAGCATCCTCCCACAGAGAAAAGTCTCTTACCTCAGGGGTTTTCATTTCCAGATAAGGGATGGAAATCTCTGGGATGGAGAGAGGAACAGTCAAAAAGTCCAAGTTAGCCTCCCCATCCACTGAACAGTGGAAGTAGACTTCCCTGTCATTGTTTTCGGCTGTTAAGTTGTGGCCATACTTGTACTGGTTGAATCTTGCCAAAGCAAGCCAAAAGGCACGCTGTCTCTCAGAGTTTAAAGCCACTCCATAATCATGCTGAAGGTCCACCTTTCCAGTGAGTTTCAGGGGGAAGAACATCTTAGAGTTGACTTTGTTCTTAACATCAAGGAGAACCTCAAACGGATGGACCACGAACTCCAAAGAACTGGACACGGATCCCATCAGACCGCCAGTGAATTCAGCCTCGTGAGATACAGTGAGTGCTGCTTTCAGGTCGCCAACATGAGCCTCTCCGTTCAAGACCAGGACACTGTTCTTGACCAACGGACCCATGCTTTCACATCTGGCTTCCACAGTGACATGACTCAAGATCACAGATTCAGCGCTCAGTATTTGCTTGGATTTTAAAGCCTTACAATCGGTATCTCCTGAAACGGTCAGCTTTGCGGTGCTGAAATCAACACTGAAGTCAACGTTACTCTGATGCGTTCCTTCATCAGAGTAGTCTTGAGTGGACCACTTTCCACCAGCAGATGTTTGACCCGTCACCTTAACGGAGCCGGATTCCATCGTGGCCGCTATGTTCTGTTTCACCGATGCTTGACTTGAAGTCTCAATTGACGGGATGTGCAAGTCGTGTTCGTAGGTCGAGTCTACGGCTGCGTAGATTCCATTCTTTAATGTCAGAGCCACATTATTGACCAGGTCTGCCGTGTACATTCGGGTTGTGGCTTTGGTGGTGGTCCTGGCCAAAGCCTCAGCAGAGGAGCCGGTGAGCGTCAGAGATCCTTCATGACTGATGGAGAACGCCATATGAGTCGCCTTCAGCGTTTCCGTGAATCTCAGCTTCTTCATTCTGGGAGCTTCCAGTTGAGCGGTGGCTTCAAAACTGTACTCCAGGGGCTCGAAGGGCGATGTGGCCCGGGAGGTGATGGAGGTTGTAAACTGAGGATTTCTCAGAGAAGACGTTGAGTTCTCAACTTTCCCTGTGATTACAAAGTTGTAGAGCGGCGAGTCGATGTTTAGTTCTCCCTGGAGTTTCCCGAAAAGCGGGATACAGAGGTCGCTGGGAACCTTGGGTGATTCAGTGTCTGGAATTGAAAGCATAGTGATTTCAAAGTCTTTCAGATTTATTTTGGGAATTCTGATGGTTGGAAATTTTATTTCTGAGAGAGTTATTTCTGGAAAGGTTAGGTCTGGAAGGTCAGACAGGTAGAGGAACTTTAGGTCACCAAAGAAGTTCTCCGGGTCAGGTGTTGGGATCTTAAAGTCTCTGATGTCATCGATGATTGCAATTATCCTCGCTTTGATCTCATTGAAGTCTACGGTGAAGGCAGGGATCGTGTACCAGTTGAGGATGGTGACTTCAGGAACTGATATTTGAGCCGGGATGCTGATGTCCTGCAGTTTGTTCAGGTTGATTGTGAATGCAGGTATTTCGAGGTCGGTTAGAGGGAGCGTGAAAGTGGGAACGTCAACTGTAGCTTCTTTCAGCTGGTCCAAAACTCCTTCTGCAGTTTGCTTTATCTGGTAAATTACTTCATTGTTGTTGGCCATTTGTCTGATGTTCTCAATCAGCCGGTTAAACTGAGCAGAAACGAAGGCAACGATGTTGGTGTAGGACTCACTTGCTCTCTGGAGGTGGACATATAACTCGTCTCTGATGTCCATATCAAGGATTCGCTGCCTCGCATCCTCAAGCATGTCCTGAACTTTCAGCTTGATGTCATTGTAAAACGCAGTGTCCATCACGACCATCAGTCTCCTCAGAGCGTCGGCCACCTTTGTGTTTTTGAGTTCGTCCAGATATGCATAGATGGAGGTCTGGATCTCTCTGAAAAACTCCCTGAGGGCCTCAATCTTCTTCGCAATCTCATACTTTTGAATTTCGTCATTAAGGTATTTTGTCAACTCGGCAACCTTCACGTTCGTCTCGTCAACGAATCTGCTGTAGTCAAAGTCCTTCATGGAGTCGACTATTGAAGAGATGCATTCGTTAAGGTCGTCGATGGTTTTCTTAAAGTCAATTGCTCTGAGCCAGTTGGTGATGTCATACAGGAAGTCCACAATTTTGTCATAAACAAATTCAAATTGAATCGATTTCAGAGCTTCAACCGCCGCCTGCACAGTCTCTTCAATTTTAAACTCTTTGATGAGAGTCACTGCCTGGTCCATTAGGTCTTTGAAAATGTCATCCAGATCGAATTTTAAAAAGAGATCCTTAAAGTAGGAATACACTGCGTTGAGCTTGTTGGGAATTTCGTACTCATCGATCCAGTTCACGATGACATCATTCACGGACTCCATCACCCTCCTGATCTCAGACGCCGGGATTTGGTACGAAAGCTGCTCAACATATGAAGCCCAGTCAAAGGAGAGGAGGTGACGCTCCACGTCCTCCAGGAAGCGGTCGAAGTCAAAGTCCTCGATGAGCCGCTTCAACGTGGACAGTTTCTCTTTGATCGTCTCCAAGATCTCATATCTGGTGTCGAGCTCCTGCAGGACCGCGGCGCTGCTCTCCCAGAGCTTCTGCAAGTCGATCTGTTGGACGATGTCCTCCGTAGTGGCCAGCACCTTCACGAATGACTGCTTAATCTTGTATCTGTCGTCGAAGGCTTGAAGCTGATCTCTGATAAACGAGAGCATGCCTGTTATTTTGTTATTCAGGTGTCCCGCCTTCACGTACTCCTCAACGGCAGAAATGAGCTCTTGAATTTTGGTCCCGGTCGCTATGATCGTGTTTTCCAAATTCTGTCTCAGATTACCCACTGCAAGCTCCAGGTCATCCATCGTCACAGCGAACTCATCAATCAGATAATCAAGCTTTTCTTTGACTTTCTTCACTCTGTTTTCTAAGTCCATGTCTCGCATGAATCTTTTCACGAGCACAGGTAGCTGCTGTAAGATGTCCCTGAAGTCCATGACGAGCTGATTCACGTCTAGACCCTGGATGGACTGTTGGAGCGACTCCAGGCCTTGTACCAGCGTGGTCTTGAGCAGCTCAAAGGCGGCGGGGAAGCTGTGGATGAACGGGATCTCGATGACGTGGCAGTCACCGTTCTTATCGTACTTCAGGAAGCCGGCCACGCTCAACTTTTCTGGTTCTGGTGCCGATCTGACGTGTCTGGTGAGGATGTCCGTCGTCATCGCTCCTGAAAATTCAACACCAGCCTTCTCGGGGTTGTTGTAAACCCCGATGACATGCTCGTAGGCGTGGTCGTTCAGTCTGGAGGTCACCTTCCAGTCCGCAGACTGGTCAGCTGGAGTCAGTAGACCTTCGAATTTCATTTCCAAACTCGTGGAAGACCTCCCTCTTGAAAGCAAGTGCGTGGTCGATACTCGGTTGTCATGTGAGCACGCTAAGGCGAGGGGCGTGGCTTTAATCAGCAGCTTACTGAACAGCTCCCCAGAGTGCCTCCCATGCAGGTTTGTCACTCCAGCGCTGCTGACAAGAGCGTCGACGCTCAGGCTGAAAGGCAGTGCCAGGGCACGAACGGAGCTGTCAAAGCGCAGAGGTTCAGAGTTTACTCTCGCCTCACACTTCGATGTTGAAGAAAGTCCAGCAAACTGAAGTTCACAGCTGTGGCTAAACTGAGCGTCCATCACAGTTCCAGATGTGCTGTACTGAGCCGAACCAGCCATGTTGTCGTAGGAGAGCTCATAGACGTGCTTGAAGTTGTTTTCCTCTACATAAGCTCCTGTCACACTTCCGCTGAGATCCACCTTAACTGGTTCGAGCTTCGCGTGGCCTTCGTGGTTGAAGCTGAGCTCATGAAGCCTGAGGTCATTTACCACATCGAGCGACAGGACAAATGGCTTCATGTCGACTTTGGTGGTCTGTCTGTAGTAAACGTCGTCACAGATGCTGTTGTCTGTCCTGGACCGGAGGGTGAACGTCCACAGAGTGGCGGTTAGCGTGTGGCTGTTCTCGGTCGTCATCTGCCTCAGCGATGCCTTCGTGTTGCCGGTGAACGTCAGGGCTCTTCTGTTCAGGACCAGATTTATGCTGTTCGTCGTGGCGGCGTCGTGCGCGTGGCCCTTCAGGTCACCATGTAACGAAGCCTCCGACGCAGTGATCTTGCCCTCGAAGTTCAGCTCGCCTCTGCCCTCCTCGGCCAGAGCTTTGGTGCTGGTCGACAGGGTCGCTCCACTGCTGTCGACGACACCGTTGAAGATGTTCTCCATCGTCACTGGGCTGCACCGAATGTTGTTGGTTCCACCAAAGGTCAGGCCGTCTTTGCCGACTCTGACAGATGCCTTATGTAACGCTCGACCTGCGTCGAGGATGAGGGAGGCCTCGGAGCTCACCTCGAGCCCGTTTGAATCCAGAGATCCAGTGATGAGCGAGTGTCCTCTGCTCGCGTCATCGTCTGCCTGTGATTCAACTCTGATGACGGACATGTGCCTTGATACACCGAGCTCAACTTTGTTGCTCAGGGATTTACCCAAGGCTTGGCCAAGGGCGCTGCACTTCAGGATCATCTGTGCGTCTTTATACTTAAGCTCCGCCACGTGCTTGAAGACGTCCCTCTGGACGTTCGTCCTGGAGATGATGTTCAGCTCGGAGTTGGCATAACTGCCCTGGATCGTGTTGTGAAGCTGGATGAACGACGAGTCAAAGCGCAGGGTGGATTTTCCTCGACCCTGTCGATCCAGCGGACGCAGGTTGTAGCTGTGAGTGTAGGAGGTGTTGGTGTAGAGGGAACCGAGCTGGAGAAGTCCGTCCACAGTCCCATCTCCTGATACTTCCTCTGAGTCCAGAGTGGAGGTCGACTGGGCAGAGTAGAAGACGGAGGCATGCAGGCCCAACGGACTAGACGCCTGCAGCCTGTGGTTAGCTCTGGCGGTCAGTTTGTCTGTGACCCTTAAAGTTTCCAAGAGGCTGAAGCTTGCATTAAAGAGGATGTGGCTGAAGGAACTCTCCAGAAGATACTTGAGACTGTCGTCAGATCTTCCTGACATCATCCCGCCCCCTTTAGAAAGACACAAAGGAGAGAAACCTTCTGTAAAAACCTCAGGAAAGTTCAGAAAAGTGCAAATATTTGTGTTTGTTTGTGTAAAAAATTTATTTTAAAAATCATCTGATTGAGTCCAAATTTCAGGACAATACAACAAAAAAAAAGGATTATTGATTTAAGTAAAATGAAGCTCAAAGAAAAATAAATCATGCTTGGCTGAAACTGGGTCACATGACGGGACGATGATCCGAAACACAGCAGCAGATCCACGTCAGAGTGGATGAAATGGTGAAGTGGGTCACTAAGAGCGATCAGCGATAGAAAAAAGTGCCAAAACCACGCCAGAGCGATTAAAGGCAGGGTAAGTAATTTCTTGATGATGTCACATCTATTGATATTTGAACAATTCTTTAAAATGGAGCCAGTTTGACTCAATCCAGGAAGTGGACTAAATTGCAGTTCTTTTAATAACCGCTAGAGTCTGGTTCCTAAAGTGAGTTGGTCCCCCACCCCCCGACCCAAACGACCTTGTCAAAGTCCAGACTGCTGTGGTGGGAGCTTCAGAGAGGTGTGCATTCAAACGTCAATGGTTAGCGATAGAAAAGAGTGACAAAACCATGGCAGAGTGATTAAAGGCAGGGTAAGTAATTTCTTGATGATGTAACGTCTATTGATATTTGAACAAATCTTTAAAATGGAGCCAGTTTATCTCAATCCAGGAAGTGGACAAAACTGCAGTTCTTCTAATAACCGCTGGTTCCTAAAGTGAGTTGGTCCCCCCTGGACCCCAACGACCTTGTCAAAGTCCAGACTGCTGTGGTGGGAGCTTCAGAGAGCTGTGCATGAACGGCAGTGAAGAATGGACCCCCGACAGTTTATGTTGAACTCAAGACTCCACCAGAAAAACCAGGATGCTCACCTTCAAGTCTGTAGGACAGCAGGCTCAGCGGCGACTCAGCCACCGACTTGTAATGTGCCACATAGCTGGGCACATCAACGGTGTCGTTGCCCCCGATGATCGAACCCTCCCAGTTGTAGAAGTTGCTTTGGATCTTTGTTGACACTTCAGCGAGGCCGAGGAGAGGGACGGTCAAATCCAGCGATGGTGGTACAGAGAACGACGGTAGCTGATACTCGTTGGCTGGGACATACAGGCCGATCTGAGGAACATCTATCACCGGCACAGACAGAGACTTTGGAATATTCAGCTCCTCCGATGTCTTTCCCGACAGTGGGGGACGAAGGGTGATGACCATCCTGCCCTTGTTGAACTGGTACCGGAACAGACTGTCACTGGTGAGTAAAAACAACATCAGATGAAACCTGAATGCAGGTCACACCTGTTGCTGTCTGAAGTCTGCTCCAAACACTCACGACTGCAGGAAGAGTTTTTCAGGAAGAGCTGGCAACGTCAGATCGGAGATGCTCCTCCTACTCCGAAGGTCTGCCAGAGCTGGGAAGCGAGCGGTCAGCTTGTCCAGCCAGATGTTACCTGCCTTCAGAGACACCAGAGAAAACGAATGAAGTCATTTGACTGTTTTCCTTCTGGTGGTCGACACGAGGTGGAAGTTCAGTCAGTAAATAATCCAAGAAGAGGGGATTTTTTTTCAGTAATTTAGTAGGGCTGGGCAATGATTAAAATTTTTGATAGTGATTAATCACATTATTTCCCTGATTAATCACGATTAATGACATTGTATACGCAAAATCAAATAATGAATTCAAAAGTAGTGTAAAGGTCACTTTTATTGTTCTGCTGCCATATGAACTAAAGTGCCATAATCAGAATCAGAATAGTTTTTAATCGCCAAGTACGTTCGCACATACAAGGATTTTTTTTCCGGCAGGTGGTAACACTCTCAGAATAAGAAGAAAAACAGGATATGTACATCAAAAACAGGATATGTACATCATAACATATATTTTTTGTTACATACATAACATTTGTTGTTCAAACACTTTTTACATCAGCACTTGTCAGTAACACATATTTAGTGTAAATCTCATCTTTAAAATTGTAAAAATAAAATAAAGCTTATTGCCACTGCCAGGGCATTAATGTCATCCTGTTTTTATAAAAAATGAAAAAAGTCTACAAACAAAATCCAACAAAATGATTGTGGCTCAGCACAATCGGAACATTAAAACAGATAATTTCTGAGGTAACAGCAGAAACTTTTAACGGGGAGTTCAACTTGTCAGTTGTTACAAATAACCTTGTTTCTGTTGAATCCTCCACCTGGAGAACTTTAAAATGAAAATGTCCATGTTAAAGTTCAGTTACTTTATCAATCCATGTATCATTTATTCTTTCCATTTTCAATTGTCAATCAAAAATTGAAAAAAAATTAAAAAGTGACATTTTATTACATTTTTCATTTTTTTAATCTAACAAAAAAAAAAATGAAAAAAAATGCCTGTTTTTTTTTTTATATATATATATTTCAATTTTATACTTGGATCAAAAATACGAAATTGAAAAACGGGCCACAGGACTGAATTTGTTTTATAATCGAGGACTAAACTTTCTGTTGTCATTACACATCTGTGCCACTAGATGGAGCCGCATTGAAGTAACCAGCTAGAGAACAGCAGGACAGTGAACACATGGAGCAGATCTGATGGAACATGGAGGAATGACGCGAAAGTTTGGTTGCAGTACAGAATTTTCTTTTTCAGACAGAATTATTAATATTGCTACCTGAGTTGCTACCTGAACTGTAACGTTCACAGATTTTTACCGTTCTCCATGTCTGTTTTAGCGTTTCCTTGTTTACCTGGTTCCGGTTCCGCAGCAGCCAGTAACAGAGTTTTCAAAACAAAAGCATGTGAGCAACATGCGTTAATGCGCGATAAAATAAATGTCGGCGTGAATAAGTTAATGCGTTAACGCGATAATAACGCATTAACTTTCCCAGCCCTAGTATTTAGGTATAACCACATTTAATTTACCTTGATTCCTTTGTTGACGATGTGGCGCAGCTTCATATCAGTCTTTGCCACTCTCTGGTCCAGGATGTCGTCCAGGAGCTTCTGCAGCTGCCCGCGATGCTCCTCTGCATTTGGTATCATTTTCTGCACCTCTGAATTCAGGTCCGTCTTCAGTTCCACCTCAAACTTGTCATCGTCTGTGAAGAGAAAACTCAAATGTGCCCACAGAGACGCAGACTAAAGACCTCCCTAGACCAGCAGTCTGGACCGACGATGTTACCGTATCTGAGCAGAGCTCTCTGCTGGTACGAGGCGTCGGCCAGGTGGGCGACCGCCTCCACATCCAGGAGGACGTTCTCGTCCTTCGTCAGGACCATGGAGAGAGACGCGTCACTTTTCAGTGTAGGAACGTCCACCAGGAGCTGCACCATGGCTTCTCTCATCCCGTTAAGTCTGTTTAAAGCAAAGACGTGGAGGTTTGAGGCCCGGCAGGATCTCTTGTACGTTCCTCCACAGCGTTTCCTGCCTTACCTTCCACGTCCGACCAGAGTCAGCTGTGGGACGTCCTTGTTGGTGACATCAATTTTGATGCCGTGGATCTTCTTTCCGGCATGGTCTCCGTCTGCCACCATCAACTTTATGCCGGCTTCTAAGTCGTAGTCAGGAATGACGACCTCCGTGGAGATGGTGTTTTTGTTTCGGTTGTATTTAAAAGATGCGGTGGTCTCCACCGGTTCTTCACCTGCAGATGCCAGAAATGAAACTTGCTGGTCAGTTTGTACCTGTTGAGATGTACCACTGCTGTTTTTGAGCTCCGATGGACCATTTTTCCCACGACTGCACATCTTTCATCTGAGACGCCGAGATCATACGGACTGGACCTTAGAGAGGCTCATTGCTCCCAAATCCTTGGAGCTCAATGTTCTACCTCTACTGAAGCAGCAGATTCAGGAAGTTTAAATGTTTACGTACAAGTTCAGATTTTTGTTGTAGGAGCTGTCACATCACAAGATATTTACCTTCAAACCAGCAGCTCCATTTCAGAGCCTCCAGGTCTCACTGAGCGTGTTAGATGGTAAAGATCATGACAGGTTCAGTCAGAAGACTGAACCAGTCTGGCTTGTCTTGGAGGGTTTCCAGGACATGAAGAGAACATGGAACCACGACTGAGGTTCATTAAACTTCATCTGAACGAACCAGCAGACTTCTGGATTGGAGGTGGGCGGATCGATCCAAACATCGATAATATCGATACCAACGCTGGTATTGATATCGAACGATTTTCGTGTAAAAAGATCGATACCCAAGCTTTTTTTCTTTTCTTTTTTTTCTTTCCAACAGAGTATCCAGGTAGATCAGAGTGGTCATCTTCAGAATCAACACATATTAACTTTCAAAGTACATGTTACTGGAGCCAACTCAAAAAAATATAGTTAAGACCCTGAAATAATCCGAGTACATGTCATGCATCCAATTGAAAGGTGTTATCTGAGATAAAATAAGGGGGAAATTTTTAGGGGAAAAGCAACAGGAAAGTGCACACAGTGCAAGTATTGAAAGATATAATATAAAAGGTGGACTAGAAAAAACATTATGAACAGAAATTCAACTTCAATACTTCAATACAAAAATGTTGAAAACATAAAGTTTGACAAAATTCTATTATTGGCTTTAACAAAATAATGCAAAGACAAAAATCATAAAAGTTCATGATAGATTAAGTTTAAATATGAAAAAGTATTGGTATCAGTATCAGTATTGGCGATACTGGCCCTGTATTTACTTGGTATTGGATGGATACCAAAATTCCCAGTATCGCCCAGCTCCAGTCTGGATCAACGTCTTCTGGACTGATGAGACCAGACTGGAGTTGTTGTCATTGAATGGACCATGGTCTTTGCAGACCAGAATATTCTGGAGACAAATGTGAGCCCATCTGCCTGACAGCTGATGATTGGCTGAAACTGGGTCATGTGACAGGACGATGATCCTAAACACAGCAGCAACCCGACTGAAATCCTGAGGTGGGACCTTCAGAGAGTTTGAGTCAATGTCCTCAATGAAGTAAAGCAGGATGAGCTCATGATGCAGAAGTTCGGACCAAGACAGTGTGGTGTCTAAAACAATATGATCTTATTATAAGTTTGACCATATTCTGTAGAGTCAACGAGTTCATGTTGGTGTGTGAGATTACTCTGTCTGCAAGTTTGTAGGTTAACTGAGTCCACATCCTGATTTTCAGAAAAATAGAGTACAGTTCATGGCCAAGAAAAGACAAGAGCTGGGAATCTGTCATAGAGAGTTTTTGATCGATCCCAACTGTAAACTTAAGATGGTACTGTTTATGTTTGAAGAAGATAAGCAAGAGGAGTGAACATGAAACTGTCTCGTTAAATTTGACTGGTTACTAGGGGTGTAACGGTACACAAAACTCTCGGTTCGGTATGTACCTCGGTTTTGAGGTCACGGTTCGGTTCATTTTCGGTACAGTAAGAAACATAAATGCAAAATATAATTGTGCTAGTTGTTTATAACACACTTTTGTGCTTTTTACCAATAGGAACATTAGCCTATACAAAGCTAGAATTCTGCTCAAAAATATAAATATATATACAATATTCTAAAATGTAGATATTTTGAAAAACAAAATAAAAATAACATTGGCTCAGACTTTTGCTTAAAAAAATAATCCATCTGATGTGCAAAATTGAACATTTGCAACACTGAACAGTTTCAAGTTGTTGGTCAGATTAAATAACATGAATAAGGCTCAGGGTGTTTCTTTAAAAACTAACCCTTTTATTCTTTCATAAAGTCCGGGTATGATTTTCTGGCTAAAATGTGGACGAGAAGGTAATTGATATCGGGGCTCAATTACCTTTATCATGTGTTTGAAGCCAGCGTTCTCTACCACTGATTAGGGTGTTTGTGTGCACGCGCGTCGCCTCGCCTGTGTATGTGGTGACACGCGGCCCAGTCTACACACAGAAACTCGCGCTGGCTGTGCACTGAGCCCGGCAGAGAGAGAGGGAGAGAGAGCGAGAAGCGCGGCTCGCGAGGCAGACAGCAACTTCAAACCCAGCGGTTTGAGTCCGCGTGAGTCTCAAAATCACCAGAAAAAGTAGCGAGATTTGTCGCTAGTCGCTTTTTACAAATTAAGTCGCTAGGGGGGTCTGGAAAGTCGCTAGATATAGCAACAAAGTCACTAAGTTGCCAACACTGGGTGTGCGCACAACTGCGCATGTGCGGCTGCAGCGCACTGCTCCACAACGCATGGTCCTCTACTTAATATGTCCGTGTGGAAACTCGTTCGGTACGCCCCCGTCCCGAACCGACCTACCTGTACCGAAACGGTTCAATACAAATACATGTACCGTTACACCCCTACTGGTTACATCTGTGAAACTGAAGTTTAGCAAAATAGGGTCTGACCAGACTATAAAAGAGCCTGTGTCTTCTCTGATTTCCTCTGATTTTCTTTGATTTTCCCAGATTTTTCATGATTGGCTCAGAAAATCCCAGACGTTGCGCAAGTCTGTATTAAGCCTCTTTTTCTTGTAAATAAATATTTTTATTCCATTTAAAAGTTGGCCTGGAGCAGCTTTTTTTGAACCCATTTAACACACTCAGAACGGCACGGAGAATCCAGAAAGGAAGAGATAGAGAGAAGAAAAGTCACATCATCGTCACCAGGAGATCTCCAAACTTCTTCTGGCGGCAGGAAACAACAACAGCACAAGATCTAATGTGTGTCCCTTTCTATGCTTCCTGCTCTCTGTTCGGACTCATGTGATCCAGCAGTTTTTACACCAGATGTTCTTCCTGACACAACTAGGATTCAAACTCAGGTCCTCCCATATGGGAGGCGACAGTAAGGTACCACCAGGTGACAGAGACGCCGCAACGGGGTAGGCATACTAGGCTATTGCCCAGGGCCCCGAGCTGGAAGGGGCCCCAGGACACCGCTGACATTGCTTCTTTTTTTATTCTAATTGTACAAAGAGAGCTTAGTAACCGGAGTCAAATTCCTTGTTTGTGTGCACAAACTTGGCCAATAAAACTGATTCTGATTCTGCTTTAGACACTGCAACGATGATATGGAAACACCCCACATAGGGTCCCCACTAGCTGTCCACCCTAACCCTAGTGTGTTAAGGGACCCCCGAGACGCGGCCAATATTGATCCATATCAATGACACAACCTGAAACCTCCATAGACACTGCGGCGCGATATTTGGAACCCCCCTAATGGGGCCCCGACTGCCCGTGGCCTGCTTTCTTCAGTACTTCAAACTCAAGATGAAGCAAGTGTATCCGTCAGGATACGCAAAACAAAAAAAAAAAAGCAAGAAGATGAAGGAAAAAGAGAACGAGAAAGTGCTAAATTCAAACGTGTATAATCTAACATTATATATATAAAAAAAGTTATATGCCACTTTGTCCCAGTCTGTAGTCTCACGAAGCACAATTGCACATGACATGTTTACTGCGCTTTAGCCTAGCTTATTTAAACAGTAATTAACAGTAAGCTAACCAGTAACTAATGTGTATTTGGAAGAGGGCGATATCATATGTCTTCTTCAATTGTCTGCATGCCATGTGATTTTTTTTTTCTTGATTGTGTTTTTGTCAAACTTTGCATGTTTCAGTTGTGTTTGTTATGTTATATTGTATTTTAAGTTTTCTTACTGTGCACCTCTGTTATTTAAATTAAAATATTTCTGGATTTAATGATCTTCTTGGTGTTTTTGGGCCGGTAGGGCCCCCATGCTCACTCTTGCCTAGGGCCCCCAGGGTGACTAGAAACGCCCCTGCCACTTGAATCCCTTCAGGTGTGCAACGTTGTAAAGAAGAACGGACAAAAATTCCCCAAAACCTCCATGAGAGACTTGAAGTTACTACGAAGATGAAGCTACAAGCTGCTGAATCATGGGGAACGTAGTATTGTCCACAAGAAAAAAATAAAATTAAATAAATAATATGGTAACATCAGATTAGAAGAGGGAGAACCAACTTTTTCAACCATCATATCTTCTGGACCAACCTTCTGCTCTCAGGGTGAGCTTCAGAGACTCCACTCCTTTAGGGCGACCCCTTTTACCCTCTCGGGGGGTTTCATCGGTGATGGTGGCCGTGTACTCAGAAACCTTCCCCGTGGGCTGGATTTCAACCGCAAACCTGAAGAACCAAGAGGAGCATCTTAAAGTCCGTCGGCCTGTTTTTATCAGTAACTTCCAACTTTCCAACAAAGCTCTTTCTTACTTGCTTTCTCCGCTAAGAAGGTCAGACGGAGCCTGGTCATCGGACACAGCTCTGGAGTAGCGCACTATCGTGCAGAGATTGATGCCGCTGAACAGGCGCTGGCAGTCAGTGGAGTCGACCCGGTCCTCTACCAGCGACGGCACCGTCTTCGTCTGACCAGCAGAGATGGACAGCAGCTTGTTGCTGGATTCAGAGACAGAGATGAGACGTGAGGAAGGACAGCGGGGTGTGATCCTCCCGGAGGACGTGTCCCGCCGCTGACCTGACGCTGAGCAGCTGGGTGCTGGACGTGGGGGCGGGAACGGACAGTTTAATCTGCCTCTGGTTTCGGTTGACCGCCACTCTGGCGTTGACGGCACTCTCGTGGTATGCGCTGGTGTGCATCTCGATGCCGGCATCCACGTAGTCGGGGATGTGGACGCCCATGTGGGTGATGAACTCAAGCCCAACAGACGGCATGAAGGAGAAGCCGGTCTGTAGGAAGAAGGAGGCGACAAATGAGCGGGAAACAACGACCCCGACGCCTGAAAAATCATTTTACAGGTGATGTAACGAGATGAGGAGGGACTGGTTTACCGCCTCTGCAGGACTCAAGCCTCCTCTGGCTCCAGGTGCAAACACACCAGACAGGGAAAACTTGAGAGGGAAGCCAGCGGCCGTGGGCAGAGAGAAGCCGTTCTCCATGAAGATGTAGTGGAAGAAGAGCTGGTTTTCAGTCGAAGACGTCAGCTGCACGAAAGCCTTTTGGAAAGAAAATAGAGGCGTCAGTTATTTATACAGCAGGACCATCTTCAGCCACTGCAGCATTAAAAAAAAAAAAACTTTTTCGGCCGCCAAATATAATATCGATTTTTTAGGAAAATTCATGTATTAGACGCATTGTGAATACCAAAATGTGCAAATACTAGGTCTGGGCAACGATTAAAACTTTTAATCGTGATTAATCACATGATTTCCCTGATTAATCATGATTAATCACATTGCATACACAAAGTCAAATAATGAATTCAAAAGTAGTGTAAAGGTCACTTTTATTTAAATGTTCTGCTGCCATATTAACTAAAGTGCCATAACATTTGTTGTTCAAACACTTTTAATATCAGCACTTGTCAGTAACACATATTTAGTGTAAATCTCATCTTAAAAAATGTAAAATAAAATAAAGCTTATTGCCACTGCCAGGGCATTAATGTCATCCTGTTTTTATAAAAAATAAAAAAATAAAAAGTCTACAAACAAAATCCAACAAAATGATTGTGTCTCAGCACAATCAGAACATTAAAACAGGTAATTTCTGAGGTAACAGCAGAAACTTTTAACGGGGAGTTCAACTTGTCAGTTGTTACAAATAACCTTGTTTCTGTTGAATCCTCCGTCTGGGAGAACTTTAAAATGAAAATGTCCATGTTAAAGTTCAGTAATTTTATCAACCCGTGTATCATTCATTCTTCCCATTTTCAATTGTCGATCAAAATAAATAAATAAATAAAAAGTGACATTTTATTAGGTTTTTTTCGTTTTTTTCCAGCCAAAAAGAAAAAATGCCTTTATGTTCTTTATGTTTACTGTTTTCCAGTTCTGCAGCAGCCAGTAACAGACTTTTCAGAGATGTAAAAGACATGGAGAACGGTGAAAATCTGTGAACTTTACAGTTCAGGTAGCAATATTAACAATTCTGTCTGAAAAAATAAAATTCTGGACTGCAACAAAACTTTCTCGTCATTCCTCCATGTTCCATCAGATCTGCTCCATGTGTTCACTGTCCTGCTGTTCTCTAGCTGGTTACTGCAGTGCGGCTCCATCTAGTGGCACAGATGTGTAATGACAACAGAAAGTCCAGTCCTCCATTATTAAACAAATTCAGTTCTGTAGCTCGTTTTTTAATTTCATATTTTTGATCCAAGTCTAAAATTGAAATATAAAAAAAAACAGGGTTTTTTTTTTTCATTTTTTGTGTTACATTAAAAAATGAAAAACCTAGTAAAATGTCACTTTTAATTTTTTTTTTTATTTTTGATTAACAATTGAAAATGGAAAGAATGAATGATACATGGAGGCGGTAAAGTTACTGAACTTTAACTTGGACATTTTCATTTTAAAGTTTCCCAGACGGAGGATTCAACAGAAACAAGGTTATTTGTAACAACTGACAAGTTGAACTCCCCGTTAAAAGTTTCTGCTGTTACCTCAGAAATTACCTCTTTTAATGTTCTGATTGTGGCTCAGGATTTTGTTGGTAAACTTTTTTTCATTTTTTTATAAAAACAGGATGACATTAATGCCCTGGCAGTGGCAATAAGCTTTATTTTATTTTACATTCTTTAAGATGAGATTTACACTAAATATGTGTTACTGACAAGTGCTGATGTTAAAAGTGTTTGAACAACAAATGTTATGGCACTTTAGTTCATATGGCAGCAGAACATTTCAATAAAAGTGACCTTTACACTACTTTAGAATTCATTATTTGATTTTGTGTATACAATGCCATTAATCAGGAAAATCATGTGATTATTCGCGATTAAAAATTTGAATCGTTGCCCAGCCCTAATTATAACATCTCAAACTGTGCGATTTGCATTTGCTTAAACGTGGGCTGGATGTGTTCTGTCAGACTGTAGGACGGCGTTGTGTTGACCAGCCCTCTTTAACCTGAACGTGGATGCCTTTTCCTGTTTTCTATCGTTTATCCTTCAAAGTTCAAGGATTTGGAGCGACGCTGACCTGCGCAGGAAGGATCCTCAAGAAAATATGGTGGTACTTGAAGGCAGACTCAAACATCTTTCTCATTTCGCTGGTCTTCAGGTATCCGATCTCGTCTCCCAGAAGCCGAAGATAGGCCATGGCCTCAGGAGCCGGAGAGAAGCGCACATCATTCACCAACCTCTGGAAGCTTTCTTTGATTGCTGTCAGGTGATCTTCTTCGACCTGGAGAGACGTCAGCGGTGGATGTTGAGACGGAAACATTGAAGCTGAGCAGTGGTTCCTGGCTCAGAAACCCTCTCACCTGTCTCTTCATCCTGCCTTGACGAGGGACGATCTTGTCGAGAACCTGTCTGAGCATCGGAGCCTTGTCACCTGCGAGGTAGATGAGTCTGGTGATGGCTTCGAGGAAGAAGCCCTTCTCCCCGAAAAGACCTCCGATTGTTGGCTCAAACCCTGCTCCTTCAACACCGATCTACAAAAGGGGACGTTTGGAACAATTAAGTCCTCTCAGAAATCAAACTTAAGTGACTTTTCTGCATAAAGGCTTTTGCTGCTGAGATCACACCTCGAAAATGTCATAGTCGTTGTCGAAGGCCTTCAGAGTGGCCTCCAGCGTCAGCTCCTTCGGCAGCGTGTCCCGACCGTCCAGGATAACGTTGCTCTGCAGTGAGAGCCAGCGGGAGTCCATTCTGTAGCTGCGTGATAATCCTTCAAAGATGGCTTTTGAGGGCGACAGCTCATCTTGCAGCGCTGCCTCAAGGTCGTCCTTGAGTCTGTTGGGAAGATGGAGATGTTTGACCATAATTTACAAACCCGCCATATCAACATAAACTCCTGGGTGGGTCATGTGACAGGATGATGATCCCAAACACAGCAGCAGATCCACATCAGTGAGGTGGGTCTTTAAGAGAGCTGTATGTGTTCAAACCTCAATAAATAGCAACATTAAAAAGCTATTTATAGACAAAATTCCTACACAACCATGGGTGATTAAAGGTAGGGTAAGCAGTATCTTGATGACATCACATCTGTTGAAGAACCAAGAACCAACAAGAGAGCTAGCAAAGTAGCAGTTCCTCAACCGACCACTAGAGGCTGCAGTTCCTCTACTGACCACTAGAGGCTACAGTTCCTCAACCGACCACTAGAGGCTGCAGTTCTTCTACTGACCACAACAGGCTGCAGTTCCTCAACCGACCACTAGAGGCTGCAGTTCTTCTACCGACCACTAGAGGCTGCAGTTCCTCAACCGACCACTAGAGGCTGCAGTTCTTCTACTGACCACAACAGGCTGCAGTTCCTCAACCGACCACTAGAGGCTGCAGTTCTTTTACTGACCACAGCTCTGTCTTGACTTGTGATTAATGTGGTTACTGAAAACAAGATATTTATGGTAACAGAGAAAGAATAAGCTGGAACTCTGGGTATTGATGTTTTTTAACAGTAAATGACTGAATTTAAGATTCCCTGGCTAATTAAAGCTTAAAAGACATTTTAAAATTTGACAAGAACAGAACAATTTTCCGTGTTCTGGTTGCGTCTCAAGGTTTAATGTATTTAAGTTTTAATGTTGTTGTTGCACAAAGACAGTCCTCTAGTGGTTGACGTGGTTCTGAGGATTTTGAAGATGAAACTAACTTTCGGCTGCTGGTTAATTCAATTCATTTTAATTCAGTTTTATTTGTATAGCGTCTATTACAATGCAAATTGTCTCTAGGCGCTTTACAGAGACCCAGATCATGACCCTTGAGCAAATATCATTAACCAAAATTATAATAATAAATCCTAACCAAAGAAAATGGCAAGTAAAAAAAAACTCTCAAAGCTGGAGAAAAAAACCTTTCAGCCAAACAGTGTCAAGGAAAAACTCCACTTTAAGAGGAAGAAACCTTGACCAGGATCTGGATCATATGAGGTGACCTTCCTGCTGAAGACCAGCTGGATTAAGAAAGAAAAAGAGAGGAGAGACAGGACAGAGAGAGGATGGAGGACAGAGAGGATGGAGGACATGCATCCTGGTAATACTATATTAGACAAAATATATCAATAATTATCCAATAACTGTAGAACTAACAATTCCAAGTTCTTCTATTCTTACTGGATCATTGTTAGAACATGAACTACAGAGATGACTATATAACCTTCCTCTGGTGTTAGCTTTCTACTGCCATCTGTGGTGTTAGCGGGTCATTTTGGACCCGTGTATTAAATCAGCCATAAAATACCCTAAAAACAATCTTTTATCATCCAATGTTTTTCTTAACTCTTGTTTAGCTGGTTGGGCTCCCTTATCCATGAAAAGATTGGTTTTAATATTTTTTTGTGGGCCCTGGGCCTTTGTTTTAACAGCATACCCCTCGTTTTCAATGTCTAAAAAGTGGTCAAATGAACCTTGAGAGAAGAAGGCAACAAAATAATCAGTTTGTTCTGTTACCTGAGTGTAACTGAGAGATATTAAAACACATTTCTTAAATGTTCAACAAAAAAAATATTTTAATTCTAATATTATCAAATATAGTAACATCTATGGTGTTTCGGGTCATTTTGGACCCGTATATTTTTACTTCAAGAAAAGGGCAAAAACAAGTCTTTTTTTCCACACAATAGAACTATTTTTATGCCATATTTGCCTGGCTTGCTGGGCATGTATTGCCGGAACTGGCATTTTCCTCGGAAAGGGAGAAAACGTTCATCCACTGTCACCTCTGGCCCTGGGTTGAACATCAGTGGAAGGAGTTGCACCCATCTCTCCCAAACATCCCTGATGGGAACAAGCTTGTCAGATTTTGCTCTGGTGTCTCGATTGTCAAATCTGAGGACTCTTGAGATCATCTGAAAGGTCCGAAGAGACATTGTTGCCCGGAAAATATTTCTGCCCGTTGATGCATCCCAGAGACTCTCAGTTGCCTCATTGCTGGATCTGTAAACTCCAGCAAGGAGGAGAACACCAATGTAGGCATCCAGGTACGTCTCATCAATGTCTTTCCACGTGTTGCCATGGACTTTTTTCCCCTCAAGGTTTGTCATAGCAATTATGACTTTTTTTTGTGACAATGGCAAAAAAAGATCACAGCACGTTTTGGTGTCACTTACTCTTGTCACAGCAAACCTCGTGACGCCAGGGGTCATTTTGATGATGTTTGCAGCAGCTGTCCTTCCATGCACATCAGGAGGAACTGGGCTCCAACAGATGTTGCCACATTTGGATTGGAATGATTCAGCAGGAGCAGCTTCAGCACCAGTGACCTCCTCTTCAGACTGATCAGTTGTCTCTGTTTCTTCCAATTGGTACTCCACATCATCTTCGTTCTCAGAGGCCTGCTCACCTCCATTGCTAAAATCCTGTGTGTCCTCTGCCTCATTTGCAGAATAGATGTGATCCAAAGCTTCATTTACAGTGATTCTTCTCCTCATTGTTGCATCCTGTGAATTGGAGATGTGTACTCTGCAAGTCACCACCTCTACACTCGAATGGCTTGAAAAGTCTGGACATGTCTCCCTTTGTTTGTTCTTGCAAAAAGGCAAAGAGAAAAGCCCCTAAATGAAGCTCAAGTGGTTGGAGGAAGAGGCTGTTGGTTGATTGTGTGTTTATGATTTCATTTTTGGCATTTTTTATTGTTTTATAATCGAAAATTTTAACCGGGTCAAAAATGACCCGAACACCACAAAAGTCATTTTTTTCACCAGAGCACTTTATAATTTAATTTAAAAAAAAAAAAGATTTTATTTTGTTTTAATGGAAGTCCCTGACAAAGTCAAAAAGTTTCAACACAAAAAACAAATGTATGAAGTACTTTTATGCATGCTAAAACTCAAAACGGGTCCGTAGGGACCCTAACACCATAGGAAGGATAAACAGATGGAGGCAGCAACACTGAGGTGGTCACAGGATCAAACTGCAAGTCAGCAGGTTAAACCACAGAAAGTTACATGACTTCCTTACGTCACATGGGGTTTCACACCAGGTTAAAGTCTGAGCCTCGGCTCATCGGGCGACTGTACAGGTGACCCAGTAGGTGTCACGTACTCGTCAGTTACTCACTGAAGCATTTGTGGCTCGTCAGACTTGCGGATGTTGTCCAGGTGGGAGATCACGAAGCCCTTCAGCTGCTCTTCGCTCTCGTCAAACAGACCGTTCACGATGTCTCTCACCAAGGCCCGGTCCGGGCTCTTCATCAGAACCAGATAAGCTGCCAAACGTTTCTCAACGGGGCTCTGAGTGTCCCGGTACACCTCCATGAGGGCACTCCTGACCTGCGCCAGATCACGTTACAGCACATGACAAAGCTAGATTCCAGGAAGTAAGTTCAACTACATGCATATAAGTTAATTTAATTTGATCTTTTTACTTTTCTTCTTTGACGTTCATTGGTCAAAAGTCAAACAAAGTCAGTATTTTGCTCATTATCGTGTATGAATGAGGACCCACCTCATCAGTGATGTCCATCAGCCTGAAGGCCTGTATCGCTGCCTTCTGATTTGATAAAGGGATGTCTGTTTTCTGGGCGCATCGCAGAATGGAGGAGATGAGGCTGGGACTGACGTCCTGCATGGCCCGGCCCATGACGCCGACAACCTGGAGGTCAAAAAAGCACAAATCTGAGAGGAAGAAGTGGAGATACCAGTGAATCCAAAGCTTTAATGCTGCTTTAATGGCTTCCAGTTAGAGGTCTTCACGGGTCCACTTTCATGGAACCAAACCTGAATGGACCCGTGAAAATTCGACCCCAAAACCGACCTGACCCGCGCTATTATCATAAGTCCGGGAGTCCGAACCCGAATGGACCCGCAATATTTGGACCCGGAACCGACCTGACCGAGTCTTTAGTTTCTGACCATGAACCGAACCGAGTTACCCGAATAGAACCGAGACACTCCAGCCCATAGTTACTCATGTTAAAAGTTGTCTAGCGTTGAATAAAACTTGATTTTCTTACCTAAAGTTGTCTTCTTCTACCCGGTTCAGTTGCTACATAGGCTACGTGATGAAAACAACAATAAATCCACGTCATTATTTTCTTTGTGGATACAGATGCTATTGGTAGCAACTGCTAACGCTTATAGCCTACACTCTGGGGCGCCGAAAAGGGGGGGTAAAGAATACGGATTATAGGGGCCCATGATTGAGGGGGGCCCAGAGAGGCCCCTAATGATGATCAAAAATAGCATCAACAAATTTTGCCGCTGTGTTGAGGGGCCCGGTAAAGATTCTTTTCATGGGGCCCAAAATCCCTAGCCGCGCCCCTGCCTACACTGGTCAGGACGTGTCGTAAATATGTTATCTCATCCAGCGTGTCATGTTGGCGATCCGTTGTGCTTTACAGCTGCCGGGCAAACCGCTAATAACACGATTGTTTTCATGTCAAATACGCCACATTAATGAATAGTTAATTTAACTGCCCCGAGTCCTGACATTGGCTGCCACCGCCAATATCTTCACCTCTCTCGAGTAAACGCAGACCCAGCCTGTCAGAGAGCACCGACCAGACCCGAGACTAACTGTATCGATTCCAACCCGAACCCGGAGTCACATCTTTTGAATGGACGCGAGACCCGATTCGTGGTCGGGACCTCGGGTTTTCGGAATGTCGGGTTGTTCCGAAGACCTATACTTCCAGTACCTTCAGTACGAGGAAGGACACCTCCTTAGGGTCTGGATGGAAGTCAGAGTCGGTGTCCCGGACTTCCTCTGAGCAGTCGTTCAGGAGCATCTCCATGAGCTCTGACACCTCTGTGACCACCGGAGTCACTCCTCCTTTATGAAACCTGTTGGAACGAGCCAGAAGATTAAATCTGATGCTGCAGGTTCATTAGCAGTCCAGCAGCCGCAGTAATCACACCTCTACTCACTTCTTCACTGTGTTGGCCAGAGCGTACATGATGGCCTTGCTCTGCTTATACTGAGCCATGCTGAGCATGTCTCGCACACGTGCAGCATCAGGATTCGCCTGGAGACTCAGCCCGTAGACCAGAGCGTCCACCTCCAGCCCCACCCCATCGATGGTCCAGATGACTTGCATGATGGCGCTGGTGCACTCTGGGGTTCCACACTGGATCAGAGCCTGGAAGGTGAGCCACTTTGACACATCCACCATCTCAGCCACCGCCTGGCTGAGCGTCTCGTTCCTCAGGACTCTCATAGTGGACACCAGCTTCTGGAAGAGACTGGTCCTCTCCTGGCCCTGGTCTGTGCCTGCCAAGGACACGAGCTCCTGCAGGGTGCTCAGAACGGCATCCTTCGTCTGGACCGGAGCTTTGTCATCCGGGTCTTCAAAGTGGAGAGGCTTGGCCTGGCTGGGGTCCACATCTGTGCTCCCACATGTTTCAGTGATCACAGATGTTAGGTCAGATCTCCAGATGGTCTCTAAAACAGTCCACAACAGGAGCTAGAACTCACCAAACTCTCTGTTGCTGCTCCTCTTCATGCTCATGAATCTGAGGTCCTGGCTCACCACAGACGATATTCCGTTCTCCCTGGGAGGCAGATGGGAAGATGACTGTTAATGCTGCTCAACACGATGCATCAACATCAGACCTGCTTCCAGGTCGGGACTTACCCATTGGAGAAGGGCAGGTAGACGTGTCTTCTCCGTGCACATGGCTGTGTTGATGTGCTTTCCTTTGTTATCAATCTGGTAGTTGCAGCTCTGAGAGCTTGTGATGAGTTTGGACAAGGGGTTATTCTGAAAAAACAGTGCAATGTTGAAAGATATTTTCACTTCACGGGAACTTGAATTGTCACTTTCATGATTGCTGGCCTATGTACCGAATGTTCAGGGTTTATAAACACACTTAGAAAGGTACATTTTCTCTCCAGCGTGTCATGGGTCTGCCTGAGGGCTTCATCCTGGTTGGACATGTCTGAAACTCATTCCCAGGGCCGATGCCAGTACTGATATAATCCATCAATTCAACTCTACGCCTTATGTTTCCACCTTACATAGGAGACTGATCTCAGCTGCTTGCATCCACAAGCTCATTCTTAAGTCCAGTGGCGCCAGCAGAAAAAAAAAATCTGATGGTGGCTAGTGGGTGGCAAGGCAAATTCTTAGGGTGGCATACCCAACCAAAAATAAATAAATAAATAAATACAGTCATGGAAAAAATTATTAGACCACCATTTTTTCTTCACTTTCTTGTTCATTTTAATACCTGGTACCACTAAACGTCATCATGTGACTAAAACAGACAGAAAAGAAAACACTGAATGCATAAAAGCAGTGTTTTTGGCAGTACAACGCCATAGCTATTGATGTAAAAACTTAAGTGATTTAGGTTATAATCAAGAAAACCAAGGAAAATGGTAAGATATCAGCTCTTAAATAAAACTCTTATGAGCAATCTTTGTGGTTATCGTTATGTTTGTCCAAACAAATGTACCTTTAGTTGTACCAGGCATTAAAATGAACAAGAAACTGAAGAAAACAAGGGTGGTCTAATAATTTTTTCCATGACTGTATATATATATATATATATATATATATATAATATATATATAGATATATATAAATAATATATTTATATTATATATTTTAACAGTATTTTATTATCACTTTACTTATATTAACTTGTATATTTAGTTATTCAACTATTCATGACAATAAAATGGCCAACACACAACGAATTCTGAAAAGGACTTTGTGGGGTATGTATGTTATACAGAGTTTGTGTAGTATATTTATTTGACTGGAAATACGTGGATATACTTTATACATGTGCATACTGAAAGAGTGAGACTTTTGCTTGCTCTATGAAGTTAGCACGCTAAGCGGAAAAGCTAGCATAGCTAACTAACCACTTTGCTGAATTGCTTTCAATCTACAGAGGTTAGAGGATGAAACGAAAACACGATATATCACTTTTTTTGGCAAGAGTGGAAGTATTAGTGAGAAGAAAAGTGAGAATGTTGAGAAGCAGAACCCCGATGTAGAAGAAGTACCGGTATGCAGTGAGGATGAGTCCAGGGTGAGAACAGGGACAGAAGGTGCAGATGATGAATTAAGAAATTCCTGGGCCTGAAGGTTAACATTCAGCTACTGAATTGGATGATGAAGACATTAGTAGTAGAAATCCATTGATTTCTACTACTAGTGTTAAATTAGCCATTATGAAATGTTACAAAAAATGGGTTGGATGTTTCTTCCTTGAAGAAGAAGAAACATCCAACCCATTTTTGTAACATTTCATAATGGCTAATTTAACACTTAATGCACAACAGCAAGATCAATGGATTTCTACTACTGATGTCTTCATCATCCAATTCAGTAGCTGAATGTTACCTTCAGGCCCAGGAATTCTTGATTCATTGTCTGCACCTTCTGTCCCTGTTCCCACCCTGGACTCATCCTCACTGCATACCGGTACTTCTTCTACATCGGGGTTCTGCTTCTCAACATTCTCACTTTTCTTCTCACTAATACTTCCACTCTTGCCAAAAAAAATGTGATATATCGTGTTTTCGTTTCATCCTCTAACCTCTGTAGATTGAAAGCAATTCAGCAAAGTGGTTAGTTAGCTATGCTAACTTTTCCGCTTAGCATGCTAACTTCATAGAGCAAGCAAAAGTCTCACTCTTTCAGTATGCACATGTATAAAGTATATCCACGTATATCCAGTCAAATAAATATACTACACAAACCCTGCAAACTTTGTATAACATACATACCCACAAAAGTCCTTTTCAGAATTCGTTGTAGCATTGGTTTTGCTGCTTGAATGCACTGCATGCTTTCTTCAGTTTCCAAACTGACTTCAGCAGCACCTCCGAACATCGGGTCGAAGAGAGGGGGG
This sequence comes from Hirundichthys speculiger, assembly GCA_018398805.1. Taxonomy (NCBI): domain Eukaryota; kingdom Metazoa; phylum Chordata; class Actinopteri; order Beloniformes; family Exocoetidae; genus Hirundichthys; species Hirundichthys speculiger. The sequence continues at coordinate 204,091 of JAGFBZ010002452.1, read as the reverse complement.
AGGAGGGGGAGGGGTTGGGGGGATCTGAACGGAGGAGCAATGGATCTACTGCATGTAACATTGGGCGTAGGGATCCCATTGTGGTCTGATTCTTATTCTTACTAATATATATTTTTGTTGTTGCTATTTCTGTTAAAACTATAGAAGCCTATGTTTAAAATATATTTCCTAGATCTACATAAATCCAATGTGCCTCCTTGGGGTGGCTAAGGGGTGGCTCAGAGTAATCCAGTGGTAGCTGTAGCCACCCCTAGCCACCACATGGTGGCGCCATTGCTTAAGTCACTACACATACACCATAGATGAGGACAGGAACAAAGATCAACTGGTAAACAGAGTCTTGTCTCAACTCTCTTCACCACAACAGACCAGTAGAGAGTCCACATCACTGCGGTGATCCACCAGTCCTGCCCCAGTGTTTCCTCATTCATGATAGAGACCATGAGATACTTAAACTCCAACACTTGAATCAGAACTTCACTCTGACCCTGAGAGAGCATTCCACCCGTTTCGGACAGAGATTCATGGTCTCCAGTGAGAGCTGAAGATCCTCACTTGGTCAAGCTAAGAGGACCACCTCATCTGCAAAAAGCCGAGATGGAATCTGGACACCACCGAACAGGAAACCCTTCGTTCCTTGGCTGGAAGTCCATAAAAATTATAAACAGACTCGGTGACAAAAGGTGTGACCGAGTCCAACTCTCAATGGAACAAATCTGACTCTCTAGCAGCAATGTGGACCAAACTCTTTACAGGGACTGAATGGCAACAGACCCCATACACCTAAGTCCTGGATCACCTCCTCAGAAAACTCCCGTAAACACAGTCAAATGGCTTCTCCAAGTCCACAAAGCACATGTTGGACTGGTTGAACAAACTTCCATGCTCCCTCCAGGACCCTAGTGAGGGAGGAGAACTGGTTCAGTGTTCCACGGCCAGAACAGAACCTGCATAGTTCCTTCTAAATCTGGGGCTCTACTATAGACCAGACTCTCCACCACCCCCTCATAGACCTGACCAGGTAGGCTGAGGAGTGTGGTGCCCCATCTTAAAAAAGAGAAGCACCATGCAGGTCTGCCAGTCCAGAAGGACTGCAGTAGTCAGTAAGAACACGAGCTCATTCTGCTGCTGGACCTAAAACCACCCAAACATAAAACCTAAACCACCCAAACCAAACCAAACCAAAACCAAACAAACTAAACCTAAACCAAACAGAACCTAAACCAAACTAGAAACCTAAACCAAACAAACCAAAACTAAACCAAATAGAACCTAAAACCAAACATAGAAAATAAATAAACCTAAAAACCTAAAAAAAAACCCAAAACATAGAAAACCTAAACCACCCAAACATAGAACCTAAACCACCCAAACATAGAAAACCTAAACCACCCCCAAACATAGAACCTAAACCCCCCAAACATAGAACCTAAACCACCCAAACTCAGAACCTAAACCACTCAAACATAAAACCTAAACCACCCAAACATAGAACCTAAACCACCCAAACAAAGAACCTAAAACCACCCAAACTCAGAAACTAAAACCACCCAAACTCAGAACCTAAACCATCCAAACTCAGAGCCTAAACCAACCAAACTCAGAACCCACCAGTTTCTGCAGTAGAGCCAGTGGGCTGCTGGTCAGATCCCTGCTGTAGAACTGGTCGCACTGGGAGAGATCTCTGGAAAGTGTCACATCTGTGGCGATGTCCTGCCTCATATTCACCACATATTCTGTAGAACACTGGCCGTGCACTGTGGTCTGAAGAACAAAATACAGATATTCAGTTCAGGGGTGACATCTTTAAAGCAAAGCAGACGTGTCCATCAGACATTTTATTTTGTTATATCCATCTGTGTTTTCTTTCCACCCCCAGTTTAGGTCGGTAGAGGACACTCACCAGGACGCTTTTCTGTCCGTCCTCCTCATCTGGCACCATGAGAGCAGAAATGATCCCTCTCTTGATGTTGAGGATGTTCAGAGGCTCGTCAGTCTCGGGGTAAAGCTGCACATGATTTTTGTCCTCCATAGTGAACTTCAGAGGGTTCCTGGGTGCAGGAATATTTTTGAAGTGAACATGATCAACTTTTATGAATCTGAAAGTTCACATCTTCCCCCTGCGGTGTTCCTCAGAGATCTATTCTAGAACTTCTTGATTTCTATTCACAAATGTTTTCTTTCAGACTCCTGATTGAAGTTTATTGTTTCTGTTAACAACAATAAAATCCTTTATTAAAACCCTCGAACATCCATCAGACCTGAACTGGGAACCATTAAAACCATATTCAGATAACATCAGCAGCATTGAGTCATTTCCTTTCCTGATTTTAGAGCTTATTTCTTGTATTTCAGCTGGTGTTCTGTGCAGTTTTGTAATAAAACGTCAAATAAATGAAGTAAAGTTTCTCTTAAGTATGAACTTGGTCAGTCTGTTTCCCAGAAACCCATCAGAAATCTCAGGGTTCATCTTTTTAAACTGACACCTGATGACCCTGATGACCCCTTATGACCCTGATGACCCCTGCTGACCCCTGCTGATCCTGCTGACCCCTGACCCTGCTGTCTCCTCCAGGTTTTACACCTGATTCTCTGCTTCCACTTCCGTCTGTGAAGATCACAACCAACCCTTCTGTACTAACTTCTCCATGCTGGCTCTGAAGGCCTCGGAGCCCGGCGCCGGCCCGAACACCGGCTGTCCGTGAGGATCCATGACAGACACCTCGCTGAGGACGCATTCTCTGGTGTGGACGATGAAGCTGCAGGGCTGGGGGGCTTCCACCTCTACCTGCAGACGTGTGAGAGCGGACGGCGGTCAGCTAACGACGCCGTGATCAGTTCAACAGGGCATCAAACACTGGTCACCTGACAGGAGACTCTGGCGCCATTCCGGAGGTTGGTGGTGCCCACCACGCCGTTCTGGCTCTCTGTGGTGTACTGGTACATATACTTCCTGTGCAACTTGAACCTGGATGCCACTGGAAGAAGACCACAAGGTTTTATTGAGAGATGTGATTTCAGCCCAACAGTTCCGTCACCTGGTAAAAATAACTTCCCTAATCTAAAACATCTAATCTGTCTAGAAACCTGATCATACCAGGGTCCCATTCTAGAACATCTCAGCGTTGATTAGACCGAGACTTGAAGCAGAACTTTCCTAACTGTCCATTTTGGTCCGTTCAGTCACAGCTGTCATTGAGTTTTATCTGATATATATAAATGTTTTCTTCCTCTCTGAACTGTTTTGGGCTGCTCTTTTCAGTTTACGTGCAGTGCGCCCCCTGGTGGTGCATCAGCTCAGCTGCAGGTGTTTGTTCAAGGCCGTATCTCAGGAATGGTTTGACAGGTTAGGATCGTCAGCACCTCCAGGAAATCTTCACTGGTTGGACGGACAGTTAAGTGACATCGGACGTCATCCAATCAGAATGAAGAAGAAATTGTCATTTTTCCTCAAGTTGAATCTCAGCGGTCCTTGATTTGTATTTTTGTACTGGTCACAGAAATGATCCAAGACAAAAAAAATTATTTTGATTTGTCACAAACACTCAGGATCTACATGAATGGAGTGGAGATTTTCACTGGAGCAGGATTTTTGATGGAGAGACACCAAAGGTGAGACCCAGTTCAGAGCTGTGGTGAAGAAAGTAAAGATGTTTTTTTTTTTCTTGTTCGTTTTAGATTCTTTGTTGGCTGCTACAAAAGCTTAGACCTTAAAGCAGAGGTGTCAAACCGTTTCATCTCAGTCCACATCAACACCATGGTAACTTGTCAGGTGTCCTGCTAGTTCCTGGACTCGGTCTAAGATGATGTTTCTGACAAACTCTTGGTCCTGTTTCTGGTCTGAACAAACAAACTTGTGTTGGTTCAGCAGCGCTGATTTTAAAATGTGGATTCTGAGTTCTTGGTTGTTTTTTTCTTGAAGGCTCCGGTTAACGGACTCCGGTCCTGGTTTTACGCTGTTTAGGGTTAGGGTTAGCTATTAAAGGGTTCACTATTAAAATTACATGTTTTAGTCCTGAAACCACACATTTGTGTTGTAAAGTGCTGAATTTGAAAATATCACAAAAGATAATTAAAAAAAAAAATCATTTTGTAGTAAAATCTCAAATTTAGAAAAAAATTAAGGCTTTTTTATTGTAATATTGCAATTTTGTCCTAAAATCACATTTTTTTTCTTGTAAAATCGCAACTTTCAAAATCATGACTTTTGAAAAAAATGTTAGATTGAGATTTTATGTTCTTAAACAAAAACATCAACTTTTGCAAAATCAATACTTTTTGACATAAAATTATGATTTCATCGTAAAATCACAAATTTTTGTTGTAAACAAGAGAACTTTACAAAATTGTGACTTTTTTATGAATAGTTAGCAACTTTTTGCTTCATCGTGACTTTTTACTGTAAAAATTTTGTTATTAAACGGCACTTTTAAAAGTCAATTTTTGTCATAAAGTCAGACATTTTGTGAAAAAACTCATTTTACAAAATAATTTGTAAATCTTTTTGATAAAAATTAGCAACTTTTAAGTTCAATATTTTATTGTAAAAATCACGGTATTTTCAAAATGATTTTCTTTTTTTACATCAAGTGCTTTTTATTGTAAACTCGTCGCCCGACAGTCTCCTGTCGCCTGGAGGTCTCTTGTTGCCCGACGGCCTCCCATCGCCCGGCAGTGTCCTGTCGCCTAACGGTCTCTTGTCACCTGACTGTCTCTCCCGTCGTCTTACAGTCTCTCATTTCCCGACAGTCTCTCATCGCCCGACTGGTCTCCTGTCACTCTTCAGTCTCCTGTCATCCAATGGTCTCTTGTCGCCCAACGGTCCCCAGTCACCCAGTGGTGTATTGTCACCAAACGGTCACCTGTCATTCCAACGGTCTCTCTTGTCACCCGACAGTCTATTGTCGTCTGACAGTCTCTCATCACCCAACGGTCTCCTATCCCCCGACGGTCTCTTATCGCCCGACAGTCTTTTGTCGCCCGACGGCCTGACGGTCTCCCATCGTCTCACAGTCTCTCATCACTCAACGGTCTCCTGTCACCCGACAGTCTCCCATCGCCCGACGGTCTCCCATCACCCGACAGTTGTCGCCCAATGGTCTCCCATTGTCTGACAGTCTCTCATCGCCCAACGGTCTCCTGTTACCCAACAGTCTCCCATTGCTTGACAGTCTCTTGTTGCCTGACAGTCCCTTGTTGCCCGACAGCCTCTTGTCACCTGACGGTCTCTTATCGCCCGACAGTCTCCCGTCGCCCGACGGTCTCTTGTCGCCAAGCGGTCTCCCATCGCCCGACGGTCTCTTGTCACCTGGCGGTCTCTTGTCGTCCAACGGTCTCCCATCGCCCGACAGTCTCTTGTCACCTGATGGTCTCCCGTTGCCCAACGGTCTCTTGTCACCTGACTGTCTCCCTTCGCTTTACATCGCCTCTCATCGCCCGGCAGTCTCTCATTGCCCGGCTGGTCTCCTGTCACCCTTCAGTTTCCTGTTGCCCAACGGTCTCTCATTGCCCGACAGTCTATTGTTGTCTGACAGTCTCTCATCACCCAACATCCACCTGTCACCCTTCAGTCTCCTGTCACCCAATGGTCTCTTGTCACCCAACGGTCACCTTTCACCCAACGGTCTCTTGTCACCTGACTGTCTCCCGTCGCCTTACAGTCTCTCATTTCCCGACCGTCTCTCATCACCCGACTGGTCTCCTGTCACTCTTCAGTCTCCTGTCATCCAATGGTCTCTTGTCGCCCAACGGTCCCCAGTCACCCAATGGTGTATTGTCACCAAACGGTCACCTGTCATCCAACCGTCTCTTGTCACCCGACAGTCTATTGTCGTCTGACAGTCTCTCATCACCCAACGGTCTCCTATCCCCCGACGGTCTCTTATCGCCCGACAGTCTTTTGTCGCCCGACGGTCTCCCATCGTTTCACAGTCTCTCATCACCCAACGGTCTCCTGTCACCCGACAGTCTCCCATCGCCCGACGGTCTCCCATCACCCAACAGTCTCTTGTTGCCCAATGGTCTCCCATTGTCTGACAGTCTCTCATCGCCCAACGGTCTCCTGTCACCCAACAGTCTCCCATTGCCTGACAGTCTCTTGTTGCCTGACAGTCCCTTGTTGCCCGACAGCGTCTTGTCACCTGACGGTCTCTTATCGCCCGACAGTCTCCCATCGCCCGACGGTCTCTTGTCACCTGACGGTCTCTTGTCACCTGACGGTCTCTTATCGTCCAACAGTCTCCCATCGCCCGACAGTCTCTTGTCACCTGATGGTCTCCCGTCGCCCAACGGTCTCTTGTCACCTGACTGTCTCCCTTCGCCTTACATCCCCTTTCATCGCCCGGCAGTCTCTCATTGCCCGGCTGGTCTCCTGTCACCCTTCAGTCTCCTGTCACCCAGCGGTCTCTTGTCGCACAACGGTCACCTGTCACCCAATGGTGTATTGTCACCTAACGGTCACCTGTCATCCAACGGTCTCTTGTCACCCTTCAGTCTCCTGTTGCCCAACGGTCTCTCATTGCCCGACAGTCTATTGTTGTCTGACAGTCTCTCATCACCCAATATCCACCTGTCACCCTTCAGTCTCCTGTCACCCAATGGTCTCTTGTCACCCAACGGTCACCTTTCACCCAATGGTCTCCTGTCACTCTTCAGTTTCCTGTCACCCAACGGTCTCTTGTCACCCAACGGTCTCTTGTCACCCAATGGTCTCCTGTCACCCAACGGTCTCCTGTCACCCTTCAGTTTCCTGTCACCCAATGGTCTCCTGTTACCCAACGGTCTCCTGTCACCCTTCTGTTTCCTGTCACCCAACGGTCTCCTGTCACCCTTCAGTTTCCTGTCACCCAATGGTCTCCTGTCACCCAACGGTCTCCTGTCACCCTTCAGTTTCCTGTCACCCAATGGTCTCCTGTCACCCAACGGTCTCCTGTCACCCTTCAGTTTCCTGTCACCCAATGGTCTCCTGTTACCCAACGGTCTCCTGTCACCCTTCTGTTTCCTGTCACCCAACGGTCTCCTGTCACCCTTCAGTTTCCTGTCACCCAATGGTCTCCTGTTACCCAACGGTCTCTTGTCACCCAACGGTCTATTGTCACCTAACAGTCACCTGTCACCCAACGGTCTGTTGTCACCCAACAGTCTCTTGGCACCCAACTGTCTCCTGCCACTGCCGTCACACCTCAGTGATTCCTGTTCTTGATGTCGATCTGAATCGATCACCGTCACACATCGACGGCCCATTAGACTTTCTTTGTTCTCTCTGGCAGGACCGATCAGATGAAGCGGAGGCCCAGATATTTGACACATGTGATCGAGAGGATTATTCCTCTCAGTGACCTTTGAACCCCCCAGCTGAATGTTAGTGAGGTTTTTAAACTAAACCGTTAACAGCTCAGAGGTCCAGGAGCTCCTCTGATATCTGTGTTTGGTAACCAGCATTGATCCGTCAGCAGGTCAATGTGTCTGTTTGCGTCGACTATCACTGCACAAACAAAACACACAAACCCAGTTTTCCAACAATCTCTGTTCATGTTTTCTACTGAGAAGTGGTGAAAACAAATGAAACGAAATGAAACAAATGTTCATCTTGGTGTCAGCGGTGGGTTTGTAGGAGGAACTTACACACAGACACGGCTGCTTTGGTGGGTCATCGTTTTCCTCTGAAAGACACAAAAACGTAAAGGAGGTTGAAACGAAGGCCAGACAGTAAAGCTGAAGCATCGAGCTGGAAGTAGGGGACAGAGTCTAGTTTTGATTTAAACCACACTGAAACCGTTCTGTTCTCATCGGGATCTTTGATCTGGACAAAAATTTGATTGTTTATTATCATAAATGAGCCTCAGCTCGCCAGAAAACCTTAAATTTAATCATTTACTGTTAGAACAAGCATCAGAAGGACAGCTCCAGCTTATATCTTTCATTCTCATTTCATTCAAGTGACCACCTAAATAAAGACAGTCATTATTAAGGTCATTAGTAACAGTTTGCTGAAGACACTCCAGAAGCTCTTCAGTCGTGGAATCTTCTGGACTTACGTGCAGCCGTGCAGCAGCTCAGCAGCAGTAACAGACTCAGCCGGCTGAAGTCCATCACTGGTGGATGAGAAGCCTGGACGAGCACCTCTGGATCACCTCTGGAACAGCTCTGGAACAGCTCTGGAACATCTCCGTCAGCTCTTTTATAAAGTCTGTCTGCTGCAGTGACATCACACACTTCAAAGTTCAAACTCTGACTTGGACCAAAGGTTTTTGTTGGGAAAGTGGCTGAAAGGGGACGATTCCTGATTTCTGCAGTGATGAGCAGCAGTTCGTTGTTGGAAACTGAAACGTTCTCACTGTCATTTTATTTATTTACCAAAAATGAATCCAGAAAAAAAAAGACTGTTGTTAGTTGTTTCCTTGATGACGTCTTCGGTTTGTCGCATGACCTCTGACCAGCTCTCTGAAGGTCCAGTCAGGTTCAGGTCTGGACTTTGACTCTTTGATTCTTTTCTTCTTCATCCATCCTGATGCAGATCTGCTGCTGTGTTTGGGATCACGTCTTGTCACATGACCCAGTTTCAGTCAATCATCAGCTGTCAGATGGACTCACATTTGTCTCCAGAATATGCTGGTCTACAGATCACTTCATGGTCCACTCAGTGTCTGCATGCTGTCCAGGTCCCAGATCATCACTCATCCCCCACCGTGCTTCACAGCAGGTCTGAGGTGGTCCTGGTCTCCTCCAACATGGTTCTGGTGTCACCTGTCCAGAGGACGTTGATCCAGACGTCTGCTGGTTTGTGAACCTCAGTCGTGTTTCCACAGAAACTCTTCCAGTCAATTCTTGTTGTAAAGTCACAAATTTTGTGAAAAAGCTCATTTTACAAAATCATTTGTAAATCTTTTTGATAAAAATAAGCAAATTTTAAGTTCAATTATTTTATTGTAAAAAATCACGGTATTTTCAAAATAATTTTCTTTTTTTACATCAAGTGCTTTTCATCGTAAACTTGCTGCTCAACGGCCTCACGTTACCCGACAGTCTCTCATCAGCCGACGGTCTCTCGTCACCCGACGGTCTCCTGTCACCCGACGGTCTCCTGTCACCTGATGGTCTCTCATCACCCGATGGTCTCCTGTCACCCGACGGTCTCTCGTCACCCGATGGTCTCTGAGAAGGTTCATTGATTACATAAGGAGAAACTAGGTCAGAGTGGGTAAAGTCCCTGACAGCAGCTTCAATGTAAGGGACATGAAGTACAACATATATTGACATAATAAGAGTCTGTCTAAAGTTCAAAATGACTCCCGCTAAAACCGTAGCAGAAGCTGTGTGTTTTTTAAATTAATGAATGTTTTTCCTCTACCTATTAAGCTATCCAGCTTTCACAAGCAAGTTCTGTTTTACTGGCGAATGCTTTACAAACACAACTTTACTCCTCACCTATCGCCGCTTTGGAACAACACATACATTCTTTTGTTCTGATTTTGTTCCTTATTTTCTATTTCCTCGTGTCTTTCATTTGTCCACTCAGTACAGGCCTTTTCTAATGGCAGCTTTGTTGTGCCTTGTCTGTTTGTAAATTCAAGAATTTTCAATAAAGAAGAAAAAAATAATTGATCACTTCCGACCTTCCTTCAAAATAAAAGCCCTGATAACCCCGAAGGTCGCAGTTTTGTGAAGAGGAAGAAAACAAACAAATAAGAGTTTTCAATTTCCACCGAGCAGCCGTTTTGTTGCTGGAACAAATGCCTACTGATTTACATGCTGTCAATCTTTTTTCTAAGGCACCTGGTCTATACCTTCATTTGAATAAATGTGAACTTCTCTACCGATTAAAAAATGCACTCAAAATGCTATTTTTGGCATTCCAGTTAAATCCAAAGTAAAATACTTGGGAATCCATCTAAGCAAAAATCTGGAGGAGAAAAATCTCTTGAATTTAACAGAAAAATTGACAAATTTTTGAAACATTTGAAAGTCTTGGGGACAAAGAGATCCGTCTATATTCGGTCGAACTTACCTTAGTAAAGTTGAAAGCTTATCCAGAATTCTACAGCCTTCATACTCATTAGCTTTAGACTTATCTTTTTAAAAAATTTGTGAACCAAATGAATTTGAACTTTATCTGGAATAATAGAAAACATTATTTAAAAAAATCTGTCCTGGTCCAAAACTATAATGACGGTAGTTTAAAAGCCATCGATTTTGATTGTTTGAATGGAACCATAAAGTTGAAATGGCTCCAATCATACTTAAAACACCCTGATAGTTTATGACATATTTTTCCAAGTAAGGTATTTAATTCTGTTGGAGGATTACATTTTCTTCTGAAATGTGATTATGACATTGAGAAGCTACCTATTAAGCTATCCAGCTTTCACAAGCAAGTTCTGTTTTACTGGCGAATGCTTTACAAACACAACTTTACCCCTCACCTATCGCCACTTTGGAACAACACATACAATCTTTTGTTCTGATTTTGTTCCTTATTTTCTATTTCCTCGTGTCTTTCATTTGTCCACTCAGTACAGGCCTTTTCTAATGGCAGCTTTGTTGTGCCTTGTCTGTTTGTAAATTCAAGAATTTTCAATAAAGAAGAAAAAAATAGTTGATCACTTCCGGCCTTCCTTCAAAATAAAAGCCCCGATAACCCCAAAGGTCGCAGTTTTGTGAAGAGGAAGAAAACAAACAAATAAAGAGTTTTTATTTTGTTGCTGGACTGCAGTTATGTTCAGAGTTATGCCACTTTTACAGTCTTCGCTGTATTTTTAGAAACAACTTAACTGATTATTGTGGATATTGACGGCTCATGTTCAGATGTTGCAGCAGAAAGATAAAGGACCATTCCACTGTTTTTAAGAGCAATGACGTCAGGTCCCATTAAAAAAAAAACCCACACATTTAAAATCTAACCTGGTTAGATTATCTTTTAGATAATAAAGACTTTATATAACACAGTTTGTTATTAGTAAAAGACACAGTTTTCCTGGACTTACTCGTTTACTGCAGAGTCAAACATTTTATCTCAAACTACACTAATTCCAAATACAATATAAATGTAATAGCACATATATTATATTCACTACACTGAAATTAAAACAAGCCTTTAAACAACCTCCCTCCATCAGGTGCATCATAATGTTTGGACTCGAGAGACTTTTATTCTGACGGTCATGTTCAGTACGTTGGTGCGTATATCCATCACTGCTGGAATAAGGCGATAAGATCAATAAAGTTTATTTGTAAAACACATTTCATACACTCAAACTTCCTTTACAAAGGCATTAAGATGAAAAAAAGAGGAAAAACATAAATAAAAAAAAAAACACAAATGCGGATTATACTATCAGAAAATGACATGAAAAAACAAATGTTCATGAAGAAAATGGTGCAGACGAGTTTGCAGACGGCAGATCTTCCAAGGATGCAGCCACATCCTCAGCTCTGCTGCTCATCCCACAGATAAACGTTCCTGACAGATGTGGGAAATGAAAATCTAACGTTACTGTCAAGAAGCATCACAGAGAAATAATCCACCAAACACTGATTTACTTCTTTTTTCTGCTGGCTTCCTTCATCTGGAACTAGCAGAGCTGCAGGTGATGCTGACTGCTGCCTCCAACTTGAGCTGATTTTTCAGATGTATCTGATGATTACAGCACGCAGACACAGAAGCTTCTGCTGCCGTTTTAGCGGGAGTCATTTTGAACTTTAGACACACTCTTATCATGTCAGTATATGTTGTACTTCATGTCCCTTACATTGAAGCTGCTGTCAGGGACTTTACCCACTCTGACCTAGTTTCTCCTTCTGTAATCAATGAACCTTCTCAGAGAGGAGTCAGAGCTAATCAGGAGCTTCATCGACCACCACAATGTCTGACTGGTTCCACATCCTGTCTGCATCTGAAGGTCCTACGGGATCTTTGCTCCTTCGTTCCACAACTATATCCTGTGGATTTAGTTGTGGAATAAGTGGTGTTGTCCTTCGGGATAAATGGAAGGGGGAACAAATCTAAAGAGACTTCGGTCAAGAACCTACCATGGGCGGCTGGTGGAGATGGACGGTGTCACTGAGGGCCGGTTCATTGAGGCTAATCCTGAACTGCTACCCGCGGCAACCACTGCCACTGGATCCGGGATGCAGCGTCAACTGAACTAGGACTGGAGCCCCCAATGTTGCAGCGGCGGCATGCTGCCACTATCCAGCAGCCTACACGTCAGGTGGGTCAGCTGACCTGGCAGTGGCCGTCTGAGGACCTGGTGGGCCCGGCACCACCAGGGGTAACGCCAGCAACCGGGCCGCATGATGAACCGGGCTCTGGGACCGTCAGCTCCATCGCTCGCCGGACTGAGGGAGCTCGGTCTTCCCAGAGGAGACAGTTTGGTTCATCGGAGTTTGGTTCATCGGTGTTTCCTTCTCTGACCTGTGATATCTCACTTGATTCACCATTGTGGAGATATACTGGTTTTAATGGCTGTTAACTGGAGTTAACACTCGGACCACAGGACCGGGACATGAAAAAGGAGCGCTGGACGCCGGCAGCTCCTCAAGTACACCAGACTGCAGCGTCTGGTGTACTTGAAACTTGAATTTCCCCCTCGGGGATCAATAAAGTATATTTGTATTTGTATTTGTAAATGATGGTTTTTGTTATAAAAAAAATTGGCAACTCAATATTTAGGGAAACTATTCCTATAGTGGAGAAGATTTTAAACCAATTAAGACGTAAGAAATTAATTTATCCTAAACAAGAAAAACATTTAAAAAGTGATCTGGAACCAAGGGAAAGGAGATTTTATATTCTTCCAAAGATCCATAAAGAGCCTAGAAAATGGACTATTCCATTTGAAGTCCCTCCTGAAGACCTATCGTCTCCGATTGTGGGGGCGAGACTTATTATACGGTGGAGTATTTGGATTACTATTTGAATCCTTCCTATGTAAAAGATACTTAGCATTTTATTGAAATTGTTAAATTTTTACGTATCCCTGTCGTTCATATTTCTTTTCTATGGATGTAGAGTCTCTATACAAATATTGATATTCATACAATATATTTATTCATCCAAATCTAAACTGCACTTTACAACAATAGTTATTTATTATTTTGCACTATGTACAGACATATATATGTGTGTGTGTGTGTGTGTATCTGTGTATACTGTACATTGTATTTATTTCACTGCAAAAGCACTTCTGGTTAGATGCTAACTGCATTTCGTTGCCCTGTACTTTGACATGTGCAATGACAATAAAGTTGAAACTCATCTAATCTAATATTCAACTGGTTTACGCTCAGTAAGAAGGATTTTTGAAAAATATCCAGACTCTAAAAGGCCAGATAGTGAATTACTACAATTATTAGGCGTGGCGAATGCAAAGAATTGAGTCACGCCTATTACTATTCGACATATATATATATACACATATTATATATATATATATATATATATATATATATATATAATATATATATATATATATATAGTCTCATTTTTACTTACTATTTTTCCATTTCCGTCAAGAATTTTGACGGTTTTAGCTCCCCAGGAATTGATGGGATCCCAGCTGAGCTGTATCTGCAACTTTGGAATATTTAGGGCCGATCTGGTTAGACACTATTAATTCTGCCATAAGAAAAGGCTACTTCCATAAAGATCTTAATACAGCACTTATCTCAGTGCTTCATAAGCCTGGCAAGGATCCCCAAAATTGTTCAAGTTACCGCCCTATATCATTAATTAATGCTGACATTAAATCTGACAACGTCCGTCACCTTTTACACGTCATTGCAAATGCTGAAAGGACAGGTTTACCAGGTGGACTCCTGTTTCTTGATGCGGAGAAAGCGTTTGATCGCTTGGAGTGGGGGTATTTGTGGCGAGTTCTGGAAAAATTCAAATTTGGTCAAAATTTTATTAAAATGATACAAGTCTTATATTCGAATCCCTCTGCTAGGATTGTCACAGCTGGGCAACTTTCTGATCTTTTTAGCATAGGTCGCGGCTCTAGACAGGGATGCCCAGCATCTCCTGCCATATTCAATTTATCACTAGAACCGTTAGCTCAGTTCATACGGCAAAGTACATTAGTCGCTCCAATCCGAATAGGATCCACCTTGCATTCGGTTTCGATGTACGCTGACGATACTCTTATCTATCTTTCCAACCTTCAACAGCCCCTTCCAAATGTGCTTAAAATCATAGAGCACTTTGGTACACTCTCTGGTTATAAGATCAACTACTCCAAGTCGATCCTACTTTTATTGAATACAGATTTGAAGAATTTAAGCATCCAAACTTGCATACCAGTGGCACAAAAAGTAGTATACTTGGGGGTGGAAATTAGTACCTGTATTCTGGCAATAGCAAAGAATAACTTTTCATCTATTTTGAAAAAAGTTGAGGAGGACCTTGAGAGGTGGGCAGCACTGCCCTCTTCGATGCCGGCCCGGGTAGCAACAATCAAAATGAATGTGCTTCCACGTATAAATTTTGTTAGTTCTATGCTCCCTCTACCACCGCCAACAGGTTTTTGGAAAAAACTTGACTCAAAGATTAAAAAGTTCATCTGGAACGGCAAGAAGCCCCGTATTAAATGGTCGACTTTGCAGCGGGACAAAATGCAGGGTGGATGGGCCTGCCCAAATTTTAAGTTATATCACTGGGCTTTTGTACTGTGCTCCCTCAAACATTGGTTTGGTACGTCTGTAGCCCCGCCCTGGAAGGCATTGGAACAGGAGATGGTCCACCCTTTAAGACTTAGGGATGTGGCTTTCTCTGGATTTAAACATAAGAAATGTTTCTCGCAATTTGGCCCAATTATATCATATATAATACAAATTATGATGACAGTAGAAAAGCATATGGGCTTTAAATCAAAATGGCATAAACACTCCCCTATTTGGCATAATGCCAATTTATTGACAGGAGGTGAACCGTTCATCTCACAACTATGGTCCCGACATGGCATTTGGACATTGGGAGATATCTCAGGCCAGAATGCAATACTGGATTTCCCGGATCTAATGTCCAATTTTAATATCCCCAAAAACTCTCAGTTTCTTTATTTTAGAATAAGGTCAGCACTTGGCTCACTTAAGATTCCTTGGGGGGCAGAGTTGAGAACTCACACTTTGATATTATTGATGGAGAGGGCTCCTCAAAAGAAAACTGTCTCTTATATCTATAATAATCTACTATCTTACACTCATCTAGACTTTCCTGAACGTAGAACCTGGGAAACAGATATACATCTAGAAAGAAATGCTATTAACTGGGACACAGTGTGGGAAAATGTCTTTACTTCATCAAAAAACCCGAATCATCAACTAATCCACTACAAAATTTGTCATAGGACCTACTTAACACCACGCAAAAGACATTTGCTGGGCTTGGCTCCCTATCCTAACTGCACATTCTGTAATCAGGACGTCGTGGGAACACTGATGCATGTCCTGTGGCATTGCCCAGATGTACAAAGTTTTTGGGTTAAAATTGTGGGAAAGCTGTCTAAACTGATAGGGAAGGAACTCCCATTGGAACCAGGACTTCCCCTTTTGAATGATGACTCTAAGTTCAAGATTGGTGAGTCAAGACGTAGACTTTGGTTGGGTGGCATGACAGCTGCAAAAAGAATTATTGTTTTAAGGTGGCTTCCGCCACACCGACTATCAATAAAACATTGGCTACATACCCTTCTCGAGGTGATTTACTTAGAATGGTCGTCAGCTCGCATTAATAATTCTAATCCACGAACGCTGGAAATGTGGGAAAAAGCTGCAGAAGATGTTAAATTGTCATTGGCATGATCCTCAAGACTCTGTATCTCTGTAAAATATGCAATCCTGTGTGTCACTTTACCTCTGTTCATTGACTCTTTGTAAAATCTGATTGTGTCCCCCGTGGGTAGAGGGTCGAGTTGGGGGAGGGTGGGGTTCTGTATTATTAACGGGGTGGGTGGGAGAGGGAGGAGATGGGGGGTTGAAAATGGTTCAGTGTGTTGGGGGTGGGGGGTTGGACACAGGGGTTTGTACCAGTTATGTGTACGTTGTTGTTTTCAATTTAATAAAAATTTGATTACAAAAAAAAAGAATTTTGACGGTTTTGACCGTCCGCAGTTTCGAGGAAAACCCCAACAAAAAAATGCATCAAAACGACTACCTCGATCGGATCGGTGTGCTATGACTTTCGGTGGCGTTCCGTCGAATGGTTTTCACAAAAATCGTGAAAAACGGCTAAATTTGGTCCCATAGAAATGAATGAGATTTGGCCGAATTCCGGACAAATCACTCCAAAACCCACCCCTCTTTGGACCTGTCTAGCACAGCCATATTTCATCACAGAGACACCATTCTAAGTTTAAACGGGTCACAGGACATTGACCTATAACATACTGAAGCTGTGTATTGTTGTGATTTACGGTCTTTGAGAAATCACGATTTACCTTTTATGATTTTTAAATGATGTCACCAGAGTGAAGAGAGAATTCTGGAGATTTTTTTAAAAAAGGAAAGAAGAAACGTCATTTTAAACCTGCTTGTTCCTCTTTCACATCCACACCTTTCCCTTAACCTACATACATTAAACATCAAAACGTAGGCATTTTTGTCCTCTTTCAGATGATGTGACTTTTGTGTCTGTGTGGCGTTTATTTTTCAGTCAAATCAACCAAAAGTTCAAAGAAGGTGCTTCATGACTCCATTATATGCCAATGGAGAGGATTCTGAAGCCTCTTGTCTGACAGGAAAAAGTTTCATTTTTTAAACAGCTGTAATTTAAATATGCATGTATGTGCGTGCACATAGATATATGTGTGTGTGTGTGTATATATATATATATATATATATATATATATATATATATATATATATATATATATATATATATTATATCTATATCTTCTATGTGTGTGTGTCCATAGTTTTATAATGTGATGATGGCTGTAAGGATGGATGGCCAGATATGTCCTGCCGGAGGATACCGAAGAGTGGCGCCATCGTCTCCTCCAAACCAACTTTGCCTGGCCCACGTGACTCAGACTTTCAAGTTCGAGCCAAGATGCGCTGGACTTCCTTTTCTGCGGAGCCGCTTCTGAGGACGCATCACTCGGACACTCGCTAGCCTTAGCAACCGGCCATTGCCAGCAAAGACCTGCCTGAAGAAGGTCCCGTTCTGGACCAGATTCCCAGAAGCCACAGTCCTGGTACCCTTAATAAACTTTTCTTCCCACGCCCTAAAATCTTTTGTGACTCTGAAGGAACAATTTAATTTACACAGGAATGATTGGTGGAGATATTTCCAACTCAGAGACTGCTTATTCAAAATCAGTAAATGTGAGTCAAAACCCCCCTTACACTCAGATATAGATGAACAGCTAGCAAAACATAGTGTCCTACCACGCACGGCAAGCTTAATGTACACATACCTGATTGGCAAGTACAGTTTAAACACCAGAGGATTAAAAGCAGTGTGGGAAAGAGAACTGGGGACTACCTTTAACGATAATGACTGGGACACACTAGTTGAAAAGATGCTCCTCCCTATGAGAGATGCCAGATCGAAACTGACTCAATATAAAATCTTTAATAGGATCTATTTTACCCCAGCAAAGTTAAAAGCAATGGCTCTGATACCATCAGGGGCTTGTTGGAGATGTAACTCCAGTCTAGGCGACATAGTGCACATGTTTTTCAGCTGCTCCTTGCTGACTGCCTTTTGGCAAAAGATTATGGAAAAAATCAGCAGCAGCCTCGGAACTTTGATAACCATTAATGCAAGCTTTTGTCTCCTGAATATCACCAAAAATATCAAAGATGTTAGGGTCAAACATCTGAAGTGGCTAGAAGTTGCCATTACTACCGCTAAAAGGGTGATACTGAGACATTGGAAAGATAATGAACCTCCATCTTACCAAGAATGGCTCAACACTATAGCAGAAACAGCTTCTTATGAACGTCTCATATACAAGATAAACAACAACTTGGATACTTTCTCAGAAATCTGGGAGCCATTCCTGACACATTCCAGGGAAACGAATATAAATTAGCGCTTAGCTAAATTTATTTTATTTCATTCAATTTTTTTTTCTTCTTTTTTCTCAAAGCCATCATATTAAGTTGGGGCCCAATAGTTCAGACAGAAGGAAGTGATTCAGGTTAGGGTGGGGGAGGGTGTGTGGGTGGGTAAGGGTTTATTGTTAAACATTGTATCCTTTTATCTCTGCTGCATTTTGTACATAGCTCATACTAGTTTTTCCTTTTTTTTAATTTTTTTTTTTATTTTTTTTTTTTTATTTTTTTTTTATTTATTTATTTTTTATATTCCTTTCTATATTTATTATTATTGTGATCATTATTACTATTACTATTTTTTATCTTATTTTATTCTATTCATCTAATTATTTATGTGTACATTTCTGGTTTACATTTTGGTTACATTTTACCTGTTTTTTTTTTTTTTTTTTTTTTTTTACTATGATTACTACTATCACCATTATTGTTGCTATTATTATAACTATTATCTACTCATTTAATTTACTGTTTTTGGTTTATCTGCGTTTGTCTTTTTTATGTCTGTTTTTATTTTTTCTTTCTCCCAACATTTTACTACATCCTTTTGTTACAATTTGAGAAATGCACAATGCTTATAACCAGTTGAGTTGATCTGTGTCTGCCTTAAAAGGAAACAATAATAAAAAGTATGATTTAAAAATAAATAAATAAATAAACTTTTCTTCCAGTCTCCCACAGAAGGAGCAGCTGAACCTACAGGGTCTCAATAACTACATTGCAAAAAACTGTGACTTTATTCCACACCTCCCCAGCAAGGACTTCCAGACTGAGGTCGACAGGATCCTCTGGACTCACCAACCAGCCTCTCATATGTTCGACCACTGGCTAAACCAGGTAAAGTAAGGGTCCTCGTGAGCCTGTTACAGGAGGGGTACAAAAATGTGATGGTTTTAGCTAAAAAAAAACACAATTAACAATTCCACAACTCTCCCTGCTTAACAAGGGCCTGACCCCCACCAAGGGCAGCAATGAAAATATTAGACCACAAACTAGATTTGATCTCCAGAACTACCACAGAAGACTGAAACTATTATGGTGAGGATGAAACATCAGAAAAACTGCCTTTTACTGCCGGTTCACATTGGACCCCCCCAGATGTCAGCATGCCCCCCCATATATTAGAACTGATCAGACTAGATACTGATTATTTTGACCTCTAAAATTATACCCAATTTGACACATGAGGAAAATCTACCCCTAAGGAATTGATCAAAAACAGGGAAATAGTGATTAAACCGGCAGATAAGGGCAGAGTAGTGATGGTGATGGATACAGAGCAGGATTTGTGGGAAGGCCACAGACAATTAGGAGACCAAAAATACTAATTTAAATTTAAAAAGCCCATCTATTTGGAAACGACCCAAATTGTTCCCATTTTCCAAAAATTATATGAGAAAAAATGTATTAATGCCAAACAACGCAACTACTTAATTGGAGATTCTGAACCCAGACCCAGATTTTTTTATTTACTCCCAAAATTACACAAGCCGTATCATGCTGTCTAATTGGAGCAAACCTTTCCAAGATTCAAGTTTCAAGATTCAAGATTCTCTTTATTGTCATTGTCACAAGTACAACGAAAAGTAAGGTGCAGGCCTTCAGTAGAGTGCACTATAGACAATATAATATAAACAATATAATATATAAAACCGATATAAAAAACAATATAAAAACAATATAGAAAACAATATACAGACTTACAAAGTCTAGGGAACAACAGACATATTCAGTAAACATGGTTTACTAATGCGTAGTATAACGCCAACAGGAAGGTAAGTGTGCAAGTGTGCAAGTGGATATTACACAGAGGTAGTGCAGTTGTAAATGATGGTAATAAAGAATAAAGCAGTTGCATTAGACAGTAATATAAAATAATGCACATTATTCTGTTGTTCTAAGAGGCATTTATGGCTCTAACAGCGGTTGGGAAAAAACTGTTTTTCAGTCTGTTAGTCCTGGATTTGATGGCCCTGTACCGTCTGCCTGACGGCAGTGGCTCAAACAGGGAGTGGCCCGGGTGGGATGGGTCCTTCATGATGGTGTTGGCTCTCCTGAGGCAGTAAGAGCCGTGAAGGTCCTCCAGTGTGGGTAGAGGGCACCCTATGACCTTCTCAGCCATTCTGGTGACCCCCTGGAGCTTTTTCCTGTTTGCCACTGTGCAGCTGGCAAACCACGTGCAGAGGCAGTATGTGAGGATGCTCTCCATGGTGGAGCGGTAAAAAGACACGAGCAGTCTCTGGCTGATGTTATTCTTCCTGAGAATTCTCAGGAAGTGGAGTCTCTGCTGTGCCTTTTTTACCACCTGTGTGGTGTTCTTGTCCCAGGTCAGTTTCTCCTCTATGTGGACCCCTAGGAAGCGAAAGTCACTGACCCTTTCCACACAGGTTCCATCAATGTGAATGGGCTGAATGTCCCTTTTGTTTTGCCTGAAGTCTATAATTAGCTCCTTTGTTTTGGATGTGTTCAGGAGCAAGTTATTTTCTCTACACTCTACACCACACAGTCAGCTGTTGCACCTCATCACGGTATGCAGACTCGTCAACCTCCAGTGATGCAACCTACCACTGTGGTGTCATCCGCATACTTAATGAAGGTGTTGCTGGCGTGGATGGGGGTGCAGTCTGAGGTGTAGAGGGTGAAAAGCAGAGGACTCAGCACGCAGCCTTGAGGGGAGCCGGTGCTAAGTGTGAGAGCTGTGGAGGTGTGGGGGCCAATCCTGACCTTCTGTGGGCGGTCTGACAGGAAGTCCTTAATCCAAAGGCATGTGGAGTGAGGTAGTCCGAGGTTCAGCAGTTTCCTCACGAGACCGTGGGGAAGGATGGTGTTAAAAGCTGAACTGTAATCCACAAAGAGAAGGCGGGCGTAGTTCCCCTGTTTCTCCAGGTGGGTCAGCGCTGTGTGTAGTGCTGCGTTCACGGCATCCTCTGTCGACCTGTTTGCCTTGTATGCAAATTGGTATGGGTCCAAGCTGGGGGTTATGAAGTCATGATGTGACTTTCTAACCAGTTTTTTCAAAAGCACTTCAATCACCACTGGTGTGAGTGCGACAGGCCGGTAGTCGTTGAGGCTGGTTGTGGGGGATTTTTTTGGGTAGGGGGACTATAGTGGAGGTCTTCAGGCAGGATGGGACTGTGGACTGTGTCAGGGACAGGTTGAAGATTTTGGTGAAAATCCCCGCGAGCTGTTCCACACAGTCTTTCAGCACCCGTCCGGGGACGCCATCAGGGCCCGTTGTTTTACGCAAATTCCCCAGAGCATCCTATAGTGTCTGACTGCAGCAGTGAGACCTAGAGGTCAGCCGAATTTATTGATTTTTATCTAAAACCATTGGCTACTAAACACAAAAGTTACATCAGAGATACCTATGATTTTATTGATAAGGTTAAAAAGGATTTTTAGACAAAAGGAAGATTTTAAACATGCCACAAAAGTGCTGTTCCCCGCTTTGTCCACCAGAGGGTACTCCAGAACCTTCCTCAGAAGCTGCTACACCTTTCTCCATGGAGGTGCCAGAGATGCTCCTGGATAGGAGACACCTGGTGACTTGTTGCGGACGTGCAGGGGCGTTTCTAGTCATCTTGAGGGCCCTAGGCAAGCGTGACAATGGGGGTCCAAAATCACCAAGAAGATCATTCAATCCAGAAATCTTTTATTTTAAATAACAGAGGTGCGCAGTGATGCAAGAAAACTTAAAATACATACATACATATAAAATACATATAACATAACAAACACAACTGAAACGTGCAAAGTTTAACAAAAACACAACCAAGAAAAAAATATCACATGACATGCAGAAAATTCAAGAAGACATATGATATCGCCCTCTCCAAATACAAATTAGTTACTGGTTAACTTACTCTTAATTACTGTTTAAATAAGCTAGGCTAAAGCGCAGTAAACACGTAATGTGCAGTTGTGCTTCGTGAGACTACAGACTGGGACAAAGTGGCATCATAACTTTTTTTTTTTTTAAATAATGTCAGATTATACAGGTTTGAATTTAGCACTTTCCCGTTCTCTTTTTCCTTCGTCTTCTTGCTTTTTTTTTCTTTTTGCGTATCCTGAGGGATACACTTGCTTCATTTTGAGTTTGAAGTACTGATGAAAGCCGTCCACGGGCAGTCGGGGCCCTATTAGGGGGGTTCCAAATATCTCGCTGCAGTGTCTATGGAGGTTTCAGGTTGTGTCATTGATATGGATCGATATTAGCCGTGTCTTGGGGGTCCCTTAACACACTAGGCAGTGACTGCTAGTGGGGACCCTATGTGGGGTGTTTCCAATGCATCGTCATTGCAGCTCTAAAGCAGTTCAGTCATTTTGTCATTGACAAAAGAACCAATGTCAGCGGTGTCCTGGGGCCCCTTCCAGCTCGGGGCCCTGGGCAATTGCCTAGTTTGCCTATCCTGATGCAGCATCTCTCCGGACATGCTTCACCTGAACGCGAACACACAAAACCCCACAAACTGGCGTCAGGGACACAGTTAGTTTCTACAGTAATGTGAAACTTATCTGGTGTACGTTCAGAAACATTCATTCATGAGCACCGTCAGGACCATCAGAGTGTTGGTGACATAAAACATGCTTCCAGAAATGTAAAGAAGACAAAGGTTGTTTGGTTGGTTGTATCGCCCTCCATGTCTGTAGAGGAAACTAATCTGTCAGGACTCCTGATTTATGGCTGAGGGTGAGGCACCTGTGGACGGTGATGCAACCTGTGATCGCGAGACCAGACCGCTAGTGCAAGAAATCCAAGATGGCGCCCGCTGCTAGAAAGACACAAGCAAGTCAAAATAATTTAACTATTTTGAGAGGAAAAAAAAAAAACTAGAGATCTTCAATACATCACAAGCCAGCAGCTAAAACATATCACCCTGGAAGATTTGGAGGATTACATCGAAGCCTACTTTAACCGATTCTGCGTTACAGCTGACATCGATACAGTGAGTATAATGGAGAAAGCTAAACCTACTCCATCCAAACGAAGCAGAGAATCGGATTCCACCTGCTCCTCTCCGGAAAAGCCTACCAGCTCTGAGGTTAGTGACATCTTAATCTCAATTAACGAGAAGCTCTCAGGCTTGGACCTGACTACCCAGGGCCCGAGTAGGGAGAGGGGCCCATGAAAATCCTAATTTTTTTTCCCGAATAAATTGGGCCCTCCAATTAATTGGTGTCATGCTTTATTTCATATATTGATAACATCAGGTGACAGAATGAACTTTATGTCACAGTTCTCCCAACATATTGGACATTCTGGAGGCCCCCTCTTGGAGGCGCAAAATGGTTTAGTCCGCCCGACAGCGACCGGCGACAAGTGTAACGTCAGTGAACCCACATTGAATTGAGATCATGCTGCCCGAAAAGCAGAAATCGGGCTATTGCAAGAAGAAAGAGAGAGAATAAAAACAAAGACGGCAGAATGAGGGGAGGCAGCTGTTGACTGCTTTCTTTCCCAAAGGTGAACCAAGTTTGCTTGTAATGCAAAGTTTTAGCTTTAGCTTAGCTAGTTGGCAACCAGGCTGCTTGCGGCTGTAGTATAAAGACAGTTATGGGCCAGCTAACGTTAGTTGTCAACTTGAAACTGGAAACATGGAGACTGTTAGCTCTTGTCTTGAGCCAGCAGCTCCAGTGAAACTGATTTCAGGTTGAAGCAGGGTCTAACTGAGAGGAGAGATGCTGCCCTGGTAACCTTTCAGACCACTTCCTTAAATCCCAGTGGTGAGAAAAGACTGGACCAAATTAAAAACCGTTCGACTCTCTGTTGCCTCATTAATGAACAAATCACGTCTCTGGTCCTCAAAGAGCAGGAAATCTTTAAAACAAGCTCTGCAGTCAGACACATCCTGGTTTATAAGGTTGCTGACTAACAATAAATGACAATAAATCTTATTCACAGATTTTAGTGTAATAAATAGATTTTATGACTTTATGACTGGCTTAGGCATTTAAAAATTGACTAATGCATGTCTCGTGTTCACGTGTTCATCCTCCAGGAAGAATTAATGCAGCACCAGATGGTCACTTAAAAATTATCTGCTTGGCTTCCTTTTGCCTCCGGTTTGAGACTGAAAATGCTCAGTTCCTGTTCTGAAATAGTCAGATTTCACATGAAAGGGTCCAGCGAAACCAGGTCATGACCTTGGGAGGAATGGTTATGAAATAAGGTTCATGCTCATCTCTTCCAGACTGCACTGACTGGACTCTTGAATCCCTGATGTTTTAATCAATTAAAACACATGATGGTGCCAGAACTGCAGCTCCATATCTTTTATCATAATAGCATGAAGAGATCTGGTTCAGTCCAATGCCTGAATTGGGTTTAAAAAGTCAAAAAAAGGGTGTTGAAATTTTTCTTTGAACTGTTTTCTTTTTGAATTGAAGAAGTAAAAAAGTTTCGTCCCAACTCTTGGAATTCAAACCCACGATCTCAGAGTTTATGAGGCAGACAGGCTTGGAACTGCTGACCGGGAGTATAAACAAATATTTTGCTGTCCATTCGTCTTTAAAACAACGGTTTTTAGTGTCTACCTTTCTCTTTTTCCAGCAAGCCATGATGTCTATATGGTATCTACTCTGCTTTCTTCCTTCCTGCTGTTGCTAACGTCAGTGCTAAGTTTGTGCTTGTGTGACTGATTTTGGGTTTGCTGGGAATAATGTAGGTGTGGTTTGGTTTGGGGGTGCAATGAATTGAATCACGGAGTTACAAAAGGGCCCAACTCCACCGAGGTATATTTTTCAGGAGAGCATTTTTTTCTCTCTCCAGGACTTGGGCCATTCTTCAACTCAAGGCAAAAAACATCACCTTAGTTAACAGCTTTATGAACTGGAGTTGGGCCTTTCTTCAATTCATTTTGATAGCTCTTAACCTAATGTACAAGATAGGGAGATAACCTGGATTTCGCAAAATCATGGAGTTGGGCCCTTTTGTAATTCCATGATTCAATTCTGGGAATATAATCATGATTTGCACAGAGAATTTGCATGTGGCCACTATATTCTAGTTGATGCGATGTCAGAGACGGACTTTGGCCATTTGTTGCCAACAACAAACACGTGTTTCCAGGCTACATCTCTGACTACCAGCTAGATTACCGTGTTAACTGTAGTAGCAACGCCCGCTGTAAATATCCACGGTCGTTCAAAACCGCTCTGTGAAAATGACACTACTTATTTTTGTATTGGTCACGGGTCCGGACAGAACTACCTCCCAGTCCGGATCTGGACCGGAGTCCGCTGTTGTGACCCCCCGGTCAATATGATGTTTCTGATATTCTCTCTGGTCATGATCCTTTATTATATCTGGGTTTCTCCTGTTTTCCCTTTCCTCCCTGTGTGGACCCTGGAAGCTGTTATTCCCCAGTCCTCATCACTTTTGTCCTGTATCCATTGCATCCCCATCACCACCACCACCACCATCACCACCACCATCACCACCATAACCACCATCACCACCACCATCACCACCACCACCATCCATCACCACCATCACCACCACCACCATCACCCCACCACCACCACCACCATCACCATCCCACCACCACCACCACCTCACCACCACCACCACCATCACCACCATCACCACCACCACCACCACCACCACCACCACCACACCACCATCACACCATCACCATCACCACCACCACCACCCACCACCACCACCATCACCACCACCCCACCACCACCACCACCACCACCACCATCCCCACCACCATCCACCACCATCACCACCACCACCATCACCATCACCACCACCATCACCACCACCACCATCACCACCACCATCACCACCACCACCATCACCATCACTACCACCACCATCACATACCACCACCATAACCACCATCACCGTCATCACCACCACCATCACCATCACCACCACCACCACCACCACCACCCACCCACCACACCACCATCATCACCACCATCACCACCACCATTACCACCACCACCGTCATCACCACCACCATCACCACCAGTGTACTGCAATCACTGCAATGCAAATTACAAATACAATTAATCGACAACGACAATGATGTATCACTTGAACAACGCGCATCCAAGCCTTGTAAAGGACGGTGGAGGCGGTTCATCATCAGCCTAGCCTAGCCTAGCCTCAACTCGGTGTTAGCACGGACCAGGAGCTGCAGCGCACATCGAGCACACAACAAGCACATATTTTTAAGAAACAAAAAGCCTGTAATACTGGCGCCTTGATATAAATTGTCCTTGTTAAGTAGTCTCCTTGATATTTCTTGTTTTATTACCGTTGTTTTTTTAAAACAACGGGACAAAAAAGGACTAGGGACAGACCAGAACTGGGGACAGACCAGGACTGAGAACAGAGCAGGACTGGGGACAGAAAAGGACTAGGGACAGACCAGAACTGGGGACAGATCAGGACTGAGACTGGGGACAGAAAAGGACTAGGGACAGACCAGGACTGGGGACAGATCAGGACTGAGACTGGGGACAGAAAAGGACTAGGGACAGACCAGGACTTGGGACACAAAAGGACTGGGGACAGCCCAGAACTAAGGACAGACCAGGACTGAGAACAGACCAGGACTGGAGACAGAAAAGGACTGGGGACAGACCAGAACTAGGGACAGAGCAGGACTGGGGACAGCCCAGAACTAAGGACAGACCAGGACTGGGGACAGCCCAGAACTAGGGACAGACCAGGACTGGGGACAGACCAGGACTGAGAACAGACCAGGACTGGAGACAGACCAGCACTAGGGACAGACCAGGACTG
Organism: Hirundichthys speculiger; assembly: GCA_018398805.1. Taxonomy (NCBI): domain Eukaryota; kingdom Metazoa; phylum Chordata; class Actinopteri; order Beloniformes; family Exocoetidae; genus Hirundichthys; species Hirundichthys speculiger. The sequence continues at coordinate 177,273 of JAGFBZ010002452.1, read as the reverse complement.
GGGACAGCCCACAACTGGGGACAGACCAGGACTAGAGACAGACCAGGACTAGGGACAGACCAGGACTGGGGACAGACGAGGACTGGAGACAGACCAGCACTAGGGACATACCAGGACTTGGGACAGACCAGGACTAGGGACAGACTAGGACTAGGGACAGACCAGGACTGGGGACAGCCCACAACTGGGGACAGACCAGGACTAGAGACAGACCAGGACTAGGGACAGACCAGGACTGGGGACAGACGAGGACTGGAGACAGACCAGCACTAGGGACATACCAGGACTTGGGACAGACCAGGACTAGGGACAGACCAGGATTAGGGACAGACCAGGACTGGAAACAGACCAGTCCAGCAGCTGTACCCTGTTCCTCCTCAGCCATGTCTTTATGTCCACGGTCTGGTTTTACGATGTCCTGGAAAAGATGTGGTCATGAAGGCACAATGGGTATGCTGATGGACGTCACACCATCCCTGAGCCTGGACGTTGGACCAGATCTGCCCATGTGTTTGAAAAAGACCTGGAACGCTGATGAGGAGGACAAACCAGAGCGTCATCTGCATATAAACATGACATCTGTGTCAGTTAAGACGAGAGGACGCTGAGTTGGGAGCGTGTAGGGTTGAAGAGACAGATGTCCTCAGAGTCTTGTGGTCCTCCTCAGTCAGTCCAGCTTCTTCTGATTCAGTCCAACCTTCTCAGAAAACCAGGTTCATCAGAACGTATTAATGCAGCCAGCGTGTCCACTTGGTCCCCATCTGGTTAAACGTGGTTTGGGTCCAGAGTGGACATGAATTGGGTAAAAGCTGTTGGTCCCTTCTGGTGTCAGAGTCATAAACCCAAATGGGAGGTGTACGTGTACAAATATATACGGGGCCCCTGAGGGACACGAGTGGACTAACTGGACATGGACTAAGAAAGGGGCCAGTTGTGTTGGTCCCACAAAGTTTCAGGAATATTGAGCTCCATGTTTGACAGTTCAGCTCAGTTTTCCCATGTGACTAGTATCATCTACTGACGCCTAAAATAATTACAGTGATCCCTCGCCAATTTGCACTTGAAGTTCCGCGGTTTTAGTTATTCGCAGATTTTTTTCAGAAATATATAATATAAAAAAAAATCAAGAAAAAATTGCGAAAACATCACAGGATGTTGTGCGCGTTCTCTCGCAGCAAAGAAATGTTGTGAGCCAGCCTGGCCACTTTAACAAGGTGGCCTTATGGGTAATGGTGTGGCCTTATGGGTAATGTAGTGAGTGTGTCGTGGGACGGCAGAATGAAAATGAGGTTAGATGAAAGAGCGGTTTCTTTACTACGGTTCAGAGACCAGAGGCTGTGAAGGTAACAGAAAGACCACAGTTGAGCCTTTGTCTTGTTTCGCTGCAGTGCCTTGCTACTTTTTTGCGGTTTTTAAACATATTTTAAACACATTATTTAGGCTCGGGGGGCTGCGGCTCCAGTTCGCGGGGGGGGCACTGGTCCCCATTAACCGCGGGATCACTGTAAATTAAAATACAGTCAAAATTTTATCTAATTTTATTTTGCCTCTATACAGTTGACGTCACAGCATCTGCTGTTAGCAGACGCTTTCAGAATAAAAGCTGACTTATTTCACAGTTTCCCACAATAATCAAATTAAATAATAAAAAATAAATAAATGAATTAAAATCAGGACTTAAACTGACATCAAAAATAATTTCCTGGTATTATTCAAGATGAAAAAAAAGAGTAAAGTGTAATTCTACCATAATTCCAGATTTCTCCTAGTGGTCAGTGGAGGAACTGCAATGGGACAACGAGGCAGAGAAGGTGACGACAGAAGAAGACTTCTGCCTGCAAGTGTTTTAATTACTGAGATATTTACACCAGATAAATATTACATTAATTATTAATTTACTGAAACAGATTTAAGGTGTATTAACATCACAGACTGGGCCGCCCCGGTAGCGCAGTGGTTAGGGCAGGCGGCCCATATACAGAGAGTTCGACTCCCGGCTCGTCGGCCCTTTGCCGCATGTCTTCCCCGTTCTCTCTGCCCCCCTTCCTGTCTCTCTTCACTATCAATAAAGGCCACTAGTGCCAAAAAAATCTTTAAAAAAAAACAAACATCACAGACGTCCTTTGTCGTTAACATTTTACCACCTGATGAACGTGCTGGCTCATCAGCACGTCTCACACTAATTAGGTTAATTATCAGGAGGGCAGAGAAAGAGTCAAGATGGAGACGGATTCAGCAGCCTGAGAGAAACCTGGACCCTCCTTCTTCAGTTTCAACACTTTTCCTGCTCTTTTCTTCCTCTTTCTGTTCACTTTCAGCCGTGACCTTTGACCTGCGGATGACCCCGGTTTAATAAGACTTCCTGCTGAACGACAGCAGTGGCTGACGAGCCAAAATTAACAGATGCAGATGTCACAACACACACTCCTGCAGCTGTGGACCCCCCCCCCCCATCCTCCACAGGAAGGATTCAGTTGCACAAACAACACACGCGACACCCACAGCATTTTCTTTCTCCGCCGTCACAGGGTCATTTTCCCCGTCAGCTCACCTGACACTGTTTATTAATCCACTAAAGCCAATAAACGTCAGCGACCTCCATCCTGCGGTCACATCAGTCCTGACGTAACGAGGCGGGAACATCCTCTGAGAGCAGACGTGCTGCTGTCAACACGCTGAGACTGTAGAAGCAGCACATGACACAAAATGGCTGATTAATCTCTAACGAAGCGAACGTGCAGAGCAAACAGAAACCTGCTCAGAGCTCAGTCAGGAACGTAAAACATTCAAGGAGACGTGATTTCAGTCTACAGAGGTGTCGCTGAAGCTTCTAAGGCTTGTTTTGGTGAAAACACAGCAGAGATGTGATGCAACAGCTCCAGTTTCAGTCTTGACAGCAGCAGGGCTCAGGGGGCGGAGTCAGACACTTGACCCCGCCCTCTTTTCTGCAGGGTGTGCCTCTTTAGAAAACAGTTTCACAGCTTTGTGCAGCACACTTCGGATGTGCATTAAAAGAAATGAGGATGAGGATAGATAACTATGATCTGTATCTGTGATGTCACAGCTCTATAAACATCTGGACAGATGTTCAGACTCAGACTGTCCAAAGCTGATGACAGATAGTAACTTAAAGCAAATATGAGCTCTCTAAAAATCATGTTTTAATAATATATCTTATTTAAGCAGGTGCACTGACTTTGTTCATCTATTACAGGCTGCTCACTGAAACATCTGGAACATTTGGACCTGAAAAACCCATTTGAGTAACTGGAGAAGATTTCAACTACTTTTTACAGAATTTACATCTGCTGTGCAAGAACATTCAGTTACCAACGACAGTTTTCCCTCCATCCATCCATCATCCATCCATCCATCCCTCCTTCCATCAATCCATCCATCCCTGCCTCCCTCCATCCATAGATATCTCCATCCCTCCATTGATCCATTCATCCATCCCTCCTTCCATCAATCAATCAATCCATCCCTCCCTCTATCCATCCATAGATATCTCCATCTCTCCTTCCATCAATCCATCCATCCCATCCATCCATATCTCCATCCATCCATCCATACATAGATATCTCCCTCCATCCATCCATCCATATCTCCCTCCCTCCATCCCTCCCTCCATCCATCCACAGATATCTCCATCCCTCCTTCCATCAATCAATCCATCCCTCCCTCTATCCATCCATAGATATCTCCATATCTCCATCCATCCATCCATAGATATCTCCATATCTCCATCCATCAATCCATCCATCCCATCCATCCATATCTCCATCCATCCATCCATACATAGATATCTCCCTCCATCCATCCATCCATATCTCCCTCCCTCCTTCCCTCCCTCCATCCATCCACAGATATCTCCATCCCTCCATCGATCCATTCATCCATCCCTCCTTCCATCAATCAATCAATCCATCCCTCCCTCTATCCATCCATAGATATCTCCATCTCTCCTTCCATCAATCCATCCATCCCATCCATCCATATCTCCATCCATCCATCCTAATATCATCCATCCATCCATCCATCCATATCTCCCTCCCTCCATCCCTCCCTCCATCCATCCACAGATATCGCCATCCCTCCTTCCATCAATCCATCCAGCCCTCACTCCCTTCATCCATCCATAGATATCTCCTTTCCTCCATCGATCCATTCATCCATCCATCAATCCATCCATCCCTCCTTCCATCAATCAATTACTCCATCCCTCCATCCATAGATATCTCCATCCCTCCATCCATCCATATTTCCCTCTCTCCATCCCTCCTTCCATCAATCCATCCATCCCATCCATCCATTCATCCATATCTCCCTCCCTCCATCCCTCCATTCATCCATCCATACATATCTCCATCCATCCATCCACCCATCCATCCATCCATCTATCCAGCCATCCATCCATCCATCCATCCATCCATCCCTCCTTCCATCATCCATCCATGCATCCATCCATCCATCCATCCATGCATCCATCCATCCCTCCATCCACCCATCTGTCCATCCATCCATCTATGCATCCATCCATCCATCCGTCCATCCATCCATCCATCCATCCATCCATCCAGCCATCCATCAGTCCATCCATCCATCTATCCATCCATCCATCCATCCTTCCATCCTTCCATCAATCAATCAATCAATCCATCCATTGATATCTCCATCCCTCCTATCCCTACCTCCATCCTCCCATCCATCCATCCATCCATCCATTCCTGTCTCCCTCTCTCATTCATTCTTCCATCCATGTCTCCATCCATCCATCCATAGATATCTCCATCCCTCCTATCCATCCATCCATCCATCCATCCATCCATCCATCCATCCATCCATCCATCCATTCATCCATCCATCCATCCATCCATCCATCCATCTATCAATTCAATTCAATTCAACTCAATTCATTTTTATTTGTATAGCATCTCTAGCCACTTTACAGAGACCCAGAGCATGACCATACATCCATCCATATCTTCCTCTTTCCATTAATCCATCCATCCATCCATACATACATACATACATATCTCCCTCCCTCCCTCCCTCCCTCCCTCCATCCATACTCCATCCATCATCCATCCATCCATCCATCCATCTATATATCCATCCATCTTCCCTTCCTCTCTCCCCCATCCAACCCTCCCTCCATCATTCTCCATCCATCCTCCACCCACCTGAGGAGGTCCAGTCTGGTGGACTCTCATGGACCCCAGTGAGGGTCTGGAGCTGATCCAGAGTTCTGCAGCCAGGAAGGAACCTCCACTGGTCCTCTTGAATCTGAAACTCTTCTCCAGCAGCCCTGCAGAGACCCGACCAGGGAGGCTGAGGACCAGGACTCCCCTGGAAACATGGGGACCACCACCCCAGTTTCCAGTCCAGAAGCTCCGCCCCTGGTGTTCTGGTGTTGGTTCAGTTCAGTCCTGCTATTGTCCCTGATGGGAAACGTGCTTTACAGACTGGCTTAAATTAAAAGATAAAAACATATAAAACAACCTACCTAAAGAAGCAATAAAGCTGCTTAACTCCATTTGCTTCACTTTCTCATGCCCGTTGTCATGACGCTGGTGATGCTGTCACATATCTGCATCTAACAGCATCGTTCATCTTGTTCACACCTCCGTTTCCTGTGATGATCAGAGATAACTGCTGAGGTTCAGAGATGCTGGGAAACGTTAGCTTCTCAGCAGATCTGATCTCGCTGTTTGTTTGACCTTCACAGGTCACGGAACGTCTGGAAAAATGGATCTACAGTGATCCCTCGCCAATTCGCGCTTTAAGTTCTGCGGTTTTAGTTATTTGCAGATTTTTCAGAAATATATAATATTAAAAAAAAAAATCATGGAAACATCACAGGATGTTGTGCGCGTTCTCTCAAGTGAAGAAATGCTGTGAGCCAGCCTGGCCCCTTTAAGAAGGTGGCCTTATGGGTAACGGTGTGGCCTTATGGGTAATGTAGTGTGTGTGTGTCGTGGGACAGCAGAAGAAAACGGGGTTAGATGAAAAGTGTAGTGAGCATCAACAGCAGTCCAGCGTGTATAGATTTACATTCTCTGTTAACCGACAGGAGCCCAACAATACAACCTGTGTGATGTTACAAGTTCCTGCAGTGCCAGAATAAAGAGCCCGTTCCATGCAGAGAAAACCAGAAAACATATTTTAAACATACAGTGGTACCTCTACTTATGAACGTTTCTACATATGAAATTTTCAGGTTACGAAACGCCTCAACAGGAAAATATTGCCTCTTGTTACGAAAGAAATTTCAGGATACGAAAGGCAAAAATACAGTAGCGCTGCTACTCACAGCTCCCAGAGTTTACCGAACGTAAACATACTTGTCGGCTCTGTATCTCGGTTTAAAAGTGGTGCGTCCAAGCTGTTCTGCCATTGGCTATCGCTTAGCATCTTCCTGGCATCCCATTGGCTAGGAGGGCCCCTTGTCTATATGAGCGTAACCCAGAAACACAGGTAAACAAACAATTTTTTCCTGGCGTTTTACCGGCATTTATCTATTTATCTGTCTGTCTGTGTTCAAGATAACTCAAAACGTTATGGATGGATTTTGATGAAATTTTCAGGAGTTGTCAGAAATGTGAAAAGGAAGAACTGATTTCATTTTGGGTGTGATCCAGAAGAAATCCTGGATTCTGGATCACTTTCAAATTTTCGATAATTGTTGCGTTTAGTGGAGGTCTGCGCTCTCCGAGTGCTTTTCTAGTTCTAACATGTACTTATGTAATTTCATGTATTATTTATAATTTATAAAAAAAAAATATGTTTGAATTTTGGGGGGTTTGGAACGGATTAGGGCATTTACATGGAAAACGCCTCTACTTACGAATGTTTCAGGTTACGAAACTACGTCCAGAACCAATTAACTTCGTAAGTAGAGGTAGCACTGTAATTTAAACAAATTATTTAGGGTCGAGGGGCTCCGGCTCCAGTTGCGCATTTTGATTTTCACAGGGGGCTGCCGGTCCCCATTAACAATGAAAAATAAGGGATCGCTGTACTGGGATCTACAGGGAATGAGGGAGATTTTCAGGTATAACAGAGGACCTAAATGTAGTTGAGGAATGAATCCTGGTTGATATTAAAGCATGTTGGTTTCTCTACCACCCAACACCAGAACCGTCCCAGTTCCTTAGTCATGTCTGGTTCTGGTCCTGCCGCTGGGCTCCTCCAGGACAACCAAACAACTCAGATGTTTCTAGAACCCCAGATAACCCTCCTTCCACTGCAGTTAAACCACCCCTGCAGATCAGAAACAAGTCACTGACGTCCATCAGTCTGAAAGGCTCCCAGAGCTGTTTCTAAGACTTTGAGAACCACAGCAAGGGTTCTGGGTTCTGCTGCAGGACCATGACCTGAAGAAGACCAGTAACTCCACCGCTGAATGGATCGAAAAAAACCAGAGTGACTCTTTTCAGGTGTCACCAAACTGAGATCAGCCACTAACTGTTCAGCAGATGAGGAGAGTCTCTGGACTAGAAGCGTCACCTTCAGCATCAGATGTCAGTCCTACTGGACTCTGGTTGAAGGTGAAGAACGCCTGCAGCACGTTGCTGTGAAGCTTCATGAAGATCTTCTCTGCGACATCCAGACCTCCACTGACAGACGAGACACACGGTAGATAGTTTCCTGTGATGACTGTCCTGCCATTACAGACGAGCAGTCGAAGCTTCTGGAAGGCCTCCTTTCAGGTGGAGGTAGAATATTCACGCACTCAAAGGTTCTTCAACCACCAACTGAGAAGGAAAACTGTTTAAAAGTTCAATCAAAGATTGTTTTCTCCTGGTCAAAAATTTCACTGCAAACATGAATCCATGACGACCCCGATGGACCACATGAGTCCAAGTCCAGACCAAGAGCAGCCGTCCATCTCTCCAGACCTGTGAGAGACGAGATGAACTGATGATCAGGAAAGTTCTAAGGAGCACGAAGAGGCGCCAACACCGGTTTGGTTCAGTCCTGATGTCAGAAACTGGAACCAGTGAGATGAGAGACGAGACCAGGAGGCCAGGAGACCTGAAGACCAGGAGACCAGGAGACCTGGACACCACAAGACCAGGAAACCAAGAAACCAGGAGACCAAGACACCAGGAGACCAGGAGACCAGGAGACCACCAGACCAGGAGACCAGGAGACCTGGAGACCTGGAGACCTAACGACCAGGAGACCACCAGACCAGGAGACCACAAGACCATGAGACCTGGAGACCACAAGACCAGGAGACCACAAGACCAGGAGACCACCAGACCAGGAGACCACGAGACCATGAGACCTGGAGACCACAAGACCAGAAGACCACAAGACCAGGAGACCACCAGACCAGGAGACCACGAGATCAGGAAACCACGAGACCAAAGACCAGGAGGCCAGGAGACCAGCAGACCAGGAGACCACAAGACCAGGAGACCACAAGACCAGGAGATCAGGAGACCACAAGACCAAGACAGCAGGAGACTAGGAGACCAGAAGACCAAAAGACCACAAGACCAAGACACCAGGAGACCAACAGACCAGAAGACCAGGAGATGCTGAGCTCCTGACTGAGTCAAAAGACACAACTTTACTTAAAAACGACTCCTTTCAGCTCTTTCAGAGATTTTATAACAAATATTCAGTTTTTACAATAAAAACTCACAATTTTCAGCTCATAATTTTGTAAAAATTATGAAGTTTTAGAAGAAAAAGTCTCAACGTTGCAAAATGTACAAAAATAAATTTAAAAAAACATCTTCATAAAATAAAGTCCAGATTTTTTAAAATTAAAAAAAAAAAATTAAAATCAGAGTAAAGATGTAAACCAGGTTAAACATAGAAGTTGAGAAGCTGGTTTTATTGGGCACCACTCATCCTTTCAAACCTGTAATCACTGAAAGGACAAGAGCAGATTATCATCTGGAAACCTTCTGGTCCATCATGAATCCAGGAAAACCTTCTGCTGCTGAGGTGCAGGTCCACCTGTGAATCAGACAGCTCACCTGGTGGAGCAGGTGTCTCAGTTGTCGGTTCGAGACCCAGCCTGCATGTCTTCCTCCTCTCTCTGGCTGCTGGAGCCAGAAAATCTTTTAAAAAAGGAAAAAACAAACTGCTCCTGTGCTCTAACCAGAAATGACGACAGTGAACTGTCATCTTTGGCTTCTTCCCTTGAGTCACCGCCAAGAAATGACTTTCTGTTTATGACTGATTCCAAACTAAATAAACCCAGTTCTCCGTGTCATGTGTGTCTTTTTCTGTGACAGATTAAAGCTGCTCCATCGTTTCAGAGATGAAACCCTGTCTTCTTTTTAACCAGAAACACAGCAAACAAGACCATCAACAGCACCAACACTAACACCACCACTACAACCACCACCACTATTACCACCAACAACAGCACCAACACTATCACCACCACTATCACCAAAAACACCACCATCAACAGCACCAACACTAACACCACTATTACAAAAAAAAAACACCATCAACAAAACCACCAACACCACCATTACCATGAACACCACTAATCACCATCATCACCAACACTAACACCACCATCAACAGCACCAACACTAACACATCCACCAACACATCCACCACTATTACCAAAAAAACACCACCAGCAACAACAACACCAACAGCACCAACAGTAACACCACTATCACCATCAACACCACCACCATAAACAACCCCACCAACACTAACACCACTATTACCAAAAACACCACCAGCAACAACACCACCATCAACACCACCACCAACAGCACCAACATTAACACCACTATCACCATCAACACCACCAACATCAACAACAGCACCAACACTAACACCACTATCACCAAAAACACAACCATCAACACAACAACAACACTATCATCAACACCAGCACCAACACTATCACCACTATTACCATCAACAACACTAACACCATTACCACCGGCAGCAACAACAGCACCAATACTAACACCACTATCACCAAAAACACCACCATCAACACAACACTACCATCAACACCACCACCAACAGCACCAACACTAACACCACTATCACCATCAACAACACTAACACCACTATTACCATCAGCAGCAACAACAACACCAACACTAACACCACCACTACAACCACCACCACTATTACCACCAACAACAGCACCAACACTATCACCACCACTACAACCAACACCACCACCACTATCACCAAAAACACCACCATCAACAGCACCAACACTAACACCACTATTACAAAAAAAACACCATCAACAAAACCACCAACACCACCATTACCATGAACACCACTAATCACCATCATCACCAACACTAACACCACCATCAACAGCACCAACACTAACACCACTATCATCATCAACACCACCACCATCAACAACACCACCAACACTAACACCACTATCACCAAAAACACAACCATCAACACAACAACAACACTATCATCAACACCAGCACCAACAGCACCAACACTAACACCACTATCACCATCAACAACACTAACACCACTATTACCATCAGCAGCAGCACCAACAGCACCAACACTAACACCACTATCACCATCAACAACACTAACACCACTATTACCATCAGCAGCAGCAACAACAGCACAAACACTAACACCACCACTATTACCACCATCATTAGCACAAACACTAACACCACTATCACCATCATCAACACCACCACCACAACCAACACCACCGTCACCAACAACAACACTAACACCACAAACAACTGTTGTGGAAAAAAAAAGATTTGATCTCAATGAGAAAATCAGAATATAATTTATTAAAGAGAAAAGAAAACAACACTAACACCACCAACAACACCACTATCATCATCAACACCACCACCACTATTACCACCACCATCAACAGAGAGAGGATGGAGGACAGAGAGAGGAAGGAGGAGGACAGAGAGGATGGAGGACAAGGAGAGGATGGAGGACAGAGAGAGGATGGAGGACGGAGGAAAGGAGAGAGGAGGACAGAGAGAGGAGGAGGACAGAGAGGAGGAGGACAAGGAGAGAGATGGAGGACAGAGAGGATGGAGGACAGAGAGGAGGAGGACATGAGGAGGATGGAGGACAGAGATGATGGAGGACAGGAGAGGATGGAGAGGACAGGAGAGGATAGGATGGAGGAGAGAGGAGGAGGAGGAGGATGGAGGAGGACAGAGGAGGATGGAGGACAGAGAGAGGATGGAGGACAAAGAGAAGATGGAGGACAGAGAGAGGATGAAGACAAACTGAGCCTTCAAAAGCACTTTTCCACAATCTTGAAACCACAGCATGTTTGTAATTTACTACTTTTATTTTAAAAACATCTCATTTCCTGTGTTGGCAGCTACGTAGTGTACGTCCTGTAGCTCCAGACAGTTTGGTTTCAGATCAGCTGAACTTCTTCTAGTTGTGACACTGAAATCTTCCTCCAGGTACCTGCACAGGTGGACTCCAGGTGGAGCTCAGGCTCCTCCCTCTTTCATCTCCAACCTGACAAAATCTGCAAAAGTCACAATTTCACAATAAAACGTTTAGGTTTTTCTCAAAAAATCAAATTAAAAAGAATTACATAAAATAGAGATTTGATTTAAAAAAAAAACTGTCATTTTGCAAAATTTGCTCTTTTGTGACAAAAAAGTATAGTATTGAGTTAAAATATCTCAATTTGATGAAAATTGTGATTTTCTTCCAAAATGTTGTGATACCAGGACATAAAGTTGCAATTATTGAAATCTCACGTTATAAAGTTGTAATTTTATATCAAAAAGTTGCAATTTTGCGGAATTTAGAATTCTAGAACAAACATTTATTACTTTGTTGCAAAGTCGCAGTTCAGGGGAATTTGTGATCTTTATGTTAAAATGTTGCAACTATAAGTTAGAAGTCTCTGTTTTACAATATAAAATCATATTTTATGACAAGATGTTGCTTTCACATGAAAAGTGTTGCAGTTTTGTGAGAATCTCTACGGTTGTATGTTCATAGAAATAAATGATTGTGCAATTAAAACAGGTAATTCTGAAATTATATTATTCTATTTTTTAAGTGTCATTTAAATTAATGTGGTCCTAGAAAAGTCTGGAAGCCTTATCTCTGAGCTGTGGACTAAATGTTGTGCTTTAAATGGTCGTTATGTTAAACTGCAGCTAAGTTAGCAACTTGCTAACTGACAGTAGAGTCATTTTGTGTTTTATAGAAGTTTCTTACTTTAGTTTCATTGTTTGGTTTCTGTTTGTCAGGATTTCTGTTCTGCTTTGTTTTCTGTTGGGTTTCATTGTTTTCTATAATTTTGTTGCCTGAAGGGCAACAAAACCGTTAAGCAGAGTGAGCGGGGAGCAGAGGGAGGACAAACAGGGTGCTCACCGGCTCACACAGGAAATAGAGGATCAAAAGGAGTTTCAGAGTGGTGGTGTTGTGTATCAGAGACCTTCAACTGCTGTTTGGCTCTTTCAGACCAGGAACACATTAGATCTTGATTTATTCATCATTACTGAAGACATTAACCTCTCTTACTTTTTATTACATTTAATAGCTATGACCTCCTGATGCAGCGTAATCTCTCAGTTTTCACATCGACAAACCACAGACATGTAAACAGGCCGTTCATCAGAGACTCAGGTGGTCTTAGACGGTAAGATGATGTAAACACAGCGTTGAAGGAACATGGTGGAGTTAAATCAACTCAGGCTCTCATATTAGATGATCAGGGGTGTAAACTGTTACGATGATGTGAATCAGAGCAGGTCTGAGAACAAAAGTCCTGTCAGTGGACGTAGAGGAGGAGCATTGAGGACCTCTGCTGATGTAGATCTGGTTGGGTGAAGAACAGGAAGGAGAGGCCACAAATGCTCCTTGTTGTATCTGTTTTCACAGTAGTTTGCATGACGTCGATATTCAGACTCATAATTAGACGTCAGCAGAAGCTTTACCTTTATGAGCAGCTCATTTTATATTTGTTTGGTCACTTACAGCAGCACAGAGCTGCAGTGGACATCTGAGGAGACAAGGAGACTAGGAGACTAGGAAGTAATGATGGGAGTGACCAGGATGGAGAGGATCAGGAGGGGTAGAACATGTTAGATGTTGTGGAGAGAAAGTCAGAGAGACCAGACTGAGATGGTTTGGACAGATATCCAGAAGATATCTGGAGAAGGATGATGAGGTTGGAACTGGAACCGGTTCTCTACAGCACCCTTTCTCAACCTTTTTTCAGTCACGACACCTTTCAAAAGTGAATAAAATCTCACGACACCCCAGAGTAAAATATAATCCAAAGCCACACTGCATCGCTCCTGACTATAAATGCATGCATCCCGTTTATTTTGTTTAAATAACCTGAACACGATAACTGCACCAGAGTAGGCCTCAGCAGGAAAGCTTCTTTTCATCCGTGATGTGCTTGCTTCCATCCATCATCCTTGTATTGCCTCTTTTTAGTCTTATCGCTAGCAACTATCTTTGGTACCTATGGAGCAGATTCAGAGCTGGTGGATGAAGGCTTGATGAAGAAGTCGTCTCCTCTGTGATGTTCAGTTCCTGTGGGGCTTTTCTTTTTAGAAAACGATCCATGATGCTGCTAAAAAGTTCTCTTTTCTATCTGTGAAATAAAATTCCAGCGATTAAATGATATTACGACGTAAGCTAACTGGGCAGTCACGTTGACCTTACGCTGACCCCGTACTGACGTTGTTAACATTGGGAAATGGGCATGTGAGACATATTTTTATTATTCATTTCATGTCCAATTATGTATCTTATTTATTTATTCATTCATTCATTCATAGGCAAAAAGTATGTATTTATGTGTGCATTCATATATTTATACAGCGCTACCTCTACTTACGAAATTAATTGGTTCTGGAAGTAGTTTCGTAACCTTAAAATTTCTTAAGTAGAGACGTGTTTTCCATGTAAATGCCCTAATCCGTTCCAAGCCCCCCACAATTCAAACATTTTTTTTTTTTTTATAAATTATAAATAATACATGAAATGACATAAAAACCTGTAAGAAATACATGTTAGAACTATAAAAGCACTCAGAGAGCGCAGACCTCCACTAAACGCAACAACTATCGAAAATTTGAAAGTGATCCAGAATCCAGGATTTCTTCTGGATCACACCCAAAATTAAATCAGTTCTTCCTTTTCACATTTCTGACAACTCCTGAAAATTTCATCAAAATCCATCCATAACTTTTTGAGTTATCTTGAACACAGACAGACAGATAAACACAGGCAAAAATGGAGGTAAAAATTGTTTGTTTACCTGGGTTGCTGGGTTACGCTCATTACAAACAAGGGGCCCTCCTAGCCAATGGGATGCCAGGAAGATGCTAAGCGATAGCCAATGGCAGAGCAGCTCGGACGCACCGCTTTTAAACCGAGATACAGAGCCGACAAGATTGTTTACCTACGTTCGGTAAACTGGGAGCTGCGAGTAGCAGCGCTACTCACAATTTCGTATATAGAAACGTTTCGTAAGTAGAGGTATCATGTCAGAATAGGTCATTTTTTTGAAGACACCCCTGAAGAAGCCAGACGACCTCCCAGTGTGCTGCGACACCCCGGTTGAGAAAGGCTGGTTTAGAGGAAGACCAGAGAGGAGATTTATGGATGGAGAGAAAGAGGACATGAAGAGAAGAGGATGGACATAGATGGAGACATCATTCACTGAGGAGACCTCTGAAGGAAACAGCTGAGAGGACAGTCAAGATGGCTTCCCAAAGCCAGCTGAGGTGGTCAGATATCTGGTCAGGATGCTCCCTGGAAACCTCCCTGGGAAGGTCTTCTTGGTATCTCAGAGACCCGGAGAAAAAGACCCAGGACACGCTGGAGAGATTACCCCCCTCATCTGGCCTGGAAACACCTCCCAGAAGAGGCTGGAGAAGAGCTTCAAACTTTTGTATTTTTTTGTGACAAATGGATGGGTTGCTATATACATGTAAAAAATAAATCTCATTATTGGCCTCTAGAAATGTTTCTACTTTGTTTTTGTAGATGAAAATAGTGCGTGATGAAGGACAAGAACAGATCTCCTGGAGACATCCCAACTTAATTTGACAAATTGTGACAAATGGACTGCGTCCAACTGGGTTTTCACTGGTTTTTAATGGATATTACGTAGACCAGGGTCCAGAGTTGTGACTTTCAAGTGTTAGGATTAAAATTATCTGAGCACTGTTTAACTGTTAAAACTAAACTTTATTGCATGTAAGAATGCAGTCTTCTTTTATGACCGTCAGTTCCTCAGCTTTAGGTTTTATGACTTAAATGAACATCCTGGCTTCTCGACCCCCAACAGTCTGTGACAGCATAGATAAACACATTTAGGGACGTGTCAAGGAGGTGTGCCATCGGCCGATTAAAATATTCTGCATGGCATATTGAATCTTTGTATTTCATGATTTTAAAGGTGTTAAACTCTTTAATTGACCTTTGTTTCTAGTCTCATCAATGGCACCAGATAAAAGAACACGGAGAATTACTTTCACAAGTGCAAATGGAATGCAGCTTTAGGGGGGTTTCCGTTAGCGGGGGTCCGGGGTGAAACCTACGAGGCTTGAGGTGTCACAGCATCGGACCCGGAAGGATCCACTGACTCGGCAAACTACCACATAAATAAGAGAAGAAAAAGAACGGCAAAGGAGGGGAACGAAAAAGAAAATAAACTAAAACAACAGGATGAATATTAAAGAAGCTGGGACTGTTAGCTGCTCGCATGCTAGCGGGAAATGAGAAGAGACAACTCATTTAACTGCTGAACATAATCTGCTGCGTACAGCTTATCCAGTCCCCTTCAGCCCCCCACCGACCCAGCAGTTATTAGATGCTATTAGCTATTAGCTATGAGATATTAGCTGTGTGGTGTTTGTTCTCCTCTGCAGATCCCTGGTTGGTCCTTTCAGCAGGCGTTAGCGTCCGTTCCCTCTGTCCTCCCTGCCGTTTGTCCCTGCTCCTCCACAGCTGTCACACAGCTGGACTTCCCGTCGGCGACTCCGCGCTCGCCGTTTGAATGTTCTCTCGTTTTTTATTATTAGCAGAACAATGCTTTTGTCATCAGTCTGCGCGTTTAGCGCCATGTTTCCGCAGACGTCAGTCCTGGCGTTGCTGTGCGCACTGGTGTGCGTGAGCAGCGTCACGGTCGGGTGGCCGTTGTTCTCGTCCGTGGCCACCTCGTGGGAGTCGACGGCCGGGTGGGCGGGGCTGGCGCGGCCGCGGCGACAGCAGCAGCAGAGTATCCTGGCTACGGGCCGGACCAGGGCCTCGTACAGGCCCCGGCGGGCGCTCTCGCTGACGAAGCAGTAGAGCGCCGGGTCGGCCACGCAGTTCAGGGTGGTCAGCAGCAGCGACAGGTGGTAGTAGTTGAATATCGCTGGAGGGAGAGAAGACGGGTCACGTTGTTGAGGCGAAAACTGTCGTCTGCGATCGTGGCTGCGGTGGAGGGAAGAATACCTGCTATGAAGTTGCAGTCTCGCTCCAGCAGGGTGCGCACCAGCAGGAAGACGTGGTAGGGGGAGAAGCAGACGAGGAAGATGAGGATGGTGCTGCTGACCAGCTGCCGGATCCTGGTCTTCTGATCCGGCTGCGTTCCCGCGCTGCGACCCACCGCTCGCAGGACGCACAGGTAGCTCACCTGAGAGACCAACGGCAGATTTTACTTCATGTCACTGTCAAACAAACAAGATCAAGCAAGAACGTGGAACTTTTTCACTCTGCCACTTTTTTAAAGTATCCCCCCCAGCGATAACTTGGAGTTTCCAGTCTGACTTCATCAGTGTCTCTCGTGGTTCTGGAGGAGCTCTGGCCCGTTCTTTTTCTAGACAGCGTTGCTTCAGTTCATTGAGGTTCTCGGACATATTTACGTCTCCACAGCTCTCTGAAGTTCCACCGCAGCATTTCAGTCAGGTTCAGGTCTGGACTTTAACTCGAACGATTTAAAATCTTGATTTTTTTAATTACTCCTCCATCCTGATGTAGATCCTGATGTTTGGATCATCCTGTTACATGACCCAGTTAGGGGTGTGAAAAGAAATTGATTTGGCAATATATCACAATTTTCGGCCACCCAATATAATATCGATTTTTCATCTCCTAATATCAATATCGTCAGTATGTTGTAATGGTTACTTAAATGTGCAAAAACACTAATAATTAACAATAAATAGGTTGTTTTGAAGCAAATAGTTTTGACTCAATTTGTCCTCTGAATGATCAATATATACAGCACCTTGATTTTTCATCTATACTTTTAATTTTTCAAATTTGATATTAACTGGGTAGAATATCGTAATATATCGTGATATCGTGATATCGCGATAATATCATATTGCGAGGTCCTTGCCAATACTCACCCCTAGACCCAATTTCAGCCAATCACCAGCTGTTATATGGACCCACATTTGTCTCTAGAATATTCTGGTCTACAGAGGAGCTCATGGTCCACCAATGACTGCAAGGTGTCCAGGTCCCAGATCATCATCCCTCCACCACCGTGCTTCAGTGGGTCTGAGGTGTTCCTGCTGGTCTCCTCCAGACATGGTTCTGGTCTCTGGTCTCATCTGTCCAGAGGACGTTGTTCCAGGAGTCAGGGTTAGGGTTAGGGTTAGGGAAACTCTTCCAAACAAACCGTACTGGTTCAGTCTTCTTCTGCTGTCATGGACCTAAACATCTAACATGCTCAGTGAGGCCTGGAAGCTCTGAGATGGAGCTGTTGTTCTAGTATTTCCCTCAACATTATACAGTCTGACCTTCAGGTAAATCTGCTTGACCGCCACTCCTGAGAAGATTGACAGCTGCAACATTTTCCACTTGTGAATAATCTTTGTCGCTGTAGAACTTTAAGCTCCAAACAGCAACAGTTGCTTCCAAGACTCGTCAATGATGTCTTTCCCTCTTGGCATTGTGTTCGCACGCACCTGAACGCTCCAGACCAGCAAACATCTGGAGAACATCTTGTTTTGTAGAGGTCTGCAGACCTGCTGGTGATCAGCAGCACCTCAGTCCTGAACGTGTGCTCATGTTGAACACGTTTAGTTTGTTTCGGTTTAATTTATGTGAAATAAATAACAGCACAGTGAAAAAGGTTACATGCTGCTGTTAATCTGAGACTGTATCTGCTGCTGAAGCAGCGGCCGTACCGACAGGATGGCCAGCGGGAACATGAAGCCGACGGTGAAGCGGTAGTAGTTGATGGGGTATTCCCACGGCTGCATCGGGTAGTGCTCGAAGCACACCGACTGGTTCTTCCGGTCTCTGCTCAGCTCCTTATGGCGGAAGAAGACAACGCCGACGGCTATCTCCTTCAGCCAGATGATGGCGCTGACGATCCAAGCTGCTCTCATAGAGCGCAGAGGAGTGAACCTGGAGACAGATACAGGGAAACAAACTAACGGTCATGTTCAGACACAGCTCAGGGTAACGGAGAACAGACAGGATGAACCCAAGAGTCTTCAGGTTTTTTCTCATCATTTGTTGATACAACTTCAGACCTGCAGCACAAACAGCCGTTCAGAGATCATTTAGATCTAGTAAGGAGGTGAAGAAAACAGCCTGGATAGCCTGGAAATGGTTTCATAACACTTCCTAGATTGATGGGAAAGGAGGATCAGAAAGGGTTCACATATTTCTCCTTCTACAGAACATGGAAACGGATTGAACCAACTGAGGAGCACCACAAGACTCTGGATGAGGACCTCTGCCTCTTACGTCTGCATGCTCCCAGTCAGCATCGTCTTGTGTTAATCAATACAAATTAGGGCTGGGCAACGGTTAAAATTTTTAATCGCAATTAATCGCATTATTTCCCTGATTAATCACGATTGATCGCATTATATACGCAAAATCAAATAATGAATTCAAAAGTAGTGTAAAATACACTTATTTAAATGTTCTGCTGCCGTATGAACTAAAGTGTCATAACATTTGTTATTCAAACACTTTTAACATCAGCACTTGTCAGCAGGGACAGCGCTAGTGGGTAGCTTGCAGTTGCTATAGCAACCCCAAAATATGGTTTAGCAACTTCAAAGCAACCCCAAGAATGGAGAGTATTAAAAATGAAAAAATCTTAATTGTGTTAAATGAAATAAAAATGGTGACAATTTAATTTAAAATTAATTTCATGTGTTTTTGTTTTAAATTAAAATAAAAGGAAGACGATTAAAAACGATGAGAGAGATTCGTCTCGCGAGAGCTGGCCTGCAGCGGTCACGCGAAGTCAGCTTGGGGAAAAAAAACCGGGCTGTTAGAAAAATTACATCAAAACGTAGCGCTATCTGTTGAAGCGTAAGTCTGCCAGATCTCTTCTGATGTGAACTTATGTGAATATTAACTGGTTAAAATGTGATGAACAGGTTATTGTCAAATGATTTGTAGTCTGGGCTGTTAATGTGCATTTCTCACTGCTGTGAAAAGCGGCATGACTATATGGTAAAATTATAATAATGAACTTCAAATTGATTTTTTTTTTTATCTGTTTCATGGCATCCGCGCTAGTTTCAGATAGCGCTGATTAGAATGAGTAGGCCGGTAATGACATACATATCCATATTTATGCTATTTAATTGGTATTGCAATTAAATTGTCCAGCAACTCCATACAATTGTTTAGCAACCCCTAAGCAACTGCAATGAAAATGTTCTGGCGCCGCCACTGCTTGTCAGTAACACATATTTAGTGTAAATCTCATCTTAAAAAATGTAAAATAAAATAAAGCTTATTGCCACTGCCAGGGCATTAAAGGTGGTGTAGGTGGTGTTTGAAAAACAGTTCCAGCAATCCAACTCAAGTGAGATTTTGAAAATATACACTCCCTCCCTCCTCCCAAAGGCTCCGCCTCCTCCTCTTCAGCTCACCCATGAAACCACACCTTCACATGATTCATGACTACATGAACCACAGGGAGGGAGGGAGGGAGGGGTGGGTGGGAGTGCATTGATATTTGATGGACGTATTATGCAGCCAATCAAAATAGTAATGATCACTATTTTGATTGGTCAGAGTTTTTCTCTGATTATACCCTCTAGACTGGACCAAAACGTTTAGTTTTTTTTTTGCAAACATTTTATTTCAGTGGGTGCAATGGGAATGTGAAAAGGTTTTCAGGCAATATTGTAAAAAGTGTTGCAAAAAAACAACACCTACCCCACCTTTAATGTCCATCCATCCATCCATTTTCTATACCCGTTTCATCCAGGGATGACCTTTAATGTCATCCTGTTTTAATAAAAATTTTTAAAGAAAAGTCTACAAACTAAATCCAACAAAATGATTGTGTCTCAGCACAATCAGAACATTAAAACAGGTAATTTCTGAGGTAACAGCAGAAACTTTTAACGGGGAGTTCAACTTGTCAGTTGTTACAAATAACCTTGTTTCTGTTGAATCCTCCATCTGGGAGAACTTTAAAATGAAAATGTCCATGTTAAAGTTCAGTAACTTTACCAATCTGTGTAATCATTCATTCTTTCCATTTTCAATTGGTCAATCAAAAATTAAAAAAAAATTAAAAAGTGACATTTTATTACGTTTTTTCGTTTTTTAATTAAAAAAACGCCATTTAAAAAAAAATGTTTTCAATTTTAGACTTGGATCAAAAATGCTAAATTAAAAAACGGGCCACAGAACTGAATTTGTTTTATAATCGAGGACTGGACTTTCTGTTGTCATTACACATCTGTGCCACTAGATGGAGCCGCACTGCAGTAACCAGCTAGAGAACAGCAGGACAGTGAACACATGGAGCAGATCTGATGGAACATGGAGGAATGACGAGAAAGTTTTGATACAGTCCAGAATTTTTTTTTAGACAGAATTGTTAATATTGCTACCTGAGTTGCTACCCGAACTGTAAAGTTCAGATTTTTACTGCTCTCCATGTCTGTTTTAGCTTTTCTTGAAGTTTACCTGCAAATTGTCTTCCGGTTCCGCAGCAGCCAGTAACAGACTTTTCAAAACAAAAGCATGTGAGGAACATGCGTTAACGCGCAATAAAATAAATGTCTGCGTTAATAAATTAATGTGTTAATGCGATAATAACGCATTAACTGCCCAGCCCTAATACAAATGTCACTTTATATGCAGACGACGCTCTGATTAATGTCCCTAGTCACCATTCCAGACGTTGTTTTAAGAGAAATAGGCTCTATTTGCTCCAGGCTCATGAGGAAAAAGACCGTCCACACTGTTTAGGCTCTGTGATGGGTTAGGGTTAGGGTCAGTGTCTGCAACAAAGCTCATTCAGATGTTTCAAATCCGGTGTTACTCATCTTAAAGAGTTACAAACGAGTTTCTTCTTTTCGTCATGAAAAAGTTTCAGTGTCATTTGAAGAAATGTTTTTTTACTTTTAGGTTTTCTTTGTCTTAGACCTCTTTGTATAGAGGTCTAAGACTACACACTTCAAATAGAGGATAAAAAATCTCAATCACAGAATAGTTGATGAAGCTGCAGTAGGATATCAGATGACTCGTCTGGAAAAGGAAACACTTATAACATCAACCTGAACTGAGACTTAACATACATTTAGCTCAGTTAACATACGCTATGTCGTGGAAAGTATTCATCTGTAAAAGAATGGGTCACTCTCAGGAGGCACACAGAGGTAGCCAACTTTCTGCAGAGTCAATCACTACAGACCTCCAAACTTCATGTGGCCTTCAGATCAGCTCAACAACAGAGCAGAGAGCTTCATGAATGGGTTTCCATGGTGGAGCAGCTGCATCCAAGCCAGACATCACCAAGAACAATGGAAAGAGTCAGATGCAGTGGTGTAAAGCAGCCACCATTGGACGCATGGCTGTTTATGTACATATAAAGGAGAAGGCTCACTCTTTTCAGGACAAAAACGTGAAAATCTTGGACAGAGAGGACAGATGGTTTGACAAGGACTAGCCGAAACTGCCTGAAACTAAACTCAAGTGGCTCAAAGAAACATAACGACAGTCATTCACTGGTAACCACACCTCATGCCAGTGGCCCCAATCACTCCTAACGACTGTCCTTTCACTGGTGTGGCTCTCCCGACCCACACAAAGGGTCCAGCGAAACTCCACTAACGAAGTATTGTCTTTGGAAAGTGGTGGGTGCACACCTCCACAGAGGTTAAAAACCAGAGTCATACTCCACTGTTTGTCTGACTAGTGTGGACTAGTCAGACTGATGCGTTGAGAACTGATGAAGCCGCTTGGATAAGAGGCAAAACGTCTTCTAGACAAATCTAAGTCCAGTTGCCTATGATTCAATTGTTGCGAGAATGGAATTTACCTGGATAAATGAGAATATCCACAGACACCTACTGGTCAGGTTTATAATCACAGCCAGCTGAATCTTAAGATGTGATGCATTGAATTTATGTATCAGTTATGGCTCTTGCGAATGACTGTGAATAACAAAATGTGTATGACCAAATAATTGGTCTACATAAATGATCAAGTGCATAATAAAATATTGTTTGAATGTAATCTCTGTTTAATGTTTTCCAAAGTAGTATCATAAGAACGGGGAAGACACGCGTCAAAGGGTAGGCGAGCCGGGACTCGAACTCACAACCAGCCACACGAGGACTGTAGCCTCTGTACATGGACCACCGGCCCTAACCACTGCACTACTGGGGCGGCTCAGTTTTATTGTCATTTTAAGAAAATCACCTGAGCTTATTCTGGCAGAGAACAGGGAAAGTGTTTGTGGAACTACGGAGGGGGCGCACTGAATATCCTTGTGCTACTTGGACAATGATGACCATTAAAGGAGTGATTTTATGTATATTTATTCAGAAATAGCAATTTTTCCACTGTTTTTGGTTTTAACCGATTCCTTTTTTTAGACACAATCTCTCCAGCCTTGGAGAACACCCTTTCACATGGCACAGAGGATGCTGGGCTGCATAAAAATGTTTGTGCCATCATGTACAAACTATATACTGAACTACCACAAACTATATAAACGCTATCCAGATTCTAGTATCCAAGCTATCCAAACTCTATCCACACTCTGAACTGACCGCAACTCGCCTACAAACACCCACATTTTGAATGGAGCCTGTGGCGTTTATAAAGCTGTCAAACCCCGCGACAACATCTGAACCACTTCCCGAAGCAGTCACGTTGTACAGCCGGGCAGCGAAGCTTTGGACGTCATCGCTTTCGGCTCCTCCCCTAAATGAAGCAAGCCTCGATACACGCTTCGCGGACACGCCCCCTCCATTTCTCGGTACACGCTTCGGAGCCTCGGCACTCTTGTAACATCACTAGCAGAAACACATCTGACAGTATGCAAAATAAGCAAAATTAATAAATAAATAATGTAATATAATATAAACACGGATTATAATACAATGTGTGTGGTTTGTTACACGTGCATTGTATTTGTTGATCCTCTGAAACATGTGTGACAATCTTAACCTACATTAAAATAGAAAGAAAAAGTTTGGGGTGCCTTCAGATTTTTCATGAATTTAAAGGGTGCCTCGCCTGAAAAAAGGTTGAGAAACACTGTCATATACTGTTATATTACATCAAACACAAATTATTATACAACTTCTTTACATAAAATAATGTCATTGAAACCAATTAATAACAGAAACTTCTGTAAATTTAAGCATTATTATTCATAATACAGCATTTACTTACCATATTTCTAGGTAATTTTAATTGGTTTAAAATGTGAAAATGTTTCTAATTAAATGTTAAAAACAACCTGAAAATAAGGCAAAATCTTGTTAAAATTACAACTACAAACTGTATTTTAATTATGGAAAAAAATCTGTATTTTTATGAGAAAGTAATTTTCTGTTATTTCATGGTATTTTTCTGGCGCCCGCAGCTGCCAGAAAATTACCGTTTTTTTATGATTTTTTTTTTTTTACAGTGTACCTTAAAGGATGGACCACAGCCAGGTAGCGGTCCAGACTGATGCAGCACAGGAAGCCGATGCTGATGTAGATGTTCTCGTAGAGCAGGAAACCGCACACTTGACACAACCACTCCCTGTGACGCCAGTCGTCATCCTGAAACGACAACGCACGAGGAGGAAATGTCAGTCAGACAGGACAAGATACAAACGTCTAAGATACGTCATCATCCGAGCTCAGACTGAGACAGAACCAACCAGAACCAGCGAGCATCAGATCAACACCATGATCCAACCTCGGTGGGAAAGTGACGGTTAAATCATTAATTAAACACATCGGGAGGTTAAGAGAGACAGCGAACTGTAACGATCTAAGAAGATGCCGTCGGCCTGTCAGGTGTGAGGGGGCGTCACCTGGAAGATGTACTGCAGCCACAGCGGCAGCGACGCCAGGTACAGCAGGTCAGACACGGTGAGGTTCATCAGATACACCCCCAGCTCGTTCTTCTGCTTCAGCTGCTGAGCAGCGTGGTACAGGGAGTAGCAGTTGGAGGGAACGCCAACCTGGAATCAGAGAGGACTGGTAACGAGGATACCTGTGGTTCCCCTCTCACCTCTGGCAACATATACAGTCATGGAAAAAATTATTAGACCACCATTTTTTCTTCACTTTCTTGTTAGTTTTAATACCTGGTACCACTAAACGTCATCATGTGACTAAAACAGACAGAAAAGAAAACACTGAATGCATAAAAGCAGTGTTTTTGGCAGTACAACGCCATAGCTATTGATGTAAAAACTTAAGTGATTTAGGTTATAATAAAGAAAACCATGGAAAATGGTAAGATATCAGCTCTTAAATAAAACTCTTATGAGCAATCTTTGTGGTTATCGTTATGTTTGTCCAAACAAATGTAGCTTTAGTTGTACCAGGTATTAAAATGAACAAGAAACTGAATGAAACAAGTGTGGTCTAATAATTTTTTCCATGACTGTACGTACATATGTACATAAAAGATCTGGGCAAGTTAACGCGTTATTATCGCGTTAACGCATTCATTTATTAACGCCGAGATTTATTTTATCGCGGGTTAACGCATGTTGCTCACATGCTTTTGTTTTGAAAAGTCTGTTAGTGGCTGCTGCGGAACCGGAAGAGAATTGTCAGGTAAACATGCGGAAAAGCTAAAACAGACATGGAGAATGGTAAAAATCTGTGAACTTTACAGTTCAGGTAGCAACTCAGGTAGCAATATTAACAATTCTTTCAGAAAAAAAATCTTTCAAACCCCTTTGTTCAAGACAATCGTGTCATTCCACTATTTATCGTAAGAACTGCTCCATGTGTTCACTGTCTTGCTGTTCTCTTGCTCAGACTTTCTCAACCGGGGTGTCGTCAAAAAAATGACCTATTCTAAACATTGGTTAGTTAGTGGTACCTCTACTTACGAACGTGTCTACATACAACATTTTCAGGTTACGAAATGCCTCAAAGGGAAAATATTGCCTCTCCTTACGAAAGAAATTTCAGCATATGAAAGGCAGAAATACAGTAGCGCTGCTACTCGCAGCTCCCAGAGTTTACTGAACGTAAACATAGCTGTCTGCTCTGTATCTCAGTTTGAAAGTGGTGCGTCCGAGCTGCTCTGCCATTGGCTATCGCTTAGCATCTTCCTGGCATCCCATTGGCTAGGAGGGCCCCTTGTCTGTATGAGCATAACCCAGCAACCCAGGTAAACAAACAACTATTACCTCCACTAAGGAGGTTATGTTTTTGTCTGCGTTTATCTGTCTGTCTGTCTGTCTGTGTTCAAGATAACTCAAAAAGTTATGGATGGATTTTGATGAAATTTTCAAGAGTTGTCAGAAACGTGAAAAGGAAGAACTGATTTCATTTTGGGTGTGATCCAGAAGAAATCCTGGATTCTGGATCACTTTCACATTTTCGATAATTGTTGCGTTTAGTCTGAGGTCTGAGGTCTGTGCTGAGGTCTGCGCTCTCTGAGTGCTTTTCTAGTTCTAACATGTATTTCTTACAGGTTTTTATGTCATTTCATGTATTATTTATAATTTATTTTAAAAAAATGTTCGAATTTTGGGGGGCTTGGAACGGATTAGGGCATTTACATGGAAAACACGTCTATTTTTAGATTACGAAACTACTTCCAGAACCAATTAATTTCATAAGTAGAGGTAGCACTGTATAAATATATGAATGCATACAAAAATACATACTTTTTACCTATGAATGAATGAATTAATGAATAATATAAATAAATAAGATACATAATTGGACATGAAATGAATAATAAAAATACGTCTCACATGCCCATTTCCCAATGTTAACAACGTCAGTACGGGGTCAGCGTAAAGTCAACGTGACTGCCCAGTTAGCTTACGTCGTAATATCATTTAATACTGGAATTTTATTTCACAGATAGCAAAGAGAACTTTTTAGCAGCATCATGGATCATTTTATAAAAAGAAAAGCCCCACAGGAACTGAACATCACAGAGGAGCCGACTTCTTAATCAAGCCTTCATCCACCAGCTCTGAATCTGCTCCATAGGTACCAAAGGTAGCTGCTAGCGATAAGGCTAAAAAGAGGCAATACAAGGATGATGGATGGAAGCAAGCACATCACGGATGAAAAGAAGCTTCCTGCTGAGGCCTACTCTGGTGCAGTTATCGTGTTCAGGTTATTTAAACAAAATAAACGGGACGTATGCATTTACAGTCGGAGCGATGCAGAGTGGCTTTGGATTATATTTTACTCTGGGGCGTCGTGAGATTTTATTTACTTTTGAAAGGTGTCGTGACTGAAAAAAGGTTGAGAAAGACTGATCTAGCTGGTTATTTAAGTGTGGCTCCATCTAGTGGCACAGATGTGTAATAACAACAGAAAGTCTTTTCCTTGATTATAAAACAAATTCAGTTCTGTGGCCTGTTTGCTAAAATTGAAATATGAAAAAAAACAGCCATTTTTTTCTAAGTTTTTTTTTTTGTGATAGATTAAAAAACGGAAAAAAATTAAAAGTCACTTTTAAAATTTTTACATTTTTGATTGACAATTGAAAATGAAAAAAAAAAATGATACACAGATAATTATGGATTGATAAAGTTACAGAACTTTAACATGGACATTTTCATTTTAAAGTTCTCCCAGACGGAGGATTCAACAGAAACAAGGTTATTTGTAACAACTGACAAGTTGAACTCCCCGTTAAAAGTTTCTGCTGTTACCTCAGGAATTACCAATTTTAATGTTCTGATTGTGGCTCAGGATTTTATTGGTAAACTTTTTTTATTATTCATAAAAAAACAGGATGACATTAATATCCTGGCAGTGGCAATAAGCTTCATTTTATTTTAACATTTTTAAGATGAGATTTAAACTAAATATGTGTTACTGACAAGTGCTGATGTTAAAAGTGTTTGAACAACAAATGTTATGACACTTTAGTTCATATGGCAGAAGAACATTTAAATAAAAGTGACCTTTACACCAGTTTTGAATTCATTATTTGATTTTCTGTATACAATGTGATTAACTGTGATTAATCAGGGAAATCATGCGATTAATCGCGATTAAAAAAATTTGAATCATTGCCCAGGCCTAGTACATACAGTACATGTACCGGGAAGTATTTGTGAAAACCTCGTGTGTTTCTGGAATATTGAAAAAGATTCTCCTCAAACATCAGCAGGTTCAAACCATTTCTTCAGGACCAGGTTCCCCTCAGCATGATGCCACCACCACCATGCTTCACTGTGGGGTTTATGTTTTCAGGTGTTTGTGCTGCACTCAACAGTTTCCTCGATGACCAAAAATATCAGTAGCTTTATTTTTTTTAGTTCCTCAAAAAAGCCAGAAAGCCTCATCCGTAACAGATGGGCTTCCTCTTTCGTGTTGAAGCTCTCAGATATTTCAGAAGCTGCGGACTCACCAACAGGACGAGGATGTAGACACAGGAGAAGAGGTACTGGTGGATCTCATGGCTGATGGTGCAGTTAATCAGCTCCTCTTCAGACATGGTGGACAACCATCACACTACTCTATCCTAAACCTGTGGATGTGGGTCATGGCTAGAATATAAGCACAGATCTTCATGACTGGAGGTATCTCTGTAGTCTCATCTGGTCCAAGGACGGGTCGTCTCTTATACGGTCATCTGGTTGCTGTGAAACAGAGGAGAGTTTATCTCAGAGGAGATAAAGTGACTAACACCTAACCCTGACCAGATAACCGGGTTTGGGTTGGCCAGAAGTCCTCAAAGTGATGCAGCAGGACTCCTGTCAGAGTCAGGCCTCATTTCCACATCCGTGTTTGAATACGAGTCAGCGACAATCCAGTGATTCCAGTCGGAATCCCTGAAAACGTCCCTCAATTTGACTCAAGAAAACGGAATATCTAAAGTCTTGCATTAGATTTTGGATAAACGGTACAAATGTAGGCGTTATTCAAAATAGAGTGTGAAAGTTTTGATTTCCTACATTCTACAGCAGCATGAGGGTGGTGGCTGAAACGAGCTTCAGGAAATGATGAAATGTCAGAAACCACCAGTTTCTTCATTTAATCAGCATCATGTACAAAAACGATGTGAAGCAGCTGATCTACAGCTAGAACGAAGCATCTGTTAACTGATTCCTGACTAAACAGTTCCTCTACTGACCACTAGAGACTGCAGTTCCTCTACCGACCACTAGAGGCTGCGGTTCCTCTACAGACCACTAGAGGCTGCGGTTCCTCTACCGACCACTAGAGGCTGCAGTTCCTCTACTGACCACTAGAGACTGTGGATCCTCTACTGACCACTAGAGACTGCGGTTCCTCTACCGACCACTAGAGGCTGCGGTTCCTCCACCGACCACTAGAGGCTGCAGTTCCTCCACCGACCACTAGAGGCTGCAGTTCCTCTACTGACCACTAGAGACTGTGGTTCCTCTACTGACCACTAGAGACTGCGGTTCCTCTACCGACCACTAGAGGCTGCGGTTCCTCTACTGACCACTAGAGGCTGCGGTTCCTCTACTGACCACTAGAGACTGTGGTTCCTCTACCGACCACTAGAGGCTGCGGTTCCTCTACCGACCACTAGAGGCTGCAGTTCCTCTACCGACCACTAGAGACTGCGGTTCCTCTACCGACCACTAGAGACTGCGGTTCCTCTACCGACCACTAGAGGCTGCGGTTCCTCTACTGACCACTAGAGACTGCGGTTCCTCTACCGACCACTAGAGGCTGCGGTTCCTCTACGACCACTAGAGACTGCGGTTCCTCTACCGACCACTAGAGGCTGCGGTTCCTCTACTGACCACTAGAGACTGCTTTTCCTCTACCGACCACTAGAGGCTGCGGTTCCTCTACTGACCACTAGAGACTGCGGTTCCTCTACCGATCACTAGAGGCTGCGGTTCCTCTACCGACCACTAGAGGCTGCAGTTCCTCTACCGACCACTAGAGACTGCGGTTCCTCTACCGACCACTAGAGACTGCAGTTCCTCTACTGACCACTAGAGACTGCGGTTCCTCTACCGACCACTAGAGGCTGCGGCTTGCGGTTCCTCTACGACCACTAGAGGCTGCGGTTCCTCTACCGACCACTAGAGGCTGCAGTTCCTCTACTGACCACTAGAGACTGCGGTTCCTCTACTGACCACTAGAGGACTGCGGTTCCTCTACCGACCACTAGAGGCTGCGGTTCCTCTACCGACCACTAGAGGCTGCTGCGTTTTTCCTCTACCGACCACTAGAGGCTGCAGTTCCTCTACTGACCACTAGAGACTG
The DNA here is from genome assembly GCA_018398805.1 of Hirundichthys speculiger. Classification (NCBI taxonomy): domain Eukaryota; kingdom Metazoa; phylum Chordata; class Actinopteri; order Beloniformes; family Exocoetidae; genus Hirundichthys; species Hirundichthys speculiger. Next base: position 147,640 of record JAGFBZ010002452.1, on the reverse strand, counting down.
CTGGGTTCCTCTACTGACCACTAGAGGACTGCGGTTCCTCTCTACCGACCACTAGAGGCTGCGGTTCCTCTACTGACCACTAGAGGCTGCGGTTCCTCTACCTGACCACTAGAGACTGCGGTTCCTCTACTGACCACTAGAGGCTGCGGTTCCTCCACCGACCACTAGAGGCTGCAGTTCCTCTACTGACCACTAGAGACCACTGACTGCGGTTCCTCTACTGACCACTAGAGACTGCGGTTCCTCTACCGACCACTAGAGACTGCGGTTCCTCTACTGACCACTAGAGACTGCGGTTCCTCTACGACCACTAGAGGCTGCGGCGGTTCCTCTACAGACCACTAGAGACTGCGGTTCCTCTACCGACCACTAGAGGCTGCGGTTCCTCTACTGACCACTAGAGACTGCGGTTCCTCTACCGACCACTAGAGGCTGCGGTTCCTCTACTGACCACTAGAGACTGCGGTTCCTCCACCGACCACTAGAGGCTGCAGTTCCTCTACTGACCACTAGAGACTGTGGTTCCTCTACTGACCACTAGAGGATGCGGTTCCTCTACCGACCACTAGAGGCTGCGGTTCCTCTACTGACCACTAGAGGCTGCGGTTCCTCTACTGACCACTAGAGACTGCGGTTCCTCTACCGACCACTAGAGGCTGCAGTTCCTCTACTGACCTCTAGAGGCTGCGGTTCCTCTACCGACCACTAGAGACTGCGGTTCCTCTACTGACCACTAGAGGACTGCGGTTCCTCTACCGACCACTAGAGGACTGCGGTTCCTCTACCGACCACTAGAGGCTGCGGTTCCTCTACTGACCACTAGAGACTGCGGTTCCTCTACCGACCACTAGAGGCTGCGGTTCCTCTACCGACCACTAGAGGCTGCGGTTCCTCTACTGACCACTAGAGGCTGCGGTTCCTCTACTGACCACTAGAGGCTGCGGTTCCTCTACCGACCACTAGAGGCTGCGGTTCCTCTACTGACCACTAGAGGCTGCGGTTCCTCTACCGACCACTAGAGACTGCGGTTCCTCTACTGACCACTAGAGACTGCGGTTCCTCTACCGACCACTAGAGGCTGCGGTTCCTCTACCGACCACTAGAGGCTGCGGTTCCTCTACTGACCACTAGAGACTGCGGTTCCTCTACTGACCACTAGAGGCTGCGGTTCCTCTACCGACCACTAGAGGCTGCGGTTCCTCTACTGACCACTAGAGGCTGCGGTTCCTCTACTGACCACTAGAGGCTGCGGTTCCTCTACTGACCACTAGAGACTGCGGTTCCTCTACCGACCACTAGAGGCTGCGGTTCCTCTACTGACCTCTAGAGGCTGCGGTTCCTCTACTGACCACTAGAGACTGCGGTTCCTCTACTGACCACTAGAGGCTGCGGTTCCTCTACCGACCACTAGAGGCTGCGGTTCCTCTACTGACCACTAGAGACTGTGGTTCCTCTACTGACCACTAGAGGCTGCGGTTCCTCTACCGACCACTAGAGGCTGCGGTTCCTCTACTGACCACTAGAGGCTGCGGTTCCTCTACTGACCACTAGAGACTGCGGTTCCTCTACCGACCACTAGAGGCTGCGGTTCCTCTACTGGACCTCTAGAGGCTGCGGTTCCTCTACCAACCACTAGAGACTGCGGTTCCTCTACTGACCACTAGAGACTGCGGTTCCTCTACCGACCACTAGAGGCTGCGGTTCCTCTACCGACCACTAGAGGCTGCGGTTCCTCTACTGACCACTAGAGACTGCGGTTCCTCTACCGACCACTAGAGGCTGCGGTTCCTCTACCGACCACTAGAGGCTGCGGTTCCTCTACCGACCACTAGAGTTTGGCTCCAATAGTCGGTCTCCATCGCCCTCAATAGGTAGATTTATATCTGGTCAGACCTCTTGAGCCTTGAGATCTTCAGCAGGAGGCTCCTCAGAGACCTTCTGACTGCATCAGAGGCTTCAGCAGCTCCTCAGAGAGCTTCTGTCTTTGATCAGAGGTGGCTGGTATAACTGACATCCTGCTGCTGAACTCTGGATGAACTGTAAGTGTCTCTTTTATATGTCACACAACTGGAGGAAATCATGAAAAACAGCAGCTAAAGCCAGATGTGGCTGGACGTGGAAGATGGGTTTCGTAACTTTGATGTTCTCGACTGGTTTGCTCTGCGTTGCCTTCAGCGGGTTTAACTTCAGGAGCAGAAGTGACGCCGGCTGAATTAACAGTTCCTGTTCCAGTAAACTCGTCAGTGAAGAAGCTCCTTCTTCATCTTTTCCTGTCAGCTCCAGCTGAGCATCCTATTATATCCTCTAACTACTTCTTTGCTTTGGCTCGCCAGCCTCTTTAGAAAGGCTCGTAAATGGTACGGTATGAAAGCTTTCACAGCCGCAGATGTGGACCACAAGTATCATCCCTGCTTCTGCCTCTCTTTCTGTACAGACTCGTGTTTCCTAAATAAATCAGTCAGATGAAAGCACAGCTGGATCCCAGCATTCCTCCAGAGTCACTGCTTTTAACCCTTCAACCGCAGATCAGCACTGCTTTGCTCTGCAGGTATTTTTATCTGCACTTTGACAACAGGTGAGTTTCCACAGCTGCATCTGATCGTAGCAGGTTTTACTGCAACGATGGAAATAAAGACAAAAAATGAAAAGAAAAAGAAAAATGTGTGGGTGAAGCTGCTGCTGACCATCATCCTTCATAAACTGACCTCCATGAAAGCCGATCTGCTCTGCTTGCTGCCCTGCTGAGTTCAAGTGTTCCCAAGAGGGAACGACATCAGCACATGACAACGACAACAGCTGCCAATCCTCCCGGGAGTGGACGTCCCAGATGAAACAGAAAAGGCTCCACCTCGGAGCATGTTAGATGTTCAAGTCCATGACAGCACAGTCAGAAGGAATTCTGGAACAACGTCCTCTGGACAGATGAGACCAGCGTGGAGATGTTTGGCTTTATAGCAGAATAGAGCAGAACTAACTCCGTTAACCGGCTTCTGGCTTTTTCAGAGATTTTGGTTGACGGGATTGCCCTGAGGAGCGCTGTTAGGTGCCTGCTGGGAACATCGTGGACCCTGGTCTTCCACCACAGCGGTCCAGATCATCCTGGACCGTCTTGTGCTGGTTTCCTTTACACACCACTTTGTTGTCATCATTTAACACAATGAAACAATTCTACATCAAATCAAGCATGTTGAGATGTTTCCCTGCATCAGATAGACGTGAGTGAAGATGGAGGTGATGCAGGTGATGGAGGTGATGAAGGGGATGGAGGTGATAGAGGGATAGAGGTGATGGAGGTGATACAGGTGATGGAGGGATTGAGGTGATGGAGGGATAGAGGTGATGCAGGTGATGCAGGTAATGGAGGTGATGAAGGGATGGAGGTGATGGAGGGATACGGGTGATGGAGGTGATGGAGGGATAGGGGTGATGGAGGTGATGGAGGGATGGAGATGATGAAGGTGATGGAGATGATGGAGGTGATGGAGGGATGAAGGTGACCCTCCAATCAATATCTAATTTCCACTGGAAATCAGAAGTAGTCACCATGGGAACAGCAGCGGGTAACTCAGGCAGCTGGACGACAGTCCTGAGTCTCCACCGTCATCCATCACTCGAAACACACGACTTAGTAACTGAAATATCGATGTTACGTAACCTGGAAGCATCAATATGACACGGAAAGGAAGGAAAACGAGGATCCCAGGATGTTTGCTGGTATCTCCACCACAGTCCTGGAGAGAAGAGCATTTCGTCCCCGTCAGTCACCGACTCCACCAGTCCAGCTGGGACCAGTGACCGCCGAACAAACTGGTGCTGATGGACCAGCTCCGTCAGGACCAAGACACGGTGGAGTCACCTGGTTTGGAGTCACGCGTATAAAAGTCGCTCCCAGAGACATCAGCGGAGGAGAAAAGGACAGCGTGACAACGAGTCATTCGGGACGGCGTCAGAAAAACCACTTAACCTCCGTGCCTGCAGGGGTCGCTGTAACTAAAAGAGAAACTACATGTCCTTTGTGCTGCTTTATGAAAATAAGAACAGTGTTATGTCTGGCTCCAGCTGCCCCCAACAGCCCACAAACATGCCAGTCAGGCTGGAACTGGTTCTGCTGGAGCTGAGATGATCCGTGGCCCGTGGCACCAGCTGCAGATGTTCTCCAGACTAAAACTGCACCTGAGCTTGTAGCTCATCTTCTCCTGACTGAGTCCAGGTGACCTGGTGGAGGCGGAGAATCCAGTTCAGGCCCAGGAAAACAGTGATCCAGCTCAAACGAACAGTTTGATCAGCTTGTGAATGATGTCATCTGAGCTCTTAATGGTCGAGCTTTTAGGTTTTATTTTTTTTACTTCAGGAATGTTCTCCTTCCCCATTGACTTGTTGACAGAGATGTTTGCTACCTCTGGAGCAGTTTGGTTCCCAGCGAAGCTTCAAAAGGCTGTAATTATTCCAGAACAACAAGGACCGACAATTACGAGGAGACACTTCCAGAAAACCAGAAGTGACGCCCCGAAACGCAGCCGAGGCTGTCTGAGCCCGTGATTCACGCCAACCGCGTCCTCATTTAGACGCCGTCCTTCCTCACACGTACTCGTGTTGTCGTGCGAGTCTTCGGGTGGATGAGATTGATGATTTATACACTTCTTGGTCGTTTTCCCACAAAACTCCCTGAAAAGCTCCCAACATCCCTCAGACGCTCATCGTGAATCATCCAGCCAGGAACAAGGAGGATTCTGGGACGATCAGACACGGGCGGACAGGAGAGGTTTTTCCTCCTTTATCGTCCCTGTCATCTGCTTATGAACCTTCGTCACCGTGGAGCATCTTTCATCTCAATAAGACATGAGAAACACTCCACAGGTCTGCGGTCTGAGAGACTGTTGCCTCCTGGGAAATCAGCTCTCTTCTCTGGCAGGTTTCTAAGGCGTCCATCATCTCAGGTGTGGCTCCTGTCCTCCCCACAGGACTGACTCATCCTCTGGGTCCAGACAAAGAGTCATAAGTACTCTCAGTAGTGAAGACTTTATGAGCTTTTTTAGCGGGAAAATAAACCAAATTAGAGATGAGATTGGCCAGGTCCAACTGTTGACGGCTGTGAACGTCCCTGCAGCTGATTTCATCTGTTTCTGATTTGACTCTGGACTGTTTTTCTCCTGTGGGCCTCTCTGAGTTGACCTCAACTATCACTAAAGCTAAACCATCTACATGCCTGTTGGATCCCATCCCAACTCGGCTGCTCAAAGATGTTATGTCCTCTATTGGTATATCAATTGTGGATCAGATGAACCTATCTCTACAATTAGGATATGTACACAGGTTTTTAAAGTTGTGGTTATAAAACCTTTGCTCAAGAAACCATCTCTTGATCCGAACATCTTGGCAAACTATAGAGCAATATCCAACCTTCCATTTATCTCTAAAATTCTGGAAAAAAATTGTTGCTAGCCAGTTAGGAGAACACCTGCATAGAAATGATCTATTTGAGGTCTTTCAGTCAGGGTTTAGAACTCATCACAGCACAGAAACTGAGCTGATTAGAGTCACCAACGACCTCCTCATGGCCTCAGACAATGGATTAGTTTCTGTCCTTGTTCTGTTGGACCTCAGTGCTGCTTTGATACCGTTGATCACAGCCTTTTGCTGCATAGATTAGAGCACACTGTTGGAATTAAAGGGACAGCATTAGGCTGGTTTAAGTCATAACTATCTGACAGGTTCCAGTTCGTCCATGTTAATGACATTTCTTCTACACGGACTAGGGTCTGCTATGGCGTCCCACAGGGTTCAGTGCTGGGACCAGAGACCTGCACAGGTACCGGTACATTCTATACAACGGGTGAAACATTTTAGCCTGTGTCGGATGCCGGGTCGGAAGAACCAGAGCACGGGTCTGACTGCGGGTTTACAAAATGTGCCAACAAAAATAAAACTTATTTAAATATAAAAGTCTATGTTGTTGTGAATTGTAAACAGCCTTTAAAAAGTAAAACCCTCTTTAAAAAGTAAAATCTGATTTTTTTTTTTCTGTAAACTGCTCGCGCATTCCCAGGAATCTTTGCAACTTTTGTTTTCACGTCAGGCAATGCCCTGCAGTGTTATTCAAAATGACTACGGAAGAGCTGAAAAAGAAGTTGGTTAATGGACAGTACAAAGTTGTTGCCAATACCTCCACGAAACTAAAATCAGACGTTTGGAAGTATTTTGGATGTGTGTCAGATAGTGAGAACAACATCGTTGAAGGCTTCACTGCCTGTAAGAAATGCCTTAAAGTGTTTGTGCACGACAGCCGAAAGTGTGGGACATCCTCTCTCAAGGAGCATGCCGACACCTGTGCTAGCTTTGAAAACCCATCAGAGTCTGTCCTTGAACATTTTGTTAAGAAGACGGCATTACTGCAGGTGCCCCGCAAAGAAGACAAAGATGCTATAACCAAACTGTGCGTGAATTTTGCGTGCAACGATATTGGACCCTTTGAAACTGTACATAGCGAGGGCTTTTTTGCGTTAGCACAGGGGCTTATTGATTTTGGTGCACAAGCTGGCCGTGTTGATGCTAAACAACTGCTGCCTGACCCCACCACCGTTTCTCCTGGAGTGACCAGATATGCGGAGGAGATTCGTCAGCAAACAATTCCGCAACTAAAATGCAACTGTCAGAGCCCAATGGTGCAGTTACTTTAGAAATGTGGACGGATGACTACAGAAAAACTGGCTACCTCTGCGTCACTCTGCACTACATTGACAACAAGTGGCAGCTGACTGAGCAGGTGCTCTGCACTTGGGATAGCTCATTGTGTAAAACTGCAGACAATATCAAACCAGCCATCGTCAGTGCATTACGGAGGTTTGGCATTGATGAATTCTACTCCATATTGATCTACGTGACAGACCGGGGTGCAAATCTAATTCCAGCCCTCCGCTCTGTGACAAGACTGAGCTGCACTGCCCACATATTCAACACAGTTCTGTCCACTACCTTCAACAGACTCTCTCAGGAGGAAGATGCATATGGGCAAGAACTAACTACGCTGATTGACTCAGCGAAGTCAGTAGTGACATATTGCAAGCACTCCAATCTCCAGGCTCGAGTGAAAAAAACGCTGAAAGCTTCAGTGGAAACACGATGGAATTCTCTACATACGATGCTTGAATCGATCAGCTGTCAATATGAAGATGTTTGCACGCTTCTGGAGGAGAGAGGAGAGGCCGGTCGCCTAGACAGCTTGGATGAGGAGTCCCTCACCGACAGCGTGGCGTTCTTAGGCCGTTTTAAGGAGGCTACCAAAGCTTTGGAGGCATCGAAAACCCCAACGCTTCACCTAACAATTGTTTGGTTCGAGCGCATCAAACGCCACTTGCAACCCTCTTCTAGTGACAGCATGACCATTTTCTCACTGAAGGAGAAACGCCTCGGCATCTTACTGGAGAAGTTCGACATCCATCCTTTACACCGACTTGCAATGTTTCTCCATCCCAAACTGAAAAGCATGAAGTTGCTTGCAGACAGGGGCGAAGTGGCAAACGTCCACAGCGAGACGCGGCGCCTTGTGAAAGGTTAGTATGAAATAAACAAAACACGCGACAAGGACATAACACATACGTGATATATGCATTATGCATACATGCATTTGATTTCATTTTTAAATTCATTACAGAGCTCAAGGATAAGCGTGGAAGTCCGGAGCAGTGCCCTTCCCGTGAAGCGACCCCGACTGACAGCTGACACATTGTCGGATGTGGAGGATTCCAGTGATGAGGCCCCGCAGTATCAGGATGAAGTGGCTGCATACATCGACTACAAAACTCCAAAACATGACTCTTTTGACGTCCTTACTTGGTGGAGAGAGCACGAGCGTTTCTTTCCCAATATTGCTCACATTGCGAGGTCTGTTCTCGCTATCCCCGCATCAAGTGCCGCAAACGAGCGCGATTTCTCGTGCGCTGGATATGTCATCCAGGAGAGAAGAACTCAGCTGCGACCATCGACTGTGGACGATATACTTTTCTTACACAGCAACATTAAGCACCACACCAAACACACATTCTACCTGTAGGAATTCCTGTCGATTGAGTGATCCCATCTAAATGGTACTGTACAGGTAGGCAGATGTATCTTTACTTTTGCGCAGGGTAGCCCATGTTATTTTTAGTTTGTATGTGTGCACGGCACGGCTATCCCCAAATTCAGAGATGACTGTGATAGGGCCTGTGTTTTTTTCTATGTTAAGGCAATGTGTAGGCCACTGAACTTATTTCACTTGCCTAGTGTTGCAGCAATAAACGTCTGCATTTCATTTTGGCTCTCTGATTTATTTTAACTTGGATACGGTTCGGGTAACGGGTCTATTTATAGCGGTTCGGCTCGGGTGCGGAATTTAAAATTGAATTTTGTCGGGTAACGGTTCGGGTTTTAAATGAAGTATGACGGGTACGGGTGGGTGCGGTTTTTTGAAAATTTGGCCCGCGCAGGACTCTGCCACCAGTCCAGACTGGTCGAGCCTGGATTCAATCTCATCTCAGATTCTAGAAACTTGAAAAACACAGTTTCTTCTTGAAACCTTAATTTTTCTTCTGAAGATGCAAAAACTAATGTAAAAAAAAAACAGGGGACACTGTCCCTGCTTCCGTCTTCATCCAGACCACCTCAGAGCAGGTTCGGATCAGAAGCAACAAGAGTCAAATCTGGTTCAAATCATCTCCATGAAACACAGTTTGTTATTTGTGAAAAGGCCTTCTGCTGAGTTGGAGGCCGTGGTCCTGACGCCAGCTCCAGCTGACACTTCCTTCTGCACTAGTGATGCATGATAACTATCGGGCCGATAACTATCAGGCCCGTAACAGGAAATTATGATAATTCCGATAAGTCCGATATCAAGACGAATAGCCCCGATAACATATATATTTTTGTCAACATGACAGTGCGTCACTCCCTCTGAGCCTTAAATTACCGGCAGTGAATGTTATGTTTAAGTAACGTCGGCATAATCACAATAATGAATTCTCAATCAGGAAAATCAAGAATACCCCCTCATGCCAGAAAACAACTCGTTAACTCGGTCATAATTTTAGTTGTTGCTAACTTGAATCAATATTCGCAGTATTTTCCCACATGTTACACATAAAAAAGAAAAAAAATAGAAAAGGCTGAAAGAATGACTAGCAAACGAGGGAACGGAGGAATTTACGCTACACCTTGAATGCAGCATGCATTATGCTGATCACAACAAACATGGCGTCGATGGCATGGAACTTCGTTGGTTTTAGAAGAAGATAGTTTGGTGGTTATTTGTGACGAATCCTCCAACCGAATTCTACGAGGAGGGAAGCACAAGCTTTAATACGTGAACTTGAACATGGACATTTTAATTTTAAAGTTCTCCAGACGGAGGATTCAACAGAAACAAGGTTATTTGTAACAACTGACAAGTTGAACTCCCTGTTAAAAGTTTCTGCTGTTACCTCAGAAATTACCTGTTTTAATGTTCTGATTGTGCTGCGCCACAATCATTTGTTGAATTTGTTTGTAGACTTTTTTTTTAATAAAAACTGTGGCAATAAGCTTTATCTTATTTTACATTTTTAAGATGATATTTACACTAAACATGTGTTACTGACAAATGTTGATGATGAAGTGTTATGTTATGGCACTTTAGTTCATATGGCAGCACAATATTTCAATAAAAGTGACCTTTAGACTACTTTTGAATTAATTTTTTGATTTTGTGTATACAACGAGATTAATCGTGATTAATCAGGGAAATAGTGCGATTAATCGGGCCTCTATGGTAGTACTGCACCTCTAGTTCAGTTATTGGTTTAATTGTTTAATTGTAGGTTCAGCCCAGCCCTGCAGCCTCTAGTGGTCAGTAGAGGAACTGCAGCCTCTAGTGGTCGGTAGAGGAACTACAGCCTCTAGTGGTGAGTAGAGGAACTGTTTAGTCAGGAATCAGTTATCAGATGTTCATTCTTGCTGTTATTTGAGATTGTCAGATAAAGGCCTTTAAACCCCCTTCAGAGTGACTGAAGGGACTTTTGTCCAAATGCAGATTTACTTCTTGAACACATCACCACTGACATTAATAGAGCTCTCCGCTCTCAGAGTGCAGGATTACTCGTCGTTCCTAGAATATCTAAAAGTAGGTTTTGGAGGACGGTCCTTCTGCTACCAGGCACCTTTATTATGGAACCAGCTACCAGTTTGGGTTCAGGAGGCTGACACCACCTCCATCTTTAAAACTAAATTGAAAACATTTTCTGTTTAGTAAAGCCTACAGTTAGTCTAAACTATAGTGTGTAGGGGCTAATAGTTAGCTCAGACTAGAGTAGCTCGTCTTAATCACAGCTTCGTCATAGCTATGCTGCTATAGACCTACACTGCAGGGGGACACCAACATGATCTGCTGAGTGGTGTCTCCACTGCTTTTCCCCTTTCGCTTCCCTTTCCTCCTCCCTTCCTCCTCCTCCAGCTCATTCATAATTAATTGGGAGCACCTTGTTACTGTAACTTTGCTACATATTCTTTACTTTCCTGTTGTTTGTTGTGCTGTTTTGTCCCCCTTTTTTCCTCTGTGTATTTGCAGGCCAGAGTTTCCTGGGTTTCATGCTGACTTGCAGTTCCATCCTCTGTCCATCCTGGGGTTCTCCTCCACTTGTGTTTGGGTGCCGACTGGCGTGGTGATCAGCGACCTGGTCCTCTCATCCCAGTGCTGCTACCTCCATCTGTTTATGTTTATGTTTATATGGTCATTATATTTAGTCATTTGCGTGCTCTCCTCTCTCTGTCCTCCATCCTCTCTCTGTCCTTTTTCCCCTCTTTTCTTTTTTTACATGGCTGGTCTTCGGCAGGAAGGTCCCCCCATATGATCCAGGTCCTGATCAAGGTTTCTTTCTCTTAAAGTGGAGTTTTTTCTTGTCACTGTTTAGCTTAAATGGTTTTTTCTCTCTCTGTGGGAGTTTTTTACCTGCCAATATCATTGACTGGATTCAATATTATAATTTTAGTTAATGATATTTGCTCGGGGGTCATGATCTGGGTCTCTGTAAAGCGCCTGGAGACAATTGACATTGTAACAGACGCTATACAAATAAAAGTGAATTGAATTGAAACTGAATTGAATTAACTGGGACTGAGTTTCTGCTCAGATGCTCCTTTATGGATGAATGAGGTTCGTGGAGCCACTGCTCCGTCCAAACGGTTCCTGTTGTCTGAGCCTGGATTCAGGGGGAGGCTGGAGGAAGAATTAAAGAAAGAGGCTGCCTGAGGTCTCTGGGAAGAGTGCAGTCAAAAGTGATTACTCCATTACCAGGACTGACTGTAAATGTGGACACTGGTCCTTAGTGGTGCAGTGATCTGCTGTTTGACCTTCATGCATCCTACTGTCTGTGTCGGCCCTGGATCTGAGAACGTTTATTTAACATCATTTCTCTATTTCAGCCCTGCAACACACTGCAAAAAAGATGTTACGGGGCGATTTAGTCTGAGAGAACAGGTGAAGGAAATCACACTGATGCTCCTCCAAATCGTTGATTGTAATGATGAGTTGGTACCACCACAGCATCCATGAAGGTCTCTGAGGAGCAAAGATAGAGGGAGGATCTCCAATTTGTCAGCAAGTGTGAAAGAAAACTGTTGGGAAGGTGAAAAAGTGTTCGTCACAGAGAGATTGGAGGAGACTGCTTTTTATTTCTACTGCTACGAAGCAGAATATCCTGAAACCATTCCAGGAGTCCATGTCATGTGACTCGGCTCCATGTCATGTGACTGGATCCACGTCATGTGACCATGTCCACGTCATGTGACCAGGTCCACGTCATGTGACTCGGGTCCACGTCATGTGACCCGGGTCCACGTCATGTGATTCGGGTCCATGTCATGTGACCAGGTTCACGTCATGTGACCCGGGTCCACGTCATGTGACTCGGGTCCATGTCATGTGACCGGGTCCACGTCGTGTGACCGGGTCCACGTCGTGTGACCGGGTCCACGTCATGTGACCGGGTCCACGTCATGTGACTCGGATCCATGTCATGTGACCGGGTCCACGTCAGGTGACCGGGTCCACGTCATGTTACTCGGGTCCACGTCATGTGACTCGGGTCCACGTCATGTGATTCAGGTTCATGTCATGTGACTCAGGTCCACGTCATGTGACCCTGGTCCACGTCATGTGACTTGGGTCCACGTCATGTGACCAGGTCCGCGTCATGTGACCAGGTTCACGTCATGTGACTCGGGTCCACGTCATGTGACCGGGTCCACGTCGCGTGACCGGGTCCACGTCGCGTGACCGGGTCCACGTCATGTGACTCGGATCCATGTCATGTGACCGGGTCCACGTCATGTGACCGGGTCCACGTCATGTTACTCGGGTCCACGTCATGTGACTCGGGTCCACGTCATGTGACTCGGGTCCATGTCATGTGACCAGGTTCACGTCATGTGACCAGGTCCACGTCATATGACCCGGGTTCACGTCATGTGACTCAGGTCCATGTCATGTGATCAGGTCCAGGTCATGTGACTCAGGTCCACATCATGTGACCAGGTCCATGTCATGTGATTCGGGTCCACGTCATGTGATTCGGGTCCACGTCATGTGACTCGGGTCCACGTCATGTGACCAGGTCCATGTCATGTGATTCGGGTGTACGCCATGTGACTCGGGTCCATGTCATGTGATTCTGGTCCATGTCATGTGATTCGGGTCCACGTCATGTGACTTGGGTCCACGTCATGTGACCAGGTCCACGTCATGTGACTCGGGTCCACGTCATGTGACTCGGGTCCATGTCAGGTGACTAGGTCAATGTCATGTGACTGGGTCCACGTCATGTGACTCGGGTCCACGTCATGTGACCCGGGTCCACGTCATGTGACTCGGGTCCAGTCCTCTGGAAACCTAAATGTGATTCTGCACCATCGTTCACCTTCAAGAACCTTCAGGAACACCTGAACCTGCAGTTCCAGACACTCTCAGGCTGTCAGATGAGCAAAAAGCTCAAGGTCATGATTAGTTAATTAGTTAATCAGTTGATCATCTCTGCTTCGCTCCATTTTCATTTTCAAGCGAGGACTTTAAAAACCGCTGAGACAGGAACCGGTTCACCGGCTGGTCGCTCCGTCTCTTCCTTTTACGTCACTCTCACTGTTTCCTCTCTTGCATCATTCTGGGCGTCAGCTGCTAAACTGCCCCAGAAGACCAGAAGGTTTTCAGGATCTGAACCATCCTGCAGATGTTGTGCTGCAGGCAGAACAGTCCAGCATCCAGATGTTTCCATTCCAGAATAACAGCAGCAGCAGGTGACTCGTTTAACTGAAGCGAACCAGTCGTTTCTGAACATCCTGTTCAGCTGTTAATGAAGCCTTTACAGATGTTGGAGATACCTGTGGACGTCACAGACTGTAACTCTGACGGGAACCTGGAGGATTGACAGCACCGCTGTTTCCCTCCAACAATCTCATGAATCTGCTAATTAATTTTAACACCTGGAAAGCACTTTTCAGAACATTGAAGAGCATTGATAATCCAGACCTTTGCTCTGAAACTTCTCTTACAACTAGGGCTGGGCAAGTTAACGCGTTATTATCGTGTTAACTGATTCATTTATTAACGCCGACATTATTATCACATTAACTCATTCATTTATTAACGGCAACATTTATTTTATCGCGCGTTAATGCATGTTGCTCACATGCTTTTGTTTTGAAAAAGTCTGTTTCTGGCTGCTGCGGAACCGGAAGACAATTGGCAGGTAAACATGCAGAAAAACTAAAACAGACACGGAGAACGGTAAAAATCTGTGAACTTTACAGTTCAGGTAGCAACTCAGGTAGCAATATTAACAATTCTGTCTGAAAAAAAAAATTCCTGGACTGCAACAAAACGTTTGTGTCATTCCTCCATGTTCCATCAGATCTGCTCCATGTGTTCACTGTCCTGCTGTTCTCTAGCTGGTTACTGCAGTGCGGCTCCATCTAGTGGCACAGATGTGTAATGACAACAGAAAGTCCAGTCCTCGATTATAAAACAAATTCAGTTCTGTGGCCCGTTTTTTAATTTCATATTTTTGATCCAAGTCTAAAATTTAAATATTAAAAAAACAAGCATTTTTTTTTGTTTTTTTGTGTTAGATTAAAAAATGAAAAACGTAATAAAATGTCACTTTTTAATTTTTTTTACATTTTTGATTGACAATTGAAAATGGGAAGAATAAATGATACACGGATTGATAAAGTTACTGAACTTTAACATGGACATTTTCATTTTAAAGTTCTCCCAGACGGAGGATTCAACAGAAACAAGGTTATTTGTAACAACTGACAAGTTGAACTCCCCGTTAAAAGTTTCTGCTGTTACCTCAGAAATTACCTGTTTTAATGTTCTGATTGTGGTTAAGATTTTGTTGGTCGACTTTTTTTATTTTTTTATAAAAACAGGATGACATTATTGCCCTGGCAGTGGCAATAAGCTTTATTTTATTTGACATTTTTTAAGATGAGATTAACACTAAATATGTGTTACTGACAAGTACTGATGTTAAAAGTGTTTGAAGAACAAATGTTATGACACTTTAGTTCATATGGCAGCAGAACATTTAAATAAAAGTGACCTTTACACTACTTTTGAATTAATTATTTGATTTTGCGTATACAATGCGATTAATCATGATTAATCAGGGAAATAATGCAATTAATCGCAATTAAAAGTTTTAATCGTTGCCCAGCCCTAGTTACAACTTTCCTTTTTTTTCTCACGTTTGACTTCCATCAGGTTCAACTTGCGTAGAAACGTTTCAGGTTCCTGCTGATGTTCTGTTTTTCATCCAGAATCATTTGAAATAAGCTCCAGAGCAGCTACATCTTCACCTGGGGAGCGATACATTCCTCTAGACTCCTGCAGCGTTTCAACGATGTTCTGAACTGTAGAAGCAGAAACCAGCAGCGTTCCTATGTTCTCAACATTTCAGTTATTTTCTCACATTCATTGTCTCTTAATGAAATAAAGTCATTATTTTTCCTTCACTGGCACCAAACTGCCCCACAAAGAGCGTTTTACAGTTTTACTTTTGTTTTCATGAAGATTAATGTTCTCATTTTTATGTAGTTTCAGTTTCCCGCTGAAGGAGGCTCAGAGAGGGAGACGAGAAGGAACAAACATTATGAAAGTATGAATTTTTTATGCTTTAGAGCATTTATATATGTAGGCGCCTGAGGGAACAACCTGATGAAAAACTCCAGACTCAGAGGTTCAGGTCTGCAGGGTTTCTGCCCTGTCCTTCAAGGGTGAACGGCACAAAGCTGTACATGTGAGTTTAAAAGATGCACATTATGGGGGTGGAGTCAACATGAATACATGACTCCGCCCCCTAAAAACCACCTGTTAAAGAAGGAAATAGTTACATGATACATCCAAGGGGCTACATCCGGCATACTGAACTGATGACATCACTGAGGCGCCAACATGCAGTTCCTCTACTGACCACTAGAGGCTGCAGTTCCTTAACCGAGCACTAGAGGCTGCAGTTCCTCTACCGACCACTAGAGGCTGCAGTTCCTCTACTCACCACTAGAGGCTGCAGTTCCTTAACCGAGCACTAGAGGCTGCAGTTCCTCTACTGACCACTAGAGGCTGCAGTTTTTCTACTGACCACTAGAGGCTGCAGTTCCTCTACTGACCGCTAGAGGCTGCAGTTCCTCTACTGATCACTAGAGGCTGCAGTTCCTCTACTGACCGCTAGAGGCTGCAGTTCCTCTACCGATCACTAGAGGCTGCAGTTCCTCTGCTGACCACTAGAGGCTGCAGTTCCTCTACCGATCACTAGAGACTGCAGTTCCTCTACAGACCACAAGAGGCTGCAGTTCCTCTACTGACCACTAGAGGCTGCAGTTCCTCTACCGATCACTAGAGACTGCAGTTCCTCTACCGATCACTAGAGGCTGCAGTTCCTCTGCTGACCACTAGAGGCTGCAGTTCCTCTACCGATCACTAGAGACTGCAGTTCCTCTACAGACCACAAGAGGCTGCAGTTCCTCTACTGACCACTAGAGGCTGCAGTTCCTCTACCGACCACTAGAGACTGCAGTTCCTCTACTGACCACTAGAGGCTGCAGTTCTTCTACTGACCACTAGAGGCTGCAGTTCCTCTACTGACCACTAGAGGCTGCGTTGCTCTACCGACCACTAGAGGCTGCAGTTTTTCTACTGACCACTAGAGGCTGCAGTTCCTCTACTCACCACTAGAGGCTGCAGTTTTTCTACTGACCACCAGAGGCTGCAGTTCCTCTACCGATCACTAGAGGCTGCAGTTCCTCTACTGACCGCTAGAGGCTGCAGTTCCTCTACCGATCACTAGAGGCTGCAGTTCCTCTGCTGACCACTAGAGGCTGCAGTTCCTCTACCGATCACTAGAGACTGCAGTTCCTCTACAGACCACAAGAGGCTGCAGTTCCTCTACTGACCACTAGAGGCTGCAGTTGCTCTACTGACCACTAGAGGCTGCAGTTTTTCTACTGACCACTAGAGGCTGCAGTTCCTCTACTGACCACTAGAGGCTGCAGTTGCTCTACCGACCACTAGAGGCTGCCGTTTTTCTACTGACCACTAGAGGCTGCAGTTCCTCTACTCACCACTAGAGGCTGCAGTTCCTCTAACTGACCACTAGAGGCTGCAGTTCCTTACTGACCACTAGAGGCTGCAGTTCCTCTACGACCACTAGAGGCTGCAGTTCCTCTACTGACCACTAGAGGCTGCAGTTCCTCTACCGATCACTAGAGACTGCAGTTCCTCTACCGATCACTAGAGGCTGCAGTTTTTCTACTGACCACAAGAGGCTGCAGTTCCTCTACTGATCACTAGAGGCTGCAGTTTTTCTACTGACCACTAGAGGCTGCAGTTTTTCTACTGACCACAAGAGGCTGCAGTTCCTCTACTGATCACTAGAGGCTGCAGTTCCTCTACTGACCACTAGAGGCTGCAGTTCCTCTACCGACCACTAGAGGCTGCAGTTCCTCTGCTGACCACTAGAGGCTGTAGTTCCTCTACTGACCACTAGAGGCTGCAGTTGCTCTACCGACCACTAGAGGCTGCAGTTCCTCTGCTGACCACTAGAGGCTGTAGTTCCTCTACTCACCACTAGAGGCTGCAGTTGCTCTACCGACCACTAGAGGCTGCAGTTCCTCTACCGACCACTAGAGGCTGCAGTTCCTCTGCTGACCACTAGAGACTAGACCGTTACAGCAAACTATCGTTCCACCCAACTGGAAAATTACGGGATCATTTCACCAAAAAGGGGGCAGGCCAATGCACAAAGACAAAACAGCCCTGAGATGTTGCTGTCATCTGGGTCATCAATAGCCTCAGCGTGGGCGGGGCCAGGGGCGGGGCCTGATAAGATAACAGAGATCAACCACCGTCGCTAAGAGAGAAGAAGGTTTGAGGGACACAGCAGCGAAAGGAGGGATTAACTTTCTCCTTCAGCTTTTCTGTTTTAGTAAACGTCAAATAAAACAAAGTTTTATTTGTCATGAGTCTGATGTCTCTTTTAACCAGTACTGACACCAGAACTGAAACCTCGATGTCGATGCCTGAACGGTATTTTCCTTGATACCATCATAAAATCAAGATCAATAAGCTGTTTAAGTCCTGTTAGTCATCCTACTACTACTACTAAGAACTCTCCAGAATCCAGTCCAGGTTTGACCTCTGACCCCCACAATTCAAACAAACCTTTCAGCAGCAGCTGCTCACAGAACCAGAGCGGCCGGTACCGACCCAGACACACAAGCAGATGAAGCATTGAAGCAACAGTTCACCTCCTCCACCACCGTGGAGGGAGAGACCGTCCACGATCGGAGGAGGAGGTCCTGGATCTGCCTCTGGACTTGGACCAAAAATAAGTCAAAGGACTTCATGAACGAGCTCTGACGGTCAGTTAAGGTACCGAGGACTGACAGGACATCAGTTACGACAGGACCGGACACCTGTACATCTGCTCTACCTGTCCCGGTTCAGAAACCAGACCACCATCCCAGCATTCCTCTGATGGTCCACCAGTCTGGTGCAGCAGCTCTGATCTCCATCAGTAGGAAGCAGTGCGCACGTGTTGACTCTACAGACTCCTGTCATAAATAAAACATGAAGCTCCATCAGCCAGATGATCCTCCATCTGCAGCTCCTCCGGTGAAGAAACTCCTCTGAGAGCTTTATCTGCTCAGCAGCACCGCGACCGCTACTTCAGAATAAAGAATAATCCCAGTGGAGCTGCAGAGCCCGAACCTCCTCCGGTTCTGCGGCTCCGCCGGTTCAGGAAGAGTCCAGCTGCGGCTGAAACACGGAAAACATCTGAAACCCCGCGCGCCCCCAACTTCACGGAGGAGCCTCCGGCAGCACGTGGAAGAAGAGAGGAGATCTTACCGGGACGCGGCGCTCCGACGCTCTGCGTCCGACTGACCGCGAGCGCGCTCTGTACCCCCGGAGCTCTGCCCGCGCGGGCGCGCACCGCAGAGCACGCGTGCGTCACGGAAACGGAACCATGAAGCAATTTAAACAATATTATATATATATAATATATATATTATTTTTTTATATAAATATATATCGGTTTTGAGTCTGCCCTCAATACATATATATCATATATATATATATATCTATCTATCTATATATCTATCTATCTATCATATCTATATATATAGATATATAGATAGATAGATAGATAGATAGATAGATAGATAGATAGATAGATAGATATATAGATAGATAGATAGATAGATAGATAGATAGATAGATAGATAGATAGATAGATAGATAGATATAGATATAGATATATAGATATATATAGATAGATATAGTACTATACCAGAACTATATATATAGTATATATATAGTTCTGGTTCCCTTGCAGTTGATTCAGTCAACCAGGTAGTTTGTGCAGAACTTTGAATAACCTTCGTGTTTGACTAAAATCATAAACACCGTAAACTAACAGCTGAACTTCCATCAGACCTGATTCACTCCAAATGGATTTAAACCTTTAGTCTTCATTTAAACCCGCCTCTGTGTTTGTTTCATTATTTGTTGGTCTTTTTAATGTCTTTAATTGTCACAGACACTTTCTAAAAACCTATGGTTTTAGAAAAATTAGACGTATGAGGTTGACTGTGTCAACCTCATATGTCTAATTTAACTATTAGAATAAATGTTGGTCATCATCTGTGAAAATATTTTTCTCTTTTAGAGACATTAGTCACTGCTAATTATTATTAATAATAATGATCAACACGCTCAAGAACAATGAACATTAATATATCAATATAATATTTTTAGTTCCTAAAACAATAACAGAGCATTTCTGGATGGATTCATATTTGTTTTGATCATTAAGAACAGCTGTATTTTCATCTTTTAATGTTGACGGTGGAGGAAATAATACTGGTTTAAAAATAAATGTGCAATAAAATGTTTTTTTAATCAGCGCTGGTGTTAAATGAGTTGTTGGAGACAGAAATAAAACAGTTTTAGATTAAACTCTGCAGCTGCTGGAACTCAGGAATAAACTCCAGCTTCAGTTGTCTCATACTGGAGCATCACGATACAAACATCTGGTATCTCTGTAATCCAGTCCAGTCCAGACCCAGTCCAGACCCCAGACCTGCTCCAACACCTCATCTGTCCCCACAGCTGAAGACAGTCAGGAGCTGGAGACATTTCAGAGGAACGTCTGAAGAGCTGCCGTTGGATTCAGTCCCAACGTCCAGAACTGGAATCCCTGAGAAGAGGAGACCAGCAGACCAGGAGACCAGGAGACCAGCAGAACAGGAGACCAGCAGACCAGGAGACCAGACCAGCAGACAGCAGACCAGAGACCAGAGACCAGGAGACAGAGACCAGAGACCAGAGACCAGGAGACCAGGAGACCAGCAGACCAGGAGACCAGCAGACCAGGAGACCAGACCAGGAGACCAGCAGACCAGGAGACCAGGAGACCAGCAGACCAGAGACCAGGAGACCAGGAGACCAGGAGACCAGGAGACCAGCAGACCAGCAGACCAGGAGACCAGCAGGACCAGGAGACCAGGAGACCAGCAGACCAGTAGACCAGGAGACCAGACCAGGAGACCAGGAGACCAGCAGACCAGGAGACCAGGAGACCAGGAGACCAGACCAGGAGACCAGGAGACCAGGAGACCAGCAGACCAGGAGACCAGGAGACCAGGAGACCAGACCAGGACCAGGAGACCAGGAGACCAGGAGACCAGGAGACCAGGAGACCAGGAGACCAGGGAGACCAGGCAGACCAGAGACCAGAGCAGACCAGGAGACCACCAGACCAGGAGACCAGGAGACCAGGAGACCACCAGAGACCAGCAGACCAGGAGACCAGAGACCAGACCAGAGACCAGGAGACCACCAGACCAGGAGACCAGGAGACCAGGAGACCAGACCAGACCAGCAGACCAGACCAGACCAGGAGACCAGGAGACCAGGAGACCAGCAGACCAGGAGACCAGGAGACCAGCAGACCAGGAGACCAGGAGACCAGGAGACCAGCAGACCAGCAGACCAGGAGACCAGGAGACCAGGAGACCAGACCAGAGACCAGGAGACCAGGAGACCAGGAGACCAGGAGACCAGAGACCAGACCACCAGACCAGGAGACCAGGAGACCAGCAGACCAGACCAGACCAGGAGACCAGCAGACCAGAGACCAGGAGACCAGCAGACCAGCAGAACAGGAGACCAGCAGACCAGGAGACCAGGAGACCAGCAGACCAGGAGACCAGCAGACCAGGAGACCAGGAGACCAGCAGACCAGGAGACCAGGAGACCAGCAGACCAGCAGACCAGGAGACCAGCAGACCAGGAGACCAGGAGACCAGGAGACCAGCAGACCAGGAGACCAGGAGACCAGGAGACCAGCAGACCAGCAGACCAGGAGACCAGCAGACCAGGAGACCAGGAGACCAGGAGACCAGCAGACCAGGAGACCAGGAGACCAGCAGACCAGCAGACCAGGAGACCAGGAGACCACCAGACCAGGAGACCAGGAGACCAGGAGACCAGACCAGACCAGGAGACCAGGAGACCAGACCAGGAGACCAGGAGACCAGGAGACCAGCAGACCAGGAGACCAGCAGACCAGGAGACCAGGAGACCAGGAGACCAGGAGACCAGAGACCAGAGACCAGAGACCAGGAGACCAGGAGACCAGGAGACCAGCAGACCAGGAGACCAGGAGACCAGGAGACCAGACCAGAGACCAGGAGACCAGACCAGACCAGGACCAGGAGACCAGGAGACCAGGAGACCAGGAGACCAGGAGACCAGGAGACCAGACCAGACCAGGAGACCAGGAGACCAGGACAGGAGACCAGCAGACCAGACAGAGACCAGGAGACCAGAGACCAGCAGACCAGCAGACCAGGAGACCAGCAGACCAGGAGACCAGCAGGACCAGGAGACCAGCAGACCAGCAGACCAGTGGCTTTCTCTTCTCCACTTTTGTCTTGATGTTGCAGGAATATTAATGAACCAGAGACTGGAGCTCCAGATACAGTTTTTATACTACAATCACTTGACACATGTCAGCTGGACTCAGGTGATCTCAGGTGGTCTCAGGTGATCTCAGGTGGTCTCAGGTGGTCTCAAGTGATCTCAGGTGGTCTCAGCTGATCTCAGGTGGTTTCAGCTGATCTCAGGTGATCTCAGGTGATCTCAGGTGGTCTCAGGTGATCTCAGGTGGTCTCAGGTGATCTCAGGTGGTCTCAGGTGATCTCAGGTGATCTCAGGTGGTCTCAGGTGGTATCAAGTGGTCTCCACTTCACTACCTGATCCTGCTGGTATCAACCAACTGGACCTCTGTTGAATTAGTTGGTGAACAGGTACTCATTTATTTTATCTAATTCTAATTAAATGACAGTAGTTTGTAAAAATCTGTTTCAAATTTGACATAAAAAAAAGCTTCTTCTTTTTTCAAATTTTTGTCAAAGAAGCCAAATGATCTCAACCATTAATTTATTTATAAAAGCAATAAAAGGTGGAAACATCCATGGGTGGATGAACACAGAAGAAACGTCTTTATCTACGTTAAAGTGATGAGAATTAATTTTATGATTAGATTCTTTTGGACTCATCTGAGGAGATGAGTGATCAGTGGTTCCGATACAGACTATCTGCAGTCTTCAGATCCTCAGAAGACACCGCAGGACATCCTGGACAGAGCTGGTCAACTCAAAACGTTTCTTCCAACAGGTTCATTTCAGGACTTCCTGTCCTGGCTCCGCCCACACAGAGAACATCCCTCCCTCGCTGGACCACAGCTTTCCTGTCACACCTCAACCTTCTCTCCTTCCTGGTTAGTCAGAGATCTTAACACCCCCACTCACCCACAGACCAGGAAACACCGAAACCGTTATTTTAAATGTCATCTGTGACGCAGCGGCAGATCTGAACAAACATCCTGACTGGGGAGCTTTTACTGCAACATTATTATTTATCTTCAGGGACTGAAAGACTGATGAATCAGAGCACAATTTAACGTTGGGTTTAACTTGTTTTAAAGCCAGAAGGTGTCTGAAACATCCACTAACTGCAGCGTGTGATTGAGTTTTGATCAGATCGGCTCCCAGATTGATGTTGCGCTACTTTTAGCATCAGCGGCCCAGTTACGGGAGCCTGGAAGGACAAACCAAGAATTATTCTGGTTCCTCAAGCTTCATCTGCAGGGTTCGTAAAGCCCATCTCTGCCCCGGTGAGACTGGCTCGGTACGTTCTGTACCAGACCAGGTGGAAACTGAATGGGAGGTGTCTCAGAGAGCCTTTAGCCGTCAGTCGAGACCAAACTGCTGTTAAATCTGTTTATGTAGTCCAGCCGGCCGGACCAATCAGCCTGCTGCCCCTCCCATTTACTGCCACGCCCATCAGTACAGAACAGAACCAATCACAACAGGGCGGGGGCGGGGTTAACACGGAGCACAGGAGCCTTTCCAGGGTAAACTAACTCCAGTAACCAACGTCCATCCAGAGGAACCAGACCAGTTTCCGGTACTGAAGAGGAACTGGTTAGTCTTTCTGGTCTTTTAGAACCTGATCTTTAACCATCTTGTGGTTACAGGCTGCTGCTTGTCGTCATTTATGATCAAAGAGGTGAATCTGATCAGAAACAACTAAAAGAGAGAAGTAACCCCAAACCACAGCACTTCCACCGCCATGCTTCAGTCACCACTCTGCACCAGACATGACGTTGTGGTTTGTTCGCCAGCCCTCCTCCACTCGTTTTATTTCATTTCCTCCCCTCCAGGTCAAACTCTCCCTGGATGCAGATGTGGGACAGAGTTGTGGTTCCTGGAGACCGACACCACATCAGTCCAGGATCAACCGGCAGCGAGCAGATGAGTTTTCTCTAAGTTCAGAGATTTACTTTAAACGTTCTTAGGACCATCTGTAGATGACTGTTGTTTGGCTCCTCTGCAGATCTGAAGCTGACGTAAAGGTGTTGCAACACTTCCTGCTGTTAGACGAGGAATTTCCTTCTGCGTGGAGACGTTTTCACTTTTGCTGCCACATCTGTGGAGTCGGACTATTTCTGATTAAAACTAAGAGTCTTTGTGTCATTAGTGACATCTTATGATGGAATCGATACTTTTATTTCCTCTATTGGTGTGAAAGAAACTGACAACTGAAACTTCCTGAGTTCTGAATAAATTCAGCTGTGGTTTCAGACAACACACACAGATGTGATCCTCCCAGATCTCCACACCTGAAGGCCTCATGACCTGCTGGAGAACAGCTTCATCCAGTCTGCTACAACTAAACAGCCTGCAGGTGCAGACCCATCCTGGGCCCCTTCTAGACCCGTTCTAGACCCATCCTGGGCCCCTTCTAGACCCGTTCTAGACCCATCCTGGGCCCCTTCTAGACCCGTTCTAGACCCATCCTGGGCCCCTTCTAGACCCGTTCTAGACCCATCCTGGGCCCGTCCTAGACCTGTCCTAGACCCATCCTGGACCCTTCCTGGGCCTGTTCTAGAGCCATTCTGGGCCCATTCTAGACCCTTCTGAGACTCATCCTCAGCCTGTCCTATACCCATCCTGGGACTGTTCTAGACCTTCCTGGGCCTGTTCTAGACCCATCCTAGCCCCTTCCTGGGCCTGTTCTAGAGCTGTTCTGGGCCCGTTCTAAACCCTTCCGAGACCCATCCTGGGCCCATTCCAGACTCATCCTAGACCCTTCCTGGGGCTGTCCTAGACCCTTCCTGGCCCTGTTCTAGAACCATCCTGGGCCCCTTCTGGACCCTTCCGAGACCCATCCTGTGCCCATTTCAGACCATTCCTGGGCCCGTCCAAGACCCATTCCAGACCCTTCCCAGACCCATCCTGGGCCTGTCCTAGACCCATCTTGGGCCCGTTCCAGACCCTTCCTAGACCCATCCTGGGCCCATCACAGACCCATCCTGGACCCTTCCTGGGCCTGTTCTAGAGCCATTCTAGGCCCGTTCTAGACCCTTCCGAGACTCATCCTCGGCCCGTCCCAGACCAATCCTGGGCCTGTTCTAGACCCTTCCTGGGCCCATCCTAGACCTGTCCTAGACCCATCCTGGGACCCATTCTAGACCCATCCTAGCCCCTTCCTGGGCCTGTTCTAGAGCTGTTCTGGGCCCGTTCTAAATCCTTCCGAGACCCATCCTGGGCCCATTCCAGACTCATCCTAGACCCTTCCTGGCCCTGTTCTAGAACCATCCTGGGCCCATTCCAGACCCTTCCGAGACCCATCCTGTGCCCATTTCAGACCATTCCTGGGCCCGTCCAAGACCCATTCCAGACCCTTCCCAGACCCATCCTGGGCCTGTCCTAGACCCACCTTGGGCCCGTTCCAGACCCTTCCTAGACCCATCCTGGGCCCATCACAGACCCATCCTGGACCCTTCCTGGGCCTGTTCTAGAGCCATTCTAGGCCCGTTCTAGACCCTTCCGAGACTCATCCTCGGCCCGTCCCAGACCAATCCTGGGCCTGTTCTAGACCCTTCCTGGGCCCATCCTAGACCTGTCCTAGACCCATCCGGGACCCATTCTAGACCCATCCTAGCCCCTTCCTGGGCCTGTTCTAGAGCTGTTCTGGGCCCGTTCTAAATCCTTCCGAGACCCATCCTGGGCCCATTCCAGACTCATCCTAGACCCTTCCTGGGGCTGTCCTAGACCCTTCCTGGCCCTGTTCTAGAACCATCCTGTGCCCATTTCAGACCATTCCTGGGCCCGTCCAAGACCCATTCCAGACCCTTCCCAGACCCATCCTGGGCCTGTCCTAGACCCTTCCAAGACCCATCCTGGGCCCATTCCAGACTCATCCTGGGCCCGTCCCAGACCCATCCTGGGGCTGTCCAGGACCCTTCCTGGGGCTGTCCTAGACCCGTCCTAGACCCTTCTTGGGCCCTTCCTAGACCCATCCTGGGCCTGTTCTAGACTCTTCCTGGACTCGTTCCAGACCCTTACTAGACCCGTTCTAGACCCTTCCTGGCCCTTTTCTAGACCAATCCTGGGCCCATTCCAGACCCTTCCTAGACCCATCCTGTGCACCTTTCAGACCCTTCCTGGGCCCGTCCTAGACCCATTCCAGACCCATCCTGGGCCCGTCCTAGATCCCTCCTAGACTTATCATAGGCCTGTTCTAGACCCATCATGGGCCCGTTCCAGAGCCTTCCTGGACCCGTCCTAGACCCATCTTGTGCCCGTTCCAGACCATTCCCGGGCCCATTCTAGACCCATCTTAGACCCGTACTAGACCTTCCTTGGCCTGTCCTAGACCCATCCTGGGCCCGTTCCAGACCCATTCTAGACCCTTCCCAGACTGGGAGCAGACTTCTGGACTGACGTCCTCTGGACAGAAGAGACAAGAACCATGTCTGGAGACCAGCAGGACCACCTCAGACCTTCAGAGAGGTGTGCAGAAGTTGGACCACGGCGGTTCGGACCACATGAAGTGTTAATAAACAGGATAGGTGTTTGAGTCCGTCTGCAGTTTACAGATCATCTCGTTACCTGCATGAAATAAAAAGAAAAAGTGACTTTTAAAAAAATCTTTATTGATAAAAAGCTTTATTGTTCCTGCAGAATCAAACTAACAGCCTTTTACACAGATGTTCAGCAGCTGTTGCATCACAGCAGCAGCAGGTCTTTCTGTCCCAGTCTGATAAAACACCTGCAGGTGCAGGTGAGCAGGTGACGTCACGGCGACGGCCTCAGCGCTACTTTAAAGCCTTAAAAATCTAAACTGAAGAACATCTACAAAGATCAGACCTGAACAGCAGAACCAGAACCAGTCGTCTTCTTCTTTTGGTTTCAACACACAAGTTTCATTCAAGGTTTTACAAAAAAAGTCTAATATTTGACCAGTTCATAGAATCTAAAAATGTACAAAAGTTACAGGAGAAATAATTTATTTTGTTGCATAAACACGACAGTTCGGTCGAAGCTCCAGCGTCATGACGACGTCAACGTCTATGATGAGCTACGACTTCCAGACTGTCGATGAGATAAAAAGACCCAAACAACCGTCGCATGAATCCCTCTGGTGCTGCAGGTGTGGGAGGAGCAACAGTGGTGGGAGGAGCAACAGTGGTGGGAGGAGCAACGGTGGTGGGAGCAGATGGGTCTATGGGCATAGACGTGGTCAAAAAAACAGACGTAAAAAGATTGATCATGAGAGGTGACCTGAAATATCAGGACAATGTTTACATGAAGGATCTGACCTGATGTGTGCCCCGATACTGGGTGATACTGGGTGACACTGGGCGATATTAGGTGATACTGGGTGATACTGGGCGATGGTGGGTGACATTGGGTGATGCTGGGTGATACCGGGGGATATTAGGTGATACCGGGTGATGCTGGGTGATACTGGGCGATATTAGGTGATACTGGGCGATACTGGGTGATACTGAGCGATACTGGGTGATATTAGGTGATACCGGGTGACACTGGGCGATATTAGGTGATACCGGGTGACACTGGGCGATATTAGGTGATACTGGGTGACACTGGGCGATACTGGGTGACACTGGGCGATACCGGGTGATACCGGGCGATATAAGGTGATGCTGGGTGACACTAGGCGATACTGGGTGATATTAGGTGATGCTGGGTGACACTAGGTGATGCTGGGTGACACTGGGCGATACTGGGCAATACTGGGTGACGCCGGGTGACACTGGGTGATGCTGGACGTTATAAGGTGATACTGGGTGACACCGGGCGATATTAGGTGATACTGGGCGATATTAGGTGATACTGGGCGATGGTGGGTGACACTGGGTGATGCTGGGTGATGCTGGGCGATATTAGGTGATACTGGGTGACACCAGGGGATATTAGGTGATACTGGGTGATACCTGATGATGCTGGGTGATACTGGGCGATATTAGGTGACACCGGGCGATACCGAGTGACACTGGGCGATGGTGGGTGACACTGGGTGATGCTGGGTGATACTGGGTGATGCTGGGTGATATTAGGTGATGCTGGGTCTAGGTGATGCTGGGTGACACTGGGCGATACTGGGCAATACTGGGTGACGCCGGGTGACACTGGGTGATGCTGGGCGTTATAAGGTGATACTGGGTGACACCGGGCGATATTAGGTGATACTGGGCGATATTAGGTGATACTGGGCGATGGTGGGTGACACTGGGTGATGCTGGGTGATACTGGGCGATATTAGGTGATACTGGGTGACACTGGGCGATACTGGGTGACACTGGGCGATACGGGTGATACGGGCGATATAGGTGATGCTGGGTGACACTAGGCGACTGGGTGTAGGTGATGCTGGGTGACACTGGTGACTGGGGATACTGGGCAATACTGGGTGACGAGGGTGACTGGGTGATGCTGGGTTATAAGGTGATACGGGTGACACGGGTGATACTGGGCGATATTAGGTGATACTGGGCGATGGTGGGTGACACTGGGTGATGCTGGGTGACTGGGCGATATTAGGTGATATGGGTGACACCAGGGGATATTAGGTGATACTGGGTGATACCTGATGATGCTGGGTGATACTGGGCGATATTAGGTGACACCGGGCGATACCGAGTGACACTGGGCGATGGTGGGTGACACTGGGTGATGCTGGGTGATACTGGGTGATGCTGGGTGATATTAGGTGATGCTGGGTCTAGGTGATGCTGGGTGACACTGGGCGATACTGGGCAATACTGGGTGACGCCGGGTGACACTGGGTGATGCTGGGCGTTATAAGGTGATACTGGGTGACACCGGGCGATATTAGGTGATACTGGGCGATATTAGGTGATACTGGGCGATGGTGGGTGACACTGGGTGATGCTGGGTGATACTGGGTGATATTAGGTGATACTGGGTGATACTGGGCGATGGTGGGTGACACTGGGTGATGCTGGGCGATATTAGGTGATACTGGGTGACACCGGGGGATATTAGATGATACTGGGTGATACCGGGTGATGCTGGGTGATACTGGGCGATATTAGGTGATACTGGGTGACACCAGGTGATATTAGGTGATACTGGGCGATACTGGGTGATACTGGGCGATATTAGGTGACACTGGGCGATATTAGGTGATACTGGGTGACACTGGGCGATACTGGGTGACACTGGGCTATGCTGGGTGATAGGTGATGGGGTGACTGGGCGATACTGGGTGATGGGTGACACTATACTGGGTGATATTAGGTGATGCTGGGTGACACTAGGTGATGCTGGGTGACACTGGGCAATACTGGTGACGCCGGGTGACACTGGGTGATGCTGGGCGATATAAGGTGATACCGGGTGATATTAGGTAATACTGGGCGATGCTGGGTTAAACTGGGACAGGACCAGCTGCCTTCAGAAACCACCTGGCGGTTCTGAAAACGTCCAAAGACTCAACTCAGTCCAGGTGACGTGATTGACAGCCTCACCTCCTCGTTTATGTCTCAGCTGATGAGAAACGAGCTTCTTAACGAGCTCAGAGGTCTCAGCTCTGCTGCGGTGGGAGTTAAGGAAAATTCATCTGGAATTTTAACTTAAACAAAAAAACGGAAATAAAATCAATCAAAACAGCCGAGATAAGAGGCGGAGCTACCAGCTGGTCACATGACTGAGATGTTCTCTTTCAGGAACGTTCTGATCTCTAGCGTTCACCTGCTTCGTGTCAGCCAAGAAGGACTAGGACTCGACGGCACCGAGTGGGCGGAGCTACAGATGTGGGCGTCGCTTCTGTGAGCATTAAAGCAGCATAAAGCAGGGTTTTATGTTAAAATCGGTCACATTTTTACTCTCTCGTCTCATGTAAATTGAGGAGGAGGAGGAGGAGGAAGAGGTCCCCCCACGAGCCTCTGTGTTTCTGTATCATTACATCCACTCACGAAACTAGTGTCAGTTGGCTCGGCTCGAGCGACGTTTCCAGTAAAGTGTCAGAGTGTTGCATGCTGGGACAGAGTCTAAAGATGGAGGGACGAAGACTGTAATTTAACAGGGAGGGGCCCCTCCATCTCTGTCCTGTTTATCTACCCGTCCTCCCGCCGCTCTCCCCGTGTCCTATTTATTCTTTATGTGCTCTGCTTCCTCCTCACGTGTCTTTTCCAGTGTTTGTTCCCAACAGAGGAAAGAAAAAAAGAAAAAAAAAATAGAAACGGAAATGAGATACATTCAGCCTGGTCGTCTTCTCCTCCAAGTGTCTAGTTCTGCAGACCCGGTGGAAGCTGGGTCAAAATCTGGATGAGTCCCACCTCACGCACGAGCCCAGGCTTAGTGTTCTCGTGGTTTGAAGGTGGATGAGGTCCAGCTGTGAGACCACTGTAGTGGGGGGGGGGGGGGGAAACCTCCGGAGAAACTGTTTTAAAATCGTGTGTGTGGTCGGTGCGGTGTAATCGCTGAACTGCTTCCACCCAGGATTTAGATGGAGCCCTGACCAGGGGTTCAGCAGCAGCTCCAGACTGGTTCCAGGATTTAGACTGAGCCCTGACCAGGGTTTAGCATCAGCTCCAGACTGGTTCCAGGATTTAGACTGAGCCCTGACCAGGGTTCAGCATCAGCTCCAGACTGGTTCCAGGATTTAGACTGAGCCCTGACCAGGGTTCAGCATCAGCTCCAGACTGGTACCAGGGTTCAGCAGCAGCTCCAGACTGGTTCCAGGATTTAGACGGGCCCGGCCGAGGGCCACAGCGCTTAGACGCAGCCGTACTCGTACCACACGGTCTGCGGGTCGTTGTTGGGGTCGGGCGACGCTGGTGTGCTTTTCGGGCGCTCCACAGAGCCACACCTGCCTCTGTCGCCGTCCTTCTTTGAGTGGGAGGGGTCTCCCGGGGTGTCGTCAGCTGGCGTGGCGGGCATGGGCCTGACGGGGGTTACCATGGCGACCTCCCCGCGGTGCTGGAGGGCGGATGAGGGGCCGTTCCTGGAGACGGGGGACCTCCCTCTGCCGTCCCGCTCTGTCTGCAGGTTCAGGGAGGGGGAGTGGTGGATGCTCGGGTTCGAGAACCCGCTGTCACTGTGGTGATCGGCAGCAGCGGCGAAGCGGGCGGAAAGAGGCCGCTCCCGCCCGTTAGACCCTCCCCCTTGGCGCCGGATCACGATGTCCGCCTGGCCGGGAGATCCCTCGCTCCCACGGAAACTGTCCGGCCCGTTAGAGCGCAGCAGGTCGGCGGAGGCCAAGCTGAAGGTCCTGCTCAGCAACTGGCCGCTTCTCTGAGTGGCGGACTGGCCGGAGGCGGGGCTCTGGCCGACGGGCTGGCGGGGCGAGGGCTTGACGCTCTGGCCCGGCCTCTGGTTGCACGACTGCACGGTGGGCGTGACGTAGCTGGTGGGGGTCACGTGATCCCTGCCCGCTGGGGCCGAGGGGGCGGGGCTTCTGGTGAAGTAGTCGGCCATCAGGTCCTCTCGGCTTCCTGTCGACACCTGTCAGAGGGGGCGGAGCAACAGTTTAGACGGTTCTAGATGATTACAGCTGTCACAAACATCAGCGTGAGGGGGCGGGGCCTGATGTGTTTTTCATGTAAATTCAGTTCTCAGAGCTAAAGTCTCGTTTACGTCTCAGAGCCTCCAGCAGAAAGGACACCGAGGTCAGAGGGGGCGGAGCTAGAGCATCCCCGGGGCCCACCTGTGCAGGCGTCTGGTCAGGTGTTTGTCTCTTACCACTGGAGGAGACTGCAGGTTGCTCTCCTGCAGAAACTGCTCCAGCGTCACCATCTCACTTCCTGGAGAGGACGGACGCGTCCTTGTCCTGGCTCCGCCTCCGCGCTGCGGCTGAGCCCTCTGAGGGGCGTGGTCGTACGGGAGGGTGGAGCTCCGCGACAGACTCTGCGACTGGCCGAGACCCACGATGTCGTTGCTGGAGAGGCTGGCGGAGCGACTGTGGTGGTCGGAGACATCTGAGGAGACGGAGACAGACCGGTCACGTCCTGGTTCTGCTCGGAGACCCAGACCAATGATGAAGGGTCACCTTCAATCAGACTCACCTCTGCAGGCGACGGGCGAGTTGGAGCTGGAGGTGTTGTGGCTGAGATCCGCCAGGCCCGGGCGACCCTCTGCGTTTCCATGGGAACCAAAGACGGAGTCGGAGGAGTTGAAGCGGGAGTCGTCGTCGAACAGACCTGGAATGTCGTCGGCACCGTCAGGAAAAGGCCCATAGGCCACGTTCAATAAAAACAGAGACCTACTGCACCTCTGGGCCTGCGGCCGGGACCCGGACCCGGTCTGGACCTGCTGCCGGGACCCAGAGAGGACGGCTGGTGGTTTGGGGTGGAGCTCAGGCGGGTCTTCTGGGTCTGACCTGGAGAGCAGAACCGTCTGATCACAGCTGGACTGAGTCTCTGCTGACTAACGCTCCGTCTGCAGTAATTAATTACCCTGTCCCTCGTCTCCGTTGACACTTTCACTGCTGCCTGCGGGGGTGCTGCTGCTGCGGTAAACGCCCTGGACCCTGTCGCCCTGGATCCTGTCGCCCGGCCCTGCGGACCAATCAGAAGGCTGTGAGGAAGAGCTCTGATGGCGGGATGGTGAAGCGTCGGCTGCCATCAGGAAGCACAGAGAGCAGGACCAGAGACACCGGGACAGGGAGGGACAGGGAGGGACAGGGAGGGACAGCAGAGTGAAGCAGGACCGAGTCTCTGGTTGGAGGACGACACTGACTGAGGAACCTGTTGAGGAGCGACTGATATCTGACGATGCTGCTGCTCCACACGCTGGAACTACGACCTCGGGGTCGTTCCAGTTGACACACAGACTAGGAACTCGGAAATCCCCACTTTGGAAACAGGTACTGCCTTGGTTACCTGGCAACACTGGCTCACCATCAGTGATCACTGAACTGGGCCTGAGCTGGGCCTGGACTGGGCCTGGACTGGGCCTGAGCTGGGCCTGGGCTGGGCCTGAACTGGGCCTGGACTGGGCCTGACCTGGGCCTGAACTGGGCCTGAACTGGGCCTGACGTGGGCCTGAACTGGGCCTGGACTGGGCCTGACCTGGGCCTGAACTGGGCCTGAACTGGGCCTGAACTGGGCCTGAACTGGGCCTGACGTGGGCCTGACGTGGGCCTGAACTGGGCCTGAGCTGGGCCTGAGCTGGGCCTGGACTGGGCCTGGACTGGGCCTGACCTGGGCCTGAACTGGGCCTGACGTGGGCCTGAACTGGGCCTGACGTGGGCCTGACGTGGGCCTGAACTGGGCCTGAGCTGGGCCTGAGCTGGGCCTGGACTGGGCCTGGACTGGGCCTGACCTGGGCCTGAACTGGTCTGAACAGGATATCAGCCTGCTGAACGGTTCTGATGGTTTCAGGTTTCAACCAGGCTCACAAGAATTTCATCCGATGTCAGTCATACTTTCAGAACACATATCTTTAATCTATACGTTCAGGACACGAGGAGCAAGTGGACCACAGCGAGGATCTCAGGTCTTCAGGTGGACCTAAACCCAAAGGAACCCTGGAGGACCATCACAGCTAACGGACCTGGATGCTCCCGTCACCTGGAGGCCTGCAGGTGCATGCTAACACCAGAAGTCACCTCCAGGCTGCTGGTTCCTCCATCAACCACCGATCCAGATCATCTGAGCCTGAGATGGACTGAACCACAGCAGGAACGACGGGGGGGGGGGGGGGGGGGTTTCCTGTTAGTACGCAGCGTCTCACAACCAGCAGGTTAATGGCTCTAAATCAAAGCCTGGCAGCAGATTTGTATTTCCTGACGTTACAGCCGTTAACCTGACTAACCTCTGTGGGCGGGGCTAAGAGAGCAGCGTGGTAGTGCAGGAAGCATCCACCTCACAGGTTTCATCCTGAGCTTTACGTCTCCATGGAAACTGAAAACAAACAGCTGCGAGGACACGAGAGAAGAGGGAGGCGGGGCTGGGGCGGGAGGAAGGAGGCGGGGCTAGCGCGGGAGGCGGGGCTGGCGCAGAAGGAAGGAGGCAGGGCTGGCACGCTCAGCAACGGGAGCGTGTAACACACACACACACAACATGAAACACATCTACACACACTACTTACTAGTCAGACTGTCCGGGATGTGCACCTGTCTGTGTGTGTGTAGTGTTTAGGTGTGTGTGTGTGTGTGTGAGTCACTGACAGACGCAGTGATGAGTGTTGATGTTGTCAGTGATGTCACTGATATGTAATGATTAGAAACAATGATGATGGTGGAGAGGAAGAGGGGGGAGGTGTTAGAAAACTCCGTTGGCCGAGAGCGGCGGGCTAGTGATGACGTCAGCTGTGATGTCAGAGGAAGACCAAAACCGCAGGCGTCTGGTGAGAGAGAGGGAAGGACGGGAGGAGGAGGAGGAGGAAGAGGGGAGGAGCTTGTCTTGGCTTTTACTGCGGAGAAAACAAAAGCGTTTTGGAGCGGGAGGATCTGAGGGGGAGGGATGGAGAGATGAGAGGGACAGAAAGATGTGAAGAAAGAAAGAAAGAAAGAGTGAGAGAACGGAAGAAAAGACACCGATGAGTCATGAACCAACTGACCACATGCAAGAAAAGTCATCAGAGTAAATCAAAGAAACAGAAGTCGATAAAACCGAGACTCTCGTCTGACCTCAACTCCCTTAAAACTTAAAAAAAAAAAAAAGTTTCAGGATCGACTTGAAACAAGCGTCAAACCCGTTTTCAGGAACTGGAGTCTGGATTCACTGAAGGGTCTCTGACTCCTGGACCAACGCCCTCTGGACCGATGAGACCAGAACCAGGAGACCAGCAGGACCACCTCAGACCCACTGTGAAGCACGGTGGTGGAGGGATGATGGAGCGCTTCCAGCAACCGATTCATCCTCTGATCCTCCGGGACCTTCAGAGCTCAAAGTCTCCATGAACCCAAGCAACATTGTAAAGAACAGTGGACCAGAACTCCTCCAGAACCATAAGAGACTGATGGAGTCCTGCAGGAAACAACTAGTTCAAGGGTGAATTCTAATTCCTTCCTTAACCCTCAATCTCAACCCTCAATCTCTAAAATGCGTTCTCCCGCTAAGTGCCAGTGCTGTCCCGATTCTAAGAACATCAAACTGAGGGACAAGTTTGAGGGCTGTATCGCCCTCAATATTGAGATTCTCCGGCACCACCCTTGGAAGTAAGGGCTACCCAGAAGGCACTGGGTAATTTAGTCAAGACATCTTCAAAAAGGATGGTGACAAAAAAAGCTAGCTACCAACGTAAGTATCTTTGTAGTTTTTAGATAAAAATGTTATGAAACCATCTTATTGTCTTTGAGACTTTTTTCATGGATTAACATCGTTGTTTCGTAACATTTATTTTTTTATTTTACGATGTTTGCTGCAGGGCCGGCGGTGATGAGCAGGAACCATGTCGCTGGTCACATCAGGCCTTCAGGCCCAGATCTGTTTGTGATCCACCAGCTGACTGTTTAACGCCACGTGGAACATTTAGGTCTTCAGAGAAACTACGGTTTGTCTGAGTCGATCTTAATTAAGACTAATTAAGTTGAGCTCGTGCCTCGTTTCCTCCCGTCCACCGTGGAAACCTCTGACCCCTGAAGAAGCTGCTCATCTTCTGGTGTTCCAGCTCTTTTTTTGACTCGTCTTGAGTCGAGGCTTCCAGGTTTCAGACGGACCGACGGAGGAGGCGTGGTGACGAGGCGCCGGAGTGAGTTGAGGTCAGACCGTCGGTGAGTCGTCGTAGAGAAACAGAAAACCCACTCGTGAAACGTGACAGAAGAATAAACACTGTTCTCATGCAGGAAGCAGAGAGAGATCATCATAGTCATGCTTTTCTTTATCTTGTATGTGAACTTGAAACATCAAAGTAACATGTCATCATGAGCTGCTGTCACATGTTGGATGTTACATGTGCTGCTACACGGCCTGAACAAATGTTCCTCTGAAACTCCCCACAATGAAGAAAATTAAATCTACAGATCTTCAGTTTCTTCTCTGTCCAACTTCACTGCATCCTGAAAACACAAATGATGCTTTCAGCAGTGCACAGTGAAGTCTGACATCATCAGGACCATTAACTGGTGGCTGTTTAGTGGAGGTGACCTTTGAACCTTTGTCCTGCTGCAGACTGCTTCACTTTATACACACAGCAGGTTCACGGCGCCTCTGTAGCAACTTTATTCCTCCTCGCTGTGCTGCGTAATGCCCCGGTTACACCTTCGGAGCTAATAAAGGAGGCGTTAACAGTGCAGGAACAAGCGACCTGATGACCTGCAGGTAGGGGTGCACGATAACTATGGGGCCGATAACAGGAAATTATGACATCATTCCGATAAGTCCAATATCACGACGAATAGCCCCGATAACATATATATTTCTGTGTACATGGCAGTGCCTCGCTCCCTCTGAGTCTTAAATGACCGGCAGTGAATATTATGTTCAAGTAATGTCGGCATAATCAGAAAAACGATTTCTCAATTAGGAAAATCAAGAATACCCCCTTATGGCAGAAAACAACTTAACTCAATCATAATTTTAGTAGTTGCTAACTTGAATCAATATTCGCAGTGTTTCCCCTCATGTTACACAAAAAAAAGAAAAAAATAGAAAAGGCTGAAAGAACAACTAGCAAACAAGTGAACGTGGGAATTTACGTTACACCTTGAATGCAGCCTGCAGCACAGCGCTGATCACAACAAACATGGTGGCGATGGCCAGCTCTGCTGAAGACCTACATCTCTGCCATCTCTCCTTTCATCACCAAGGTCATAAACCTCTCCCTCCTGACCGGCTATATCCCATCTGCATTTAAAAATGCTGTCATCAGACCACTACTAAAAAAACCCACTCTGGATCCAGAAGTCCTCTCCAACTACAGGCCCATCTCCAATCTGCCATTTTTGGCAAAGGTTCTGGAAAAAACAGTTGCAGCACAACTTCAGGATCACCTCAAATACAATAACCTCTTTGAGAAGTTTCAGTCTGGTTTCCGCCCTGGCCATAGCACAGAAACTGCCTTAGTCAGGGTCACCAATGACCTCCTGATGGCAGCAGACACTGGTTCCTCATCCCTGCTCATCCTCCTGGACTTAACAGCTGCTTTTGATACAGTTGACCACAGCATCCTCCTTCACCGCCTGCAACACACAACTGGACTCTCACAATATGTACATAACTGGTTCACCTCCTATTTGACCGACAGAACCGAGTATGTCTCACACCCACAATGTCACCTGCGGTGTCCCTCAGGGCTCAGTGCTGGGCCCCACCCTCTTTTCCCTCTACATGCTCCCCTTGGGCAGTATCATCAGCAAGCATGGGATATCCTATCATTGCTATGCTGATGATACTCAGCTCTACCTCAGGACATCTTCCACTTCTTCTGCTCCCCTTCCAACATCCACACTGACCACCTGCCTAGAGAGATAGAGGCATACAGTTGAACAGCTCCAAAACAGAAGTCATCCTAGTCGGCACCTCACATCAGCTCCGCTCCTCCACAATCACTGGTATCACCTTCTCTGGCCAAAACATCCCCGTTTCCTCATCTGTCACTAACCTGGGTGTTAAAATGGACTCTAAACTTTCCTTTAACACCCACATTAAACACCTCTGCAAGAACTCATTCCACCACCTCAGGAACATCACTTAACTCCGTCCAACACTCACTCTGGCAGATGCAGAGAAGCTCGTCCATGCCTTTGTCTCCTCCAGGCTGGACTACTGTAATGCACTCCTCATCAGGATCTCTGCCAATAGCATTCAGAAGCTACAATATATCCAGAACAGTGCTGCCAGAATCCTGATGAGGGTGCGCAAACATGAACACATCACCCCAATCCTGAAATCTATTCACTGGGTCCCGGTTCCATTCAGAATTGAGTACAAGGTCTCCCTCCTCACTCACCAGTGCATTCACGGACACGCCCCCATTTACCTTAAGGAACTCCTCACTCCCCAGACATCCTCACGCCCCCTCCGCTCTGCATTCACAAACTACCTCCAAGCCCCCAGAACCAAGCTCTGCACAATGGGTGACCGGCCTTTTCCTCGGCTGCTCTGAGGCTGTGGAACCTAAGGGCCCCACAGACTACTGATGTTTTTAAACGAGGCCTAAAAACTTACCTTTTTACAAGAGCATTTTGCTAATATCTCTTTTAATCCATTTATTGTTCTTAACACTTTTATTTTTTATTGTATTCTCTTTTTTTCTTGTTTTCTTGTAAGCACTTTGAGGTTTTAAATATAAAGTGCAATACAAATAAAATTTATTATTATTATTAAATTTATTATTAATTTAAATGGAACCACAAGCTAAAATCCTATAAAGGAAAATCCTTTTCAGTTAGTAATTTTGATGCATGTATTTCCATCAGTTCAAGGAGCCTTTATTTTTTTTATATATCAGTCAGTAATGAACCTTATTTAAGTTGATGTGAGATATCAAATAGGTTTGTTTGATAGCTTTATGAAAATGTTTGAGAGGCTTGCCAATAGTTTTTCAATGGAATAAAATAAATATCTGTTCATTTAAAGAGTCCAAACTATTTTTGATTTTGTTCATAGTATTGATGTAATAATCTTAGGTATATGTGTGTGTCTTATCGGTATCAGCCTTTAGGAGCTGAAAGTTATCGGTTATCGGTTTTAAAAACAGTTATCGTGCATCCCTACCTGCAGGGACATGATGTGATCTGGCTGGACTGACTTTGTAACTCTATTTGGATCAGCAGCCACTCAGAAATCCTGTTCATCAACCTGAAGGAGCTGCCGACTCTGTAATACCACTGAAATGCAGGAGCAAAGCCAATCTGCATCAAAGAGCATTTACAGGGCTTCCAGGAGCCCAGGAGAACCTCCAGCCGCCCGGGGACGAGGTCCTGGCTGCAGCACAAACACAGCAGCACAGTCAGCACCAGTTTGTCCGCTTTATTCTACTCCTTTTCCAGAGAAACCCGGCAGATAATTGCAGGTCTGGGAGCAGCAGGTCTTTGTCCTCCTGCTGCACAAACAGACCAGAGAGCTAATTAGTAAAGTGGGTACAGCTGAGAAGATCGGCCCGCTGCGGCGCTGCTCCCTCAACCGCTGCCCCACCTCTCTGTCCACGACTGGGCAGAAACCACACACCGCTGCCACACCAGTGCATGCTGGGATATTTTTATCAATGAAGCCGCCGCTCCTGAGGAGTGGGAGCAAAACTTTCAGACGTTCTGATGGGCTCTAATCCTCCTCTGGGACAAACTGCAAGGTCCAGCATTCAGCTCTGCACCAACATGTTCCCATTACCCGCAAAACTGGACAAACTGGAATTAGGAAAAGGAAATACACCTGATGGAAATATGCAAATTTCGTGAGAAGCTCATAAATCCCAATAAAGTCTCCTTTCAGTCAATCTGCTCGGTGCAACACGGTGAGAGAACGTTCTCGCGTGTCCCGACTAGAGCTAAACGATTTTATTGATTCTGTGATATATATATATCGATATTTTATCGAGTATCAATTTTTCAGCCGCGGGTATCGATATTCTAAGCTTCTTTCAAAACCCCCGTGTCCCACCTTTAAAAGTTTGCAAGCAACAATTTGCACTGTTTAAATAAATGGAACTACTTTTCTCAACAAATCTTTTATTAATTTTGTCCAGCATTTGCAAGCTGCCTGTCAGCCATATAATGTGTGATTGATGCTTTCAGTTCAAT
This sequence comes from Hirundichthys speculiger, assembly GCA_018398805.1. Classification (NCBI taxonomy): domain Eukaryota; kingdom Metazoa; phylum Chordata; class Actinopteri; order Beloniformes; family Exocoetidae; genus Hirundichthys; species Hirundichthys speculiger. The sequence continues at coordinate 108,552 of JAGFBZ010002452.1, read as the reverse complement.
TAATTCAAACAACAGTCACTGGAACACTCACAAGATGTCACCAAAATCACTTTGTCCCTTTAAAATTTTTCGGAAAATGATGTAAATGTATTGTAAGATGAATATTGATATATATTGTATCGTGAGCCGAATATCGTGTATCGTATCGTATCGCGAGATCAGTGTATTGCTACAGCCCTATTCGGCCTCCAGGGCTCCTCGAACGCTGCACGACTTCTGCAGACATCCACACTGTAACATCTGCTTAGTGCTGGTACGATGCCTGTGTGTTGAGTGACAGCCCAGAGGTCCTCCTGAGCCCATGTGGTTATATTGATCTCACTGATCTGGAGCGGCGCTGCCTGAGGAGTCGGAGGTTATCCAGCAGTGGCTTCTGGTCGTGACCGCTGAGATTTCCTGACAGTTTTCTGCTCTCTGGACGTTGTTAGACCCACGGTCTTTGTTATTTTGCACTGAGTTGTATGTTTTTGAACTGAACATCTGTCATCGCTGGGAGAGGTTACGGATGCTCCACGTTTAATAAAGCTGACTGACGTCACTGAAAACCCGTTTGAATAAAGGTTTGCATTTCCTGAAGTGGGACTTGTGACCAACAGGCAGCTGCTGCAGCGACGTTTTTCCCTTTAAAGAACGTTTTCTCCCGGCGCAGAGGTGCTGACTGCTGCTGTATCTGATCAGCTGGACGTCCACTAGGAACGTAGCTCTCATTAAAGCCACCCTATGTAGTAACAGCACGCGATCACATGGGGGCAACATTTCACAAGAAACTAAGACCAGAGAAGAGACTCAATGTCGTGTCTGTTTAACTGTCTTGTCTTTAAATGTTTCACTGCTGGTGTTTTTTGGTCCTCTCTGACGAAATCAGGATTTAAGATGTTAATAAAGATGTTAGAATTTACTGCCAGAGAGGACTGAAGGACACATTCACCCTTCACACTCTCACAAAAAAAAAAAAAGTCTGCTATAAGATTAAATTGCATATACACACTAGGTGGTTTGGCTAGATGATGGCTCTAACCATGAAAAAATGCAGACAAAAAAAAAAAAGACCAGAGAAGAGCCGGACAAGGTGTGATCCCACCCAACCCCAGCTGATCCAAATATGGGCGGAGCCTGGCTGTGAACACACCCACCTTGGCTCGACGACGCGCATCTGTGGTGCTGCAACGCGACGTGTCGCACCATCTCCGATCATGAGCACGGGCCACCTCCCCCGTGTGGTCAGAGGTGGCACTGCCTCGGTCCGTCTGCCTCACATCATGTGATCACACCAGTAAAAGCTGAGGCTCGTGTGATCTGTGGATCTGGGACATCTGGGACAGTGAAACAGCAGCAGCCTGGGAGGGATTCCTGCCGTCATCTCAGACCGGTCCGGGTTCAGAGCAGAAATCTGCCCGGTGACCAGCTGATGTGATTGTTGGCAGGTTTCGTCTGGCCTTACATAATGGGGTCAAAACCGGCTTCCTCTCATAAAACCGAGAGTCACTTCCTCACAGGAGGCACGAGACGACGGAAACCTAAGACCAGCTGCAGGGGCCCGAAATTCAGAACACCAAAACAGCCCGACCACAAACGAGGAAATTACTACGAGACAAAAACCAGCAGCTATGCAGAAGAAGAGACAACAGCACGAGAATATCCTCCAGAAAAGGACCCAAACAAACAAAACAAAAAAGTATTTTTGTTTCCTGAGAGATCCTGGTTTTCTGTTTGTTGCTGGAAGCTGGAAACAATGTAATGTGTGAAATGTGGTGGTGGTTTGCAGCAGGACCACTGACTACATCCTCCTGGAGGAGGAGACAGAAGACAACATCTGCTGCTGGTGGCTTTAGACACTATTTTACAGTAAATGTGTTCTCACTGAAACACAGTCAGAGACGCCGCAGACATGTCAGTCATGTGACGGCCAACACTGCCATCTACAGGACAGACAAGGAAGTGCATCTCTCAGCTGTAACTGTTACTACGGCTGATAAAAAAGATAATGTATTGACCTGAATATATATCTGCCCACAGGATGACTCCCCCTTTTTTAAAGGGGGAGTGGGGGGGGGGGGGGGTTCCCAGCACCAAATAAGTGCTTGAAGAAGATGTAATGCTCAATTTAAAGCCTACAGCACCTTTGAGACATGTGACGTCTCCTCACTGATAACTTCAGCTGATCACCTGATGAGCTTTATGCAGGTTTTTATTTCTTTATTTCAGTCAGTCTTACAGAAGCTGCTGTTTTCTGTTTTTATTTGACGTGTTCAGCGTGTCTCTTGGTCTTGCCAACGTCGTGCATCACGCTGTGTGACATCATAGCTTTGCTGCTTTGCGTATTTTACGACGCTGCAGCGTTCTCCACCATCGTCCTAAAGTTGACATTAACGCCTCATTTGTTCGGGACCTCACAGTGCTTCTACGTCTCTCAGACTTGCTGTCTGGATCTCCAGATGAGACGGTTCCTGCAGCTCCAACGGTCTCTGTGTTTCATATACCACTAAGGATGATAACATGCTAAAGCTATCATGCTAACTGAAGCATGAGCAGCTCTGCTTTGAAGCCACATGTATGATCTCAGACTAAACTGCTCTCAGTTCAGTTTCTGTTCTCCATCTGCTGATCTCACAAAGACAAAAACGCAGACAACCTCGGTGTTTTTGTGTGAAACCAGAGCGAACCTCCTCCAGACCCCCCCACAGCTCTCCCAGTGTGTTTACCTCTGCTGATGGGCGTCAGAGCCGGACTCTGGGGTCCCAGCGTGGGGCTGTGGTTGGTATGGTTACTGTCCTGCGAGTCGCCGGTCCGCTGGGCGAAAGGGGGCGGGTTCTCCGGGGGGAGGAGGGGCGGCGTGGCGGGGAGGGGGATGTCTGGGGCGCTCTTTGTTCGCTCCCGGTCCTTGTCGCCGCCTCGCTCCCGGCTGCTCTCCTTCCGGGGTTTGATTAGTTTGACGAAAGCTTTGGCTCCGGACCACTGACTCCTCCTGACGACAGATAATAAAGATCCACCATTAACAGCATCAACGCTGCTACATTCATCTCTCAGCCAATCACAGCACAGCTCTCCTCCTTTATATTCAAACATCCTGCCTTTAAAGTCTGACAGTTACTCCCCACACAACCTTGTTTCTCAGAGACAAGGACACCGTAGGAAAGATCATTTAAACTCTGTTAAACTGAAAATCAGGTGAGGACCAACTCTGACACCAGCAGATTTAAAAAAACCATTTCCCCATACCATTTAGGGTTAAAACCAAAATACATAGTTAAATATTAAAGCATTACTTCTTCGGTGTGGGGTCGTAGAACTTGTACTGGTCCATGATCTTCTCCTCGAGCTTCTCTTTTTGTCGACGAAGAGCATTGAGCTTATCACTAAGGAGAGAGAAAAGAGAGAAATTAAAAAGATTATTAAGATAACGCTGCTGTTTCAGTCCTCTGATAGAGACAGGATTTATTCCTGAAAGACTGCACATTAACATGCAAGTCTGTCTCACATCACCATTCACTGTAACCCGTGTCTCTGTGGTGGACACCAGGGGTCTCCGACTCCAGTCCTGGAGGGCTGCAAACCTGCAGGTCTTAGATGTTTTCCTGCTTCAGCACCTGATTCAAACGACCGGGTCATTAACAGACCTGGATGACCAGCTGGTGGTGATCCATTTATTAGAATCAGGTGCTAAACAGGGAAACATCTAAGACCTGCAAGAGAACAGCCCTCCAGGACTGGAGTCTGAGAGCCCAGGTGAACAGGAAGTGCAGGTGTTAATGTGTGCAGCTCCAGGTGTGTTATTGTGGCCTGCAGCTGTTTTGTGAGTAGCTGAAGGTGTTTTGTGAGCGGCTGCAGTTGCTGCAGGTGTTTTGTGGGCGGCTGAAGGTGTTTTGTGGGCGGCTACAGGTGTTTTGTGGGCGGCTACAGATGTTTTGTGGGTGGCTACAGATGTTTTGTGGGTGGCTGCAGGTGTTTCGTGAGCGGCTGCAGGTGTTTTATGGGTGGTTCTAGGTGTTTTGTGGGCGGCTGCAGGTGTTTTGTGGGCGGCTGCAGGTGTTTTGTGGGCGGCTGCAGGTGTTTCGGGGGCGGCTGCAGGTGTTTTGTGAGCGGCTGCAGGTGTTTTGTAGGCAGTTCTAGGTGTTTTGTGAGCGGCTGCAGGTGTTTTGTAGGCAGTTCTAGGTGTTTTGTGGGCGGCTGCAGGTGTTTTGTGGGCGGCTGCAGGTGTTTTGTGAGCGGCTGCAGGTGTTTTATGAGCGGCTGCAGGTGTTTTGTAGGCAGTTCTAGGTGTTTTGTGAGTTGCTGCAGGTGTTTTGTGGGCGGCTGAAGGTGTTTCGTGGGCGGCTGCAGGTGTTTTGTGAGCGGCTGCAGGTGTTTTGTAGGCAGTTCTAGGTGTTTTGTGACTGGCTGCAGGTGTTTTGTGGGCGGCTGCAGGTGTTTTGTGGGCGGCTGCAGGTGTTTTGTGGGTGGCTGCAGGTGTTTTATGGGTGGTTCTAGGTGTTTTGTGGGCGGCTGCAGGTGTTTTGTGGGTGGCTGCAGGTGTTTCGTGAGTGGCTGCAGGTGTTTTATGGGTGGTTCTAGGTGTTTTGTGGGCGGCTGCAGGTGTTTTGTGGGCGGCTGCAGGTGTTTTGTGGGCGGCTGCAGGTGTTTTGTGGGCGGCTGAAGGTGTTTTGCGGGTGGCTGCAGGTGTTTTGTGGGCGGCTGCAGGTGTTGTGCTCAGTTACATGTATAGCTTCTGCTCCTGGTGGTACAGCTCTTTGCTCTCCATGCTCCTCTCCAGCAGCGTGTGGTTCTGCTGACTCAGAAGGTTGATCTGACTCAGCAGGTGGTGGTTCTCCTCCTCCAGGTTCCCCTTCAGCCGACTCAGCAGCTAAGCACAGACGACAGTTTACATGTGTTACACGTGTCAGAGACTCCTCCCCTCAGTCTGTCCGTGCTCAGAGAAGGTCCGGTTTACCTCACAGTGGTTGTCTAGTTTGGTCATGGTGAGATCCAGGCCTTGGTGCTGCTCCATCAGTGAGTCGTATCGTGACATCCACTGACTGACCTCCAGCTGAGCTGAGCTCAACGAGCTTTTCAGCTCATTCATGCGTTGATGGAGCCCCTCGTTTTGCTCCGTGTGCTGTGATTGGCTCTCAGTCAGTCTGAGCAGAAGTAACAGAGGAACAAAGGACAACATGAAAAACTGCATCTGTAGGTCTGAGTATGTTATCTGCTCCAGGGTGACTGGAGAAGCTGTTTTATGGGGCACCAGGGTAGATAGGGGTGCATGATAACTGTTTTTTAAAACTGATACTGATAACTGAAAACTTTCAGCTACTAAAGGCCGATACCGATAACAGACCGGTCCGTCTTACGTGTCCTGCAGTGGAGCGTCCCTGAGAGGTCGTGACCTTCAGGTAGTTTACACTCCTGTAGGAATTTGATCTGCAGATTCCTGAAGACACTTAACTGATCTGCTCCTGCAGCAGACCCTTTTAGTTTACCAAAGGTGTCTCTTTACGGCCTTTTCATGGACTCCTGCTGAGTTACTGAATACTAAATCAAACTGGCTGGAAATGACCACAACTGCAGGGAACTTCAGGGTATTAGAAAAAAAAAAACATTATCAAGTCAAATCTAGATTAAAACGATGATATCTAAGTAAATTTATGTGAATTTGTATGTTCACAGATGGTTTCTAGAAGCCTGCAGTGACACTAAACAACTGAAGAGCCTGTTTGAGTCCAAAAACATGCAGGTGGTTCAGTTGTGCTGGTATCTGAGGTGTGCTGAGAACCTCTCAGTCGTACCTGTCCACCTCTGACTTCAGCTGCAGGTTCTCCTGCTGCAGGAGACGATTCTTCTGGATCTCCTGCTTCAGCTCCTCCTTCTCTTTCTGGCCACGCCCCTCCTGCTCCTCCCACTTCTCCTTCTGCTGCAGCAGCCCACAGTACCTGCAGACAGTCGAGCACACACACCTGAGCGCTCGTGACCACCTGATGTCACATGGAGGTGCATCTCTTTTAGATCAAACTTTTAACGGGGAGTTCAACTTGTCAGTTGTTACAAATAACCTTGTTTCTGATGAATCCTCCATCTGGGAGAACTTTAAAATTAAAACATCCATGTTAAAGTTCAGTAACTTTATCAATCTGTGTATCATTCATTCTTTCAATTTTCAATTGTCAATTTAAAAAAAATTAAAAAGTGACATTTTATTACGTCAGCTATTCCCAAACTTCAGAATACCAAGGCCCAATTTAAAATGTGAATAATCTCCACGGCCCACTCAAACCTTTAATCACAACTGTGATCAACATACAGGACTAGAAGCTATGTTCCAATATTAATGTGAGGGGTCAACAAATAAGGTGAAACTTGTCATATTAAGTTAAGATGACAGTAGAATAACACTTAACTGGTTTGTTTTATTACTTCTTTATGTTTTTCTTTTATAATCGTGTCAGGAATATTTAAAGTAATTAAAAACATATTTAAAAAAGATAGATTTAAAACATATTTAATTTTGATGACCTTTCACGGCCCCCCTGCAGTACCACGATGGCCCACCAGGGGGCCGTGGCCCACACTTTGTGAATCACTGCATTACATTGTTCGTTTTTTGATCTAACACATAAAAATGAAAAACATGCCTGTTTTTTTTATATTTCAATTTTAGACTTGGATCAAAAATACGAAATTAAAAAACGGGCCACAGAACTGAATTTGTTTTATAATTCGAGGACTGGACTTTCTGTTGTCATTACACATCTGTGCCACTAGATGGAGCCGCACTGAAGTAACCAGCTAGAGAACAGCAGGACAGTGAACACATGGAGCAGATCTGATGGAACATGGAGGAATGACACGAAAGTTTTGTTGCAGTCCAGAATTTTTTTTTTCAGACAGAATTGTTAATATTGCTACCTGAGTTGCTACCTGAACTGTAAAGTTCACAGATTTTTACCGTTCTCCATGTCTGTTTTAGCCTTTTCTGCATGTTTACCTGCAAATTGTCTTCCGGTTCTGCGGCAGCCAGTAACAGACTTTTGAAAACAAAAGCATGTGAGCGGCATGTGTTAACACAATAAAATAAATGTCGGCATTAATAAATTAATACGTTAACGCGATAATGCGTTGACTTGGCCAGCCCTAATATATAATATAATAATTTTTATGACATATAATATTATAATAATTAGAATAATTATTAGAAATTTTTGTAGGTAAAACATCAACTTTTGCCATAAAATGACACTTTAATGTTGAAAAACTGAATTTTGTATATTTGCAGTTTTACGTCTGCTGTAAAAACGTTTATTTCCCAAAATCTGGACCTTTTTGTAATAAGAGATTTTTGACATCGAAGTGTAAAGTTTTGCTACACTGTGACACTTGGTGGGACTAAAGCAGGTCAAAGGTGAGAAGAAGCTGTGAGACTGTGAAGGTTTTATCTGACCCCGCCCTCAGCGCCGTCTCTTACTCGCTGTGCAGCGCCCGCTGCTCGCTCTCCAGCGCCCTCTGCTTGCCCTTCAGCGCGGCGTGCTGGCTGATCAGCTGCTCGTACTCATGCGCCTGCCTCTCGTGAACACTCAGCAGGCGCTCGTGGTCGCTGAGCACGCCCTCCCTGGCCCGCCACGCCTCCTCGCGCTGCCGCTGCCACGACTCCGCCTCCGTCTCCAGGGCGGTGACCTGGCCCTGCAGCACAGCATTCTGGGCCATGAGGGAAGCGCTCTGGGAGGAGACGGTGGAGTTCTCCACCTGAGACACACAGTGAGAGGTTAACAACTGCGGTGAGACCCGGTCGGGCCCAACCCTCCCCAGAGCGAGCGGGTGAGCGTGCGGCACCTGCAGCTTGGCGGTCTGCGTGTGCAGAGACGAGTTCTGCTCCTGCAGGGTGGTGGCGTGTCGCTGCAGCGCCGCCATCTGGCTGTTGAGGGAAGCGTTCTGGCTGTCCAGCTGTTTCAGCTGCTCCTTCAGCAGGCCGGTCTCCGTCTGCAGAGAGGCGTTCTGGAGGAGGAATCAAACCACCGGCTCTGACACGAGACTGGGCAAAATACTGATGACGCGCCACCGCTTACGTCAGAGGAGATACGACAGCAGGACATGCAGGAGTCGTCCATGATGGCTGCTCTTACCTTCTTTTCCACAGCGATCAGGTGGTCTTTGATCCGCAGCAGCTCTGCCGTGGCGCCGCCTGAGCGCTGCTGCACGTTCAGGTCTTCCTCCACCTGCTGCTGCTGACGCAGGACCGACACCATCTGACGGGTCTGGAGACAAAGGGGTCGCTCACGTTCACTGCCTTTATTTACATGTTTTTTAGAAATGTAAGGAGATACGTGTTCCTACAGAGGCTAGTTCGCTCTGCAGAGTGGCGTTGAGGGCGTTGCTCTCTTCAAGTTTCCTCTCCAGACCGGACATTTTCTCCTCCTTTATCTTCATGGTCTGCTGGACGGTTTCCTCCAGCCGAGACTCCAGCAGCCTGTACCTGCTGGTGGACCCACGAGAAACAAACTCAGCCTGGGAACTCTGGGTAAACTGAGGGGTGCACGATAGTTATCGACCCGATAACTATCGGGCCGATAACAGGAAATTATGATGTCCGATATCACGACGAATAGCCACGATAACATATATATTTTTGTCAACACGGCAGTGCCTCGCTCCCTCTGAGCCTTTGAATGACCGGCAGTGAATGTTATGTTCAAGTGACGTCGGCATAATCAGAAAAACGAATTCTCAGTAAGGAAAATCAATAATACCCCCTCATGCCAGAAAACAACTCGTTAACTCTGTAATAATTTTGATAGCTGCTGATTTTAATTGATATATACAGTATTTTCCCACATGTTACACGTAAAAAATAGTAAAAATAGATAAGGCCGAAAAAACAACTAGCAAACTGGGAACGGAGGAATTTACATTACACCTTGAATGCGCTGATAAAAAAAAAAAAAACAAACAAACATGGCGGTGATCATATGGAACTTCATTCAAGTTTCAGAGGAAGATAGTTCGCTGGTTATTTGTGACAAATGCTCCAAGCGAAGGAGGGAAGTTTTAAAAGTTTTAAAATCGCGCTAACGTGAGCTAACGTGAGCTAGCCGGCAGCAGCTCTACCTAATCTCTCCCCTCCCCTCCCCTCTCCTCTCCTCTCCTCTCCTCTCCTCTCATGTGTGCAATATGGTTGATCCTCCTTGTAATGTGTACTATTTAATGTGTATTATTGTGTATTATTGTGTAGGTTACTCGACACCTTAATTTCCTTCGGGATTATTTAAATTACTCTACTCTACTACTCTACTCTACTCTACTCTACTCTTCTTCCCTCCCCTCTCTTCTCCACTTCCCTCTCCTCTCCGCTCCCCTTCCCCTCCTCTCCTCTCCCCTACCCCCCCTCTCCTCTCCCCTCTCTTCTCTGCTGCCCTCTCCTCCCCTCTCCTCCCTCCTCCGTTCCCCTCCCCTTCCCTCCCTCACCCCCCTCCCCTCACTCCCCTCCTCTCCTTTCTTCGCCATTATCTCTCTCATCTAAAGCTTCCATAAGATAAAAAAAAAAAAAAAAACAAAACTACTAAACCTCATTTACTTTAATTAAAGGCATTCATTTGAATGGAACCACAAGCCAAAATCCTTTAAACGTAATTTCTTTGTTACTATGGAGTTCACCTTTTCAGTTTATTCACACAAACCAGTCTAACTTGTGTCAGTACATTATGACCTGTGCATTATTTTTATTGTCATTGAGGAATGGATTTTTTCAGTTTGTAATTCTGATGCATGTATTTCCATCAGTTCAAGGAGCCTTTATTTTTTTTTAATATCAGTCAGTAATGAACCTTATTTAAGTTAATATCAAATAGGTTTTGTTTGATAGCTTTATGAAAATGTTTGAGAGGTTTGGAAAAAAAAATTGTTCATTTAAAGTCAAGACGGATTGGGGTTCAGGAGGATAGAGAGAGCAAGAAAGAAAGAAAGATATGAGAGAGACACAGAGATGAGGAGAGATAGACACAGGAGATAGATAGATATAGAGTATGAGAGAGATACAGAGAGATAGGAGAGATAGAGAGAGATAGAGACAGATGAGAGAGACAGAGAAGACATAGAGAGAGAGAGATAGAGAGAGATAGATAGAGATATACAGAGATAGAGAGATATATATATATTAGAGATATAGATATATAGATACATATAGATAGAGATATATATATATATATAGATATATATATATACTATATCATATATATATATATATACATATATAGATATATCTATATATAGATATATATATATATATAGATATATATTATATATATATATATATATATAATATATATATATACACACACATATCTTAGGTATAGTGTGTGTTATCGGTATTGGCCTTTAGGAACTGAAAGTTATCGGTTTTAAAAACCAGTTATCGTGCATCCCTGGGTAAACTCCAGCGACCACGGAGGGAAGAGCGCCCTACCTGTCCTCCATCAGGTGCTCCTGCTGCAGCAGCTTTTCCCTGTTCAGTCCGATCTTCTCCAGCTCCTCGTTCAGCTGCTCCAACTCCACGTTCTTCTGCTGAACGCTCAGCTTCTCTGAGACCAGCTCCTGCACAGAAACCACGACACATGAAACCGGAGGACGATCCCAGGAGTTCCTGCTGCCCCACCAGGGGGAGGTGGACCCCACTGCTCCTCCGTCCTCCACGACTCCTCACCTCTCTCAGAGTTGCCAGCGTCCTCTTATCAATGGTGGCTTGCTTCTGCAGCTCCTTGTTTTCCTTCTCCAGCTCCTTGCCTCTGGCGGCCACCTCCTTCAGTCTGTCCACCTCCTTCTTCTGAGCCGCTCCCTCCTTCATCGCCGTGGTCATCCTGCGGCTCTTCTCCTCCAGCTCCACCTCCTTCCCCTCCAGCGCTGTTCGGATCCTCCAGCTCTCCTTCTCCAGGTGCTTCCTGCTCCTCTCCGACTGCTCCAGGTCCTGCTGAAGCTTCTTCCTCTCCTCGTCCCCGTCCTCCCTTCTCCTCCGCTCCTCCTTCAGCTCTTCTACTTCCTTCCTCAGTTCCTCCTCTCTGCTTTGCGTCTCCTCCATCCTTCCCTCCATCACCTCCCTCTGCTCTTTGCTCCTCTCCAGCTCCTCCCCTAAGCGATGCTTCTCCTGGTTCAGAGCGGACAGAGTTACCTCCAGCCTCTCGGCTCTCTTCCTCTCCGCCTGCGCCTCCCCTCTGCTCTCCTCCAGCCTCCTCTGCACCTCCTGGGTGTCCCTGTGTGCCTCCTTCAGCTCCTCCTGCAGCGTGGGGAGGAGGGCGGACGATGAGCGCAGGTTTTCCAGGGAGCAGCGGAGGTCCACGTTCTCCTTGGACAGCAGGCCGTTTTCTGCCTTGAGCTTGGCCTGCCGCTGCAGCTCCTGCTGGGCCTCCTCCGCCTCCCGCCTCGACCTGTGCACCTCCTGCTCCAGGGAGGTCACCTGCTTCTCCAGAGCCTCCGAGCGTTCGCTGCACGCCTGGAGAGACGCGACCTGGAGACAAAGCAGGAACGTTAGACCAGCCTTTCTCAACCTTTTTTCAGTCACGACACCTTTCGCAAGTGAATAAAATCTCACGACACCCCAGAGTAAAATATAATCCAAAGCCACACTGCATCGCTCCGACTGTAAATGCATACGTCCCGTTTATTTTATTTAAATAACCTGAATACGATAACTGCACCAGAGTAGGCCTCAGCAGGAAAGCTTCTTTTCATCTGTGATGTGCTTGCTTCCATCCATCATCCTTGTATTGCCTCTTTTTAGCCTTATCGCTAGCAGCTACCTTTGGTACCTATGGAGCAGATTCAGAGCTGGTGGATGAAGGCTTGATGAAGAAGTCATCTCCTCTGTGATGTTCTGTTCCTGTGGGGCTTTTCTTTTTAGAAAACGATCCATGATGCTACTAAAAAGTTCTCTTTGCTATCTGTGAAATAAATTTTCAGCGGTTAAAGGTGGGGTGGGTGTTCTTTGAAAAAACGGTTCCAGCAATCCAACTAAAGTGAGATTTTGAAAATATACACTCCCTCCCTCCTCCCAAAAGCTCCGCCTCCTCCTCTTCAGCTCACCCCTCGAAACCACGCCTTCACACGATTCACGACTACATGAAACGCAGGGAGGGAGGGAGGGGTGGGTGGGAGTGCATTGCTATTTGATGGACATATTAGGCAGCCAATGAAAGTAATGATGATCACTATTTTGATTGGTCAGAGTTTTTCTCTGATTATACCCTCTAGACTGGACCAAAACATTTGGTTGTTTTTGCAAACATTTTATTTCAGTGAGTGCAATGGGAATGTGAAAAGGTTTTCAGGCAATATTTTAAAAAGTGCTGCAAAAAAAGAACACCTACCCCACCTTTAAATGATATTACGACGTAAGCTAACTGGGCAGTCACGTTGACCTTACGCTGACTCCGTACTGACGTTGTTAACATTGGGAAATGGGCATGTGAGACATATTTTTATTATTCATTTCATGTCCAAATATGTATCTTATTCATTTATTTATTTATTCATTCATTAATAGGCAAAAAGTATGTATTTATGTATGCATTCATATATTTATACAGCGCTACCTCTATTTATGAAATTAATTGGTTCTGGAAGTAGTTTCGTAAACTGAAAATTTCTGAAGTAGAGACGTGTTTTCTATGTAAATGCCCTAATCCGTTCCAAGCCCTAGAACTAGAAAAGCATTCAGAGAGCGCAGACCTCCACTAAACGCAACAACTATCGAAAATTTGAAAGTGGTCCAGAATCCAGGATTTCTTCCGGATCACACCCAAAATGAAATCAGATCTTCCTTTTCACATTTCTGACAACTCCTGAAAATTTCAACAAAACCCATTCATAACTTTGAGTTATCTTGAACACAGACAGATAAACGCCGACAAAAACATAACCTCCTTGGTGGAGGTAAAAATTGTTTGTTTACCTGGGTTGCTGGGTTACGCTCATACAGACAAGGGGCCCTCCTAGCCAATGGGATGCCAGGAAGATGCTAAGCGATAGCCAATGGCAGAGCAGCTCGGACGCACCGCTTTCAAACTGAGATACAGAGCCGACAGCTATGTTTACGTTCAGTAAACTCTGGGAGCTGCGAGTAGCAGCGCTACTCTATTTCTGCATTTCGTATCCTGAAATTTCTTTCATAACGAGAGACAATATTTTCCCTTTGAGGCGTTTCATAACCTGAAAATTTCATATGTAGAAACGTTCCTAAGTAGAGGTACCACTGTATATGATAATGTCAGAATAGGTCATTTTTTTGACGACACCCCTGAAGCAGCCAGACGACACCCCAGTGTGCCACGACACCCCGGTTGAGAAAGTCTGAATTAGACTCCTGCAGCCAGAATGATGGACAGCTGACTGAGACGCTCACCTCTCTGCTCAGAGCCTCCCTGCTCCTCTCCAGGCGGGACGCCTCCCTCTCCGCCTCCTCGCACCGCCCCGCCCTCTCCCGCAGCCTCTCCGCCTCCCCGCCGACCACCTTCAGCTGCGTCTCCAGGCTGGCCAGGCGGGAGCTGGTGTCTGTGATGCTCTGGCGCAGCAGGCGGTTCTGGGCCTCCACCTCGCGGACCCGCGCCTCGCTGTTGGACTGGGCGCGCTCCTGGAGGGACGCCACCGCCTCGGACAGGTGCCGCTTCTCGCTCTCCAGCTCTGAGATCTGGTCGGATGGGGGCGAGCAGAAAGAGGAGGCGTTTCAGGTCCTGCCGCGGGCCGCGGCGAGCGCGGCGTCTGGGCGCGTGACGTACCTGGCGGTCCTTGTCGGCCCGCAGGGCGTGCATGTCCTGCTCCAGGCTCTGCTTCTCCTTCAGCAGGTCCTCCCCCAGCGACTCCATGTCCTGATTGGTCAGCCTCTCCTGGTCCAGTAACCCCTGCAGGCGCTCCAGCTGATGCACAGACCAACAAACAGTGTTCACTTTCTACACAAACTAGTTCAGTTCACCATTTCAAGAAATGAATTAAAATAGTTCATTTTTAGTTCATTTTTTTTTTAATTATTTTTTATTGATGTTGCAAGCAATTATTTGTCAAAATGATTACCACTGCCCATATACCACCCGACCACAAACAGCAATTATTTTATCCATTTTTTCTGTTGAAAACAATTGGTCCAATTCTGAATCCTTAACCAACCAGGGTTCACATTAGCATTGAAGGGACAGTCCATGTAAAACTGTAATTTCCCTTTCAGCTTTTCTCTACAGCAGCCATTCCCAAACTACAGAATACCAAGGCCCAATTTGAAATGTGAAAAATCTCCCCAGCCCACCTGAAACCTTTAATTATAACTGTGATCAACATACAGGACAAGGAACCATGATCCGATATTAATGTAAGGTGTCAACAAATAAGGTGACACTTGTCATATTAAGTTAAGATGACAGTAGAATAACACTTAACTGGTTTGTTTTATTACTTCTTAATGTTTTTTTTAATCATGTCATGAATATTTTACAGTAATTAAAAACATTTTAAAAAGATCGAGGATTTAAAACACATTTGTTTAACTTTAATGACCTCGACGGCCCACCAGGGGGCCGCGGCCCACACTTTGTGAATCACTGCTCTACAGCAGGGGTGTCAGACTCATTTTTACTGAGGGCCACATCACCATTGTGGTTGCCGCCGAAGGGCCAGATTGACAGCATGAATGTAACAAAATGGAATGTAAATCAAAATAAATTAAACTGCGCCTTATTATATTGTTAAATAACTGTTTTTGCATTTATTATATATTAAAGTTTCAAATATTTAACTCATTATTATATTAAACACAGGGTTTGTGGTTGTAAACCTACTCTCACACAGGTGATGTTTACAGAGTCCGTTGCCATGGTAACGGACTCTGTAAACATTACTCAGAGTATCCATTACCTTGGTTTCAGAAGTGGAAGCGATTCCTTGTTTTTCTTGCAGGCTAAATTTAGCATACTTAGCTCCGTGTTTGTTGTCAAAATGCTGACGCAGATTACCCTCTTTCACGACTGAAACCCGCCTCATAATACAAAAGACAAACTGTTATTTCACCTTGAGATACAAACTTGTATTCGTTTTCCCGTCGTTCATGAAACTGCCTTCTTGTGCATCAATTTCTCTTTTCTTGGACATGTTGGGATTAGTTTGTAGAGGTTTTTCTGAAGTCCATCAGTTCTGACAAATTATCTTGATGTCTTGCTCATGGTGAGATACTGTTATCATTGTGGGTGATGACGAAATGCATTGTGGGAGATGTAGTTTATTGTCAATATGCGCTTTAAAGCGGTGTAAGCTTATTTTAAGTCTTAAAATATTGTTTTAAATTTAAGCTAATAAAGCGCAAGCTCTCGAGGGCCACATAAAATGATGTGGCGGGCCACATTTGGCCCGCAGGCCTTGTGTTTGACACGTGCTCTCCAGTATATTAAAAATATGAGGAGAAACTTGCTGCCAAATGGTCTTTATTATCAGACAAAAACAGGTACTTAAGGTGCAAATGTTTTTTTCCCCCATTTTAGTATTTAAATCCCCGACTCCAAAGATTACAGTTTAATCTTTGGAGTCGGACGCTCCTCCGGCTCTGGGCAACTGCAGCTTTCATCTTCCTGCTTGTTTTAAACGTTTGATGACGCAATTGTTAGCGCGACAGCAGCGACAACCGTGTTGCCATGTTTGATTGATTTCCTCAGATACGTATCACGTATATTTCACGGTGTATCACGGTATTTTTAATTTTTTTTTTTTGAAGGCACAACTGGGTGTTAACCACATTTCCTGATAATTTAAAGAGGATTTGCTGCAGTAAATTGGCTTAGAATGACCTATTTTACTGTCACGAGGAGTGAATATTGTAGCCTCCCGCGGCTACAACTTTAGCTCAGCAACATTTGCAGATTATTGTTTGTTGGACGTCGTCCTTTTTAAATCCAAAGAACTTCCACACGACAGACACGGCTCCTCGTTTAGGAAGAAGTTCCTCAGTCTCATGTTGCCGTTCTGGAGTTTCCACTTCAGGGTTTTCGCTGTTTGCAGCCATCACCGTTTAATCATAAACTAGTAGCGTGTTGTGCCTCCAGTGCAACTGCAAAACAGTCCCCTGTCAAACAATGTTCTGCGGCACTTACGTTCCGCTGCGCGGCGTTCCCAACATTGGGCCTGATTTACTAAGATCCTAAATAAAGAGTACTAAATTGCGTGTGCACTGAAAAAGTTTGCGCGTGCTGTTGTTGTGTGTTTTGCGGGTGATCAACTAAGAATGCTCGCGCAAATGATAACAGGTGCAAACCGCAGTATTTAAATGAGTTGCGTGTCTTACGGTTTGCGCCATGGAGAGTCTGGATGGAAAGCAGGATAAACGCAAGCGCAAAATGAAATTTGACGAGTTGGAGTTAGAGATATTAGTGGAAGAGGCAAATAAACACATTCATGAACTACAGCAAAGAAATTTAAACATTACCAAAAGAAACGCAATATGGGAGAAAATCTGCGATAGAATAAATGCAGTTGGTAAGACAAAAAGAACGGCAGATGAGGTTAAAAGAAGGTGGCAAGATATAAGGCAAAGAACTAAAGAAAAAGTGGCCTTTAATAAAACAAGACGGGTGGTTAAGTGGCCATTGAGAAGTTCAAGCCTCCATAACCGCGGAGCGCTGTCATTACGGAGATGCGTCTCTGCGCGCAGCTGTGGCATCAATGAGTGGAGCTGTGGCTGGAGCCGACTCGTCCTCACACACTACTCATTCGTAAAAAAAGTATATGTTTTTTCATAAAATCCATCCATCCATCCATCCATCCATCCATCCATCCATCCATTAGCTTCCGCTTATCCGAAGTCGGGTCGCGGGGCCAGCAGCTTCAGAGGTCCAGATCCCCCGGCCGCTTCCACCAGCTCCTCTGGGAGAATCCCGAGGCGTTTTTCATAAAATGATGTGGAAATAACCCATTTTATTACAACTGAAATTGTGCTTGGGAGGAGTATTTTCACCGGACATTTTGACCGGAGAGATTATAAAATCCCAGACTTCCGCATATTTTACCAGACAAAGTTACCAGACAATTACCAGACAACGGAAACCCTGGTGCCTCCTGTGGCAACCTTTGCTGAATAATACTCGATTTAACATCCAAATAAAATATTTCTCCTTTTGCATGTGCAAACAAATTTACACGAGTCCGAAAGACTCTCTCTCTGCGTATTCTTTGATTTTGGCAATGTCGCCTCCTTGCCACAATCACAGCAGCCATCGGTGCGTAATGCTGGGCAGATTAGCACCTTTCTTTCGAACGTACTAAATACAGACGCAATCACAATCCCCGCAATTACTTTCAGGGTTGGTAAATCTCATTGCGTGTGGTAAATGGACCTATTTGCATTTTCCCCTCCCAGTATTTTGCGCTTTCTGGTGGGTACGCCCCATATTGATTATTCATCAGAGCAAAAGTACTAAATGAACAGTGTGTGCTATTTTGCTCATTTGAGAGGCGCAGTCCTCATTGCACGCTGTCAGTAAATCAGCTTGCGCATTGGTTTGCGGGTGGTGTCAAGTTTGCACACGTTTTTACGCACGCAAACCTTTAGTAAATCAGGCCCATTGTGTACGCTACAGTACATACTCACCGGTATTATGGTATATGAAAAATGAATATCATAAGAAAAATAAACACCGGTATTTGGTATGAACCGGTATACCGCCAAGCACTACGTTTAGGTACAACACTGCCAACAAAGATGGTTCAGAAGTTAAACCAGTGTGGTTTCTTTCTTCTTCTTTCAGAGGATGGAGAGGAAACAGCAGGACCGCTGAGTCTCACCTTGTTGCTGAGACCCTGGTTCTCCCTGTCCAGCTCCTGCGTGTGGAGCTGCTGCTCCTGCAGGAGGTGGTTGTCCTCCTTCAGCCTCTCGACGGACGCCTGCAGCTCCCGGTTCTCCTTCTCCAGCTTCAGGACGCGGCTGGACACGCACTCGTTCAGCTCTTGGACCAAAGACTTGCGAGCTGCACGACGGAGAAGGATAAGAGTTTAGGGAAATGTTCAGTTCGGGAAGTGACGTTTCTGGGAGGAGAGGTCGCCACGAGAGTCGTACTGTCGGTGCTGGCGTTGTCGTGGTTCTTGGCGAGCTGCTCCAGCTCCCAGCCCAGGTGAGCCGACTCGTTCATGCTCTGCTTCTGGCCGATCTCCAGCAGCATGTTCTCCTCCACCAGCTCCTCCAGCCTCCGCCGCTCGTTGTCCCGCTCCTGTCCAACACAGACACACAAAAGGCGTCCATCCACCCATCCAGATGTTCCCTCCACCCCCCAGACAGAGGGAACATCTGGAGCTGAAGGTGCTCATCCTGACACGAGCGTATCAGGTGAAAGTTCAACAGGAAGGAAGTGTTCCACTCTCGTGGACCGTACCATTTCCAGGTCGTGTATTTTCGCCCGCAGCAGCAGGTTGTCCTTCTCCAGAGTGTGCAGCTTATCGCAGCGCCCCCTGGAGGCCGACAGCTGCTCCTCCAGCAGCACCTTCGTCTCCAGCAGAGTCAGGTTGTCCTCACGAAGCTCCTGGATGAGCACACACACACACATGCACATACACGTACACAGCGATGGGAATGTCAGTAACAGCTGCTGAGTGAGTCTGGCTTCATATTATGTTTCTGTCGTCAGATGAATTAGAGCAGCCTTTCTCAACCGGGGTGTCGTCAAAAAAATGACCTATTCTGACATTTCATATACAGCCGTACCTCTACTTACGAACGCTTCTACAAACTAAATTTTCAGGTTACGAAACGCTTCAAAGGGAAAATATTGCCTCTTGTTACCAAAGAAATTTCAGCATACGAAAGGCAGAAATACAGTAGCACTGCTACTCGCAGCTCCCAGAGTTTACCGAACGTAAACATAGCTGTCTGCTCTGTATCTCAGTTTGAAAGCGGTGCGTCCGAGCTGCTCTGCCATTGGCTATCGCTTAGCATCTTCCTGGCATCCCATTGGCTAGGAGGGCCCCTTGTCTGTATGAGCGTAACCCAGCAACCCAGGTAAACAAACAATTTTTACCTCTGCCAAGGAGGTTATGTTTTTGCCGGCGTTTATCTGTCTGTCTGTCTGTGTTCAAGATAACTCAAAAAGTTATGGATGGATTTTGAGGAAATTTTCAGGAGTTGTCAGAAATGTGAAAAGGAAGAACTGATTTCATTTTGGGTGTGATCCGGAAGAAATCCTGGATTCTGGATCACTTTCAAATTTTCGATAATTGTTGCGTTTAGTGGAGGTCTGCGCTCTCTGAGTGCTTTTCTAGTTCTAACATGTATTTCTTACAGGTTTTTATGTCATTTCATGTATTATTTATAATTTATTAAAAAAAATAATGTTTGAATTTTGGGGGAGCTTGGAACGGATTAGGGCATTTACATGGAAAACACGTCTCTACTTAAGAAATTTTCAGGTTACGAAACTACTTCCAGAACCAATTAATTTCGTAAGTAGAGGTAGCATAAGCGTAAGGTCAACGTGACTGCCCAGTTAGCTTACGTCGTAATATAATTTAACCACTGGAATTTTATTTTACAGATAGAAAAAAGAATTTTTTAGCAGCATCATGGATCGTTTTCTAAAAAGAAAAGCCCCACAGGAACTGAACATCACAGAGGAGCCGACTTCTTCATCAAACCTTCATCCACCAGCTCTGAATCTGCTCCATAGGTACCAAAGGTAGCTGCTAGCGATAAGGCTAAAAAGAGGCAATACAAGGATGATGGATGGAAGCAAGCACATCACGGATGAAAAGAAGCTTTCCTGCTGAGGCCTACTCTGGTGCAGTTATCCTGTTCAGGTTATTTAAACAAAATAAATTGGACATATGCATTTACAGTCGGAGCGATGCAGTGTGGCTTTGGATTATATTTTACTCTGGGGTGTTGTGAAATTTTATTCACTTTCGAAAGGTGTCATGACTGAAAAATGGTTGAGAAAGGCTAAATTAGAACAACGACTCTTATCTTGCAGCAGGTCATCAGTGACGGTGGAGGCTGCTCCAGACAGATTAACACCACTAAAGAATAAAAGACATCTGCTGTTAAAACTTACTAAACTCCAAAAAGCTCTGCAGCAAATGAAGCCACCTCATTATCTCCTGGAACATAATTTTATTTCATTTTTTCCAGCTGAAGTATTAAAAACTGAAACTGTCCAGCCAGCAGCTGCAGAGATAAAATGCTGACAGATGGTCGACTCCGCCTGCTCGTCTTCTATTTCACTGGTTGGTTACCGTCAGACAAACAAACAGATGTCAACATTTACAGTTTCCCAGCAGAAACAAGACAAGAACCTTGCTTTTTTTTTTCTTACAGCATTCCTCAGGGGAGGAAACTTGGACATGAGGAGTCGTGGCTGGTGGAGGAGTTCACCTCCCACCACCGTTCCATCCCAACAACCGCAGAGATGTGAAGACACAACCATGACTCACCAACGCCAAGAAATACAACCTTTAACCAACAAGTCATTAAAAACTCTGGTGTTGTAATAAAGTTGTTATTAGAGTTGGTTTATTTGTGACTGTGAGACATTTTACCACAACCATTTCACCTAAATTCAGTTAAATAAATTAACGTAACTTTTTAATACTAAAAATATACTGTACTGGTGAATATACTGTTGAATACTGGCAAGTACTGGTGAATACTGGTGAGTACTGGTGTGTATTGGTGAGTACTGGTGTGTACTGGTGAATACTGGTGTGCAATGGTGAATATACTGTTGAATACTGGCAAGTACTGGTGTGTACTTGTGAGTACTGGTGTGTACTCGTGAGTACTGGTGAGTACTGGTGTGTACTGGTGAATACTGGTGTGTACTGGTGAGTACTGGTGTGTACTGGTGAGTACTCGTCAGTACTGGTGAGTACTGGTGAGTACTGGTGTGTAATGGTGAATATACTGTTGAATACTGGTGAGTACTGGTGTGTACTGGTGAATATACTGTTGAATACTGGCGAGTACTGGCGAGTACTGGTGAATATACTGGCGAGTACTGGTAAAAACTGATGAGTACTGGTGAATATACTGTTGAATACTGGCGAGTACTGGTGAGTACTAGTGAATACTGGTGTGTACTGGTGAATACTGGTGGATACTGGTCTGTCCTGGGACCGCACCTCCACCCTGGTCTTGTAGAAGTGCACGTCGTTGAGCTTCTCTTTGCACCGGCTCAGCTCCGTCTCCAGCCGGTCCACCCGGGCCGCCCGCTCCCTCAGAGAGTCGACCTCGTCCCGGTACGCTCGGACCGAGCGAGCCTCGCAGGACAGCGACTGGTTCTGGACCACAAATACACACTTCAGTAACTTTCCTCTGTACCATAAAACGACTAAAACTGACACAGATGTGATTAAAAAAAAGAACATTTTAATTAATAGAATAAAACAGCTGATTGTCTTAGATCACCCTTTTAGTTCAATGAAACAATGACATAACATGATTTCTGGAAAAACCAATTCTAGTTTAACAGTTATGTCTGTTACAACTGTTGTAGTTGTTACGACTGTTACATCTTTACGGCTGTTGTAGTTGTTACAATTGTTATGTCTGTTACAACTGTTGTAGTTGTTACAACTGTTACGTCTTTACGACTGTTGTAGTTGTTACGACTGTTACGTCTTTACAACTGTCGTAGTTGTTACAAATGTTACGTCTGTTACAACTGTTATGTCTATTACAATTGTTGTAGTTGTTATGACTGTTACCTCTTTACGACTGCTGTAGTTGTTACGACTGTTGTAGTTGTTTCGACTGTTACGTCTTTACTGACTGCTGCAGTTGTTACAACTGTTACGTCTGTTACAACTGTTGTAGTTGTTACAACTGTTACAACTGTTAGTTATAACTTTTACATCTGTTACAACTGTTGCAGAGATGACTGTTACATCTGTCATGGCTGTAACAGTAACAGGTGTTACGGCTGTTACATCATTTATGATCTGTTATTTTCCATCTCCAGCTGTAACTAACATTCAGGTTGCCATGTTGAACCACCAGGTGTGGATGTAACAGTCTCTGTGTTTAAAAGTCTCGATCCAAACAAAAGATGACCCAAATGTTTCAGATATATTCAGAAGAAGCCAAAAACCCCACCTCTCTTCATGTTCAGTTAATAATTCAGTAAATTTAAGGAATTCTTACGGTAATATTTATTGTATCTTTATTTTGAAAAAAAATACTTTATTCATCCCAGAAGGGAAATTCAACAATGGGATTTTAATGGTAGATAATGATTTAATTTAATCATTGTGTCCTATTTATTTACAGTGACAGACCCGGCAGGATCTACTGACCCTGCAGATTACTACTCCCTACCACCTGGTGGCAGTAGTCATAGGCGGAAATCCCCCTTCCATAAAGTTGTCCCCCCCAAAAAAAATCATTGTAAGCACACAAAAACAATTGAATAATAATATAGTCATGTTCAATAAAAGTACAACACAAGCGCTGCAAATTATAAACTTAAACCCCCTTTTTTTTTTTTTAATTGTTGAAACATCCCCAGACCCCCCTATTTCTCAAAGTGGTTTAGTCCACATGCTGTTTCTAACGGGCGGGGCTACCGGCA
Source organism: Hirundichthys speculiger (assembly GCA_018398805.1). Taxonomy (NCBI): domain Eukaryota; kingdom Metazoa; phylum Chordata; class Actinopteri; order Beloniformes; family Exocoetidae; genus Hirundichthys; species Hirundichthys speculiger. The sequence goes on along the minus strand of JAGFBZ010002452.1, from coordinate 86,017 downwards.
CCTCAGTGTGTCAGCGAGTGTGTCATTTAAATGTAGAAGGGATTTTTAATTGTATTTTATTTTTGATTTTTAAGTTGCCATATTTAATGGCGTAGTTGTAATATGTTGTTGTATTTTGTTTGTCAAAAAATACAACACTACAATATAATTATACCACCTAATACCATTGTTGATTTTTCAGTTTGAACATTGAAAAACCTGTATACAGGTAGAATATGCACTGATACACAACAATGCTACAACTACTATTATTACTTTTTCTAACATTCAACAGGCTGTGGGTTCAACCCTGCAAGGCAAGTGCCAAAGGAGCAGGAGAGAGAGAGGGAGAGAGCATTTTTTTTCATGTCCCCCCCAGGAATTACTCTCTGAAATTTTACTGTTTATTGTCCCCCCCCAAAATGAAATGGGATTTTCGCCCTTGGCAGTAGTGCATTGCTTTCGCCGTTTGTCATATACCAGTTTTTTTTTTTTTTTTTAAAGAAGAAAAAGAAGGAAAACCCCTATCCATTATCGCATATATGGGACTTATTTACTCCTAACCTGGTGGTGAAACTGTGTAGAATGACTCAGAGACTTTAACGTGTACGTTATACGCTTCTACAGATAAATTACACGTACATCAGAACTGTGTTCACGCTGGTCAAAAGACTCATTATTTTCTTGTCAGAGAGTGACAGACGAGTCAGTCTGGTGGCATCATGAGAAGGTCATGTGTTGCGTGTTCAGAAGCGCCTGATCATGCAGTACCACTGGCGACCACTAGGAGCTGTCAGTCGTTTGTGACATTTTCCTGTGAAACTGCAGTTTTTAAGGGTCTGACCTCGTGTTTCATCTTCTCCAACTCCTGATCCAGACGCTCCACTTCATGTCTTGAATCCATCAGCTGCTCCGTCTTCTCCTCCCTGCAAACACAAAGGAAATAAGCATCCTTTGTCAGTTTGTGTGACCCCCCCCCACCCCGCTGACACGGACCGAAGGGTCTGACAGGACATCAGTGACACGTGCAGTCATTTGATCTCACTCCATGTCTTTATTTTGCTTGCTTAAATGACCTGGACAGTAGCTCCTACAGGGTGAGGAGGGGAGGAGGGTCAGTGGCTGTGGGAAAGTGCAGTAATCTTTAAATTCTCCAAATAAATGGATCGCCGGTGTGATTACGGTGCAGATTTATCAGGACCAGACATAATAAACTGTGCAGGCTGTATAATGAATTCCAGCTGTTCCAGCTGAAAAACAAGTGATGCAGGCTAAACCGTCCTGCTGCACAGAGCTTCCTGGGAAGTGTAGTTCCTATGAACCTCATCTTTGAGTTGGCAGACTCACAGCTCTTGGCGGTATCTGCGGAGCTTGGCCTTGGTGTCCGCCAGCTCCACGGACAGATGCTGCCTCTCCTCCTTGGTCAGTCCAGAGACGGTCGACTGCCCGCCGCCCGCTCCTCCTGCGCCCGGACCGCTCACGCCCAGGTTCCTGCACCCTTCCTGAGGCTGCTGACTGGACAGGTAGTCCCTCTCCTGGGTGAGATCCACGATCACCTGGAACACAGATGTTACCCTCAGAGTTTATTCAGGAACGACCGGGCACGTCCGACGGCGGTCTGCGTCGTCCGTCCGTCCCCCGTACCTCGCTGGCCTTGTCTCGCTGGTCGATGAGTTGCCGCAGCGACGCCGCCATGCTGCGAGACACCGGCTCCAGTTCTTCATGAGTGAGCCCGGCTCCTTCCTCCATCCAGGACAGATCGAGAACATTCAGCTGGTTGTGGGTCACCTTCAACAAACAGGCAGAACACAATCATGTGATCAAAGAAGCGGTGAGTATTGGCAAGGACCTCGCAATACGATATGTATCATGATACTTGGGTCACGATACGATATTATCACAATATGGCAATATTGTTTAGTATTAGTGTTTTAATACATGAATTTTCCTTAAAAAAAAAATCGATATTAGGAGTTGAAAAATCAATATTATATTGGGCGGCCGAAAATCACGATATATTGCCAAATCAATTTTTTTTTTTTTTTACACCCCTAGATCAAAGTATACGACGCCTTTACAGGGTTCTACCGGATCGGCTACAGAAGTTAGCACCCTCCTCTTTAGATCCTGTATATTTCTGTAAAAACCAGACGTGTCCAGGTCCAGCAGCTTGAAACCAACTCCAAACCATGACCCCTCCACCTCCAGTCAGTGGTCAGTGGGTCTGAGGGGTTCTTGCTGGTCTTTTCTCTAAACATGGTTCTGGTTGTTCCAGAAGTCTGCTGGTTGGTCCAGATGCAGTTTTGTCCTGCTCCCATGTTCATTTTCTTTCCTGGAAACCCTTCTAGACAAACCGTCCTGCTTCAGTCTTCTGACTGGCCTGGTCATGGACCTGACCCGGAGGCTCCCAGATGAAGCTCTCGCCTTGTTTTGCATTTCTCGTCCGGAGCTGAAGGTTACCAGCCGTCCTGAATGTTTTCCTCTCTCACTGCAGAACTCCAGATAGTCTGGAAATGGCTTTTATGACTCTTTCCAGACTGACCTGCAGCAGTAACTGCTTCTCTAAGTTCACTGCTCATGTCTTCCCTTCTTGGGGGCTGGGAGCGGAGGGGTTGACTTGCTGCTGGCTTGCTCACGTTAGCTCATGTTAGCTCCTATTAGCGCGATTTCAAAACTCCATGGAAGCGATGGTTATGTTTCAGGTGGCTGATCGGGTTTGACGTATTAAAGCTTGTGCTATTTTTTCCTCCTTCGCTTGGAGCATTTGTCACAAATAACCAGCGAACTATCTTTTTCTGAAACTTTAACGAAGTTCTAAGCTGCCATGTTTGTTTGTTTGTTTTTATCAGCGCACTGTTCCACAAGGTGTAACGTAAATTCCGACGTTCCCTTGTTTGCTCGTTGTTCTTTCGGCCTTTTCTATTTTTTCTATTTTGTATGTGTAACATGTGGGAAAATACTGTGAATGTCAATTCAAGTCAGCAACTACCAAAATTATGACCAAGTTAACGAGTTGTTTTCTGGCATGAGGGGGTATTCTTGATTTTCCTTACTGAGAAATCGTTTCTGATTATGCCGACGTTACTTGAACATAACATTCACTGCTGGTCATTCAAGGCTAAGAGGGAGCGAGGCACTGCCGTGTTGACAAAAATATATATGTTATCTGGGCTATTCGTCATGATATCGGACATTTACAAACTAAAACTAACACTGAAACTAATAAAAACGAAACTTTTTTAGTATTTCAAAACCAAAACGAATACAAACTAGCAAAACTGCTCTAAAAATGATATTTAAAACTAACTGAATTTGGAAAAACTAAACTAAAAACTGAATAAAAATCCAAAATTATTTGAACCCTGCAGCAGAATAAGCTTCTAGGATGGATGGGCTCCCTGCAGACTCATTTTAGTTCGAAACGTGGACAAAACATGCATTAAACAGAGAGGATGTTTGTGCAGGAAACTCCGTCTCGTCAGAAGTTCACAAACCTCCCATCGATGTTGATGTAACAGGACAAAATATGTCAGTTAGAAGAATGGAGCTACTTTAAAATGGCTTGTAAAGCCTCTCAAACTAAAACTTCACATCTGGATTGCTTTATTTCAGATCTACTGTGAGGGTGCATGAAGGCAGAATCATAAAAACTCTTATTGTCCAAATACTTCTGGATTCACGTCTCTAAAATCGGACACTTAAGCACTTAAGAGCGTCTGTAATTAAATGGTCCTGGTTCTGTTTGCATGTGAGCTGTGGGGGTTTGGTTCAGGGCTCCTCAAGATTTCATGGAGATAAAATGAAAAAAAAAAAAAAAAAAAAACGGGTAGAACAGACGGGGAAGGTGACCGCAGGAACCGGAACCAGAACTGGACTGACCTCCTGGATGTGAGACACGATGGCGGCTTGGGTCTCGATGTCCAGCAGTTTGATCTTCTCGATCATCTCCTCCTTCCGCTCACACTGAGAAGACAGGAAGAAGAACGAGAGTTTGTTCTGCAAATGTTTACTGAGCTGGACAAAGACTCATTCTGAACGACATCAACAACATTTTCATGTGGCTTTCCCCCCACCCCCCCGACCTTCCTCCTTCCTGGAACCAGTCAAACCAGTGCAGGGAGACAAAGGGAGCGAGACAAAGAGAGAGGGAGGAGAGGAAGAGAGAGGGAGGAGTGGAAGGAAGAGACAAGGGAAAACAAGGTGCTGGGAGGATCAGATCCACAGAGAGAAGAGGTGAAAACACAAACAGCTGAGCCACCTGTGCCCCCCCCCCCCCCCCCCCCACCCCCCCCCCCTCGTTTACAGCAGTGCGTCACCCTTTAACTCAGGGGTGTCAAACTCAATTGCACCGGGGGCCAAAATTCAAAACACGCTTCAGGTCGCGGGCCGAACAGGATGAACATTTATTAAACACACTAAAACAAAATGTTTTTGGAACATAAATATGAATAAAAACAGACAGAAATATTATTCTGAAATAAACTTAAACCCTAAATAACTTATACTTAATATTTTGCTCTCCATAAAAATATCTTGTTAAATGATACAAGTTGGAATATAAGCAACTTAACATTAAAATAACATTAAAAATCTTTGCTACTATGTCAATGTATATAAAAAATAAACTTTTAAATATCCCAAAAGATTTTGCTCTCCTTAAAAATATCTCCTGTCAAAATTATGAACTTGCTAGAAAACCTGGAAATATACATAAAATGTGTGCTCTTTAGCAATAACAATTCAAATCGTTTAGTTTTCTTTGGTCTTATGACATCTGAAGCGTTGCATTTTGGGATCTGTAGTTCTGTGCAGTATTGTGTTATCAGTAGGGACGCACGATAACTGTTTGTTAAAACCGATAACCGATAACTTTCAGCTCCTAAAGGCCGATAACGATACTGATAACCGATAACACACACATATACCTAAGATCATTACATCAATAATATGAACAAAATTAAAAATAGTTTTGACTTTTTAAATGAACAGATATTTATTTTTTCCCAATGAAAAACTATTGTCAAGCCTCTCAAATATTTTCGTAAAGCTATCAAACAAACCGATTTGATATCTCACATTAACTTAAATAAGGTTCATTACTGACTGATATAAAAATAAAGGCTCCTTGAACTGATGGAAATACATGCATCAAAATTACAAACTGAAAAAGATTAATATTTAAAGGATTTTGGCTTGTGGTTCCATTTAAATTAATACCTTTAATAAAGTAAAGGTTCAGTAGTTTTTTAATCTCATGGGAGATGAGAGAGATGAGGATGAGGAGAGAGACTGCTGCTGGCTTGCACACGTTAGCATTAGCTTCCGTTAGCTCACGTTACCGCGATTTCAAAACTCCATGGAAGCGATTGTTATGTTGGAGGTGGCTGATCGGGTTTTACGTATTAAAGCTTGTGCTTCCCTCCTCGTAGAATTCGCTCTGAGGATTCGTCACAAATAACCACCAAACTATCTTCTTCTGAAACTTTAACGAAGCTCCACGCCGCCATGTTTGTTGTGATCAGCACAATGCATGCTGCATTCAAGGTGTAACGTAAATTCGGACGTTTCCTCATTTGCTAGTCATTCTTTCAGCCTTTTCTTTTTCTTTTTTTTATGTGTAACATACTGGGAAATCAACTTATAATCCAATGCAACTACCAAAATTAGACCAAAAGAGTTAACAAGTTGTTTTCTGGCATGAGGGGGTATTCTTGGTTTTCCTTATTGAGTAATCGTTTTTCTGATTATGCTGACGTTACTTGAACATAACATTCACTGTCGGTCATTCAAGGCTCAGAGGGAGCGAGGCACTGCCGTGTTGACAAAAATATATGTTATCGGGGCTGTTCGTCGTGATATCGGAGTTATCGGAATGACGTCATAATTTCCTGTTATCGGCCCGATAGTTATCGTGCACCCCTAGTTATCAGCGCTTCATATCAACGGGCTTTTAATAACGATAATGTAAAATGATCTCGCGGGCCGGATATAATAACATGGCGGGCCGGATGTGACCCGTGGGCTTTGAGTTTAACACGTGCTTTAACTCTTAACACGCCACGTTATCGACAGGGACACGTTTATGCTCCCCAACTGATACCCTTCCTCCGTCCTTGACAGGAGAACAGCCGTCAGGACCGCCTCCTGCGGCACTGATCCGTGTGTTTGGTCCCAGTACCCTGCAGGTACTGGGACCAGACCGGCACCTCCCGTCCTGTGTTTTTAAATACTGTAGCCCCGCCCACTTCCAGCAACACCCCGCCGCTACGATCAGGATCTGTGATCAGACTCCTGGGAGACGCAGCGTGCGCGTGCATTTGCATGTGTGCATGCATGCATGCCCGTGTGCATGCGTGCGCGCATGTGCGTGTGTGCGTTTTACCTGCACTGCACAGCCCAGAAGCAGCAACAGCAGCCTTTTCATTTCATCCATGCTCCTCGCTGAGGGAACAAAAAGCACAGAAACAGACTGTTTAAAGGTAAAACCAGAAGTTCTTACAGCCTTTGAACGCAGCAGTCAGCTACAGTCCTGGAGCTCCTGAACGCAGCAGTCAACTACAGTCCTGGAGCTCCTGAACGCAGCAGTCAGCTACAGTCCTGGAGCTCCTGAACGCAGCAGTCAACTACAGTCCTGGAGCTCCTGAACGCAGCAGTCAGCTACAGTCCCGGAGCTCCTGAACGCAGCAGTCAGCTACAGTCCCAGAGCTCCTGAACGCAGCAGTCAGTTACAGTCCCGGAGCTCCTGAACGCAGCAGTCAGTTACAGTCCCAGAGCTCCTGAACGCAGCAGTCAGTTACAGTCCCGGAGCTCCTGAACGCAGCAGTCAGTTACAGTCCCGGAGCTCCTGAACGCAGCAGTCAGCTACAGTCCCGGAGCTCCTGAACGCAGCAGTCAGCTACAGTCCCGGAGCTCCTGAACGCAGCAGTCAGCTACAGTCCCGGAGCTCCTGAATGCAGCAGTCAGCTACAGTCCCGGAGCTCCTGAACGCAGCAGAATCACAGCTCTGTGGGCTCAGACGCCCATCAGCCCTTCAGCTTTGTTCCATCACACGTCTCTGCCGTTTTCTAGCCGCAGTAATTTAAAACCAGTAATTCTGAATGAAAAGCTGGTGCTAGCAGAAACATTTAAACCCTGCAGTGAAATGATGTCAGATAACTGCAGGCCCAGCAGCTCCTGACAGCATCAGCTACGTGATCAGGCGTCGGTGGTTGATGGTCGGCCTTTTATCCGTCTCTGCTGGAGCACATCATAGAAAACAGGAGCTGCTCTAAAGCTTGAAACTCATCCTTTTTTCTTTTTTTTTTAAATTGAAGCCTTCTTAAAGTTTTTAATCACTGTTTTAGTTGAGGTGAACATTTTTGGTCCATTTATTTGACCCGGTATCATATAAACTATGATCCTCTTCATGCTGAAACCATCTTCTGACTCACTTGATTAGAAGAAAATCACCACTGCACATTTTTTCCGTCGGCTGCGTCCTCAGAGGCGGAGACAAACTGATTTTATTTCAGCTTCTCCAAAAACTTGTCTCCACTTCTCAACGAGTGTTTTTCCATTAGTTAATGACATCATGATGAGAAAACAAAACTTCCCTCTGAAGTCCAAAAAGCGCGGGTAAAACACTAATTTGAAGATGGACCCAAAAAATGAATGAAAACTGTTTTACTACCCAAGTCTAGAACGCTCTTTTACCGCTGAATTTCCTCTTTTATCGTGACAAGAGTTCGTGCTCCGTCTCTGTCTCTAGGAATGTCCAGCCAGGCCTCCTGCAGCAAAGACGTCCCATTTCTGTCCGCCTGAACCCTTTTAGACATTAAACTCGGCCCGATAACAGTGGCGTTATCTAATTTTACGAATCTGCTTCTGCAGCAGCTGAACGGACCAGTCAGAACACATAAATAAGAGTATTTTACAGTCGAGATGAAGCCAGTTTAAGTATTAACGAGACCTCTCGTTAATAAAACTGCTTCTTTACCAACGACCTGATTATTGAAGGAACGACTGATGAAACAAGAGCGTCTCTTACCTGATATGGGATCCTTGGCGATGCAGAGGATGTTGGGCAGAGGCATGACGATCAGCTGCTGCAGGGTCTCCTGGGCCACAGGTGGGGGGGTGGGGGGGGGGAGATAGAAGAGGAGCAAACAGGTAAATGTCAAAACGTTACAATGATAGTGATGAATAGGGGTGAGTATTGGCAAGGACCTCGCAATACGATATGTATCATGATACTTGGGTCACGATACGATAGTATCATGATATCGCGATATCACGGTATATTGCAATATTTTACCCAGTTAATATCAAAATTAAAAGTAGAGATGAAAAATCAAGTTGCTGTATATGTTCATCAGATGATATTGATCATTCAGAGGCCAAACTGAGTCAAAAGTATTTGAAATTCTTTGAAAATTGAAATTGAAGGATGAATATCGATATACAGTGATCCCTCGCCAATTCGCGCTTTAAGTTCCGGTCCCTGTTAACCTGCGAAAAATAAGGGACCACTATATATCGTATCGTGAGCCGAATATCGTGTATTATATCGCATCGCAAGATTAGCGTATCGCTACAGCCCTAGCATAGAACCTCTACTAGAGCAGCCGGCCGCGGTGCTCCGGTGTTGAGTGTCACCCGCCCACCGGGAGAACAAACCTGCGGCGTCGTCTTACAGCTGAGAGAGAGCGCTGCGGCGGCGGGAGCTCCCGTTACACCTGTCGTGGTAACGTGATAGCCAACCGGCCCCCCCCTCCTCCTCCCTCACGCACCAACGCAGCCCGCGGTGAATAAAACATGGACGGCGGCTGCCAGATGTCCACGAGAGGCCTCGGCTGAAACGCGCCAGCGGTCTGGAAGCTTCTGTGCGTTGCATCACTGAACGTGAACCGTGAACGACCTTCGCTTTACTCTCAGGGAACCTTCCAGAGTCGTTTTAAACACCAGCGGATCATAAACCGACTCATTATTCCCGCCTTCGTTTCTTCTCATTTACATCACTGTAACTCCCTGTTTACTGGACAGAAGCCCTCCCTCGTTATTAGACTGCACAATCCTGGATAGTGGTTGGGCACCTTTACAGCCTTTAAATCAAGCGGTTTCAGGGAACGTTTCAGTCCAGAACGCTGAGAAACCCGGAGCTGTTGAGGCCGCTGTGACATCACGTAAAAACCACAACATCTGAACCAATAAACCTCCTCCAGCCCTCAGAAACAGACCTCTGCTTTTATTACTTTTCCCTGACTTTCACTTTGATTCAGTCTGCAGCTCTGAGCTGTGATTGGTCAGACCAGGACCTCCCGTCCTACAGGTACTGGGACCAGACCAGCACCTCCCATCCTGCAGGTACTGGAACCAGACCAGGACCTCCTGCGTGTGTTCTACAGCTCAGAAGATGTTTTTCATAAACTCAGACTCTAAATCCATCGACAGAGTTTTAGAGTTTAATGTCGTCTGGATACCAGAAGAAGATCTTATTTGGGCGGAGGCTAACTGTCTCAAACTTCAAAGGACCCTGCTTCAGGTCATGCTGGGACATCTCAGACTGGTCTGTCAGACGTGGCTCTGTAGATTCCCCTCCTATGGTCATATTTGGAGTAAAATTACCCAGAATTACCCCTGTTCGCCCTCAGATACGGTTTAAAGTCAAGTCTTTGGAAGAGCTCAGCACATGTGAGAGCTGGGTTTCTGTTCAGCTCGGTGAAGGACAGCTAATCCTCCAGAGCTGAACAACAACAACGACATGATGGTACACGTTTCTAGTATCACCTAAAAATATAAAAACAATTGGGGAACAACCACAATTCTGCTCTGAAGTGTCTCTTCGCCGGTTTTCTGTCAAATCTAGAATAAAATCCCAAACGTTGCTCACACATGACGCCGCTGAGGACCAGGACCCATCAGATGTTGAGGTCCTCACCATCCCAGCAGACTGCAGGTTCACTTGTGGCTCCCAGGAGGCTCCTCTCTGGTGGAAGCAGCTCTACCTTTAAAGGTAGGGTAAGCAGTTCTCAGGGCTTAAAGTATAAAAAAGTCCTGAGCCTGAACTTTTTTCCGGGGGTGCAGTGGAACCAACGTATACACATTTTAGGCAATTTGGCAAACAACTTTTTAACATTGTGCTTGCTAATGTACAAGATGACTTACAATTTAAATGTGAATTTTAGAAAGTAAAGGTTATTAAGTTATAAGTGAAAACGTGAAAATCAGTCAAGCCAATTAATCAGATTAATTTAACAACCATTTAATTCAGAAAAGCGCAATTTGTACAAAAAAAAAACAACAAAAAAACAAAATGCAACTTTTCTATTATTTTTGTCCAAAACAATGGTAAATTAAGTTATAGGAAATACATTCCATTTGGTCTTGACTCCTCCCCTCTTTAACATATTTGCAGAGGCAGTTATGTTATTAGATGTTATTGCTCTGGATGGATCATCATTACAAAAGCGAACCATTACAACTCTGGAGCTATATCATGTGTGTTCATATAACTGGCCTGCTGATTAGAAACGGGCAGTTTTTTAAAGCGTTTTTATCAACGGCTACTTTTTTAACACAGATGTACGAGTGGTTGAGTGATTGTAAATGATAAATAATGTTCAATCAACGAGCACAAACATATTTTCAAGTCACCAATAGATGAGTCATCGGGGCCGCTACATCCGCTATTTCTGTTGCTCCCGGTTAATGGCTTGTGTGTTGGAGCGCGCGGACAGCTGCTTTATGGCCGGCGTCTCCTTTGTGACAGTGAAGAGCTTTTTTAGCCGCTAGTAGCATTGGCTAGCTTCTTGAAGCACAACACACAAAAACAGGTACCAGGCTCCCTTAACTTCTGGCACCAAACCGGCTAACTGACTTGTTGACTCCATTCAAACAACCACCGACTCACCTCGGATGCTGCGTTAAAGACCACTCAGAGATAACTTGTTTGAGTGTGTTTTTTTTCCTGAATCATAGTCAAACGCCGGAGATCCGGCACAGTGCCGGAATACTTTAAGCCCTGAGTTCTGCAGGATCTCCAACCCTGAGCACCTTCTCGTTTCATTCAGTGAACACGTCTGTCCACCTCATTAGCTCAACACTGAAGGTCTTCCGTGGCGTCATCAAGATGCGCTCCTAGTTCGACTGTAGCTATGGCAGCTTGGACGGAGCTATGGGAAACCTTGACGTTTCTTAGTCGATGTCAACTTTTAACCATAAACTGAGGTGCATTCTGCCACCTACTGGCCTGGAGTATATACACTGCACCTCTCGCCCACTATTGATATTCACTGTTCTGTTGCTTATGCCTGAATGAAAGAGCAGCCAATCACATAAATGGCTTCGCCCTCTCTGCTGTGATTGACACACAAATCATTTTTATGAAAAACAAAGGCATTATTATGTAAAAGCTCATTCTTATGAAAACGAAACCATTATCATAATAATGGGAAATATTTCATAATAATAAATGCCTGTATTTCATAATAATAGATTCATTTATTCATTAAATTATGACCCAAATGGGGCTCCATACCTTTACACCGTATTTGTTGTACATGAACAGAAATGTGCTTCCATCAATGACAAACTTAATAAATCAGAAGATCGGGGTCTCATTTGTTGGTTCTCCCTTCAAAGTCTCGATATAAAACCATTTAGAACAGTTTGAATGAATCTGTATCTGTCAAACCAGTCAGACAGCATCTGTTGGGACGAACCACAACCATGACGCCTGTGCTCGTCACTGTCAGTGCAATAAAACCCAACAGACGTAATTACATAATGATTCCTGTTTTACACAACCACAGTAGATTGAGCGAACTGTCGTGGTCATGTGACGAATTCATGTGAGCAGACTGTTTAGCGTGTACTGGTGACGGGTCACATCAATAGATGGTGTCCTGCAGCGACGTCACCAGCAGGGACCAACGCAGCCGTCTGACAGGGATCAATGGAGCCCGCTACGCTGACCCATTTACACCCGGGCCGGTCTCAATCCCTGCCCCACTAACACACTGGGCTCACATTTCTAATCCAGGATCAATACAACGGTGGCAGCCAGCAGACCGGACTCCAGCTGAGCTTCCAGAACTTTCTGACGTCAAATCACAACCGGCTCCTGACCGCTGTAAAACCTCTGCACACGCCAACACACAGAAAACACGCCACCAACGAACACAGAGAACACGCCACCAACAAACACAGAGAATACGCCACGATCGAACACAGAGAGAACATGCCACGAACGGACATAGAGAGAACACGCCACCAACGAACACAGAGAAAACGCCACCAACGAACACAGAGAACACGCCACGAACGGACACAGAGAGAACACGCCACGAACGGACAGAGAGAACACGCCACGAATGGACACAGAGAGAACACGCCACCAACGAACACAGAGAACGCGCCACCAACGAACACAGAGAACACGCCACCAACGAACACAGAGAACACGCCACGATCGAACACAGAGAGAACACGCCACCAACGAACACAGAGAGAACACGCCATCAACGAACACAGAGAACACGCCACGATCGAACACAGAGAGAACACGCCACGAACGAACACAGAGAACGCGCCACGAACGAACACAGAGAGAACACGCCACGAACGAACAGAGAGAACACGCCACGAACGAACACAGAGAACACACCACGATCGAACACAGAGAGAACATGCCACGAACGGACATAGAGAGAACACGCCACGAACGAACACAGAGAACACACCACGATCGAACACAGAGAACACGCCACGATCGAACACAGAGAGAACACGCCACGAACGAACACAGAGAGAACATGCCACGAACGGACATAGAGAGAACACGCCACCAACGAACACAGAGAACACGCCACGATCGAACACAGAGAGAACACGCCACGAACGAACACAGAGAGAACACGTCACGAACGAACAGAGAGAACGTGCCACGAACGAACACAGAGAGAACACGTCACGAACGAACAGAGAGAACACGCCACGATCGAACACAGAGAGAACACGCCATGGCGGAATCACTCAGTCGTTTTCCAACATAATTCAAAACTTACAAAATATAATCAATCAATCTGAAAACAGCTGGACCAGCCAGTCACTGAGAAATCCATCTTCGTTCCAGACCATCTTTACCGTCATCAAGAACCAGATGTGGCCCCTGGATGCAGCCAGATGTGGCCCCTGGATGCAGCCAGATGTGCCCATACGGCCATTTAACTTGACTACAGGACAAAGCATCATTTATATATACTAGAAAAAGGTTGTCTGTTCTGGACTGGTCAGGACCAAAATAAATGAATGAGTGAATGAATGAATGAATGAATGAAGGCTTTAAAAACAACAGCAGATGTATTGATTCAGCAGCGTCACGTGTGAGTGCTGCATGCAGGATGAAATGGCGGGAAACAGATCACATGATCGAGACGACAATCGAGACGAATGCAGAAGGGGCGGAGCTTCAGCCACTTCTGTCCATGATCTACTCTTGTTCTTCAATCTCTCATTTTTCTCCTCCATCATGACTCTCTCAGCCTCATTCGTCTCTGCTGCTCAGGGTCAGTCTCATGTTGATCATTTTTGCATCACACCAGAGTTCGTTCCGGTTCGTTAGGGGAGGTGTGAATGTGCAGACAGACCCTGATGTGGACCAAAGAACCGAACCCTGGTCCACCTAAAAACAAAGATCTCAGTCTGCTCTGAGTCAACCAGATGCAGAGCACTGTGACACCATCTTTACCATCTTTAAAGGGCCCCATCCGGTGTTTTTGTGTCCACAATGCAAGGGCATGGTTTCCTGCAGACCTTATTTGGCCAGGCGCCCCGTCCGGCCTGAAATCTCGAGCGCCCGGGCTACAATGTCAGGAAAAAAAAAATGTCGGGCAAAAAAAAAAAAATGCAATGCATGCAAGCAACACGGCAGCGCTTGAGAACTGATCAGCGCACATAGGTTTGTGTTATAATGAATTAATGTTGATTCTCTAGTGCTGCGCTGTTTGCCTGCAGTGCATTCTGGGCCACCTCTCTCTCTCTCTCTCTTTCACACACACACACACACACACACACACACACACACACACACACACACACACAACCACACAGTGTTAACCTCTCTGTCGATCACTCACGTTTGACAGCTCACGTCTCGTCTCACTTCAATACAAGTTTTCCTCCGCTCGCTTTTATGTCGGTCCGTAATTATTTATAGTCAGTAGAGATGTAAACTTTATTCGTAATAGACCCGGTGCTTTTGTTTTGACCAGACAGTGCCACCTCTCACTGCCGTTTTTTTTTAAATTTTTGGTTCGCCAATTCATTAAAGTGACACACGCACACACTAATCAACATTATGTTTAACTTTGTCTATAAAAGAAAAAAAAAGAACATTAGGTATTTAAACTAACTAACTAAATAAATAAAGACCAATGGGCGCACTGCCTGTCATCTGGACTCCAAGCTCACGTAGCTTCACTTGACAGCTGTCACTCTGAGGTGATTGATGACCAGTCCGCCCAGTCAAAAAGGTAACGGCTACTATGTAATTTACTGGTATGCAATTGATCAGTAGTAGAGTAAATGAGACATAGTCTTTTAGTTAAGAAACTGAGGTAGCCTACACTTTATAGTGTTTTCCATCATCATGTTTGTGGGTTTGTTGTTAAGCAACTTCTTTCATATTTTGAGGGCAAAAATAATATTTGAACAATCTAATTAATTAAGCAATTTATCCTTTTTTTTGGTTCTCGGCTACCGTTCTCGGCTTGAACCCCCCCCCGGCCAAAGTTTTTTCCTGCAGGAAACCCTGAAGGGATTGTGGGTAAATGCAGCCTCTCTAGTCAGGAGTAGTGGGGGCGGGGTGAAAGTGGTGAAAGTCCCAGGACTGGTAGTAAACAGGAGGTTTCAACATTTTTATTGAATAAACTGAATAAAAGGCTCTGGCTGCTGCAGACGTAAACAAACAGCAGCTGGCTGCACATCTGGATGATCATCTGTGAGCGTTCATCACACCGATGTTTAAAAACCAACACGAGGAGCACCGAAAACGGTTTTAACCGACAAAGCTGCACTCGTCTACTGACGAGCGCTACGACGGAGAGGAAACACCGACAGGACAGTTGGTGGATGAAGACGACACAGAGGTCCGTCTCCTCCTCCAGCTGTTGTCTCCGTCCACAGGTTCAAGGAACTGGAGGAGACGCACAGCTGTCAGATAACAGAGCTGCTGCAGTAACTAACCCTGCAGCACACCTGAGGTTGTTAGATAACCAGAGTAACTAATCCTGCAGCACACACCTGAGGTTGTTAGTTAACCAGAGTAACTAACCCTGCAGCACACACCTGAGGCTGTTAGATAACCAGAGTAACTAACCCTGCAGCACACACCTGAGGCTGTTAGATAACCAGAGTAACTAACCCTGCAGCACACCTGAGGTTGTTAGTTAACCAGAGTAACTAACCCTGCAGCACACACCTGAGGCTGTTAGATAACCAGAGTAACTAACCCTGCAGCACACCTGAGGTTGTTAGATAAACAGAGTAACTAACCCTGCAGCACACACCTGAGGCTGTTAGATAACCAGAGTAACTAACCCTGCAGCACACCTGAGGTTGTTAGATAACCAGAGTAACTAACCCTGCAGCACACCTGAGGTTGTTAGATAACCAGAGTAACTAACCCTGCAGCACACCTGAGGTTGTTAGACAACCAGAGTAACTAACCCTGCAGCACACCTGAGGTTGTTAGTTAACCAGAGTAACTAACCCTGCAGCACACCTGAGGTTGTTAGTTAACCAGAGTAACTAACCCTGCAGCACACACCTGAGGTTGTTAGATAACCAGAGTAACTAACCCTGCAGCACACCTGAGGTTGTTAGATAAACAGAGTAACTAACCCTGCAGCACACCTGAGGTTGTTAGATAACCAGAGTAACTAACCCTGCAGCACACCTGAGGTTGTTAGATAACCAGAGTAACTAACCCTGCAGCACACCTGAGGTTGTTAGATAACCAGAGTAACTAACCCTGCAGCACACACCTGAGGTTGTTAGTTAACCAGAGTAACTAACCCTGCAGCACACACCTGAGGCTGTTAGATAACCAGAGTAACTAACCCTGCAGCACACACCTGAGGTTGTTAGATAACCAGAGTAACTAACCCTGCAGCACACCTGAGGCTGTTAGATAACAGAGAGTAACTAACCCTGCAGCACACACCTGAGGTTGTTAGATAACCAGAGTAACTAACCCTGCAGCACACCTGAGGTTGTTAGATAACCAGAGTAACTAACCCTGCAGCACACCTGAGGTTGTTAGTTAACCAGAGTAACTAACCCTGCAGCACACACCTGAGGCTGTTAGATAACCAGAGTAACTAACCCTGCAGCACACCTGAGGTTGTTAGTTAACAGAGTAACTAACCTGCAGCACACACCTGAGGCTGTTAGATAAACAGAGTAACTAACCCTGCAGCACACACCTGAGGCTGTTAGATAAACAGAGTAACTAACCCTGCAGCACACACCTGAGGCTGTTAGATAACCAGAGTAACTAACCCTGCAGCACACCTGAGGTTGTTAGTTAACCAGAGTAACTAACCCTGCAGCACACACCTGAGGTTGTTAGATGACCTGAGTAACTAACCCTGCAGCACACACCTGAGGTTGTTAGATGACCAGAGTAACTAACCCTGCAGCATACACCTGAGGTTGTTAGATGACCAGAGTAACTAACCCTGCAGCATACACCTGAGGTTGTTAGATAACCAGAGTAACTAACCCTGCAGCACACACCTGAGGTTGTTAGATGACCAGAGTAACTAACCCTGCAGCATACACCTGAGGTTGTTAGATGACCAGAGTAACTAACCCTGCAGCATACACCTGAGGTTGTTAGATAACCAGAGTAACTAACCCTGCAGCACACACCTGAGACTGTTAGATAACCAGAGTAACTAACCCTGCAGCAGCACACCTGAGGCTGTTAGATAACCAGAGTAACTAACCCTGCAGCACACACTGAGGGCTGTTAGATAACCAGAGTAACTAAACCCTGCAGCACACCCTGAGGCTGTTAGATAACCAGAGTAACTAACCCTGCAGCACACACCTGAGGCTGTTAGATAACCAGAGTAACTAACCCTGCAGCACACCTGAGGCTGTTAGATAACCAGAGTAACTAACCCTGCAGCACACACCTGAGGCTGTTAGATAACCAGAGTAACTAACCCTGCAGCATACACCTGAGGCTGTTAGATGACCAGAGTAACTAACCCTGCAGCACACACCTGAGGTTGTTAGATGACCAGAGTAACTAACCCTGCAGCACACCTGTTAGAGAGTAAACCCTGCGCACACCTGAGGCTGTTAGATAACCAGAGTAACTAAACCCTGCAGCACACACCTGAGGTGTTAGATAACAGAGT
This sequence comes from Hirundichthys speculiger, assembly GCA_018398805.1. NCBI lineage: Eukaryota > Metazoa > Chordata > Actinopteri > Beloniformes > Exocoetidae > Hirundichthys > Hirundichthys speculiger. The sequence continues at coordinate 68,630 of JAGFBZ010002452.1, read as the reverse complement.
AACTAACCCTGCAGCACACACCTGAGGCTGTTAGATAACCAGAGTAAACTAACCCTGCAGCACACACCTGAGGGTTGTTAGATGACCAGAGTAACTAACCCTGCAGCATACAACTGAGGCTGTTAGATAACCAGAGTAACTAACCCTGCAGCACACACCTGAGGTTGTTAGATAACCAGAGTAACTAACCCTGCAGCACACAACTGAGGCTGTTAGATAACCAGAGTAACTAACCCTGCAGCACACACCTGAGGCTGTTAGATAACCAGAGTAACTAACCCTGCAGCACACACCTGAGGCTGTTAGATAACCAGAGTAACTAACCCTGCAGCACACACCTGAGGTTGTTAGATAACCAGAGTAACTAACCCTGCAGCACACAACTGAGGCTGTTAGATAACCAGAGTAACTAACCCTGCAGCACACCTGAGGTTGTTAGATAACCAGAGTAACTAACCCTGCAGCACACCTGAGGCTGTTAGATAACCAGAGTAACTAACCCTGCAGCACGCCTGAGGTTGTTAGATAACCAGAGTAACTAACCCTGCAGCACACACCTGAGGCTGTTAGATAACCAGAGTAACTAACCCTGCAGCATACACCTGAGGCTGTTAGATGACCAGAGTAACTAACCCTGCAGCACACACCTGAGGTTGTTAGATGACCAGAGTAACTAACCCTGCAGCATACAACTGAAGCTGTTAGATAACCAGAGTAACTAACCCTGCAGCACACACCTGAGGTTGTTAGATAACCAGAGTAACTAACCCTGCAGCACACCTGAGGTTGTTAGATAACCAGAGTAACTAACCCTGCAGCATACACCTGAGATTGTTAGATAACCAGAGTAACTAACCCTGCAGCACACACCTGAGGTTGTTAGATAACCAGAGTAACTAACCCTGCAGCACACAACTGAGGCTGTTAGATAACCAGAGTAACTAACCCTGCAGCACACACCTGAGGCTGTTAGATAACCAGAGTAACTAACCCTGCAGCACACACCTGAGGCTGTTAGATAACCAGAGTAACTAACCCTGCAGCACGCCTGAGGCTGTTAGATAACCAGAGTAACTAACCCTGCAGCACACACCTGAGGCTGTTAGATAACCAGAGTAACTAACCCTGCAGCACACACCTGAGGTTGTTAGATAACCAGAGTAACTAACCCTGCAGCACACACCTGAGGTTGTTAGATGACCAGAGTAACTAACCCTGCAGCATACAACTGAGGCTGTTAGATAACCAGAGTAACTAACCCTGCAGCACACACCTGAGGTTGTTAGATAACCAGAGTAACTAACCCTGCAGCACACCTGAGGTTGTTAGATAACCAGAGTAACTAACCCTGCAGCACACACCTGAGGCTGTTAGAGCTCAATAACACACACACACACACTGACACGCCCTCAGGCCAGGCTGTGTGTGTGCGTGCGTGTGTGTGTGTGTACAAAGTAGGACAGCGGATACTAAGTCCAAAACATCCCATGAATGCTCGGGGCTTTGTTCTGCTGTTGCTGTAGAAACCAAGGAAGGGGGGGGGGGGGGGGGGGTGGAAGGAGAGAGAAGGGGGGGGGAAAGGAGAGTCCTATTCAGGTTGCTGAACAACAATAAAATCTGTTTCCCAGAGTTTCAACCTTTTCAGAGCAGGTGAGGGTTACACAAGTTCACGTGTTACAGGGAACATGTGAACAAGAATGTTTATGCTTTTGAAGCCTTCTGTTTGTTCAGGGTCTCCTGAATCTGAGGGTCTCCTGGATCTGAGGGTCTCCTGGATCTGAGGGTCTCCTGAATCTGAGGGTCTCCTGGATCTGAGGGTCTCCTGAATCTGAGGGTCTCCTGGATCCGAGGGTCTCCTGAATCTGAGGGTCTCCTGGATCTGAGGGTCTCCTGGATCTGAGGGTCTCCTGGATCTGAGGGTCTCTGAGCGTCCAGACCTGCAGAGTCCTGAGAAACCTCTCAAACCTGGAACAGCAGCTACAGAAGACACAGTCCTCAGGAGAGGAGGATGGAGCCTGGAGGCCTCCTCCACCTGCTCCACCTCCTTCATGTCCTCAACCTACTCCACCTGCTCCACCTCCTCCACCTCCTTCATGTCCTCAACCTACTCCACCTGCTCCACCTCCTACACATCCTTCACCTCCTAAACCTGCTCCACCTCCTACACCCGCTAAACCTCTTTCACCTCCTCCACATCCTTCACCTCCTACACCTGCTCAACTTCCTCCACCTCCTTCACCTCTTCCACATCCTTCACCTCCTCCACCTGCTCCACCTCCTTCACCCGCTAAACCTCTTTCACCTCCTCCACATCCTTCACCTCTTTCCTCCTCCACATCCTTCACCTCCTCCACCTCCTTCACCTCCTCCACCCGCTAAACCTCTTTCAACTCCTCCACATCCTTCACCTCCTTCACCTCCTCCATCTCCTTCACCTCCTCCACCTGCTCCACCTCCTTCACCTCCTCCACCCGCTAAACCTCTTTCACCTCCTCCACATCCTTCACCTCCTTCACCTCCTCCACATCCTTCACCTCCTACACCTGCTCAACCTCCTTCACCTGCTCCACCTTCTCCACCTCCTCCACCTGCTTAACCTCCTTCACCTCCTCCACATTCTCCACCTTCTACACCTGCTCAACCTCCTTTACCATCTCGACCTGCTCAACCTACTACACCTCCTCCACCTCCTCCACCCCCTCCACCTGCTCCACCTCCTCCACCCCCTCCACCTGCTCCACCTCCTCCACCCGCTCCACGTCCTCCACCTGCTCCACCTCCTCCACCCCCTCCACGTCCTCCACCTGCTCCACCTCTTCTAAAAACATGGTGCTTGTACTGGATCTCTGATATTCTGATCACAACAAGCCTCAGACATTTCTGTGAGATCAAAGTAAATATGGTCAACTTTAAAAACCAAAATCCACTCAAGGTAAAGTCTGGAGTCTTTCATAGATGCTGAGGAGGATAAACTGTCGTTAGTGGACCGAACAGTTGTGACAACAGAATATGTGTTTGTAGAGAAATGAGCTTTAACGTCAGCTCTGAGGGAAATCTACCGACATCAGAATAAAATATCATTTTAATGCAGCGCCAAAACTCAAAAAATGTCTTTACATACAAGTTATCGTGTGGCAAACCGATCCTGCAGACAAACCCAGACCTCAGATCAGGGTTCGGTCCACGTGGTCTACTGAGAGTTCACCTGTCACCTGCCAACTGCAGGTGTTGCCAGGCAACACCACTGCAGTGTATTAATGATCAACTCCAGAGATTACAACTACCGTCATTACCTGGCAGCGCCTCACCTCACGCTTATTTAATCTGACATCAAAGTTTTACTTTCAACATTTTCTCAAGTGATTTACAACATTGATCTGCAACATTCTAACTTCCTTCACGAGGGATTAATCAATTATTATTCAGTATCTCGTTTTATGCTCCCTTATATTTCAGTGTTTTAAAAATAACTTCCAGATGAAAAAACAGCTGTTTGTCCAAACAATCTGGGGACCAAAGGACTGGACGACATGTCCAAAAGAAATAAATAATTAACCACCTCACCATCACAGATTCATTCATTCTGCTTTTCTTAAGCGATTAATGGAAAACAGCAAAATAAAATAAAGTAAGTCAAGTTATCAGAGTTTATCTGCAGCACTCTGGTCAGATGATGTCTTTTTGTTTTGCATCCGTTAAGATTAACATCTGTTATGATAAGTTACCAGGCCAGTGTAAAAACGGTTCACACCTGGGAGCAGATTTACCTTTAAAAAAACAGAAATAAAGACATGTTGAAGAAGTGATGTCAAGAACGTAGAGCAGCAGAAAAATGAAAAAGTAGTGATTTGAAACATTTCTTCTGGAAATTATTTTTGAAAAGTAAACTGGATGAGCTTAAGCACCACTACATGGATTTTGGATATTGAGGAAGACAAAAGACTCCAGACAGACCAGAAGGAGTGAAGCAGGAGTGAAACAGGAGTGGAGCAGGAGTGAAACAGGAGTGAAACAGGAGTGGAGCAGGAGTGAAACAGGAGTGGAGCAGGAGTGGAGTGAAACAGGAGTGGAGCAGGAGTGAAACAGGAGTGAAACAGGAGTGGAGCAGGAGTGAAACAGGAGTGGAGCAGGAGTTAAACAGGAGTGGAGCAGGAGTGAAACAGTAGTGGAGCACGAGTGAAACAGCAGTGGAGCAGGAGTGAAACAGGAGTGAAACAGGAGTGGAGCAGGAGTGAAACAGGAGTGAAACAGGAGTGGAGCAGGAGTGAAACAGGAGTGGAGCAGGAGGGTTAAACAGGAGTGGAGCAGGAGAGAAACAGGAGTGGAGCAGGAGTGAAACAGGAGTGGAGCAGGAGTGAAACAGGAGTGGAGCAGGAGTGAAACAGTAGTGGAGCACGAGTGAAACAGCAGTGGAGCAGGAGTGAAACAGGAGTGAACAGGAGTGAGTGAGTGAAACAGGAGTGGAGCAGGAGTGAAACAGGAGTGGAGCAGGAGTGAAACAGGAGTGGAGCAGGAGTGAAACAGGAGTGAAACAGGAGTGGAGCAGGAGTGAAACAGGAGTGAAACAGGAGTGAAACAGGAGTGGAGCAGGAGTGAAACAGGAGTGGAGCAGGAGTGAAACAGGAGTGGAGCAGGAGTGAAACAGTAGTGGAGCAGGAGTGAAACAGCAGTGGAGCAGGAGTGAAACAGGAGTGAAACAGGAGTGGAGCAGGAGTGAAACAGGAGTGGAGCAGGAGTGAAACAGGAGTGGAGCAGGAGTGAAACAGGAGTGGAGCAGCAGTGGAGCAGTTGTTAAACAGGAGTGAAACAGCAGTGGAGCGGGAGTGAAACAGGAGTGGAGCGAGAGTGAAACAGGAGTGGAGCGAGAGTGAAACAGGAGTGGAGCGGGAGTGAAACAGGAGTGGAGCAGGAGTGAAACAGGAGTGGAGCAGGAGTGGAAAACAGGAGTGGAGCAGGAGTGAAACAGGAGTGGGGCAGGAGTGAAACAGCAGTGGAGCAGGAGTGAAACAGGAGTGGAGCAGGAGTGAAGCAGGAGTGAAACAGGAGTGGAGCAGGAGTGAAACAGGAGTGGAAGCAGGAGTGAAACAGCAGTGGAGCAGGAGTGAAACAGGAGTGGAGCAGGAGTTAAACAGGAGTGGAGCAGGAGTGAAACAGTAGTGGAGCGGGAGTGAAACAGGAGTGGAGCACGAGTGAAACAGCAGTGGAGCAGGAGTGAAACAGGAGTGAAACAGGAGTGGAGCAGGAGTGAAACAGGAGTGAAACAGGAGTGGAGCGGAGTGAAGGAGTGAATCAGGAGTGGAGCAGGAGTGAAACAGGAGTGGAGCAGGAGAGAAACAGGAGTGGAGCAGGAGTGAAACAGGAGTGGAGCAGGAGTGAAACAGTAGTGGAGCGGGAGTGAAACAGGAGTGGAGCATGAGTGAAACAGCAGTGGAGCACTAGTGAAACAGGAGTGGAGCGGGAGTGAAACAGGAGTGGAGCAGGAGTGAAACAGGAGTGGAGCAGGAGTGAAACAGGAGTGGAGCAGCAGTGGAGCAGTTGTTAAACAGGAGTGAAACAGCAGTGGAGCGGGAGTGAAACAGGAGTGGAGCAGCGGGAGTGAAACAGGAGTGGAGCGAGAGTGAAACAGGAGTGGAGCGGGAGTGAAACAGGAGTGGAGCAGGAGTGAAACAGGAGTGGGGCAGGAGTGAAACAGCAGTAGAGCAGAAGTGAAACATGAGTGGAGCAGGAGTGAAGCAGGAGTGAAACAGGAGTGGAGCAGGAGTGAAACAGGAGTGGAGCAGGAGTGAAACAGCAGTGGAGCAGGAGTGAAACAGGAGTGGAGCAGGAGTGAAACAGGAGTGAAACAGGAGTGGAGCAGGAGTGGAGCAGGAGTGAAACAGGAGTGGAGCGGGAATGAAACAGGAGTGGAGCAGGAGTGAAACAGGAGTGGAGCGGGAATGAAACAGGAGTGGAGCAGGAGTGAAACAGGAGTGGAGCAGGAGTGAAACAAGAGTGGAGCAGGAGTGGAGCAGGAATGAAACAGGAGTGCTAAACAACAGATGGTGTGAACATGACAGTAAAGGAGTATCTCTGCACCCCAGATGTTGATTAACTGACTGCAAGTTTCTGTCCAGGTTCGTCAGCTGATGTGTTTTCTTTTCTTTATTGTAGTCATTTACGCTGCAGCAGCAGAGTTTCCTTTGGCGGTTAATGAAGCGTTATTCAGTTCAGTTCAATGTAAAACTGTTGCTGTTTTAATCCTTCTTGTTCATAAACTGCTCAGTCTGCTCATCCAGGAGGTGAAGAGCTGAGAGCTGGTGATGTCAGGTTACTGGTTACGACAGGACCTCCCCCAACAACACACACACACACACACTCTGGCAGGTCAGAGCTTTGTCACTGGGGAGACTGGGAGGACTCACCAGACCAGTGTCTGTTGGGATTTCATCTAATTAGGAGAAAGCTGACGCCCCACATGAACAGTTGGAGGGTGTGTTTGCACACGTGTGTGTGTGTGTGTGTGTGTGTGTGTGTGTGTTTCACTCTACAGCTGGTTCTCAGGTTCTAAAAAGATGTGAGCGCATGTGTTTGTGTCCTCTGAAGTGGGTCATTGTGAGCAGTATGAGGTTAATCTATCAGTGACAACACACACACACACACACACACACACACACACACACCCTCTGTCAGGAGCAGATGTGGTCTCAGGGATGGGCTCAACAAAAGACTAAAGAGCAGGAAAACCTGCAGGAAGCTGCAGGAGCGTGTTGATTCACTTTCTCCTTTAGTTCAGTTAAAGCACCAGCGTTGGTGGTGACTTCAGTGTTTGATGAGTAGAAGAAGGACGATGGTGTTCTGCAGCTCAGCATCATCTTAGATCTTCCAGACGGGTCGGTTCTCTGAAGGTCTGGTTCTCTGTTTTCTGGCTGAATCCAGCAGGAACCACAACAGCCTCTTCCTGGTGGAGATCATCGGTCCAGGCATTTCTGATGACATGAGGAATGATGCAATGATCCAGACAAACAGGAGGCAGCCTACCAAGACCACTTCCACGTAAACGAAACATTTCCAGCACCGAGCGGCGAAGCAAACACGTCGTAAAGTCAGGAATGCAGTAGGTCACAGACAACTGCTACTTCCCAGCAGCTACCGCTGCCTGCTGTCACATGACTCCTCAGATACAGATGTCCTCCAGGAGACCAGGACCCACTGAGCTATCACAACCACCATAAACCACCATCCAGGTTCAGGTAGACTCAAGTCCCCGTGACAATCCAGAGTCACTCCTGCCGCCCGTTAGTGGTGGAAATAAAAGAGGACGATCTTCAGGAAACGTGGGGCCCGATCTTCCACCAAACCTCCTAAAGCCACTATTAAGGGATAGTGGGTAGCGGGAGGGGCGCAATCTTCCACCTTCCTAAACCTGCGATCTTACCTGCGTTAACCGCTATATTATGCATATATTATGCATAGGAGTGGTTAGGGCGTTCCACCTGTTTAACTAATCAGTGCGTCAGTAGCCATTGCCTTTAAGAGCAGGTTGCGCTACCCGCTATTTGCAATCTTCCGCTTCCCTAAAGCCTCCACCCGCAAACCGCTATGGAGCGTCTTTTCATCCAGATCGGAGCAGCTCTCATGCGCAGCTCGTCTGGGACTCTGCTGTAGAGCTTCCTCCTCTTCCTTCCTCCTCCTCCTCTGCACTGATATATACATAACTAGCTCTAACTCTTGTGGAGCAAATGATTTAATCTTTTTTTTTGTACTCCAAGAAGTTTCAACAAACTGCTCAGAGAAAAATAGAGCCAGTGAGCTTCCAGGAAAGAAATTCTTAACTAGAAAAGCACTCAAGAGAGCGCAGACCTCCACCAAGCACAACAGTTGTCCCATATAGCGATTTACAGATTGCGATAAAATCCGCATTCTGGATCAGATCCGGATCAGCCTTGCAAGATATCTTGCGATTGCAAGACACAGAGTTTGTGGAAAGCGCAAATGACACGCCCATTGCCACGGCTACAATGTGAGTAAAGGAGTTGGCAACGCAGGTAGCGGCTTTAGGGAAGCGGAAGATTGCATTAGCGGTTAGCGGAGGTTCCTAAATCTGCAATTTTGTGGGTAGCGGCTAGCGGGAGGTGTACAATCTGGCCCATACAACCATCTGGATCCGTCAACTGCCCGTTGACCCCATCAGCTGTGAAGATTCCACAGAGGTGTCAATTATCCTGGTCAGTCCAGCCGTTCCTGAGATATGGCCTTGAGCCAAGCAGATGTTACACTAGGAGGTGATGGAGTCAACTGATACCAGCCCAAAATTGCTTAGAAGAAGCTTAAATCCTCAGAGCAGATACGCCTGGATGAGCGACCTCTACAGCTCCTGGTCCAGTAAACGGTTCTGGGCTGGACTTCTAGAGGGTTCAGTGTTTAACTACATGAATCCAGAGATGGTGGAGATGCTCCACCTTCATGTCCTCTGGTCTGGTGACACGTTTACTGAACTGTACACGCCTGTTGCTCGCTCACATTCGTCACCTTTACTCCGTCACCGCCCCTGAGGTTCCTGAGATGATCTCAGTCACCCTCTGACACCATTTCACCGCCACAGCGGGTTAGTTAGAGATCAGTTGATCATCTGCTTCCTTTGTTCTTCAGCTGCAGCGTCACATCCTGCTACGCTTCACTCACTAAAACTCCATGCAGCTCTTTTTAATCTCGACCCTTCTTTTCACACTGTACAACTGTCAAGGCCAGAAAAATTTCCATTTCTGGCATCGTGTTGATCATTTCTGAGGTGGGAACCTGAGATTCAGTCCTGGTTTGCACTGGCGGTGAAACAGCTGGGCCCCCAGTTTAAACCGGTTCTGAGCGCTGATCCGATCCTCAGAAACAGTTCATGATGACAGTCCCGCCTCTCCAGGACACCAGGTGCTCATCCACCTCAGTTCTTTTTTTGACTGCACCCAGATCTTAGTTCCCTTTCAGCTGACGGCTCCTTGAAAGCTCCATGAGGTTGAGGTTGAGGTTGCAGGCGACATCAGAGCCACCTCTGGAAACCACAGCTCTGAGCAACCAGCATTCCAGCGTAAATGCCGGCTTTTAGGGGAAAGAGGAAGCAGGAGTCTGTCTGATCCCGATGCCCTTAATTTAAGCCGATTCAGCAAACGCCTCTGATGTTGGTGTCAGAATCGGAGCAGCTCTTTAATAAAACCTGCTCTATTAAAAGCTTTACTAGCGGGGGGTTGAGGTTAAACGTGTTAATCTGGAGGGGGGCCAACCTCCACCTCCGCCCTTTCAGCCCTCATGTCTCCATTTACAGTGACGGACTCGGTGGGATCTACTGAGCTGGCAAACTACCGCTCAGTACCACCAGGTGGCAGTAGCAGCGCACGCTGACCTGCTGACCCCCCAGCGCAGCAGAAGAAGCAGTGAAATGTTTTCAAGCAGCCGCTGGTTCAGGAAGCACAACCAGACCAGAGAGAGAGATATGAACGAGTGATCAAAGGCGTGACGTTTGCATCAGATTTGTTTCCTGTTGCAGGTTATGAAGCAGAAAACGATCATCTTTTTATTTCTGTGTTTCACGTCTGCAGGTGTGTGTGTAGGTGTGTGTTGGTGTGTGTGTAGGTGTGTGTTGGTGTGTGTGTAGGTGTGTGTTTTTCTGTGTGTTGCTGTATGTGCAGGTGTGTGTGTAGGTGTGTGTTGGTGTTTGTGTGTTGGTGTGTGTGCAGGTGTGTGCGGGTGTGAGTTGGTGTGTGCAGGTGTGTGTCTACCTGGTAGTACGTCCTGATGTGTCTGCAGAGGACCGTCAGGTTGTGGAGGCGCAGCGCCACGTCGTTGTTCACGTTCTTGTTCAGCCTCTGATGGGCGGGGCCAGGGTCGCTATGGAGACACGGAGACACCACAGGAGCGCTCAGTGACGTTCACGGGTATTTGGGACACACATTCACCTTCTGGGGCGACTATTGTCCTGCAGCAGGATTTACGGTGACGCGTCGGCCTGAACCAGACTCATTAGCATGTCAACTGTTTCCTTCTTTTTTTTTTTTTTTTTTTTTTTGGGGGGGGGGGGGGGGGGGGTCTGCCTCAACTGCCATCACCACCAGGATCAGGGTCTGATGCTGCTACTGTCTTAAAGGGGACATTTTTCCCTGAGAGCATTTATCTGAAGGGAGCTCCCCCATAGAAACAGACCCAGACAGAGCGTCACCCTGACGGGGTGTTTCAGGACCCAGACCAGAGCAGGTCCAGACCCAGACCCAGATCAGTGTGGGTCCAGACCCAGATCCAGATCAGTGTGGGTCCAGACCCAGATCCAGGTCAAAGCTGGTCCAGACCCAGACCCAGACCAGAGCGGGTCCAGACCCAGATCCAGATCAGTGTGGGTCCAGACCCAGATCCAGATCAGTGTGGGTCCAGACCCAGATCCAGGTCAAAGCTGGTCCAGACCCAGACCCAGACCAGAGCGGGTCCAGACCCAGATCCAGATCAGAGCGGGTCCAGACCCAGACCCAGACCCAGATTTAGATCAGAGTGGGTCCAGACCCAGACTCATATTCAGATCAGAGCAGGTCCAGACCCAGACTCAGATTCAGATCAGAGCGGGTCCAGACCCAGATCCAGATCAGAGCGGGTCCAGACCCAGACCCAGACCAGAGCTGAACCCAGCTGAACAACCAGCTCGGTCCAGACTGGAGTCAGCAGCAGGAAAACTGCAGCTGCTGCATCTCTGCAATTATTGATCCTGTAGACGAGTAAATGAATGTTATTTTGACAACGTCTGTGTTGAGGAGCCGGCTTGGGCGGGTTCAGGTGAGAACGTCCCAATGGACCCCCCTCAGACGCCCCCCTGCCCCCCTTGAGAAGCCGGCTTGGGCGGGTTCAGGTGAGAACGCCCCCCTGGACCCCCCTCAGACACCCCCCTGAGCTGAGCTGGGCGTGTCTAACCAGGAGGATCCCTGATGCAGAACCAGGACGAGCTGTGGAGATTATATTCCTCAACTGGACTGGGAACGAGCTGGTGGGGGAGGGGGGGGGGGGGGGGGACCTGGATCAGCAGAAGCTCATGGATGAACGGATCGGTCCAGTGACATCATCAGATGCCCTGTGTCTTTCAGGAAAGAAGATCCTGTCACTTCTGTCGTCATTACTTCTGTTCCTTCTTTCCTGATTTTTCTGCACCTGAACAACCAACTGTGACTCCCTGGTTCAAGGTTTTATCCGTCACCTTGGACCAACCCTCCACCGTGATCAGGAGCTGATCACTTTGATCGATCGTGAACAAACAGGTTCGTGCTGCAGCCAGAATTTCTGTTTCACAGAGGAAAGTGAGCAGCTTCACGGCTGAGTAGCTCCCTGACTGACTGATCCACCAACCGTCTCCGACAGCCTCTCCTTTAATACCCCTCGTCCCCCCCGGCCCCCCGTCTCTGTAACCCACTTTCCCAGTCCCGATCACCCCCCCACAGCGAGCGGAGAAAACAGTCGGCATGCAGAACAAAAGCCTGATTCTCATTGTTTCTGGAGACAATAACCAACGATGGTCAGTCACGTATGAACACGGGGGGGGGGGGCTGAAGACTGGAGGACAAGAAGTAGGGATGCACGATAACTGTTTTTTAAGACCTGATACCGATAACTAATAACTTTCAGCTCCTAAAGGCCGATACCGATACTGATAACACGCACACATATACCTAAGATCATTACATCAATACTATGAACAAAACCAAAAATAGTTTTGACTCTTTAAATGAACAGATATTTTTTTTTTCCAAAGAAAAACTATTGACAAGCCTCTCAAACATTTTCGTAAAGCTATCAAACAAACCTATTTGATATCTCACATCAACTTAAATAAGCTGCATTACTGACTGATATGAAAATAAAAAGGGTCCTGATGGAAATACATGCATCAAAATTACTAACTGAAAAAATTCATTCCTCAATGACAATGAAAAATAATGCACAGGTCATAATGTACTGATATACGTTAGACTTGTCTGTGTAAAACTGAAAAAGTGCTCTCCATAGTAACTTTAATTAAAGTAAATGAGGTTCAGTAGTTTTGGGTTTTTTTTAAATCTCATGGAAGCTTTATATGAGAGAGATGATGGAGAGTAGAGAGGAGGAGAGTGGTTGACTTCCTGCTGGCTAGCTCACGTTAGCTCATGTTAGCTCACATTGCCGCGATTTCAAAACTCTATGGAAGCGATGGTTATGTTTCAGGTGGCTGATCTGGTTTGACGTATTAAAGCTTGTGCTGTTTTTCTCTCCTTTGTTGGAGCATTTGTCACAAATAACCAGTGAACTATCTTCTTCGCAGACCTCCGCTCTACAACATCGCCGCCATGTTTTTTTTTCTTTCAGCACATTGTTCCGCAATGCTGGATTCAAGGTGTAAGGTAAATTCCTCCGTTCCCTCGTTTCCTAGTCGTTCTTTCAGCCTTTTCTATTTTTTTCTTTTTTTATGTGTAACACGTAGGAGAATACTGCAAATATCAATTCAAGTCAAATTATGACCGAGTAACAAGTTGTTTTCTGGCATGAGGGGGTATTCTTGATTTTCCTTACTGAGAAATTGTTTTTCTGATTATGCCGATGTTACTTGAACATAACATTCACTGCCGGTCATTCAAGGCTCAGAGGGAGCGAGGCACTGCTGTGTTGACAAAAACATATATGTTATCGGGGCTGTTCGTCATGATATTGGACATATTGGGATGACATCATAATTTCCTATTATCGGCGCGATAAATATTGTGCACCCTAACAAGAAGGTCTTGGTTCGGTTGATCATTCATCTAAAAACATCAGGACCAACTTCGTCTGGTCTCAGCGGGTTTTAGTGAAATCCAGCAGACGAGAAAACTTCCTTCAGAAATGTTCATCCTGCATTGACCTGAGCTGCACATCTGGCTGCGACGTTCACAACCTGAAAGCTGCACATCTGGCTGCGACGACCTGAAAGCAGCCAGTCAGGATGTGGTTGCACACACACACACACACACACACACAGGAAGCCCCTGATTAGCCCCGCCCCTCACAGACACCCAGGAACTGCATGCCACAGCCGTTTCCACTGACTCACACCCAGAAAACCAGACTCACATCTGTGTCATGATCTTGTGCAGGAAGACGCCGTCCACCAGCTCCATGAACACGCCCACCCGCTCCTCCGAGGCCACGTCGCCATATGAGCCCAGTGGTCCCAGGGTCCGCACCTGCAACCAAATGACACTGCATCAGGGATGGTGGAGAGCAGGTCCTGGTGACCCGAAGACCCAGAGACTACACTGTAAAAAACAAATCGTAATAAACAGTAATTTTCCAGCAGCTGGGGCACCAGAAAAATACCGTGAAATAACAGAAAATTACTTTCTCATAAAAATACAGGGTTTTTTTTCTGTAATTAAAATACAGTTTGTAGTTGTAATTTTAACAAGACTTTGTCTTATTTTCAGGTTGTTTTTAACATTTAATTAGAAACATTTTCACATTTTAAACCAATTCAATTACCTAGAAATATGGTAAGTAAATGCTGTATAACGAATAATAATGCTTAAATTTACAGAAATGTGCTGTTATTTGGTTTCAATTACATTTTTTATGTAAAGAAGTTGTATAATTTGTGTTTGATGTAATATAACAGTATATGACAAAAAAAAAAATAATGTGATTCATCTTTCAAATCATGTCAAAAAAGCTGTTGAAAATTAGATATTGGGTTTCAATTTGCAACAATTTTAAGGACTGTAGCCTTTGCATTGTTGTGGATCCTGGTCTGCAACACCTGACAGAGCCATGGCACTAGCAAAAGGAGTATTTTGTCAATTTCCTGTTTTTGCACAGCACAAGTTTTGTTTTATAAACTTTATTAAACAAACTCACGGGTACTCATTCGAACACAGACAGACTTAACTCAGGGTGACACAAATTAACATGTTAAATGTAAGGGGTATGAATCAACAGGGGGTCAAACCAGCAACAGACTTTACATGGCAGCATTAAATCAAGTAGCTAACAAATAAACACGGATAAGCACCTAAACAACCAGGGCTGCAAAGGATGCTGGGAAACGACTCAAAAGGACCTGCCAGATCACTAGCAGCATATCTGTCAGAGAAATGCTTTATTGAAAGCATTTAATTGCAGCTCACTTGGTAGAGCTGATGCTCCATAAGCAGAGGCAGCAGCCCTAAGTTCAAGTCCAACTGTTTATTATTCACCCTCTCAAGCTTTCCCCTTTCCTATGTCTCTTTAGATGTCCTTTCAAAATAAATATAATTAATAATTATTTATTAATATAATGTTAATAAATGTTACCATCTAGAAATGAGAGTAATTATAGTTATTTTTAATGAAATTATTAGTCAATTAACAAAGAAATTATAGCAAAATTACAAACTTTTACTATTAATTCCTGAGTAATTTTAAATGATTTTTAAAACTGAGTTTTAAAGTTGAATTTTACAGTTTATTCCCTTAAATAACAGACAAATATTTGCAAAATGACGATACAAATGTGAACATATTTTAACAATAAATATATGTATTTCTAATGGGTTTTTTTTGTAAAAGAACGGAAATATTTTGTGTTTTCACAGTTACAGTGATTTAATGCTATTTTACATTTGACGTGTAAAACCACAGTCTATTTTTGTAAATTAAATGGTATTTTAAAAATACAGTTAAAAATCTGTAAAATAGACAGTAAAATTCTGTTATATTACTTTTTTTTTTTTACAGTGTACTACCACCCTGCTCTCTCCCTCTCCCCTGATTCATCTCTTCACTGCCACGGCGACTGGGATCTAAGGAGGGTTTTATTGGGTTAGCGGGAGGAGGAGGTCATTATGCAGTTATTCTGATGAGTCTTTGCTCTTCCATCAGTAGCTGCTGCAGCAGTGACATCCAGGAAAACCTTCAGACTGAAACAGACCTCCATTCTGTCTTTGTTTTTCTAGAACCTGATGCGGCCGATGTCACGTTTGCACGGATTAATGTTCTCGCCGTTATCAAAAACAGGGAGTTCACGGCGTCTGCTCGGAGCGCTGGTCAGGGACGTTTCCACCGCCTGGTTTCCTGCTCCACCTGCCTTCTCGCACCCTGGGGGGTCTGAGGGCACCTCTCAGTTTTAAAAAGCTGGGCCCAATAACGCCGTCAGAGACGTGGCGGGCTGGAAATGACCCCGCCCCCTAAAGAAACTGGCCTCTGACCCACAGAAGTGTCAGGAGTCAGGTGACACTTCTGCTCTCCTGGTGGGTGGTGGCACCGCCCAACAGGGACAAAGGAAAAAAGGACGTGAGGTCATGTGGAAACAGGAAACCACCGCGGGTCAACAACCTGCTGACTGCTCGCCGGAGCAGAGCCACGCCCCCACGGGGGGAGGTAGCTCCCAGCAGCCCTCGCTGCAGGAAGACGCAGAAACACTCGCATCCTGTTACGCTGATTCTGATCTCATCCTGCAAATTCTGAGTCCTGGAGCCCGTCAGTTAAACCTGCAGGGTCTGAGACCACCTGCTCCCTCCGAGCCAGGTCCTGGTCCCTCCGAGCCAGGTCCTGGTCCCTCCGAGCCAGGCCCTGGTCCCTCAGGTCCAGGCCCTGGTCCCTCAGGTCCAGGCCCTGGTCCCTCCGAGCCAGGCCCTGGTCCCTCCGAGCCAGGCCCTGGTCCCTCCGAGCCAGGCCCTGGTCCCTCCGAGCCAGGTCCTGCTCCCTCCGAGCCAGGCCCTGCTCCCTCAGGTCCAGGCCCTGGTCCCTCAGGTCCAGGTCCAGGCCCTGGTCCCTCAGGTCCAGGTCCAGGCCCTGGTCCCTCAGGTCCAGGTCCAGGCCCTGGTCCCTCAGGTCCAGGTCCAGGCCCTGGTCCCTCAGGTCCAGGTCCAGGCCCTGGTCCAGGTCCAGGTCCAGGCTCTGGTCCCTTAGGTCCAGGTCCTGGCCCCTCAAGTCCAGGCCCTGGTCCTTCAGGTCCAGGTCCAGGTCCCTGTGGGTCTCAGGTAACCTGAGGCCAGACAGAGAATATAAACCACGAGGGCCTGACTGGTCTGTGGTCTGGTCTTTGAGCAAGTTCTCCTCTGACTGAGAGGAACATCTGCTGGTTGGTCGTCTCCTGAGAACGTCCACAACCGTCTCCTGTGTTTCCTTCTTCTGAATCAGGGCTGTTAGATTAGTGACATCACGGTGAACAGTTTCACGGTGAAACTAAGACCCACTACAGATGAGAAACATGAAGAAGACCTACTAGAGCTACTAAAGCTACTAGAGTTACTAGAGCTACTAGAGCTACTAGAGTACTAGAGCTACTAGAGCTACTAAAGTACTAAGAGCTACTAGAAGTTACTAGAGTTACTAGAGCTACTAAAGTACTAGAGCTACTAAAGTTACTAGAGCTACTACTAAAGCTACTAGAGCTACTAGAGCTACTAAGTTACTAGAGCTACTAAAGTACTAGAGTTACTAGAGTTACTAGAGTTACTAGAGTTACTAAAGCTACTAGAGGTACTAGAGCTACTAAAGTTACTAGAGCTACTAAAGTACTAAAGCTACTAAAGCTACTAGAGTTACTAGAGCTACTAAAGTACTAAGTTACTAAGTTACTAGAGTACTAGAGTACTAGAGTTACTAGAGTTACTAGAGCTACTAAAGTTACTAGAGCTACTAAAGTTACTAAAGCTACTAAAGCTACTAGAGTTACTAGAGCTACTAAAGTTACTAGAGCTACTAAAGTTACTAGAGGTACTAGAGTTACTAGAGCTACTAGAGTTACTAGAGCTACTAAAGTTACTAGAGCTACTAAAGTTACTAAAGCTACTAAAGCTACTAGAGTTACTAGAGCTACTAAAGTTACTAGAGTTACTAAAGTTACTAAAGCTACTAAAGCTACTAGAGTTACTAGAGTACTAAAGTTACTAGAGCTACTAAAGTACTAGAGCTACTAGAGTACTAGAGCTACTAGAGTTACTAGAGCTACTAAAGTTACTAGAGCTACTAAAGCTACTAAAGCTACTAAAGCTACTAGAGTTACTAGAGCTACTAAAGTTACTAGAGCTACTAAAGTTACTAGAGGTACTAGAGTTACTAGAGCTACTAGAGTTACTAGAGCTACTAAAGTTACTAGAGCTACTAAAGTTACTAAAGCTACTAAAGCTACTAGAGTTACTAGAGCTACTAAAGTTACTAGAGGTACTAGAGTTACTAGAGCTACTAAAGTTACTAGAGTTACTAAAGTTACTAAAGCTACTAAAGCTACTAGAGTTACTAGAGTTACTAGAGCTACTAAAGTTACTAGAGGTACTAGAGTTACTAGAGCTACTAAAGATACTAGAGCTACTAAAGATACTAGAGCTACTAAAGTTACTAGAGCTACTAAGAGCTACTAGAGCTAATAAAGTTACTAGAGCTACTAAAGCTACTAGAGCTACTAGAGTTACTAGAGCTACTAAAGCTACTAGAGTTACTAACTGCAGATAAAAGAGCTAAAAATAAAAACGATCTAGTTTCACTCTGAATGTGTGGAACAGCTGGCTGCTGCTCATCTGTCCAGATGTGAAGCCTCCTGAAGGCCACATTTAATAAACCTAAAAATAAAAAAAGAAAGTCAAAAATAAGATGTTCCCTTTAATGAAACATTAAAATCCTAAACCGATTAGCCGTTAGATCAGGTGACGTTTCAAAGGTCATGGACCTGCTCTGCAGAAACGAGCTCATTTGGCTACGAGCAGCTAATTGATGTGACTTGATTAGATGTGAACGAGTGGTTTACAGCGCCTGATATCTGAAGATGAGATCACTGACTCATCCTCTGAGCTACAGCTCCTTCTGATAGATTCAGCCCCTTAAACTTTCAGCCTTTAGCCACATTTCAGGCTTCAAACATAACGATATTAAATTTTAATCAAGAATCAACAACCAGCGGGACACAATTGTGAAGTGGAACAAAATTTATTGGATATTTCAAACTTTTTTAACAAATAAAAAACTGAAAAGTGGGGCGTGTAATATTATTGGTATCCCTTGCGTTAATACTCTGTAACGCACGTTAGCATTAGCTCGCGTTAGCGCGATTTCAAAACTCCATGGAAGCAATTGTTATGTTGTAGGTGGCCGATCAGGTTTTACGTATATAAAGCTTGAGCTTCCCTCCTCGTAGAATTCGCTCGGAGGATTCGTCACAAATAACCACCAAACTATCTTCTTCTGAAACTTTAACGAAGTTCCACGCCGCCATGTTTGTTGTGATCAGCACAATGCATGCTGCATTCAAGGTGTAACATAAATTCCTCAGTTCCCTCGTTTGCTAGTCTTTCTTTCAGCCTTTTCTATTTTTTTTTCTTTTTTATGTGTAACATGTGAGGAAATACTGTGAATATCAATTAAAGTCAGCAACTACCAAAATTATGACCGAGTTAACGAGTTGTTTCTGGCATGAGGGGGTATTCTTGATTTTCCTGATTGAGAAATCGTTTTTCTGATTATGCCAACATTACTTGAACACAACATTCACTGCTGGTCATTTAAGACCGTGTTGACAAAAATATATATGTTATCAGGGCTATTCGTCATGATATCGGACTTATCAGAATGATGTCATCATTTCCTGTTATCATGCACCCCTAAGTTACATCACAGGTACGGGAACAGGTGAGGAGCAGGAACGAGCTCCAGGATGAGCTCAAGCTCCTCCCCTTTTTCCTCTGACCTGACAAGTGATCTTCCAGCAAACAGCCGTTTTACCTCAAAAAGTTTCAGTTTTCGATTTTACAACATGAATTTACGATTTTTACAATAAAAACATGCAACTCTGGAAAAGTCACAACTTTACAAGATGTTTTGTCAAAAAGATGTTACTTTGCAAAATTTCAAACTTTATGACAAAAATACACTTTTTGTAATTTAACTACAAAGAAAATTGCGATATTGGAACATGAAGTATTTTATGTCCAAAAGTTGTGATTTTTGTGAAATTAGCGATTTTAAAACAAAATCTGGAGGTTAAAGGTTAAATCTGCAGTCAGAAGAACTTTATAGGAAGTTGTGACATTTTGTGACAACAGTCACAATTTTTTCTAAGATTTGGGATTTTACAACAAAAATTTGTAATATTTAGTAAAAGACGCTGCTAATTTGCTAAATTCATAATTTTCTACAACAAAATGTTTTAGAACATAAAACTGCAGAAATTCACAATTTTGTAAAATTGTCAAAATTTCGTGTAAAAAAAATTTTTTGATTTTGAGAAATTTAAGATTTTACAACAAAAAGTTGTAATATTTAGTAAAAGATGCTGCTAATTTGCTAAATTCATAACTTTTCTACAACAAAATGTTGTTTTAGAACATAAAACTGCAGAAATTCACAATTTTAGAAAATTGTCAAAATTTTGTGTAAAAAAAATTGTGATTTTGAGAAATTTAAGATTTTAGAACAAAAAGTTGTAATATTAAGTTAAAAAGCCACAATTTTGCAAAACTGTGAATTTAATAACAAAAAGTTACCATTTTCTTCTAATGAACACCTGTTGGTCACGAACCAGAACACAACCAGTTGGGTTTATTCTGACCCGAGAGAACGACAAATACTGATGTCACATCTGAACGACTGAGACAAACGGAGGAAGAGAGGAGGATGAACGGAGGATGAGAGGAGGTTGAACGGAGGATGAACAGAGGATGAGAGGAGGATGAATGGAGGACGGGAGAAGGATGAACGGAGGACGAGAGAAGGATGAATAGATGAACGGAGGATGAATGGAGGTTGAACGGAGAGAGGTGGATGAACGGAGGACGGGGGAGGAGGTTGAACGGAGGACGAGAGGTGGATGAACGGAGGACGAGAGGAGGATGAACGGAGGACGAGAGGAGGATGAACGGAGGACGAGAGGATGAACGGAGGACGAGAGGAGGATGAATGGAGGACGAGAGGAGGATGAAAGGAGGATGAATGGATGAACGGAGGATGAACGGATGAATGGAGGACAAGAGGAGGTTGAATGGAGGACGAGAGGAGGATGAATGGAGGATGAAGGACGAGAGGAGGATGAACGGAGGATGAGAGGAGGATGAATGGATGAAAGGAGGATGAATGGATGAACGGAGGACAAGGAGGATGAACGGAGGATGAACGTATGAACGGAGGACGGGAGGAGGTTGAACGGAGGATGAGAGGAGGATGAACGGAGGACGAGAGGAGGATGAACAGGATGAGAGGAGGATGAATAGAGGATGAATGGAGGATGAGAGGAGGACGGAGGATGAGAGAAAGACAAACAAAGGACAGAACGAGAGGAGGATGAAAGGATGAACAGAGGACGAGAGGAGGATGAACAGAGGATGAGAGGAGGATGAACAGAGGATGGGAGGATGAGCGGAGGACGAGCTCCACTGGTCAGAGGAAGTCACAGGTCACATGACAGAAAACTTTGTCTTTTTGTCAAAGTCCTGGGAGGCTGTTATGGGGGGGGGGGGGTATATTAGAGGAGATAATAGCCAATAAATAAATAAAATCATAATTTCATGTCAACATTACAGTTCTGCTAAATTTGATATTCTAGGAAAAAAAGTTTTATTAAGTTAGAGAAAATCTCAAAACTATTATGGCAACAACAAATGTGTAACTATTCAAGAAGAATCTCGAGAATCTCTGATTGTAGAAATAATTAACCCACGCAGCCCTGCAGGTCCATTATATTAGATTAGATTAGATTATTAAACATTATATTATACATACGTCATTGGTCTGAGCCCCCCCCCCCAGACACCACCAGGTGTCTCTGATCCACTCAGGTGTATCCACGAGGAGCTCAGAAACAAACCAAACGCACCTGACACCGGAAACCGAATCAGACCAACTGCCGCGCGCGCGCGCGTGCACACTCACCCACGCGACCAGCGGAGACTCCATGAAGGAGGCCAGCAGCTCCGACAGGGTCACGTCCATGCTCGCTCCCGCGGCGCGTCGCCGTCACCAGCCTCTCATCAATTCACTGTGATCGATGGATCGATGGGTCCTCGGCAGCTCGCGGTGGGTGTCCGGAACAAAGCCCCGCGAGGCATCGATCCCCCCCCCACCACAACCACCACGAGCCCTCTCTCTTTCACTCCGCTATTGTCTCGCGCCGTCCCGTTTCCCCCCAACTGTCGGTCCGAAGTGATTCTTTTGGAAAAACTTTACAACTTTCACCTGCAGCTCCGAACCCCCCAGGTCCGGTTCCGTCGACCCGCCGGTGAAAAGTCCCGTTAAAACTCCAGCTGACGGTAAAAACTCCTGATCCAAAACTTCGCAGGACAGTTGACGGCGTTGCCTGGATACACGACTCGGGACCGTAAAGCGGACAGGAAACCGCCGCGAAGCAGGAAAAAAAAACGAACAAACTGAGCCGATAGCGGTAAAACTGACAGCGGGAATTATTTTAAAAAGCGATTAATTGGTCGTCTCCGGTGTCCGCTGCATCCACACTTCACTCCATCAACCTGTGAGCCCGAACCCACGGGGCGGGGCTGGGGAGGGGGTGAGGGCCGGACTGGCGGCGGGGCCGACCAATCAGCAGGGAGGCTTCCGCTCCTTTTCAACAAACGAGCCAATCGCCGGGCAGGAATGTCAGCGTTCGCTCAGAGGCTGACGTGACCGTCAGAGTCAAGCAGCCAAAGAGGAACGCAGAGCAAGATAGTAACCGTTCAAGCGCAGATGGGATCGTTTCTGCTCCAGAATCATTTGTTTTTGTTCCCAGAGGGGAAGCTGCTTTCTCAACGTCTTGGTCTTCACACGCCGAAATTTCCTCAGACTCCCTGAACCATCTTTAAAAAAAAAAATCACGTGGAAATTTGCATTGAAAATGTTACTTTTTTAGCTGATCAATGATTCTCTGACACAGTTTGAGTTTGATTTATGATCCATAACCCTCGATGGGAAAGACTCTGCCCTTACCTGCTGCAGGATAAATATCCATCTGTCCATCCATAGACTTATTTTATCCTGATTCCTTTTTAAATTTCTAAAACGTACAGCATTTTTTTATGACAATTTACATGTCCAACTGATAAAACTACAGCTTTAAACCACGTGGTGCAGATATTTAACTTGTTAAATCAGTGGCAGCACTTAATTACATTAATGACAGCTGAGCTTTATCTGTGCAGCTCTGACTGAACCAGTCAGGGTTACGTTACTTGAAAGACGGTTTTTGGTCTCGTTTCAACGGTTTTATTTTCTGTTTATCAATAAATTCACATCCCCAATATCAAAATGACACCTGATTTGGTGAAAAAAAAAACTTGATAAATTAAAAAAAAAAAACACAATGAGATGAAATAAAAACTGTTGGACAGATGAAATAAACCAACCCAACGAGACAACGGTCGGGTGGTTCTTATCTTGACTGACTTCGGGGCTCTTTGATTTCTTTTTCAAACAGTTTGAAAAGGAAAGCAAAGATCAGCTCAGATCAAAGGTTATATGCAAATCAGAAGCAACTGATGACAAGAAGTGAAAGAAGCGAAGAATTGGACAAAAGCACCAAAGACAAAGACGCAGCGAAGCTGCCGCCGTTTGGAGTTTTTCTCTCGCGGCTCCGCTCGGTTCTATGAATTATTCTGGAAACCACATCTTCTAGTTTGTGAGCTCTGATCCAGGTGTTCAGATTCTCTCTGAGGGGGGTTGTGATGTCAGCCTCACACTTGGAGATCTCGGACTGACCGTTTTACATGTGGAGGAGATATTTTTTTCTAAGAACCTCCTCAAACCAGTTTGATTTCAGCACCGCCTGCTGGTCAAATGACGCCACTGCGTCCCAGCTCTGGCGGCTGGTTTGTTTCAATCACGTCTTTCTTTGTCCTTTAACGTCTCGTTTTTTCTTTACCGTCATGTTGGCTTTTTTATTCGCCCTCCTAAACATTTATGAATATATTTCAGAGGTTTATTCCACATTAGAGTGGCGTTATAAATATAATCAATAACTCCAGCTGAGCGTGAATGACGTCAGATCAAACTAACATACCAGGATAAATATTAATATGTGCTGTAAATTTATAGCTGCAGTATTTTATTAATTACTGTCGTTAAATCGTCCTCATTAATCCTAAAGCTCTAATCCTTCTGACTTATAAAAATAAATGAAACCCCTTAAAATCAAATCATAAAGATGTTCCAGTCCTTCAGGTTTCTAACAAACATATTCATCTATATCTCAGCTGCAGATTAGTAACAATCCCAAAAAAAACGGCTGTTGGACCTGAAAGAGTCACGTGATCAGATATAAACAAATTAAATCACCGTCTTCTGAGATGTAAATCAGGTTTCTGTGTTTGAGGGACGTAATCAGGTGAAGAGATGAAGATAAAAGCTCATGTCTGGTGTTATTGATTGAGATACGACCTTTGACCCCTCAGTTTTCAGTCTGAATGACAGACTCCAGACATCTGGATCAAATAATCATTTATGGCCTTAAATTAAGTTTTCTGTGGCCAAATAAGAATAAATTAGTAAGTTCCACCGGAGAGAAAATTAAATGTAATTAAATTAAATAAACTCCAACTTTGTCCCACAATCAGGACATTTTATTGCAAAATCACAAATTTAAAGTTTTAACTTAATTTTGGAACTTTTTGTCGTGAAATTGCATCTTTCATACAAACTGCACATTTTTGTTGTAAAATTCATTAACTTTGTTGTAAAATTCATGAATTTTTGTTGAAAATTTTCCACCCACAAATTAGTTTTTTTAAATCTAATTTTGGAATTTTTGCAGTAAATTATTGATTTTCACCAAAGTTCAGTTTTTTGACAAAATTACTACTTTATATCCTAAAACCACAAATTGTTGTTAAATTCTAATTTTTGGCATAAAATCTCAAATTTCCCAGTCACGACTTTTTAATCTAATGCAACTTTTTGTTGTAAAATACTGACTTGCAAAAATGGACTTTTTGACGTTTAATTACTTCATGTGTTTAAATCACAGATTTTTGTTTTAAAGTTGTAAATTTTGCAACTTTGTGGCAAAAAGCAGTTTTAGTAATAAAATCTCAAATTTCCTCAAATCACAACTTTTCTGAAGAACTGAATGCTTTTTATTGAAATCATGATTTTTTTTTATATAGTTTTGTGAGATTCAGTTTAAACTCTTTTTGCATGTCAAGTGCAAATATTTAAGTTTTCAATTTAGGAACTAAATTTTTGTCAAATACAATTTTCGCATGAAATGACAACTTTGTCTAAAAATCACAAAATCACTAATTTCATCAGTAATTTGTAAAAAAAAAAATCAAATTTTGAAAAAAAGAAAAGAAAAATCACAATGACGACTTAAATCATGAATTTTATAAACCTTTGGGTGGAATAAACTTTTTGTTATGAATTCAGCTTTTAATTTTTTTAATAAAAGTAATGAACCAGTGTTTTTTCTCTCCAGGTAGTGAAACAGCTGTTGAAACATCAGTCCAGTAGGAGGACAGAGGGGGAGGAGCCAGAGCTGCACCTGTGCAGGTTGAAACTACTGGACGAACAGATTTAGTTGATGTTTGTTCCAGTCTGAGTTACAGAATCTGTAGGAATCTTTACGAGTCTCTGAGTTTATTGAATACAATACTATACTATTGAATACTGAATACTAATATAGCCCCTCCCACCAGGAACAAAGGACAGAAAATAAAAACCAGCAGGCTGTCATTTTCTATCAATCATCTATTTATTTATTTATTTATTGTGAATATCAAAACCAAAAGCAGTTCTTCCTCATAAAACAAGTGACGTCTGTAGTGGTATCAATTATCTTTACATTCAACGCAGCTTCGTCCCACTTAGCTCCGCCCACACCGACCTCCTGGACCAACGGCGAGGAGGCTCGGTGGGCGGAGCAGTGAAACTGGAATCCTATTGGTGCTCTCAGAACTTCATAAATCTATAATCAATATTAAAAATATATAAAGGCTCTACACAGTGGTGACAGTGACGTGGTGTCGGTCCGACTTCAGCTCTGAGCTCTTTAAGACTGGCGCTCACATTTACGCTCTAAATATTGGACAGCTTCACCGACGCGCCCGTCAGAACAAGTACAAGCTTCTCCAGCCCGCGGGGCTCAGCGGTCTCCAGCGGGACCAGACGGGACCAGAGAAGCAGTCAGAGACAGCGCAGGAGGCCACCGGGCGCTGCCACCTTCAGTTCTACCGAGGGACTGGGTCGGTCAGGGGTCGGCCCGGGTTGGTCTGGGGTCGGTCCAGGGTCAGCACAGGTTGACCCGGCTGAGTCAGGGTTGGCCCGGTTGGTCTGGGGTCGGTCCAGGGTCAGTCAGGGTCGGCCCGGGTCGACCCGGCTGAGTCAGGGTCGGTCCGGGTCAGTCGGGGTCAGTCCAGGGTTGGCTGTGGTCGGTCCAGGGTCGGCCTGGTTTGGTCTGGGGTCGGTCCAAGGTCAGTATGGGTCAGTCCAGGTCGGTCCGGGGTCAGTACGGGTCGACTCGGCTGAGTCAGGGTCGGCCCGGGTCAGTCAGGGTCAGTCCAGGGTTGGCTGTGGTCAGTCTGGAGTCGGCCCAGGTTGGTCTGGGGTCGGTCTGGGTCGGTCCAGGGTCAGTCAGGGTCGGCCCGGGTCGACTCGGCTGAGTCAGGGTCGGTCCGGGTCAGTCGGGGTCAGTCCAGGGTTGGCTGTGGTCGGTCCAGGGTCGGCCCGGTTTGGTCTGGGGTCGGTCCAAGGTCAGTATGGGTCAGTCCAGGTCGGTCCGGGGTCAGTGCGGGTCGGTCCGGGGTCAGTGCGGGTCGGTCCGGGGTCAGTGCGGGTCGGTCCGCGGTCAGTGGGGGTCGGTCCGGGTCGGTCCCGGACCAGTCTGGGGTCGGTCCCGGACCAGTCTGTCCAGTACGTGAAGAGGCCAGCAGCTAATGCACAGTGGTGGCTGACTGATCAAAGAGGACGGCCCGGTGTGGGTTTCCTCTGATCCTTTTAACGAATTCATGAATTCATAATCAAACGTTTACACTGATTCTGTCGGCATTGAGATTTAAATATAATCACCATGGATGAGATGATCAGAGAATAAGGCAAAAAAAAAAAAAAAAACAACAAAAATGCTAAACGTCCTCAGGTTTGAACGTCTCTGTTACTGAGCTGGAACCAGTTCTGGTTCTGGTCCAGGTCTGGTTCTGGTCCTGGTTCAGATCCAGTTCTTGGTCTCTGAGGGGCCACAGGGGTCAGAAGCTTCACAACCTTCATTTCAACTCCAGAGAACTAATTATTCCAGTCATCTCTACTGACGTCGTTAATCAATGTTGTAGCTGATTTTTAAAAACGAGCCTTTTCCTCGCAGTTCCCTCCTTCAGCCAGTAGGAGGTGCTGCTGCCTCCCTGCACAGAAATGGCTCGGGACTGGTTCCAGACCAGCGCCGACGGCCCGCTGGTCCATGGGGCGCTGATGTCACACGGGCGGGGGCGGGGATAACAGAGACAAACCACACCCACTATAAAGATGATTCATCTGGACCCAAACTCAGAGGTTCTGATGAGGTTCTGGAGACGAAGCGGCTCCAAACTGGAGCTGGGGCCCGGTCCCGGCAGGTCGACGGGGGCGTGTGACAGCGACGGCTGAATGACATCATCAGCCGGCGCCACCAGGACAGTTGAGACGAAGAAAACCGGGCAGCAGGTAAAACCGTCAGGGCCGGTTTTCACGAGACACCAAAACCTGGAACTCTGGGAAAAATCAGGTCTCATTATTATGAGGATGAAGTTGGAAGTTTCTGAAAAATTAGAATAAAAAAAAAGGTCCAAATAAAACAAAACAAAAAATACAGAATTAAAGTCAAAGATTCATTACGGAAAAGCTCATTTGAGGTTGGAGCCTAAAAATCAACAGCAGAAGAGTTTTGTTATTTGAAGGTAACAGGATAAAATCTGAACAATAAAACCATAATAACTTCAGAAACCTGATGATGATAAAACTCTGGATTGATCAAGTTTTAGATTCCTTCTTCAAAGATAAATAATTTCAGATGAAAGTGATGGAAACTATCATTTATATTAAAATAATGTTTAAGGTTTATTTTTCTGGTTTTTCTGAGGCTGAAAAACAAATATTTAAGTGAAAAATGTGTTTTCAGTTCCTCTCTGAGTTGATTTAATCATTTAAAGCAGCACAAAGGAGTTTTTTCCTGTTAAAACGTAAGTTTTAAGGTCATTTGAAGGAATATTTGATCACTTTGATGAATCTTTGTTTCTTGTCACAATTATCAGAAGGAAACTACGTTAATGAACTTTGGACGACAGCGATTAAAGCCACTGTATGTAGTAATGACACCTCTGACCACATGGGGGCGCACAGGTCTGCCGCGTTAACGACAGCGTGCTCATGAGCAGCGACGGTCTCGTGTCTTTGTTGCAGGAGTTGTGCGCTTCGTTGTGTCTCACGCATGAAAAAGAAGAGGGGCGCCGTGACAGCGGCTCAGCTCCACGCCAGCAGGCGGAGCCTCTGAGCTGGAAACGGATCACTTTCTTTGGGCTGCTTTAACCAGAAAAGGTAGAAGATTATTATTATTATTATCATCATTATTATTTACTTTAAAGTTCCTAAATGAGGAAACAGTCACTGGAAGGCTCAGCTACAGTCAGAGTTTACGGGTGAAAACTGAAATCCAACGACGGGTCTGGAGGAAGAACCAGGATCAGAGACCAGGGTTCATCTCAGAGGAAGTCCCACAGACAAAAGGTTTGGGTTCCTGAAGGTTCCAGAAGGTTCTGAAGGAACGTTCCAGGGTTAAACGGACCCTCCGTCTCTGATCAGCTGCTTCGGAGCCTAAACTCTGGTTCTGAACCAGAATGGCGTCCGTCTAAACAGTTTCAGGTCCCTTCAGACTTCTTCAGACCTGGTCGCTGTCGTCCCACCAGACGACGACTAACGTCAACGGATGCAGATATTTAATATCTACGTTCTTCTCCTCCATCAGTTCGTAGTTTGAACATCGTTCAGTATTTGACAAGAAGACGAACTTTTAGCACACGTACGAAGTTAAAATGACCGTTTATCTGCGAGAACCCGTCTAGACCGTCACTGAAGACACACTGGCTCATCTCTGCACCTCATGGGGGTCAGAGGTCGTCAAACAGCTCGTTTACAACCAATTAGCATCGGTTTTACGTCAGAAACTCAAGTCCTGTGATGACTCGAGTCTCGTCAGATGTTCCTGATAACATTATTATTATCTTATTGTTCAAACTTGCTCCCTTGATGTCGTTCCGGTTCCTGAATGTTTAGACTTCTAACCGTTTATTGACTCTGGATCGTTTCCTTCAAGTTTCGATTTAAAGTTTCAAACCTCCCAGAGAAACGTAACTTCACGTTTTCTTTCCAACTTCATCTCAAAATCTGATTTTTAGTTATGTCAGTGTTTGATGGATGAAATCGAGACCGTGTGACAAGAACTTGGATTTGGTGTCACGTGATCGTGGCGGCCTTCACGGTGTTACCGGCGCCGGCTCAGCCCGATGGGCTCGGCGGGCTCCGGGCGCGCCCCGGCGTGCGCTCAGCGCAGCCACGAGCTCGGCACCCACTGCGGCTCCGTGTCCAGCTTGTTGATGAGTCGCAGCAGCTCGGCGAAGGCCTTGTCCTGGTCCGTGTTGACGATGACGGCGTCGAACAGGTGACCGCAGCTCTGCTCCATCTCCCGCGCCTTCTCGATGATGTCCCGCAGGTCCTCGGGCTGCCAACGACACAAACACACAGATTTTAGAGACGCGAGGACAGCCAACGGTCGCCTGTGGACGGGCGGAGATGAGGACGGGAGGAGACCTTGGGGTTCTTGTTGTCTTTAGACAGAAGCGCTCGAAGTCGTTCCTGGTTGGGAGGCGCGATGAAGATGATGTAAGGCTTCAGGTCGGAGCTCCTCAGCACCTTCAGAGCCTGAACAACACCGGAAACACCACAGACTGAAGAACTGAGCAGACCCCCCATCAAGACACCCCCTGGTGGTCAGTGGAGGAACTGCAACCTCCTCTGTTTCCACCTGCAACACCTGCTTCCAGCCCAGAGGGCGCCACCTACCTGTGTGTGGAGACAGAGCAAGCAGATCTTTCCAGTGTTGATGACCTGCCGCACCGAGTCGGTGCTGGTGCCGTACAGGTTCTTCTCGAACTCGCCGGACTCGATCAGCTTCCCTGAGACAAACACAAAGAGAGGACGTTAAGGACGATGCAGGATTGGTTTTTTAGACCTGATGTCAGGACCAGGTTTAGAGAAGCTCATGGGCAGATTTGATCTTAGGTCTTCCCAAAAACACCGCCGGTTAGCTTGAACTGATCCAGAGCACCGCTGCCAGAGTTCTAACGGGAACAAACTCTGTTTGAGGATGACCTGGTCCTGTTGGGACCACCAGGGGGAGACCTTTAGCTCTCACTGGACCGGTTCACAGCGAGTGTGAATCATATCTGAGACCATGGTCCTCAGTCTGAAAAGGGCAGAAGGTCTTCTCCAGGTTGGGAGTGAAGTTCTGCCTCCAGTGGAGGAGTTTCAGTATCTCTGGGTTTTGTTAATGAGTGATGGAGAAAGGAGCAGGAGATCTACGGATGGATTGATGCAGTGTCTGCTGTGGTGGTGACTCTGTACCGGTCTGTTGTGGTGAAGAGAGAGCTCAGGATGTCCCCTGGGCGCCTCCCTGGAGAGATGTTTCAGTAGGGCTAAGCGATTTTATCGATTCTGCGATATATATTGATATTTTATTTCCCCAGAGAGTATCGATATCTCAGCCGCGGCTATCGATATTCTAAGTTCCCTTCAAAACCCCTGTGTCCCGCAGGGGTGCTCTTCCTGCAAAGTCCAGGAAGAGCCATTTAGTCCTCCAGCCGCTAGTGTTGCTGTAGAGCATTTCTAACAAGTTATCTTGAAGCCAGCTTCTTTCTCTTCCAGCTAGAGCTGAGCCAGTCAGGAGGATGGCGGTGAGTATAAACCCAGCACCTGCGTGCTTAAAAGCAGATGTGTGTGGGAGCAGTTCGGGTTTAAAATGAAAAAGGAAAGCGAAGATTTAGACAAAAGTATGGCGGTTTGCAAGCTGTGTCAGACAAACGTGAAGCACTCTGGAAATACCACCAACCTGCGAGGCGAGCCCACCTGAAACGTCACCACCCGGACAAGGTAATGCTAACTGAGAGCTAGCACAAGAAGTTGTGGCGCGATCTGAAACAAACCACAGTGGACAGTGACGGCAGTTGTTGCCACCAGTTTCCATCTACTTCACCTAGTTCGCAGAAAATTACGGAGTCCGTTGCCTACTGTATTTGTCAGGATTTGAGACCGTATTCAGTGGTGGAAAACGCCGGCTTTAATGGCTGTGTTTACTCTCGCGGCAATGTGTCGCAGTTATCTTGTCGCCGGTATGCCGCAGTTACTTTTGATTTATGCTCCATTTTGAAGCGCGTCTGCACTATGTTATTCCACGCCACGAAGCAAGAGGGACAATCACGAACTAGCTAAACTTACTAAACTTATCTCTTGCGTTATTCCACTTCCTAACCGTCTCGGCCGTATCCAGACCCACATTCCTCGCTACCTTCCTCCATGAATTACTAGAATATGTGCTGTCTTTGTATTCTGGAGAACCAGAATCGTACAGATGTGGGTACTTCCTCATTTCTTCGATGACGCGCTCTTTTCTACGCAGATGTAGAATTAACCAATCAGATGCCTCCTTTCTCTCCTCTCTGCGGCATTGTCTGCGGTCACCTACCTTTCAGTTCAATTAATTCAAACAAAGTCATTGGAACACTCACAAGATGTCACCAAAATCACTTTGTCCCTTTAAAACTTTCAGAAAATGATGTGAATGTATTGTAAGATGAATATTGATATAGATCATATCGTGAGCCGAATATTGTGTATTGTATGGTATCGCAAGATTAGTGTATCGCTACAGCCCTATGTTTCAGGCATGTCCAACTGGGACAAGACCAGAGCCAGACCCAGAACACACTGGAGAGACTACATCTCTCAGCTGGTCTGGGAACTCCTCACTGTTCTCACAGAGGAGCTGGTGGAGGGAGGCCCGGATCTTTCTGTTTAAGCTGCTGCTCCAGTGACCCGACTCCAAGCAGAAGATGATGGATGGATGGATGGATGGATGGATGGATGGATGGATGGATGGATGGATGTATAAATGGATGATGGATGGATGGATGGATGGATGTATAAATGGATGGATGTATGGATGGATGGATGGATGGGATGTATGGATGGATGAATGGATGGATGTATAGATGGATGGATGGATGGATGATGGATGGATGGATGTATGGAGATGGATGGATGGATGATGGATAGATGGAATGGATGGATGGATGGATGGATATATGGATGTGATGGATGGATGGATATATAGATGGATGTATGGATGGTATATGGATGGATGTATATGATGGATGGATGGATGATATGGATGGATGGATGGATGTATAGATGGATGGATGGATGGATGATGGATGGATGTATGATGGATGGATGTATGGATGGATGTATAGATGGATGGATGTATAGATGGATGGATGTATGGATGGATGGATGTATGCTGGATGTATGGATGTGGATGGTATAGATGGATGGATGATGGATGGATGGATGATGGATGGATGTATAGATGGCTGTATAGATGGATGGATGCTATGCTGTATCTGATGGATGTGTCTGGATGGAGGATGTATGATGGATGGCTAGCTGGCTGCTGGCTATGGATGGATGGATGGCTGGCTGATGGATGGATGGATGGATGGATGGCTGGCTGGATGGCTGCTGATGGCTGGATGTCTGTATGATGGATGGCTGGCTCTGGATGGAATGCTGGATCGAGGGATGGCTGGCTGGCTGGATGGTATGGATGGATGGGCTGGATGGCTGGATGATGCTAGATGGATGATGATGGCTGGATGCTAGCTGGATGTCTGTCTAGATGGCTGGATGCTGCTGGATGGATGGATGATGGATGGCTGGCTGTCTGTATGTCTATCGATGGCTGGATGGATGTCTGATGGCTGGATGCTGGATGGCTGGATGGATGTCTGCTGGCTGGCTGTATGCTGGCTGGCTGGCTGGATGGATCTGGCTGGATGTCTGCTGATGGCTGCGCTGGATGTATGGATGGATGGATGGCTGTATAGCTGGATGGATGGATGGATAGATGGCTGGGATGGATGGTGTGGATGTATAGATGGATGGATGTATAGATGGGATCTGATGATGGATGGATGGATAGATGGATGGCTATATGTATGGATGGATGGATGTATGTAGATGGGATGGATGGCTGGATGTATGGATGGATGGATGGATGGATGGATGGATGCTATGGATGGATGATGGATGATATGGATGGATGTATGGATGGATGGGATGGATGGATGCTGCTGGATGGATGGATATAGATGGATGGATGGATGGATGGATCTGATGGCTGGATGGATGGATGTATAGATGGATGGATGTATGATGTATGGATGGATGGATGATGGATGGATATCGCTGGATGTCTGGATGGCTGGATGGCTGTATATGGATGGGATGGATGGTATATGGATGGATGGATGGATGATAGATGGATGTATATGGATGGATGGATGGCTATGGATGGATGGATGGATGGATGGATGCTATGGATGATGTATGGATGGATGGATGATAGATGGAATGGCTGTCTAGATGGATGGATGGCTGCTGGATGGATGTATATATGGATGGGATGGATGGATGCTAGATGGATGGATAGATGGATAGATGGATGGATGTATAGATGGATGGATGTATAGATGGATGGATGGATGTATAACTGAATGGATGGATGTATATGGATGGATGGATGGATGGATGATGGATGGATGGATGTATATGATGGATGTATATGGATGGATGGATAGATGGATGGATGTATAGGTGGATGGATGGATGTATAGCTGAATGGATGGATGTATAGATGGATGGATGCATAGATGGATGGATGTATAGATGAATGGATGGATGTATAAATGATGGATGGATGTATAGCTGAATGGATGGATGGATGGATGGATCTGAAGGGACAAAGTCAACACGTTGAAGCCACCAGGTCTCACCTGCTGCCAGCTCCGCCTCAAACGTCTGGCGGGAAACGAAGTGGTAGTCTCGACCACTCAGCTCGCCATCTCTGCGGCTCCGCGTGGTGTCTGCAGACATATCAAATCAAATCAAACGTCTCATCCATAAAACCGATGTGTTCGTGTGCGTCTGAAGGGCTCCTACGAGGGACGGCTCCAGCGAAGCGCTCCGCTTGGTTGTTCAGTAGTCTCTGCCTCAGCTCCGCCTGCCCACAGCCGCTTGGACCAATCAGCGCTATCGGCCGCTTCCTGTTGGCCGGCTGGTGGTACAGAGCCATCTCCTCGTACGTGAGGATGTCGTCGCCGTCGGGGTCTGCGCCAACATGAAGGACATGAAACCCAAGTTAGTGTGGTGAAGGAACACGGAGAGGCTGCAGCTGCTGAGCAAAGTTGCATTAGATCCACCTCAGAGAGGCCACGCCTTCATTCACCTGCTCAACCACTGAGATGGAGTTATTCCACAGGGAGCTTCAAGAAGAAGAAAAGTCCCTCAGCCGGATGGAGGGAACAAACTAATGCAGCACCTGGTCAGCAGGTGGTGCTACAGGCTAGTTACTGTTAGAAACTCAGTCATCAAACACCTGGCTGATGTCAAAACTACCTTGACGCTCACGATACATCTACACTCAGCAGCTGCTTCATCGTTATCCAGGTGGGCCTGGTCCAGAAGACCTGCTGAACTTCAGACCAGCATCAGGATGGAGGAGACAGAGGACTGAAGAGACTCTGAACGTGTTCCAGAACCTGCTGGTCTACTGGGATCTTCTCAACCATCTCCAGGGTTTCCAGAGGATGGTCCCAGAAAGAGAAGATATCCAGATCTTGATGTCAGAGGTCAGAGGAGGATGGACAGACTGGTTGGAGATGATAGAAAGATGACAGGAACTCAACCAAGGTCTGCAGAACACCATCTCTGAACCTTGAAGCAGATGTTCTCCAGCAACAGAAGACCACACCAGGTGTCTCTGAGGCTACGATTCACAGACTCACCAGAACTGGACCACAGAAGACTGGAAGAACGTTGTCTGGTCTGATGAGTCTGGATTTGAGCTGGTAAACATGGTACCATCTCCATCCCTTCATGACCACACTGGACCATCTTCTGATGGATGCTTCCAGCAGGATGATGAGTTCTCTGTCCTCCAGTGTCCCCCCACAGTCTCCAGATCTCAGTCCAGCAGAGCAGCTCTGGGATGTGGAGGAACTGGAGGTTCTCATCATGGATGTTACTGGTAATGCTGTCATGACAACATGGACCAGAACCTCTGAGGAACGTTTCCAACACCTGGTTGGATCTGTGACACCAGGAATGAAGGTGGTTCTGGAGGAGAAAGGAGGTCCGTCGGGTACCCTGTGGCTGCTGAGTGTAGATGTTCATCTCTCCCTGAACTTCTAAACAGTCGTGACTACACAGAACATCAACTAGGGATGCACGATAACTATCGGGCTGATAACAGGAAATTATGACGTCATCCTGATAAGTCCGATATTATGACGAATAGCCCTGATAACATATACTTTTGTCAACACGGCAGTGCCTCGCTCCCTCTGAGTCTTAAAAGATCGGCAGTGAATGTTATGTTCAAGTGACGTCGGCATAATCAGAAAAACGATTACTCAATAAGGAAAATCAAGAATACCCCCTCATGCCAGAAAACAACTCATTAACTCGGTCATAATTTTAGTAGTTGCTAACTTGAATTGATATTCACAGTATTTTCCCTCATGTTACACATAAAAAAGGAAAAAAAATAGAAAAGGCTGAAAGAATGACTAGCAAACGAGGGAACTGGGAATTTACGTTACACCTTGAATGCAGCCTGCAGCATTCAAGGTGTTCAGCATACTGATCACAACAAACATGGCGGCATGGAACTTTGTTAGTTTCAGAACAAGATAGTTTGGTGGTTAATTGTGACGAATCCTCTGAGCGAATTCTACGAGGAGGGAAGCACAAGCTTTAATACGTAAAACCTGATCAGCCACCTACAACATAACAATGGCTTCCATGGAGTTTTGAAATTGCGCTAATGTGAGCTAATGCTAACGTGCGCAAGCCAGCAGCAGTCTCCCCTCTCCTCATCTCTCTCATCTAAAGCTTCCATGAGATTAAAAAAATAAAAAACAAAAATCACTGAACCTCATTTACTTTAATTAAAGGTATTAATTAAATGGAACCACAAGCCAAAATCCTTTAAATGTTCATCTTTTTCAGTTAGTAATTCTGATGCATGTATTTCCATCAGTTCAAGGAGCCTTTATTTTTTTTATATCAGTCAGTAATGAACCTTATTTAAGTTGATGTGAGATATCAAATAGGTTTGTTTGATAGCTTTACGAAAATGCTTGAGAGGCTTGCCAATAGTTTTTCATTGGAAAAAATAAATATCTGTTCATTTAAAGAGTCCAAACAATTTTTGATTTTGTTCATAATATTGATGTGATGATCTTAGGTATATGTGTGTGTTATCGGTATCGGCATTTAGGAGCTGAAAGTTATCGGTATCGGTTTTAAAAAACAGTTATCGTGCATCCCTACCATCAACAGGACCTACCATCATTCCTGTGGGCGTTGTACAGCAGCTTCTTTCTCTTCCTCTTGTTCTTCTTTGCACACCACAGCTTCCCTGTAAATGGAGACATGACGTCTGAGCCACCGGACCGAAACAGACAAGATCTTTTCTTTCCTTCCCTTCACTTCCAGAAACAAGAAGTTGGTGCTGATGCTGATTTTCATTTTATTATAATAGAGCTGGGAAATGATCATTTTTTAAAATCGTGATTAATTGCATGATTTTCCTGATTAATCACGATTAATCACATTGTATACAAAAAAATCTAATAATGAATTCAAAAGTAGTGTAAAGGTCACTTTTATATAAATGTTCTGCTGCCGTATGAACTAAAGTGCCATAACATTTGTTGTTCAAACACTTTTAACATCAGCACTTGTCAGTAACACATATTTAGTGTAAATCTCATCTTAAAAAATGTAAAATAAAATAATGGTTATTGCCACTGCCAGGGCATTAATGTCATCCTGTTTTTTTATGAAAAATAAAAAAAGTCTACCAACAAAATCCTGAGCCACTTTTCAATTGTCAATCAAAAATTAAAAAAATTAAAAAGTAACTTTTTTTTTTCAATTTTTTAATCTAACACACACAAAAAAAAACAAAAAAAAAAATGCCTGGTTTTTTAATATTTTAATTTTAGCAAACAGGACACAGGACTGAATTTGTTTTTAATATTTTATTGTCTGGTTTACGTGACCCAGAAATGGCTTTGTTTTATAATCAAGGAACAGACTTTCTGCTGTCATTACACATCTGTGCCACTAGATGGAGCCACACTGCAGTAACCAGCTAGAGAACAGCAGGACAGTGAACACATGGAGCAGATCTGATGGAACATGGAGGAATGACACAAAAGTTTAGTTGCAGTCCAAAATTTTTTTTCAATTATTAATATTGCTACCTGAGTTGCTACCCGAACTGTAAAGTTCACAGATTTTTACCGTTCTCCATGTCTGTTTTAGCTTTTCCTTGTTTACCTGCCAATTATCTCCTGGTTCCGCAGCAGCCAGTAACAGACTTTTAAAAACAAAAGCATGTGAGCAACATGCGTTAACGCGCGATAAAATAAATGTCAACGTTAATAAATGAATGCGTTAACGCGATAACAACGCGTTAACTTGCCCAGCCCTAATTATTAAACAGCCGTGACCTAAACAAGGTCATTCTGCAACTGACCGGACTTCTCGGGCTCCTTGTCTTCTTCGATGGTCTGCTTCATGGCTTCTCTCTGCTGCTGGAAACTCTTCCCTGCAGGAAAAAGGAGGCACGATCAGCAACAGCGCCGAAGCACCGATCCGACACAACGTTCCTCAGAAACCCAGAGACCCGGGCTGCAGACAGACGTCCAGCAGTACCTGGGACCAGTCCAGCCAGCGGCTGGTTGTCCTCATCCCCGTCTCTGTATGCCTGCCACCAGTTGGGGTCCGACTGGCTGATAATGTGGAGGATATCTCCCTTCTGGAAAGATAAGCCCAGCTCTCTGCACGGCACATACGGGTCATCTGAGGGGTCGTAGTCGAAGTGAGCCTTCACGTGGACCTGGGGGGGGAGATGACAGACACAAGACAGATCTGTCAGACCCCTGGAGGTTTCCCACCGTCGCTGCTGCTGCTGCTGCTTCAGGTGCTGAGTTTGGAAATTCATATGTTAATCTGCATCTACAGCACTTACCACGGTCTCCTTGACGGGAGGAGGTCTGCTCTGGGTGCTGGGGATCAACACGAAGGTCAGGAGGCCGTGCATGTCCGCCTGTCGGACACAAACACGATGCAGAACCAGCAGAGAGGTTACCGGACATCAGCGCTCCTGTACTCTACGACGCCAGCTCAGAAAACATCTGGATGCTGTGCAAAACGCAAACCAAAATGGAGCGCGATGGTGCGCAAATCTCACAAATCTGGTGACGTCTCAGGGAAAACCTGAGAAAAACTGCTGAGAAACACTCGAAATGTTGAGAATAAAGTCGAAATGTCGAGAATAAAGTCAAATATTGAGAATAAAGTCGAAATGTTGAGAATAAAGTCGAAATGTCGAGAATAAAGTCAAATATTGAGAATAAAGTCGAAACGTTGAGAATAAAGTTAAATATTGAGAATAAAGTTGAAATGTCGAGAATAAAGTCAAATATTGAGAATAAAGTCGAAATGTTGAGAATAAAGTCGAAATGTCAAGAATAATATGGAAGTATTTCTGTGCCACCTGAGTTTGAATACGAATTTTTAAGATTGAAATTTTTCAGCATCAAAATCAGACTTTGAATTTTAAAAAACATCAGATTTCTAGCACTGAATTTTTTTTTGCCTCTGAATTTTATTTTGTTAAAATAAATTCAGTGTTAAAAAAAATTGTTGTCTTATAATATTCAGTTTTTCAAAATTCAACATGTAAAGAAATTCAACACTAAAAGAAAAAATTCAACCTCAAAAAAATCAGTGTAAAAAGAACCAGACTCAACATCCGGGTCGCCAGGGAGAAGCAATCGATCCCTGTCTCAATTCTGCCAACGTCCAGCCAATCACGTTACGCTCCATTGGTCAATGCGCTATTTTTTTTTTTTTTACACTGAATTTTTTGGGGTGTTGAATTTCTTTGCGTGTTGAATTTTGAAAAACTGAATATTTTAAGACAACAATTTTTTTAAAACACTGAATTTATTTTAACAAAATAAAATTCAGAGGCAAAAAAAAATTCAGTGCTAGAAATCTGATGTTTTTTTAAAATTCAAAGTCTGATTTTGATGCTGAAAAATTTCAATCTTAAAAATTCGCATTCAAACTCAGATGGCACAGAAATACTTCCATAGAATAAAGTCAAATATTGAGAATAAAGTCGAAATGTTGAGAATAAAGTCGAAATGTCGAGAATAAAGTCGAAATGTTGAGAATAAAGTCGAAATGTTGAGAATAAAGTTGAAATGTCGAGAATAAAGTCAAATATTGAGAATAAAGTCGAAATATTGAGAATAAAGTCGAAATGTTCAGAATAAAGTCGAAATGTCGAGAATAAAGTCAAATATTGAGAATAAAGTCGAAATGTTGAGAATAAAGTTGAAATGTCGAGAATAAAGTCAAATATTGAGAATAAAGTTGAAATGTCGAGAATAAAGTCAAATATTGAGAATAAAGTCAAATATTGAGAATAAAGTCGAAATATTGAGAATAAAGTCAAATATTGAGAATAAAGTCGAAATGTTGAGAATAAAGTTGAAATGTCGAGAATAAAGTCAAATATTGAGAATAAAGTTGAAATGTCGAGAATAAAGTCAAATATTGAGAATAAAGTCCAAATATTGAGAATGAAGTCGAAATGTCGAGAATAAAGTCAAATATTGAGAATAAAGTCGAAATGTTGAGAATAAAGTCGAAATGTTGAGAATAAAGTTGAAATGTCGAGAATAAAGTCAAATATTGAGAATAAAGTTGAAATGTCGAGAATAAAGTCAAATATTGAGAATAAAGTCGAAATATTGAGAATGAAGTCGAAATGTCAAGAATAAAGCCGAAATGCAGTTTCCAGAATTCCAGAATCGGTGTAGTTTCTTTTTCTGAATAGGTTCTATTTCTGACACAATCTCCTCAAAGTACGAATACTTATTATAATACTGTGTCTATGTGATAAAAGCACATAGACACAGACATTATGTTGGTAGAGTAAAGCTGGTTTGAATAAATCTTTAAGACAACTTTATTGTGGAAACTGCATTTCGAATTTATTCTCACCATTTCGACTTTCTTCTCGTAAGGGAGGAATGAAAAAAAAATCATTGCCCACAATTTTTTTTCTCAGTGTGGCCCTAATACTCCATCGTATTCCTCTCAGCTCCAGATGTGGACAGCTGTTCACAGAGGAGGGAGTGATACACGCTGGTAAACTTCACCCTGTCCCAACTTTCTTGGGACTAGTTTCTGCAGATATGATTCAGCATTTACTCAGATGTTTTCTGTGTTTTATTGGGGATATAATACAGGTGCATGACATTAGCAAATCATTTTATCCTGTTTAATTTACATTTTACACAACACATTTTTATTTTTAGAACTGGGAACTTCATTTATGCTCCATTTGACAACAGTGACAATGACATCACCATCAAGTGTCCTTCACGGCGTCTTCGCCAGAACAAATCAGCAGGTTTGACACTTACGAGAATGTCAAAGACCTGGTTGACGTCCTTCCCTCGGATCTCTATGCCGTTGATCTCCAGTATCTCGTCTCCTTCGTTCAGGAGTCCGCTGCGTTCAGCCGCTCCGCCGCGGACGATGCGACTGATCACGACGCTGTCCATTTCGTTGCGAACGGTCGCTCCCTGCAGAACACACAGACGTACGGCGAGACTGTGAACGACCGCAGCGACCGCCTCCACGTCCAGCTACCTTCAGGTACCTTCCTCTGTGTTGCATTATTACTCAGAGGAGAGCAAAATTAATTTGGACTAAAAGCTGAAGGTTTAAACTCTGAAATGTCTTCATGTCATGTTTCTAGACTCTTCAGAAAGACAGGAGACAAAAAAAAAAAAAGATTTCAGAAGGTTTCAGGAGGCTTTTTAAGCCATCATTAGGTTAGATGTGACAACAAGGATGGACCACTGCAGGACATCCACTACAGGGTACCTGAGAAGGGCAGGACATGATTCTACCTGGACGGGCACCTGCAACGTGTCGGCCTGCTGATGCAGAATAATTAAACCAGCTGCTACCATTCAGAGACTCACCAGCGGGACGTCTCGAGCCTTCTCGATGCGAACGATCTTGACAGTCTCTCCTCCCCACTGGGTCAGCGTTTCTCCCTGGGCAGGAAGCGACTCCGGTTGCATCTCTCTCTCCGCTACGCCGTCATGCGCCAGGAGCAGCGACTGCAAAAGCACACACCTCAGCTGAGTCACGCCGACATAGGCATGCAGCTGCAGCTGAACAGGAGGACACAACTGTGCAGCATAGAAGTCTGCAGCTCTTCAGTTGGACCTGTAAACCCTGCGGTCCACGCTGAAGCTTGGATTTAGGGCTGCGTACCTGGACGTGTGTGTCTGACAGCAGGCTGTGGAGCTCCAGTCCATCTTTACTCTGACACGACTGCATGAAACTCCTGACCTGAAACAGTGGGAACAGCATAAGACATCAGCTCTGATGGTAGACGCAGACATTGCATCATCATCTGTTCCCTTCCAAAGTAAAAAACAATTAAACACTCGTCTCATTTCGAACCTCAAGACCCACAACAACAACAACACATGACACACTGCACCATGCGATCATTTCTGTGACCTCAGCGAGGCCAGACAGCTGCAGGTAGTGGTTTCCAGTATGACCAGTCTCCCACATGGCTGTGGAGGAGTTTGGTCTTCTTCACAGTGTTGCTTCAGGACATTGATAGTTTTAGACGTTCACCTCTGCATTAAAAAATAAATTAATATCCATCCATCCATCCATCCATCCATCCATCCATTTTCTATACCCGTTTCATCCTCGAAGGGTCACGGGGATCTGCTGGAGCCTATCCCAGCTGTCTACGGGCGAAAGGCAGGGGCACACTCCGGACAGGACGCCAGTCCATCGCAGGGCCACAAAAAATTAATTAATTAATTAATTAATTAATAATTAAAAAAAAAAAATCTATGTCCCCTCTGAAATACTCAATTTTTAAATTTCCACTTCAATTACTGAATAAATATTTAAATAATTTACATTTTTTAATTTTTTTAAATCTACGTCCCCTCTGAAATATTTATTTTTTAATTTCTGCTTCAATTACTGAATAAATATTTAAATACTGAATAACTATTTTCTTACATTTTTTTTCCACTTCAATTACTGAATAAATATTTAAATACTGAATAAATATTTTCTTACATTTTTTTTTAATTAAAAAAAAATTAAATTTTAAATTTAAAAAAAAATCTACATCCTCTCTGAAATATTTATTTTTAAATTTCCGCTTCAATTACTGAATAAATATTTAAATACTGAATAACTATTTTCTTACATTTTTTTCCACTTCAATTACTGAATAAATATTTAAATACTGAATAAATATTTTCTAAAAAATTTTTTTTAATTAAAAAAAAAAATTTAAATTTTAAATTTTTAAAAAAATCTACATCCCCTCTGAAATATTAATTTTTAAATTTCCGCTTCAATTACTGAATAGATATTTAAATACTGAATAACTATTTTCTTACATTTTTTTCCGCTTCAATTACTGAATAAATATTTAAATACTGAATGAATATTTTCTTAAATTTTCTTTTTAATTAAAAAAAAAATTTTAATTTTAAATTTTTAAAAAAAAATCTACATCCCCTCTGAAATATTTATTTTTAAATTTCTGCTTCAATTACTGAATAAATATTTAAATACTGAATAAATATTTGCTTTTTTTTTTTTTTATTAAAATTTTAAAAAAATTTTAAATCTACGTCACCTCTGAAATATTCATTTTTAAATTTCCACTTTAATTACTGAATAAATATTTAAATAATACTGAATAAATATTTTCTTAAATTTTTTTTAATTTAAATTTTTTAAATCTATGTCCCCTCTGAAATATTTAATTTTTAAATTTCTGCTTTAATTACTGAATAAATATTTAAATAATACTGAATAAATATTTTTTTTTAAATCCAAGTCCCCTCTGACTGCTCGTCATATTTATTCAGTAATTAATGATGTGGTGTGATGTTGGTGTTCAGAGACTAATCACCTGTTCAGGACCAGATTATGATTCGTTCTAAAGCCTTACAATGGAAAGAAAGGCTGCTTTATTATCAGGATGGCTAATTAAAAGTGACGGACAGAATGAAAAAAAGAGTAAAAACACATTCAGAAATAAAGAGTTTAATCAGCGTCGAGTGCAGATGGAACAGAGACGTACTTGTCTAAACGGGTCATTATAGAGGGACACGTTAACGAGGACATGTGGGGAAAAAACCCAAATGTAAATGCCGTTGGAGCATGAGTTCCTCTTTCTGGAAGCCAAACGCAGGCCAGGAGGCGGAGCCACGGTGCCACGGAGCCAATCATGATGGGATTCCTTTGAAATGAGCCATGAATGGCTCTGACAGCCGGCCGGGCCGACGGGGCGGTGTAGCAGCGATCCCAGAAGCGACTCGGAGGTTAATATTCCCTCCAGTAGAAAAAATAAGACTGGCTGTGTGTGTGTGTGATCACGGTCTGAGCATCGACGCTCCAGCTCTAATTGACGGCTGAACAGAGCTGCTCTGTCTCGAAGCTCGTTACTGACCGACCTCGACCGCCATTGTGTGTGTGCGCGTGTGTGTGAGAGAAAAACACTGTCGCGGCGCATCAACATCCTGGACTACACACATGTGGGTGCGTTACCTCCATGGCCAGCGGGAGCGCCTGCTGGGTGTGGGGGTACGGAGGAGAGGGTCGCTGCATGCTGGCGGCCACCGCATTGTGGATCTTCAGCGCCGACTGGAAGTCAGACTGCAGTGGGAGTAGAAAACAGAAAAGACAGACAGCAGTGAGTCCAGTCCAGCTCCCCCCAGGTGAAACCTGTCTGGTGGCCCCTCCCACTTCCACCGGTACAGAACGTACCGAACCAGTCACTACAGAGCAGGGGCGGGGCTTTATGCATCTGAGGACCACTATAACGAGCAGCAGAGACAGATGCAGGACTGATAACAACGACAGACTTGGAGTAGAGTTGCTGCTCTTCCACAAGGAGAGGAGCCAGCTGAGATGGTTTGGAGGTATTTCAGGCATGTTC
Organism: Hirundichthys speculiger; assembly: GCA_018398805.1. Classification (NCBI taxonomy): domain Eukaryota; kingdom Metazoa; phylum Chordata; class Actinopteri; order Beloniformes; family Exocoetidae; genus Hirundichthys; species Hirundichthys speculiger. The sequence continues at coordinate 25,282 of JAGFBZ010002452.1, read as the reverse complement.
AACCAGGAGCCCTGGAACCTGACCATCAGGACCAACACAACCAAGAATCTCTGTTACACTGATGCTGAGATGATGGATGGATGGATGGATGGATGGATGGATGAGTGGATGGATGGATGGATAAGTGGATGGATGGATGGATGGATGGATGGATGGATGGATGATGATGGATGGATGGATGAGTGGATGGATGAGTGGATAAGTGGATGGATGGATGAGTTGATAAGTGGATGGATGAATGGGTGGATGAATGAATGGATAAGTGGATGAATGAGTGGATGAATGAATGGATAAGTGGATGAATGAGTGGATGAATGAATGGATAAGTGGATGAATGAGTTGATGAATAAATGGATAAGTGGATGAATGAGTGGATAAGTGGATGGATGAATGAGTGGATGAATAAACAACAAACATGGCGGCGATGGCGTGGAGCTTCGTTAAAGTTTCAGAAGAAGATAGTTTGGTGGTTATTTGTGACGAATCCTCCAAGCGAATTCTACGAGGAGGGAAGCACAAGCTTTAATACGTCAAACCTGATCAGCCACCTACAACATAACAATTGCTTCAATGGAGTTTTGAAATCGCGCTAATGCAAGCTAATGCTAATGTGTGCAAGCCAGCAGAAGTCTCTCCTCTCCCTCATTCCTCTCATCTAAAGCTTCCATGAGATTAAAAACCAAAAAAAAAATCACTGAACCTCATTTACTTTAATTAAAGGTATTAATTTAAATTGAACCACAAGCTAAAATCCTTTAAATGTAAATTCTTTTCAGTTAGTAATTCTGATGCATGTATTTCCATCAGTTCAAGGAGCCTTTTTTTTTTAATATCAGTCAGTAATGAAATTTATTTAGGTTGATGTGAGATATCAAATAGGTTTGTTTGATAGCTTTACGAAAATGTTTGAGAGGCTTGCCAACAGTTTTTCATTGGAAAAAATAAATATCTGTTCATTTAAAAAGTCAAAACTATTTTTGATTTTGTTTATAGTATTGATGTAATGATCTTAAGTATATGTGTGTGTTATCGGTTATCGTTATCGGTTTTAAAAAACAGTTATCGTGCATCCCTACTTTCAGCGAGTTAAAGTGTGAAACGTGTGACATAATTAATTACAGTTCACATTTCTGCTCTCCAGTGACTGAAAACTATTAGCAGACACTGCTTTGACGAAACAACGTCATCTTTCCCAGAGTAACGGCTGCATCGGTGCAGTGACAGTAATTCACGCGTGAGTGTATCCTGGGATGTCCCTCCGGTTGAATTTATGCACTGCAGGAGTCTCAAAGGTTCAGATTTCACTGCTGCTGCAGGATGAGACTCATCAGCTGCAGCTTCAGCTCTGTTCAGGGTTTGACTTCAAACTCGTTCTGAACGTCACGAGACACTTGTCGCCACCACTTTTACGTCCGTGTCGGATGAAGCCGACGTGCTGGCGCATCTTCCCAACACCTGGACGCCCCGCCAAGCAGGCTTGTTTCTGTGTGGCTCAATCGATCTTGTGTAGGGGTGAGTATTGGCAAGGACCTTGCAATACGATATGTATCATGATACTTGGGTTACGATACGATATCGTGATATTGCAATATATTGCGATATTCTACCCAGTTAATCTCAAAATTAAAAGTAGAGATGAAAAATCAAGTTGCTGTTCATCAGATGATATTGATCATTCAGAGGACAAATTGAGTCAAAACTATTTGCTTCAAAACAACCTATTTATTGTTTATTATTCGTGTTTTTGCACATTTAATAAATAAATCAAATAAAATAAACAGAATAAAATTTTCCTAAAAAAATCTATATTTAGAGTTGAAAAATCAATATTATATTGGGTGGCCAAAAATCACAATATATTGCCAAATTGATTCTTTTTAACACCCCTAGGCGCAAATTTGTCGTCCAATTTTCATTCGTGCTTTGGCGGTTCGTACCTGGACCTTTACTGAACTGAGGAGAATCTGGAGGCAAAGCTATTATATTGTTTTTTGGGAGGATGCTCATTTTCTGCTCATTGTTCTTTCTTAGCCGGGAGTCACGATGTCAGAAGTTATTTTCATTTCCATTTGCTTCCCGTTTAAATCAAGGCTGTCTGAAATAATCAGAAAGGTATTAAGCTGGATCGTCCCTGAATTGTGTCTGGATCTGGATGAGCGTCATGTGGCATTAAGAGACACAGGAGCCGGTTCCCCGTCATCACAACCTGTCCGGAGGCTCCTGGAGTCTGATTCCTGTTTTTATTACCTTGTTCAGCAGCGCGAGAACCAGCTCCACATCGTTCTGGCTCTGCTGGTCGGACAGGCAGCTCCGGACCTGCTTCAGCGACACCAGCAGCTCCTCCAGCTCTGGAGAAACAAACACAGTCGCGTCATTAAAGCCCCCCTGCAAACGCTGAAGCCGTGAGGCCGGCGGGGTTCAGGGTCGGACTCCTTTCAGGCGGTCCGAGGCTCCAGGTGAATGTGTCTGGGAGACTTTCTCATTTCCTCGCCAGGATTTAAGATCTGCGGGGCGTTTGTGTGTGTGTGTGCTTGTGTCTGTGCGACTGTGTGTGTCAGCGTCGCCACCCCACAAACAAAAGTTTTAATTAAGTCGCCCTCCAGAGTTGTGCTGCTCTCCCTTCCTGAGGAATTCCCTCCCTGACAGGAGGTTTCTTCCATACATCCCTTCACCTCCCCTCCTCCTCCTCAGCTGAAACACCCTTCATCTCTGTGTGCGTGCACGTGCGTCCTACCTAGCAGCGCGTGTGTGTGCTGGCTGCCGAGCGCCGGCTGCTGCGACGTCTGCGTGTCTTGGAGGAATGTGGGGTTGTCGATCCCGATGTGGGGATTCTGGGAAAGCTTCCTGAGTCTGAGCGAGGCGTTCAGGTCCAGCTGGCGGCCCTCCTCTTCCCGCCGCCGCCGAAGGTCCTCCTGTCACAGAAACAGGTCCGTCTCAGACAGAAACACATGCATGGACTGAATCAATCACAATCAGAACATTAAAACAGGTAATTTCTGAGGTAACAGCAGAAACTAGAGCTACAGCTTCTCTGATGCTGCTCCTCCTACAGATGACTGCAGATGGACTGAACTCTCCACAACAGACTGATAGAAGATCTGGCTGAAACACCTCAGCTTCCTCCAGAAGTCAAGTCTTCTCTGTCCCTTCTTCTGAACAGCATCAGTGTCTCCAGTCCAGTCTGTTGGACTTTATGCGCCTCCCACTTCCATCGTTACAGATCAAACCGAACCAGCTGGGCCCAAGAGCCACCATTAAAGCAACCGATGAGGCAGCAGGATGAGCAGCGTCACATCCTTCGTGTCTCTGGTCGGTTGTTCGTCCATCCACTGGCATCCAGAGACAGTTTCTTGGGGTGACTGAACTCTCACGGTTTGTTGGATGATCTGGTCCAAATCCTGCCGTTACCGTGTGCTGGGGTGGGCATCGTGTTTGGATCGGCCCTCCCACTACTCCCTGCTCACTCCGCTCCTGTTTCCTTCCTAAACCAGGCGTCTGAAGGGCATCTGCTGCCAGCGCAGGTGTGAAATGAAATGATCTATACCGTCCCAGGTAACGGAAAACTAAACCTGGTGAGTGAGTGGCACCTCTTAAACTACGGATGAATGTTTTCATGCTGTGAGTTGTTTGCATCTACCTGGTGCTGTCTGATCCTCTCCAGCTGTGTGGACCGGCGGACAGGCAACGTTCGACTCCCGAGCTCTCCCGGACAGTCGACGGCCATTTCTCTGTGCTGCTGTCCTCCCCTCAGCTCTTCATCTCCTCCTCCTCCTCCGCTTCCTCCTCCCCCTCCTCCTCCTCCCTCCCCGGCAACATGGCCGTTGAGATGGGAGGTCGTCATCCCTCACACTGGTTCGCGTAGCTGCACAGGTGCGTAGGTTAAATTATGTCGAGATGGTTGGGAAAGCTAGGAGGGTGAACGCGGCAGCCATGACACCATCACCTGTGGAGGGAACCAGAAGACACGTCACTAGGGATGCACGATAACTGTTTTATAGAACCAATACCGATAACCGATAACACACACATATACCTAAGATCATTACATCAATACTATGAACAAAATCAAAAATAGTTTGGACTCTTTAAATGAACAGATATTTATTTTTTCCATTTGAAAAACTATTGGCAAGCCTCTCAAACATTTTCGTAAAGCTATCAAACAAACCTATTTGATATCTCACATCAACTTAAATACGTGCATTACTGACTGATATAAAAAACATAAAGGCTCCTTGAACTGATGGAAATACAGGCATCAGAATTACTAACTGAAAAGGATTTAACATTTAAAGGATTTTGACTTGTGGTTCAATTTAAATTAATACCTTTAATTAAAGTGAATGAGGTTCAAGGACTTTTTGTTTTTTTTATCTCATGGAAGCTTTAGATGAGAGGAATGAGGGGAGACTTCTGCTGGCTTGAGCACGTTAGCATTAGCTCGCGTTAGCGCTATTTCAAAACTCCATGGAAGCGATTGTTATGTTGTAGGTGGCTGATCAGGTTTTACGTATTAAAGCTTGTGCTTCCCTCCTCGTAGAATTCGCTTGGAGCATTCGTCGCAAATAACCACCAAACTATCTTTTTCTGAAACTTTAACGAAGTTCCATGCCATCGCCGCCATGTTTGTTGTGATCAGCGCTGTGCTGCATTTAAGGTTTAACGTAAATTCCTCCATTCCCTTGTTTGCTAGTCGTTCTTTCAGCCTTTTTTTTTTCCTTTTTTATGTGTAACATGTGGGAGAATACTGCGAATATCAATTCAAGTTAGCAACTACAGTGATCCCTCGCCAATTCGCGATTTAAGTTCCACGGTTTTAGTTATTCGTGGATTTTTTCAGAAATATATAATATCATTTAAAAAAAATGTAAAGAAATCACAGAAACATCACAGGATATTGTGCGCATTCTCTCATAGTGAAGAAATGTTGTGAGCCAGCCCGGCCCCTTTAAGAAGGTAGCCTTATGGGTAATGGTGTGGCCTTATGGGCAATGTAGTGTGTGTGTCGTGGGACGGCAGAAAGAAAACGAGGTTAGATGAAAAGTGGAGTGAGCATAAACAGCAGCTCAGCTTGTATAGATTTACATTCTCTGTTAACCGACAGGAGCCCAACAATACAACCTGTGTGATGTTACAAGTTCCTGCAGTACCAGAATAAAGTTCCCGTTCCATGCAGAGAAAACTGGACTTTTTCTTTTGTTGTTGTTAGCGTGTTAGCCGCTAATTATGAGCCAAAAATAGCACAATACCAGCGGTTTCTTTACTACGGTTCAGAGACCAGAGGCTGTGAAGGTAACAGAAAGACCACAGTTGAGCCTTTGTCTTGTTTCGTGCAGTTCCTCGCTACTTTTTTGGGGGTTTTAAACATATTTTAAACATATTTTAAACAAAAAATATATTTTGCGGATTTTGATTTACGCGGGGGGGCGCCGGTCCCCATTAACCACGAAAAATAAGGGATCACTGTACTAAAATTATGACCGACTTAACAAGTTGTTTTCTGGCATGAGGGGGTATTCCTTATTTTCCTGATTGAGAATCGTTTTTCTGATTACGCTGACGTTACTTGAACATAACATTCACTGCCGGTCATTCAAGGCTCAGAGGGAGCGAGGCACTGCTGTGTTGACAAAAACATATATGTTATCGGGGCTGTTCGTCGTGATATCGGACTTAAAAGAATGACGTTATAATTTACCGTTATCGGCCCGATAGTTATCGTGCACCCCTACATGTCACAGGTCTGATTTTACTGGTGATGATTCTGGTTCAGTTCAGTCTGAACAGCGAAGACACCAAAACAAATGCATCCAGTCAAACAGGCCAAAAACAAGTCAGCATTTTAAGCAGATTAGATGAAGTGAACCTGAGTGTTAAAACTGCTAAAGTGGATCAAAGCTCAAAACTTCAACATCCACTTCCACTTGTTTGAGTTGGAGGTATTGCCACTACAACTCTTACATTTTCTTCTAAACTGTAGCAGGTTGCAGGACCTGACTGGAAATCTAAAAATAAACTGATCCAGGTTACTGGACGGAGGGATTTATACAAATAAAATCCAACTAAAAAGGACTTACAGTCAAGTATTTACCCCCTCATGCACCAGATTACAGCTCCTTAAACCGGTTATGATTTTTCTACAAACACTTTTTTTCTTTTTGCATAAGTCTGAAAGAAGCAAAGAGATAGCAGGACAAACATTGACTCCTTCAAACCCTCAACTCAGAATGAAGCGCACCCGTGTCACTGTCACTGTTTGGCTGAAAGGCTTTTTTTTACAAATACAGTGATCCCTCGTCAATTCACGCTTTAAGTTCCGCGGTTTTAGTTATTCACGGATTTTTAAGAAATATATAATATAAAAAAAAAAAAAAATCAAGAAAAAAATTGCAGAAACATCACAGGATGTTGTGCGCGTTTTCTTACAGTGAAGAAATGTTGTGAGCCAGCCTGGTCCCTTTAAGAAGGTGGTCTCATGGGTAATGATGTGGCCTTATGGGTAATGTAGTGTGTGTGTCATGGGACGGCAAAATGAAAACAGGATTAGATGAAAGAGCGGTTTCTTTACTACGGTTCAGAGACCAGAGGCTGTGAAGGTAACAGAAAGACCAGTTGAGCCTTTGTCTTGTTTCACTGCAGTGCCTCGCTATTTTTTTTGCAGTTTTTAAACATATTTTAAACACATTATTTAGGCTCGGGGGGCTCCGGCTCCAGTTCCCGGATTTTGATTTTTGCCGGGGGGGGGGGGGGCGATCCCCATTAACCACGAAAAATAAGGGATCACTGTTAAAACTGAAATAAATTGTATCTGCAGAGAACAAATTTAAACAATAAAAACAGTTTCAGTTTCAGTCTGTTTCAGTTTGAATTCATTCATTTTAAATTCAATTGAAATGTGAACTTTTTCAGAAGACATTTTCATCTCAAATGTGGTTTCAATTGTTAAAAAAAAAACCTTAAAAAAAGTGCATTTGTATGTGTTTCTCCTTCACTTAAAAAAAATTTAAAAAAACGCACTGGAAAAATATTGGAAATCATTGGAAAAATACCCCAGTTTTAATTTTAACTCGGGGTGCACGATAACTATCGGGCCGATAACAGGAAATTATGACGTCATTCCGATAAGTCCGATATCACGACAAATAGCCCCGATGACATATATATTTTTGTCAACACGGCAACACTGAGCCTTGAATGACCGGCAGTGAATGTTATGTTCAAGTAATGTCGGCATAATCAGAAAAACGATTCTCAATCAGGAAAATCAAGAATACCCCCTCATGCCAGAAAACAACTTGTTAAGTCGGTCATAATTTTAGTAGTTGCTGACTTGAATCGATATTCGCAGTATTTCCCCTCATGTTACACATAAAAAAGAAAAAAAAATAGAAAAGGCTGAAAGAACGACTAGCAAACAAGGGAAAGTGGGAATTTATGTTAGACCTTGAATGCAGCCTGCAGCACAGCGTGCTGATCACAACAAACATGGCGGCGTGGAACTCCGTTAAAGTTCCAGAAGAAGATAGTTTGGTGGTTATTTGTGACGAATCCTCCAAGTGAATTCTACGAGGAGGGAAGCACAAGCTTTAATACGTCAAACCTGATCAGCCACCTACAACATAACAATCGCTTCCACGGAGTTTTGAAATCGCGCTAATGTGAGCTAATGCTAACGTGCACAAGGCAGCAGCACTCTCCCCCCCCCCCCTTATCTCTCATCTAAAGCTTCCATGAGATAAAAAAACAAACAAAAAAAAAAAATCACTGAACCTCATTTACTTTAATTAAAGGTATTAATTTAAATTGAACCACAAGTCAAAATCCTTTAAATGTAAATCCTTTTAGTTAGTAATTTTGATGCATGTATTTCCATCAGTTCAAGGAGCCTTTATTTTTTTTTAATATCAGTCAGTAATGAACCTTATTTAAGTTAATGTGAGATATCAAATAGGTTTGTTTGATAGCTTTACGAAAATGTTTGAGAGGCTTGCCAATAGATTTTCAATGGAAAAAATAAATATCTGTTCGTTTAAAGAGTCCAAACAATCTTTGAGTTTGTTCATAGTATTGATGTAATGATCTTAGGTATATGTGTGCGTTATCGGTTATCGGTATGGGCCTTTAGGAGCTGAAAGTTATCGGTTATCGGTAGGGATGTCCCGATCCCGATCCCCTGATCGGATCGGCCTTCGATCTTAAAAATTTAAGGTGGATCGGATCGGCCGATCAACATTATTATAACACGCCGATCTTTTTTTCATTATTTTTTTCCTCAAAAAGTGATCCTGATTAACACAAATTAATAAAGTAATCAGATTACACAAACAAAAATATTTTTTAAACTATATACATTTAATAATTTGTACTGAAATGAAGTTTCCCAGCAGCGCTGTCTTGTATCCACCTTAAAAGTTTTAAGACCGGCGGCGTCAGGCTAAACTTTAGCAAAAATGTCAGCAGTGTGGCAGCGCTATAAAATTACAAAGACCGACGCTTCGACTGCGACTTGAAACGTGTGGAAGGCTGAGATATCATGATGGGTAAGTAAGAAGAGAGTTTACAACACCGCCAATTTAATCAGACACTTAAAAAAGCACGCAGCACCGATCACCGCAGCCTTCTGTCAGGCGTCGGCAGCAGCTTTGAAGCCGGATGCACTACAGCAGCAAACGCTCTGTGAAACTTTTAAAAGAAAGGACAAACTCCCGAAAGACTCGGAGAAATACAGAAAAATCACCGAACTAATCGCGGAATGTATTACCGAGGAGGACCAGCCCATTCAGTTTGTGGAATACAAGGCATTTAACCAGCTCATTAATTACCTCGAGCCTCGTTCCCGTCATTACATGAACGACAAAGGACACAAAGGTGCGCGAACATGTGCAGCGGGTCTTGAAAGAAGTTAATATTTTATGTTATTTTTATTCTGATGTGATTTCATTGATTGCAAAGACTGCTGCTAGTGTTTTCATTGCCATAAACTGCTAGCCAAGTTCACCTGCTGCTATTTAAATGGAAGTGCTATGTTCTTTAGTACTAAGACTGTTGAACAGTCACTGTTCTGTAACTAAATGTGTTTTATAATAATTCTCCCAAACAAAAAAGAAAGAAAGAAGAGTGTTTAAATAAGTTATTGTTTATTTTATGAGATGATAAAAGCTATTAATCTCAGCTTGGATGCAGACCTATTTATTAATGTACACAGGAAATAAAATGCACAGGAAATTAAACTCTGTTTGTCCACTCAAAAAAAGTGAAATCGGATCAGGAAAAATCGGAAATCAGCCGATCATCAAAAAATTAAAGGATCGGAATCGGATCGGGACCCAAAAAACGTGATCGGGACATCCCTAGTTATCGGTATCGGTTTTATAAAACAGTTATCATGCATCCCTAATTTTAACAGCTGATATTGACAGCAAATACCTCGTCAGTGATCAATGTGACAAATTAAAGCGTGAATAAACAATGAAAAACCTAAAATACTCAGTCTTGAGCTGTAATAGAAGTCATACGTTTCATCTGTGCTTCTGGATTCAACTGCTTCTCTTTAAACGTTAACGTCCCTACCTCCACCCGTCTACGCTTCGGCCCGCTGGGACGCAGGGAGACTCCTTGTTGGTGGGCGTAACCGTCACACGAGGACGCCGTCGTGGTGATAAAACTAGTGAGCCGCTGTGTTTTGAGTCATTTCGAGTTTTGATTCAAATCCAGCCGTTCATCCCTGCTGTCTGACGACTGAGCAGGTCACCGGCAGCGTCGCCCTGACAGAGGACGCATCAGCCCCACATCACCCCGATTTACACGACAGCCCAGTACGTCACCACGGCAACGGCTCTGACACCAACCAGGTGGTCTCAACAACAACGTGGGGAGGAGGTGGGACAAGAGAGAGAGAAATAAACAAGCTGAGAGACGGATGGACGCCTTATCTTTCAGTGCCACGACGTGACAATATGCTTGATAAGCTATCTCTCAGCAGCAGGACTGTTGTCTCACATGCACACGCCGCAGAGGTCCCATGATGCATCAGTTAGGAATGCCAGGCAGCTCTGGGAACAGAATTCCAGGGATGGGGGAAGGGAGTGTGTTGGACCGGACGATCGAAACGCTCCACTTGTGCTCTGAGTGCATTTGACCTTAAAATTCTGGGAACACGTTAAAGTAGGGATTAGGGATGTAACGATATGGAAAATTTGATATCTCGATTAAAGTGACCAAATTATCACGGTTTACGATATTATCGAGGTATTTTTAATTGCTGTACAAATTTCCAAAAAACACACACATTTAAATAATTTATCAAAATCTTGTGATTTTCTTGTCAAACTAAAACATCAGAAGCCAAAATGTTATCAAAATTAAACTTTCACATTAAAAGGGCAAACAACTGGCACAGAAAGAGGTTTTAATTTAAAAGAACAAAATAAATAACAGTAACAAAGCTTATTTGTCTGGTGCAAATTTAAAATAAAAACTTTAACAACCATAGTAGGTCAAAATATGCAAACAATTATCAGGAAACAAAAATTATAGTGCAACTTCAAATTAAATAAACTTTGGACTTTAAGCTGAACCTTAAATACGTATAAATGTGCAAATAAAGAAACAGTTGTTTAGGAGCCAAATATGTTGTTATGAATTGTAGTTCACTCTGTGTGTCTGTGGGTGTCGCTGTATTGTTACCTGAGGGTCAGGTATAAAGGTAGCTGCCTGTTATTGGTTTGGTGTTTGACCCGGAAGGGCAAAAGGTTTTTGACCGCTGTGGCGCTAACTGCCGACGTTATGGTTTTCGGATCAGTTAATGGAATAAATTAATATTTTAACTGCATCAGAAGAACATTGTTCTGGTCCTTTTTCGATCAACACGCAACGGTAACGTTACAAAATGTGAGTTAGCGAAGCGCGTCGACCAGGTTACTCTTGGTCAAACATCTCAGTAGCTTGAATCATTAGCCTTAGCTCCTTCAAGTTGCTTGTATAAATTACAATAAAATGTAAACAAGTGCTCTGCAGACAGGATAAGTGTCCTCCACCAGTTGTCACCCTGCATTATTAAAAAAAAATATATATATATATGCCCAGACCTTGGACTTCGTCATTTTAGCGGGTTGGTAAATGTCCTGTGTGCTATCACCATTTTCTGCCATGCTAACATTACAATGCCTATGTTACAAGCTACATATTCACGCGAGACACAGTTGCGAGTCGCTCGCAGACTTGAATGAGGCTGATATTACAGATCCCGGTAATCAACCGCGATAATGAGATGAAGTCAAACATAAACGGTAATCGTTATCGCGTAAAATTTTACCGCACTTTACCGTAATACCGGTAACCGTTCCATCCCTAGTAGGGATGAACCACTTCCCTGCCAGTCCTGATTAAGAACAAACACATAAAAAAAACGTCAACTCTTTCCTCCAACACTGCAGGAAACTGAGCCCCTCCTCCACCCGGAAGATACAGATCTACAGAACAACTTATTTAAAAATAAACTGGTGCTTGTTAATCCATCACGTGGTCTCCAAGCATGGACATCAACCCTGAGAACTGAGATTCGGCAGATCTCTTCACGTTATTCATCAGATCAGCAACGTAATCAGCTCTCTCTCATGTCCCCGTCCACCTAAAACGGCCCACAGCATGATGCTCCCACCACTGTGTTTCAATGCGTTCACCACTTTCCACAAACAAAAGGAATATCTAAAATGTCCAAACTGCTCAAGTGTGGTCTCATTAGACCAAAAAGGTCAGACTTCTAAAACGCCTCCCTACGTTTCATATTTCCAGCGGGGGGAGGGGGGAGTGTAGTGACAGATGGAGGCAATGCAACCGTCTGATAAGGTGTCAGTCTGAGATTCACCAGAGCCTGAAGACGGCGATAAGACGACACGCTCCCAGCAGTTCTCCTGTGATGCTCGGACAGCACTGAGTGGACCGAAGAGCAGGAGGATTTATTCCACCTACCGCAACAAACATTGAGCTGCGAAGATGAGGATGAGAAATCAGGCAGCCGAGAGCCTTTTAGAGCCCTCAGAAAAACTGAATCACTCATCTGTTTCCTTGATTTCTTTTATCAAGCCGACAGTCTTGACTCAAGATCCAGAACTTCAGACGAATAAATACAGTTCATGTTGGTTGTGACTCCTGCAATGTCAGGATATTGAGAGGGAGAAATTCTTCTTCTTCTAAGAGAGAAGTTCACAAGGTTGACCAAAGACCTAAACAGCTTGGGATAATTCCACATGATGATCTTTTGCCATTAGAAGCTTCTGAATCAGATTTACGTTTGCTGGAGGCAAGGTACAACAAGGTACACCTTCAAAACACACCACATGACATCATGAGTAGGGGTGAGTATTGACAAGGACCTCGCAATACGATATGTATCGTAATACTTGGGTCACGATCACGATATCACAATATATTGCGATATTCTACCCAGTTAATATCAAAATTAGGGCTGGGCAACAATTAAAATTTTAATCGCGATTAATCGCATTATTTCCCTGATTAATCACGATTAATCGCATTGTATACGGAAAATCAAATAATGAATTCAAAAGTAGTGTAAAATGCACTTTTACTTAAATGTTCTGCTGCCATATGAACTAAAGTGCCATAACATTTGTTGTTCAAACACTTTTAACATCAGCACTTGTCAGTAACACATATTTAGTGTAAATCTCATCTTAAAAAATGTAAAATAAAATAAAGGTTATTGCCCCTTTCAGGGCATTAATGTCATCCTGTTTTTATGAAAAAAAAAACAAAACAACAACAAACAAAATCCAACAAAATGATTGTGGCTCAGCACAATCAGAACATTAAAACAGGTAATTTCTGAGGTAACAGCAGAAACTTTTAACGGGGAGTTCAACTTGTCAGTTGTTACAAATAACCTTGTTTCTGTTGAATCTTCCATCTGGGAGAACTTTAAAATGAAAATGTCCATGTTGAAGTTCTGTAACTTTATCAATCAGTGTATCATTCATTCTTTCCATTTTCAATTGTCAATCAAAAATAAAAAAAAAAAATTAAAAAGTGACATTTTATTACGTTTTTCGTCTTTTAATCTAACACAAAAAAATGAAAAAAAAAAGCCTGTTTTATTTTATATTTCAATTTTAGACTTGGATCAAAAATACAAAATTAAAAAAAACAGGCTACAGAACTGAATTTTTTTTATAATCTAGGACTGGACTTTCTGTTGTCATTACACATCTGTGCCACTAGATGGAGCCGCACTGAAGTAACCAGCTAGAGAACAGCAGGACAGTGAACACATGGAGCAGATCTGATGGAACATGGAGGAATGACACGAAGGTTTTGTTTAGGGCGTGCACGATAACTATCGGGCTGATAAATATCGGGCCAAAAACAGGAAATTATGACGTCATTCCGATAAGTCCGATATCACGACAAATAGATAGCAAATAATAGCATTATTCTGTGGAGCTGCAAGAGTGACTGACGTGGATGCGAGAAACTGACCTAAACTGAGATGTGAGAGGGCCGTGAGGAGCCATCTGGAACACCTGAGCCAACTAATGTCTAACAGTTGTTAGACTTTACTACCAAACACTGATTAAAGTTCATGCAGACCTCTGAATCTGAAAGAAGTAAAATAACTGCTGTGAACACCAGCGACGCCTGCTGATCGCAGGGTTGTTAACCGTTCATCGGGTGAAGATCTGGTTACTTCCGTGGACGCACATGCGGTAGAAAATGATTTTGAAAACTGTCAATGTTCTTCAGGAAGGCTCCGGGTTGTATGTTTCTAAGCGGCAGGTATTTTTCTCTGAGCGCCTCTGAAAGGTTAAAGAACAGCTGCTGATGTGCAGCTCTGAACTTTGCTGACAGGGATGAACTCACGTAAACATTAACCCAGTTTTAACTATTTAACCGGGAAGTCAGAGGTGAGCTGTCGTACGGAAACCAGAATCAGTCACTTCAGATGATCCGAGTTTAAATTTAAACCCGTTACTTCTTTATACCAAAACTGCAGCAGACTTTGTACAAAATTCACTACATTTTGTAAGCAAAACTGAAGAAGAAGAAGAATGTCTTTATTGTCATTGTACAGGTACAACGAAATTGGATGCAATCTTTAAGGTGCATGGTTTAAATATATATATATATATTAAAACAACAACTATAAAAATAAATAATCTCTAAAAGTACACAAACAGGAAGTACACAAACAGGAAGACAGCATACAGTATTCACATTTGGCAGGAATTGCACGATTCTATGGCAGGTATTGCACGATTTGGTCAGTATTACACATTGGAAAAAGTCAGTTTGAGTATTTAGCAGTATTAAGTGTAGTTATGGCTCTGGCATAGAAACTGTTCTTGAGTCTGTTTGTGCGTGATTTCAATGTTCTGAAACGTCTGCCTGATGGCAACAGTTCAAAGAGAGAGTGTCCGGGGTGAGATGGGTCCTTGATGATTTTCTTTGCTTTCCTGAGACAACGGGTGTTGTACAGTTTCCAGGGAGGGGAGAGGGCAGCCGATTATTTTTTGGGCCGTGGTGACGACCTCTGGAGTGCCTTCTTATTCGCCACTGTGCAACTGGAGAACCACACACATATACAATACTGAGGATGCTCTCTATGGAGCAGCGATAAAAGGACACCAGCAGCTGTTTGTAGATGGTGGTTTCTGAGAATTCTCAGAAAAATACAGCCTCTGCTGTGCCTTCTTGATGGTGGTGGTGGTGTTGGTACTCCAGGTCAGGTCGTCCTCAATTCCACGCCCAGGAACCGGAAGCTGGAAACCATCTCCACACAGACCCCGTTAATGGACAGAGGCTGAATGACAGACTTTTCCTCCTGAAGTCGATGATGAGCTCCTTGGTTTTTGCAGTGTTCAGGACCAGTTGTTCTCTGAACACCACAGTGCCAGCTGCTCCACCTCGTCCCTGTAAGCAGACTCATCCCCCCAGAGATGGCCCTACCACAGTGGTGTCGTCTGCGAACTCACAATGCTGTTGCTGGAGTGGGCAGGAAGCAGTCATGGGTGTAGAGGGTGTAGAGCAGGGGATCAGCACACAACCCTGAGGTGAGCCGGTGTTGAGACTGAGTGCTGAGGAGATGTGGGGGCCTACTCTCACCCTCTGGGAGCGATCAGATAGGAAGTCCTTGACCCAGTGGATGGAGTGTGGTATTCCCAGTTCTGCCAGTTTGATCACCAGTCTGTCCGGTAGGATGGTATTAAATGCAGAGCTGAAGTCCACAAACAGTAGCCGAGCATAGCTCCCCTGCTGCTCCAGGTGGGACAGAGCAGAGTGGAGAGCTGTGGCTATAGCGTCCTCCGTGGACCTGTTAGCTCTGTAGCAACTGGTGAAGGTCAAACCTGAGTGGGAGATATGAGATGATGTGGGTCCGGATCCGTTTCAAAGCACTTTGTTGACAGGTGTGAGTGCTACAGGACGGTAGTCATTCAGGCAGCTATGGAGTTCTTTTTCGGGAGTGGGACGATTGTGGAGGACTTCAGGCAGGGTGGGACGGCTGCTCGAGACAGGGACTGGTTGAAGATCTTGGTGAAGACCCCCGCCAGCTGATCCGCGCAGTCTCTCAGCACCTGTCCCGAGACGCCGTCGGGTCCCGCAGCTTTCCTCGGGTTCACAGCCCTCAGCGTGCGTCGCACCTCGTGCTCCTCCACAGCGAGGGGGGTGAAGCTGCTGTGGGCGGGTGAAGTTGCAGAAATCAAACAGCTGCGATCTTTACTGCTCAGAGAAATGAGTCTGTAGTGTGTAGGGCTGTAGCGATACACTAATCTCACGATACGATACATGATATTCGGCTCACGATATGATATATATCAATATTCATCTTACAAAACATTTACATAATTTTCCAAAAGATTTTAAAGGGACAAAGTGATTGTGGTGACATCTTGTGAGTGTTCCAATGACTTTGTTTGAATTAATTGAACTGAAAGCATCAATTACATATTATATGTAGGGGTGAGTATTGGCAAGGACCTCACAATACGATATGTATCATGATACGATATTATCGCGGTATCACGATATATTGCAATATTCTACCCAGTTAATATCAAAATTAAAAGTAGAGATGAAAAATCAAGTTGCTGTATATGTTCATCAGATGATATTGATCATTCAGAGGACAAACTGAGTCAAAACTATTTGCTTCAAAACAACCTATTTATTGTTTATTATTCGTGTTTTTGCACATTTAAGTAACCATAACAACATAATGACGATATCATCACTGATGAAATCTATATTATATTGGGCGGCCGAAAATCATGATATATTGCCAAATCGATTTTTTTTCACACCCCTAATTATATGGCTGACAGGCAGCTTGCAAATGCTGGACAAAATGAATAAAAGATTTGTTGAGAAAAATAGCTTCATTTATTTAAACAGTGCAAATTGTTGCTTGCAAGCTTTTAAAGGTGGGACACGGGGGTTTTGAAAGGAGCTTAGAATATCGATACCCAGGGCTGAAAAATCGATACTCTCTGGGGAAATAAAATATCGATATATATCGCAGAATCGATAAAATCGCTCAGCTCTAGTGGTGTGTAAACGGCACATGTTCATCCCTGGAAGTATGTCTTTAATCCACCACCTGCCCTCCAAACCTCCGTAGAGTTGTGCACTTTGAGGGAAATCAGACAGAAGTAAAACTGAGGACATTTCGCCCAGCGTCCACCTGGAGGTAGATCTCAGCAGCAGAATCTCTGAAAACATCTGTCACGGTGCAGAAGGTCAAAAAACCTTCAAGTTTATTTCACGTTTCCGAGAAGCACCCTTAAATCCCTGGAAGTCCACAAAAAAAACGATGTTATTACTCAGGGAAGTTTAACTCTCCAGGTTGACCCTCAGCTCTGCTGAAGTTGTTCCAGCCTGTCAACGGTTGGATGAGAGGGTAGTTTTGTATCACGGCGTGGCTGGGTAATACGGGCCAAAAACTGCATCCTGGCATCTGGAGGCTGACTGGTGAAAGACAAAAATAACCTCACCGTTTCACGCCAAAAGGAGTACAGGGTCTGCTTTAACTCAAAAAACGAACAGGAGGCATTTTAATTAAGAGACTGAGAAAAATAAAATGAAGAGGCTGTGTTTACTTCACTCTCTGTGAACACTGAAAGAAAAAAAGAAGAAATAGATAGAAGCCTCCCAGTGGGAGAAGCACCACCATTATTTATATAATCCAGCTGGTTACAAGTTATTTAACTCTCGCTCTTGTTTGTGGAATGACCACGTCAGAAAAAGATGTTCCTCTGTTCCTCAGGAGATCTAATGATCTGAAGAGGACATCCCAGTCCTCCTAACTGGGAAATGAAAATTAAAATCCTCAGTTTGTTCGAAAGCATAAAGACTGGACTCAATGGAAAAAGGTCATGTGATCTGATGAGTCCAGATGTTTTCCTTTCCAGAGTGATGGAGCCATCATGGTTAGTGCTGACTACACAAGCCTGTGGTGGGAGTATCATGATCCGGGGTTGGTTCAGCTGATCAGCTCAACGTTCAACAACATTTTATGTGCAAGAAAATTAAAAAACATTGTGTGGTCAGCACAATAAAACACGCTCACAAAGAAGTTCTAACAGACAAATCCACCACTGGCAGCTGCAGGATGGAGAAGCCCAGGAACAAAAACATCTGCCCTTTCCAGAAAATCTTCTACAGCCCAGTTCAAAGACCAGTTTCTCCACTGACTCCCGGTCCTCAGACCAGTGACTCGGCTCCATCGGGCCCAACCTGCAGACCTGCTGGAGGACACGCTGCTGGAGACAGACGGACACAGAGCTGATGACCTCACAGGTAAACGCCACCAACGCAGACACACAACCACCTGCTGTCATAGAGGATCCATTCTGGATCAGATTTGGAAAACTTTAAACTAACGCTAGAGCGCAACAACGGAGAGATGAAGTAGGTGACACTTTATACCGAGAACAAGAAGAATCTATAGAGGATTCAGGTTTGACTTCAGGTGACCGAAACCCCTGGATCAGTGCGAGCTCTGATGTCTGATAATCAGGTCTCCCCGTCCTTCACAGCTCGCCGTGTCGTCCACAAATGCAGGTTCAAGTTCTCTGCAGAGAAGAAGCTGTGTGTGAACGCGATCCAGAAACACAGCCATGTCCTCAGGGACGAGGAGAAAACTGGACCGCAAAGTGGACGCTGTCCCTGGTCAGCGTGAAGGCCTTCAGAGAAGGTCTTGCACCTTTCAGCAAGACGATACCCAAACCACATACAGCATCTATTAACAAAAGCACAGCTTCACAACAGACGTGTTACTGCAGATACATTCAAATAAAGCCTCTTTCCTTTGCATGAGATTCTCCATTTCTTCCCTTTAAGCGTTTGACATGAGCTTTGCATAGAGGTGCACGATAACTATCGGGCCGATAACAGGAAAATTATGACGTCGTCCCGATAACTCCGATATCATGACGAATAGCCCAATAACATATATATTTTTGTCAACACAGCAGTGCCTCGCTCCCTCTGAGCCTTAAATGACCGGCAGTGAATGTTATGTTCAAGTGACGTCGGCATAATCAGAAAAAAACGATTAGTCAATCAGGAAAATCAAGAATACCCCCTCATGCCAGAAAACAACTCGTTAACTCGGTCATAATTTTAGTAGTTGCTAACTTGAATCGATATTCGCAGTATTTCCTCACATGTTACACATAAAAAAGAAAAAAAATTTTAAAAAGGCTGAAAAAACGACTAGCAAATGAGGGAGAGTCTGATTTTACGTTACACCTTGAATGCAGCCTGCAGCACAGTGTACTGATTACAACTAAAATGGCGGCGTAGAGCTTCGTTAAAGTTTCAGAAGAAGATAGTTTGGTGGTTATTTGTGACGAATCCTCCGAGCGAATTCTATGAGGAGGGAAGCACAAGCTTTAATACGTAAAACCTAATCGGCCACCTACAACATAGCATTAGCACGGGAGCTAATGCTAACGTGCGCAAGCCAGCAGCAGTCTCCCCTCTCCTCTCCCTCATTCCTCTCATCTAAAGCTTCCATGAGATTAAAAAATAAAAAACAAAAACTACTGAACCTCATTTACTTTAATTAAAGGTATTAATTTAAATGGAACCACAAGCCAAAATCCTTCTAAATGTTAAATCCTTTTTCAGTTAGTAATTCTGATGCATGTATTTCCATCAGTTCAAGGAGCCTTTATTTTTTATATCAGTCAGTAATGAACCTTATTTAAGTTAATGTGAGATATCAAATAGGTTTGTTTGATAGCTTTATGAAAATGTTTGAGAGGCTTGCCAATAGTTTTTCATTGGAAAAAAATAAATATCTGTTCATTTAAAGAGTCCAAACTATTTTTGGTTTTGTTCATAGTATTGATGTAATGATCTTAGGTATATGTGTGTGTTATCGGTATCGGTTTTAAAAAAAAATTATCGTGCATCCCTACTTTGCACAACATCATATCACATCACAACAGAAGAAAAAAATGTTAAGATAACCAAACTAGGTGACGGCACTTCTGAACCGGATGTTTAGGGACACGTCATCAGCTACGAAGGCTGGATTCGAACCAGCTGCATGAGACGTGACCGTCCCAGCTGTTTCAGCAGAGACGGGTCTCTCCACACCGATGACCTGAAACTGCAGACGCTCAGAGGAAACGCTGGGATCAATCACGCTGGCGGGCTCCAACCAGGAGGGAAGCCCGGTCGTACCAGAGGCTGACAGGACTCTGTGCAGGTCTGGCCCAGATTTAGAGGGACATTCAGATCTGGCGGCCGGCGAGCACCCAGCAGTAGAGTGAAAAGCGAGGCCTTGGAGGGAGCTGGAGAACATTCCAGAGAACAGAGGACTTCTGTATTTCGCTGGCCCGCTTCCCAACGAGCACGTCCTCACCGACTCGCTCCGCGTGCACCTTAAAGTCAGCTTCGACCCCGTCGCCACGGCAACATGACCTCATACCTGGCAGCGTGGCCCATCTGAAGGTCTGCTGGAGACACGTTGGCTGCTTTCCCTTCCACTCATCCCGCTCGGGGTTTCATGACTGAACGGTTATCCAGGACGGGTCATGTGACACAGCAGCCGCTCAAAGCGCTCGTACTGCAACTGCAGCATCATCACCTCAGACATGACGGTTGAAAGTTGAAAGAAAATACGTAAATAAAAATGAGGAGGAAATAAACATGAATGAGGTAAACATACGTTGAATCAGGAGCTGAGAGCTGCTGAGGAAGACGACCGTCAAAAACAACCAAGCCTCTTCTTCTGGGCTTCAGTGTAGAAATGCTTCAATAGATAATAGAAATGTGATGCACCGATTCCTCTTCTACGTGATCCTGGTCTTACTGAACTCCCTCAGCTCTGGTTTCTTTGCAGCAGGTCAGCCATGAAGGTCTGAACCACAGTCTCCTTCAAACTATTGACTCTGAGACGTCTGCCTGGTGAGGTCTTCATGGAGACTCTGAACCGAGACGCTCCTCCTTGAAGCTGGAAACTGGAATGAACTGATGCAGCAGGGCAGAGTTCTGGTCCTCCAGACCAGAGACGATCCTCCAGTCCAGGGACAGCCCTCTGGACCAGGGGCGGCCCTCCAGACCAGAGACGGCCTTGAAGACCAGGGGTGGCCCCCCAGACCAGGGACGGCCCTCCAGACCAGGGACGGCCCTTCAGACCAGGGACGGCCCTCCAGACCAGGGACGGCCCTCCAGACCAGGGGTGGCCCCCCAGATCAGGGACGGCCCCCCAGACCAGGGACGGCCCTCCAGACCAGGGACGGCCCTTCAGACCAGGGACGGCCCTCCAGACCAGGGACGGCCCTTCAGACCTGGGACGGCCATCCAGACCAGGGACGGCCTTGAAGACCAGGGGCGGCCCCCCAGACCAGGGACGGCCCTCCAGACCAGGGACGGCCCTCCAGACCAGGGACGGCCCTTCAGACCTGGGACAGCCCCCAGACCAGGGACGGCCTTGAAGACCAGGGTGGCCCCCCAGACCAGGGACGGCCCTCCAGACCAGGGACGGCCTCCAGACCAGGGACGGCCCTTCAGACCAGGGACGGCCCTCCAGACCAGGGACGGCCCTCCAGACCAGGGACGGCCCTCCAGACCAGGGACGGCCCTTCAGACCAGGGACGGCCCTCCAGACCAGGGACGGCCCTCCAGACCAGGGACGGCCCTTCAGACCAGGGGTGGCCCCCCCAGACCAGGGACGGCCCTTCAGACCAGGGACGGCCCTTCAGACCAGAGACGGCCTTGAAGACCAGGGGTGGCCCCCCAGACCAGGGACAGCCCTCCAGACCAGGGACGGCCCTTCAGACCAGGGACAGCCCTCCAGACCAGGGACGGCCCTCCAGACCAGGGACGGCCCTCCAGACCAGGGACGGCCCTCCAGACCAGGGACGGCCCTCCAGACCAGGGACGGCCCTTCAGACCAGAGACGGCCTTGAAGACCAGGGGTGGCCCTCCAGACCAGGGACGGCCCTCCAGACCAGGGACGGCCCTTCAGACCTGGGACGGCCCTCCAGACCAGGGACGGCCCTCCAGACCAGGGACGGCCCTCCAGACCAGGGACGGCCCTCCAGACCAGGGACGGCCCTCCAGACCAGGGACGGCCCTCCAGACCAGGGACGGCCCTCCAGACCAGGGGTGGCCCCCCAGACCGGGGACGGCCCTCCAGACCAGGGACGGCCTTGAAGACCAGGGGTGGCCCCCCAGACCAGGGACGGCTCTCCAGTCAACCAGAAACTCTCATCGTTATGACACATTAAAGTTATTTTTATCCTTTCAGACTTATGGACCTATGACCTGTTTTTGTATGATTACAATATGAGTTTGTTTCATTTTTTTCATGTCTTTATTGCTGCTCTGTGATGCAGAGGGCAGTAAATAAGTAAGTGAACCTTGGCTTTATTGCTGCTGTATTTTGATAACCAACCAGGACAGGAAAAACACTGATGAGAGCTAATCAAACTGATCAGGTTCTAGTTTTTAGCGTCTACAGTTTCAACCATCACCCCTGGAAGCAAGGTCAGAGGTCACTGAGATCATTCAAGCTGTTTTTAATCAATCCAAGGTTCTGAGGTGGAACCGGTTTCAGTTACACCAGACTGATACCAGGACTCCACAGACCAACAGAACAGGGACCACTCGGACAAAAACTCACAGAGCAGCAAAAAAAAAAAAAAAAACATCTTCACTTCCTACAGTCTAACTCTAATTTCAGCCCCAACTTTGAAGTTTCCACATCCTAAATGATCTTCTGTTAGAAAACTCCACCAGACTGTCTCTCTCTGAGGGATGTTACTGCTGCTGGTAGAAGCTGATAACCTTGTACCAATAGTTGTGAAAATAAATCTCGCATGTATTGTTTTTTTTGTAAATATTACTTATGATGTATTATCAAGTGTTTGATTCAACCTGTTCTGTGTAAAATCACAATAATTGAAATGTAAAAATCGCAATACTTGGTAAAATCGAAATGCAATACTTGTTTAATCAGAATCGCAATATAAATCGAATCGGGACCCAAAAATCGTAGGAGAATCGAATCAGCACAAAAGCGCATCGGCCCAGACCTAATGTTATCGGGGCTGTTTGTCGTGATATTGGACTTATCGGAATGATGTCATAACTTCCTGGTGTCGGCCCGATAGTTATCGGCCTGATAATTATCGTGCATCCCTACAATATTTACCAAGAACTGGAACGTTGTAAACGTCACACAGTCACAAATAAAAACATCAGATTTATTTGTGATCAGGGATTTTTAGTGCTTCGAAGGACACATTCGCAGACGGGTTTGACTGCTGAGCGCTCGAAGCCGCAAGTGTCGTCAAGTCCGTGGACGTCCAGGACCACAGACAGTCAGCGAACAACCAGAGATCGGTTTATCCACATTTGACGCAGGACTTCTAACTGCCTTCTTCCAAGCAACATCCGAATAAAGAAAGAAAAGAAAGAAGAAGAAAAACAGGTGGTTATCGCTCAGCTGTGTTGAGGACACAAAGGCAACAAGGAGCAGATGAATTCAGATGAGGTGGAAGATGGGCCGTCTCCTGTTGCTGTAGCAACAGATGAGACATGAGAGGATGCGACTGTTGAAGGAGACGAGTCTGTGGTTGTCGTTTCTGACAGCATGACACGTCCTCATTACTGTACTGAAAGAGCAGAAGCTGAGAACAATACGACCACAGAGATTAAAAGAGGAAGCAGAAGCACAGAAACAGCCCAACTCTTAACCCGACTCTCAATCAGACTTCTCTATCATCCTTTCGTCACATCGCGTTTGCTCATATTCCCGTTTTCCTGCTACAGAAACAAGTTTGAGGAACGTCATTAACCACCAGGTATCAATGCTCCACCGCCGCGATCACGTCCAGGTCTCTGGAGACGCTGAGCTCCACTCGGGTCTAAAACCACATGATCCAGTCCTGCACAGACTCAGCTGGAGTCAAGGTCGGGGCCCGACACTCGTTTTTTATCTCTCCTGAATCAGTGAGGGGGGGGGGGGGGGGGGGGGGATTACCCTCCAACTGACCTCACATAAGGGGGATTTATGCACGGGGGGGGGGGCATTTTTCTGTGACATTAACAACAGGTCTTTACCTTAAATCTTTCGCTCTTCTCCTGCTCCCGTCTTTAAGGCGTCTGAATCTTCCCCCTCATCATCGACGGTTCGACATCCTCACCGGTCTGACCGCCAAAAAACCAACCGCCTCATTATTCACAGCGTCTGCTTTATTCGTCCATGACTGTAAACTGTAGGTCTCTTCTCTGGTCCGTCACCCCCTTTATCTCTTCATCTCCAGCTGTGCTCGTAAAGTCCCTCTTTATTATGTGATAATTAGACCATGACGTGGTACGCACAGTTTTTAAACCACACCAATTTTCAGATTTGGTCTCTCTAGAAATTCGCAATTGCAGAGCCTCGATCATAAAAGAGGCATGTTGGTAGTAAAATCCAAGTAGGAAGCGCTAGAGGTGCACGATAACTATCGACCCGATAACAGGAAATTATGCCGTCATCCTGATAAGTCTGATATCACGACGAATAGACCCGATAACATATATGTTTTTGTCAACACAGCAGTGCCTCGCTCCCTCTGAGCCTTGAATGACCGACAGTGAATGTTATGTTCAAGTGACGTCGGCATAATCAGAAAAACGATGTCTCAATCAGGAAAATCAAGAATACCCCCTCATGCCAGAAAACAACTCATTAACTCGGTCATAATTTTAGTAGTTCCTGACTTTTATTAATATTTGCAGTATTCTCCCACATGTTACACATAAAAAAAAAAAAAAATTAGAAAAGGCTGAAAGAACGACTAGCAAACGAGGGAATTTACACTACACCTAGCATGCAGCCTGGAGCACAGCGTACTGATCACAACAAACATGGCGGCGTGGAACTTGGTTAAAGTTTCAGAAGAAGATAGTTTGGTGGTTTATTTGTGACGAATGCTCCGAGCGAATTCTACGAGGAGGGAAGCACAAGCTTTAATACGTAAAACCTGATCGGCCACCTACAACATAACAATGGCTTCCATGGAGTTTTGAAATCGCGCTAACGTGAACTAACGGAAGCTAATGCTAACGTGCGCAAGCCAGCAGCAGTCTCCCCTCTCCCTCATTCCTCTCATCTAAAGCTTCCATGAGATTAAAAAAATAAAAAACCAAAACTACTGAACTTCATTTACTTTAATTGAAGGTATTAATTTAAATTGAACCACAAGCTAAAATCCTTTAAATGTTAATCTTTTTCAGTTAGTAATTTTGGTACATGTATTTCCATCAGTTCTATTTTTTTTTTTATATCAGTCAGTAATGAACCTTATTTAAGTTGATGTGAGATATCAAATAGGTTTGTTTGATAGCTTTAAGAAAATGTTTGAGAGGATTGTCAATAGTTTTTCTTTGGAAAAATAAATATCTGTTCATTTAAAGAGTCAAAAACATTCTTTGATTTTGTTCATAGTATTGATGTAATGATCTCTGGTATATGTGTGTGTTATCGGTTATCGGTTTTAAAAAACAGTTATCGTGCATCCCTAGACTGAACCCTCGAAGGAGAAACAGAGATCATCCCAACTGGTCCAAAACTCTGCAGCAGCTGCTCAGGACTTCCCAGAACCTCCCCGGTACCAGAGACATCAACCACCAGAGACGTGGGTTCAGGTCCTCAAAGCCCCCCAGACCCAGCCCGTCTGGAAAGTCATCTAGAAGAACCTGCTGCTGCCACCAGATTCATTAAAGACTCCTGAATGTTCTTTAAAGTGGGAGAGCAGAATAA